>CM075853.1:88807835-89464115 GCA_037975125.1 Latrodectus hesperus
CCAAGAACCAGCCTCTCCGTAAGCCTTGGGCGATACGCTACGGTCTACCAGGCAGAGGTTTTGGCCATTATCCACTGTCTGCGACTAAATATGAGGAAGGGCTACTACGGTAAGCTGATTCTCATTTTTAGTGACAGTCAAGCCGCTTTAAAAGCGCTTAATTCTTTCGAAATCAAATCTAAAATGATTTTGGAATGTAGAAACTTTCTTACAGAACTGGCAACTAGAAACAAGATGATCCTTGTATGGGTGCTATGACACAAAGGTATCGAAGGTAATGAAAGGGCTGATGAGCTTGCTTAACAAGGATCGTCTTTTGTTCCCATTGGTGCAGAACCTTTTTGTGGGATCAATTTTAAGACCGCAAAAACCAATGTTCTTAGATGGGAAAGACGGAAGATGTATGAAGCTTGGCTCAACACTCCTGGTCAAACCCATGCTAAAAGTATGATCTGTTGATCATCAGCGAGGATTGCCTCTGAAATTCTTAGATGCTCTAGGCAGAAGATGCGTTTAATCGTAGGCTTCATAACTGGGCACTACTATTTCAGAAAACACCTCCATAAAATGGGACTGTTTCAGCAAGACCCTATCTGCAGGAAATGTCATACGCAAGAGGAAACGGCCAAGCATATCATTTACGAATGCAAGGCTCTTGCCCCCTGCCTAGATTAACTTCTTTAGGCATTATCCATACTGGAGAGTTACACCTAGATTCCATTAAAGGGTTATCGGACTTTATTAATAAAGTGGGTGACCCGAGTAACTGGAACTAGGAAACATTGGATTTGGAGTTAATGGTACAAAATGCTGATTAAAGCAGAGGTGCCAATGACATACAAACCCAACCTTAAGAAGAAGAAGAATTTTTGCACGGTTACTTATTTTATTTACTAAGAAGCTTTCAATTTTATTAGATTTTCTTAAAAGGAATTTTAACTACAATTGGGAACAGTTGCATGGTAACAGGAATGGAAAGTATATGTAATTTGATTAAAAATGTGGAAAAGTATATTATCTGTTCTGATGCTAGGAATATGTAAGGAAAATATTTTTCTCATTTATTAAATACAAATAAATATTGTTATGTATTAAAATTACTTATTTTATATTTATAGAGAAAAAACTGCTCAGGTTATGTTCTTAGCAATTTTTACATCAAGAAAATTGTAAAAATTGCTCCCAATAACAACCTAAAATTGGCCATAGACATGCTTCCAACAGTTTTCTTCTGTTGAAGAAGAGACAATATCTTTATAATACTTTACGACAAAATGCAAGACTGAAAATGAAGGTAAAGTTTATAACAGAAATTAATTTATCAAAAAAATTTTCCTTAGTATTTTTTAAAATCTTCTGAATATGAATGTAGTTTTTTTTCACTTCATTGTAATTTTCAAGTACTAAACAATTTATTACCATTAAAAGTTATAAATAATAATTTATCAAAACATTTTGCCCTCTATAAATTGCGAATTGCTTTTTTCTTTTAGACAAATTTTTCACATATATAGCTTCTTACGATTATCATATGATAATATGATAATATATTTATATTATTTCACAATTGCTTTTTATAAATCAAGAAGTTATTCCATAAAGAATTAAGTGCAATATTTATAAGTGATAGCTCACTATTCTTTTTTAGGTACATAATCCACCAAATTGACTGATATTTTCTTACATTGGTAGATAAGTTACAACAAAAATTTACAAGAGCCAAGACAGAATGCATGACAATCAAAGAGAGGAAAATTTCTGATATTGTTTCTGATCTGGGGATATTTCCGCAAGCAGAACTGTGGCGCAAAATGCTTCGCCAAGATGAACTATTGGCAAATTCACTACCGATACCTATGTATAGTAAACCTAAGCTTATCCAATACCTCCTAGAGTAGGAGGTGTTGGATAAGCACTCAGAGAGGCGTGGTCATATTTAACTCTTAAAAGTAGTCTTTCATCTTAACTGGTTTGCATAAAGTTACGAGAATATAAAGCGAAACTTAATGGAGGCAATTAAGAAATACTTTAAAGAAAAAAATTATTAGTTTATCTAATTTTTATTAGATTGTTTTTTTCCCCACGTTTTCAAAGTTTTTTAATGTAACCAAAATTTATATTAATTTTTTTGTATTCATATAAGAAATTCTATAAATTTTTAGATTTTTTATGTATCAAAAAATTTTGTCTTGTATAATATTGGTGATTAGGTAAGCTTATATAAATCATCACCATTATACATGACTAATTTTATTGGGAATTACTTTTAAAATAGGAGGATCAGAAATAATGTGCACTGTTTCAGCAGTTAATAATCCATCATGCATAACATTTTGTCTGTAGAATATTTTTTCGTTTTGCTACCTGTTTTAATAAGATTAAATTCTTTTCCTGGAGATAATGGTTGTATTAATAAACATATCTCTGCATTTTTTAAATTAAATTCCAGCGTTATGCCTGCTGTTAAATAATTGAAATTAATCAAGTTAGATTATTTATTATTCAACCCCCCCCATTTATAACGATGTAGATTAATTTCTTTTTAGATAGATAGCAACGTTAATCTAAACAACAACATTGTTAATGTTCAAGACAATTGAAAAATATTAAATGCTTAAGATAAAACTTATACTTTATTTTCTCATGAAACCAGAAATGATAATTAAATTATTATGAATGGCAAACGTTATATGGTTAATATTATTTACTCCACCTTAAATATTGATATACATTACTTTTGTTTTTTAGGAAATTTGAATCCCTATCAGATGATTTTCTAAGCAGTGGTCGTATAAAAAACATTTTACAGTGATTAAGAAATGGAGTACTTATAACTAGATATTAAATGATGTAATCATAATGGAATGATTTACTATAAAAAATTTGACAATGGAACATCTCAATAATTAGTGAAAAACAACAATTTTTAATGCTTTCTTTCTAATTCACTTACAATGTATATGTAGACTACATATAAAATATGAATATGTATGAATTAAATTTGTTAGTGAAAACCAAGAAAAACACAAATCCCATGTTTAAATTTCTCAGAAATTGTAAAAAAATCTAAATTTTGAAACTTTTTATTATAGTCCACAATATATGCAATAATTAAAATGTATATTGAGATATATTGTGATCACCATAAATAATAATAATTTCAGTATAAGATTATTTATGTATTAATCCTTTGCTCTACGTTATTGGAAAATAGAGAAATAAATTTTACAAATACAAATTAATTACAAATACAAATTTTAAAAAAATACAAAAAAAAAAAAAAAAAAAAATTCGTCAATCAACTCGGTCGATCTAAGGAGTTTAAAGGACATAATGGAATATTATGACTATTATTTTTCAAAATTCATGGCGAGGATGATATTTTATAATAATTATTTGTAGGCAGTTTTGTTACTCCAAATATAAAAACTACTACTCATGAATATATCAATCACATAATTTTTAATCATTTTCATTTGTAATCTCCGATGTAATGAAAATCTTATTACAACTTATACTATTAAAATAATTTTGTTGGAAATTCGTAATTTCTGTGCGAATTAAAAATCATCAGTATAATGGCTATTTTATTTTGTGAATTCTTTTTATTTATTGTTCCAATTTTCTATTTTATCAAATATTTCTCAAGCTTTATGCATGTATAGAATCTCAATTCTTCTTGTAAGAAACGCGTCTCATCCATATTGTTCAATATATATGTTTACGTAACATTAATTACTCTTAAGTTGCAATTATTTATTAAATTAGTATATTAATAACTATGGATAGTCAAGTATTCGCTTATTTTTGATTTGTGAAGAATAATGTAAAAAGTGATCGAAAATACTCTGATGTTATAATTAAAATATCCCTGAATGAGTATTTGATAACATATTAATATATTTTCAATAACAGCAGTAGGGCATTATTTTTCAATACATATTTTAAGCTAAATTAATTTTTAAATATGTAAAACAAAAATTATGTTAGACAGTCATATATAAGTGCAATGTTATATAAAAATTCGTGAAGTTTTCCTATAGAATGAAACTTAATTCACTATAATTTTTGAAGTATTCTTGTACATATTCCTGCCAATTAGACAATGACATAGCAAAATCTGTTGGTATCAAGTGCGGAACTTTATTTTGTCACTCCTAAAAATCAGAAAATTTTTCATTTGACCGTAAGAAAGACATGCATCCAAAGACTAAAAATAAAGCCTTCAATATTTTTTTTATTCAAGAGTGAAGGGATCGAGCCAGAGACCTTCTGTTCCAAAAAACATGGTCTTGCCATTTAATTATCATTGTGAACCCTTTTGAAAGTACTTTGACAGGGCATAGATGACCGCTGTTTAATGGCTAGTCTAGGATACTCTGCTTATTCGGATTATGTTATTGGTATAAAAAATAAACTTAGACTCTTAGACTGATCTTCCTGATTACATTTTTCTAATTTTGATATGTCTAATTTCACACTTTTGTTTTCAAAACCAATTTCCACAATGCAATTCAATTTGATTTCACATTGTCATTTATGAGATACGTGATTTATAAGGCTTTTTGACTTTACTAATTTCAATATATTCCAATTTTAGTGCTAAATAAATTAAGTTTTTTCCGGAATGAATGCGTATAAATGTTTGATTTTCTTAAAATCCTTGAAAAACGTATTCGAAAAAGAAAAAATAATTAATTTACAAATCCAACGATTTTAGGTAAATGAAAAATAAATATTTTTACTACAAATATTGTTATATTCCTTGAAAAATGAGCATAATAATTTAATACCATTATCAAAATAATTTAAATTCATTCATAATTTACTTCATTTATTATTAAAAGTAACCTATGAGAACGGCATTTTACTTGAACTTTGTGATAAAGACGATATTTTTAATTCTAAATGTAATAAGTTTATTTTTAAACAGTGGTATTTTGACCCTGATACAACTGATAAATTTCAATAATTTAATTGTTCCCATTTTTTTTATCAAAACATACATATTTCATTCATTGAATTTTCTACTTCCAGATTGTTTAAAGCATATTAAAGAGAACAATTTTTACATTATTATATCACAACAAACCCGTTTTTTGATCCCTTATTATTCACGTTTTAAAATCCAATTGATAACTATATCAAATTTTGCAATTTTTCGCTTTATGTAAGGGTTAACTGTTACTAATGTTTCGATTTTCACTGAATTTTTATGACATCACCACACACACACACACACACACACACACACCACACACACACACACACACACATACACACACACACACACACACACACACACACACACACACACACACTGGTGTGTGCTATTTAAAAATAAAGATTTAATTGATTTAATTAATTTTTATTTCATCTTCATAAAAATATGGAGTTACATTAATTTTCTTATGTCTACAGTTTCTAAGGAGTTTCGAACTATCTATCTCTTAATTTCAACTACTGGCTGTTTAAAATGGTCATTGGACGCTTTTCTTAGCATTATAAAATGAACATTTGATTTGTCTCTATTTTGGTTCAGAAGAAATTAGGAAAAAATTTAAGTTTAGCTCATTTTAAATGCAAGGAGTGCAGACCTAGATTTCCCTAAATTCCTTATCTTTCATTATATTCTTTTAATTTCTTTAAAACTCCAACTTAAATTAGTATATGTTTCCTTTAAAAACAAAGCTGTCAAACGACGATTTTTTTAAAGTTATACATTGCTTCCCCCCCCCAACAATGCTTACATAGTTTTCTTTTCAATATCTAATTATTTATTGTTTCTTTAAATTTAGAGCACACTTTTGCAGCCATATCTAATGAAAGTTAAAAAATATGTTAACTAAAAATATTGTGAAATAACATTGCAAAGAATTAGAGTTTATCAAGTTCTAAGTATGTTCTAAGTAAGTATGTTCTAAGTATATATGTTCTAAGTAAATTTTCCAATTACTCAATAGTAATTTTCAAAGACTTCCAATGTTAATTAAAATATAAAATTAAATGAGATTATATAATTTCAATTTTTCAACCTAATCAGCTTAATTTTTTATTAAATTTTAGTAAGACTTTCCAATTATGTAAATGAATTTTTATAATTAACTTATAAATATTTTGCAAAAAATTGTGTAAAGTGGGCTTAATCAATTACAAAGAGGTTTTATTTTAAGTTTGCTTACAAAAATACAGCCAATAATCATAAAAATCAACTTAAATTAAATTTCCTTTATATTTCAATATTTAAACATTAACGAGAAAAACATAGTAAAATTTTTTATGTATAATAGATAGTAATTTTTATTATAAAAGACGTTTATTTGTTTATTTTTATGTAGTAGATAAACCAGTTTTTTTCTAAAATAAAAATTGCAATAACTCACATATCTTGTTTCAGTTTACTGAAACTTAATCAATTTATGGTTAAATAAAGTAGCTTTGCAATTAAAACTATATTAATGTTTCAGTAAACATAATCATTTTATATTAGATATAATTGCATAAAATTTCAATAACTATCAAAAAATATAAAACAATTTTACCAACAATCCAAATGTTATAATGTTTTCAGGTAAAATATTGAGAAATAATGTGTGTGTGAGTTTAATACACAAAATGGAGGAACAGAAATACATGTATTTTATTTACATCAATCTTTAATTTAAAAAGTAAACATGACGGTAACACATGATGGTATAAATAAAGATAAGGTAAAAATTAATTAAAGCTTTTTTCTTCATTTCGAAACTTTAAACTAAAATGAATAAACTTAGGTTAAAATCAACATTTTCATTATCTGAATAAAAATAAATCGTATGGTAAAAAATATAAAAGAACATTTTTTCTAAAAGTTTAAATTCTATATATTTACAATAAAATATAGTGAAACTAAAGCATGGTTGAATAAAAAATAAACATATTTATATGGAATTATTATAAAAAATATGCATAGTAAAAATAACAATGGAAGTATGTAAGCAGATTGAATTAATATTTTTTTTAATTTAAGAAATCTGACTTAATTTAAGGTTCAAATAAATATGTTATATATGTTCATAAAATAAAATTAAATTTTTAAAAAAAATATTAACAAAACTAAAAGTTAATAAAAATTGCTAAATACATAACAAGAATATCATGCTTTTCTTATATTTAAAAAAACGTGATATAATTGAAAAAGAACGATAATCACTAAGTAGATGTGCCACGATTATTGGTTTTCTCAACTCATTTATTTTATTAACTCTTTGAGGGGCACTGTAAGAAATGTATTATTCTCTAGTATAAAAATGATCTTTATCTTACCATAAGGGTCTAAAAACACACATTATACATCCAAAAATTTTTTTTCAAATCACTATATATTTGTGGGGGTGGTGTTGGTAGTTGCCAACACTGTAATAATTAAACTAAAGAGAGTAAATAAGTACAGTGTACATAAAACGCAGTTGCATATACTTGAGGGGAACTGAACTCTTCAAAACACAGTGCAATATTCGCTCTTTCTCTTCGAGGTAAGAAAGAAAATCACCTACTGGGGCAGTGTTGTCAAATGACAACACTTGGAAAAAACTAATAAAATGGAGTACATAAATGCACATTATTTAGTTGTAATTGCACACCTAGAACATCATATGCAAGAAGAAAAATAATACGCAAACCGCATTTAAAAAAATATGTTTTATATATTTTTTAGAATTTTTAATTAAGCGGATTAAAAGCAGTCAATTTCCCATGCTTTTTTCTCAGTTGTACATTCAATTTTTTATGCTGCCATCTATTATGTATAAATGGAAGTTAAATTATGCATTTTGTTTAGTGTTTGCAATAAAATAACACTTGAGCGTTTAAAGAAAAAATATAGAAAATGGTGTTTGCATTTGCGGCAACACTGCCCCTCAAAGGGTTAACCGAAACGAAACAAATGTACATGTGTATTTTATTTCGCAATATAAATTCCTAATGTCTCCCTCTCTAACCCAAAGAGATCTTTCAATTCCCAAGTATCCCTCTTCTATTTTCCAATTAAACCAATTGTCATTTCCCTTCTTCCACCCAGCCTTCCTACCATAAGAAGCTATCACAATCTCATAATTCATCCGCCTGTTTCGATATATCGATGACATTGTTACTTGTACTCGCTCTTCATTGTCTCTTCTTTACTTGTTACATTCAGTCAAGTACACTGTAACAACACTGATTACTATGAAGCAGTCACGTACGCACGTAGTTACGTACTCGCTGATTACTTTGTAACAAGCACGTACTCACGTACTCGCTGATTATTTTGTAACAGGCACGTACTCACGCACTCGCTCTGTCTTTGAAACTGGTCAAGTACATTGTAATTGCAACTGTCTGAGGATACTCGAAATCCGCTGACTTGTTACTGGAAGTACTGAGTATTTTGGAAAAGAAAGTACTGATTACAGGTTGTTACATTCAAATACTGATTACAAAATACTAGTTACAGGTATTTCTTCCCATCTCAACATTTGGAAAAAGATGACAGCCACGCAGCCATTTGTAAAGATTGGAGAGGTATCAAGTTGTGTTCATTGCAATTGTTACTCGTAATGTTTATTATTTGAATGTGTATTTATTAAATTTTTGGACAGAGAAATCGTTTAGATATGCTGTCTTTCATATATATATTCCTCTAAAAATATGAAAGTAATATGTATAAACTTCAATATTTCAAAATATATTTCTTGAAAATATTATTCTATTATTTATAAACATAATGTTAAATTAAACGCAGTAGATTAGATTGATAACTGATTCTAAAATTGCATAGGAAAATTTATTATAACGTCAATCGTTAGTGTATAAAGATTTTCATTTTGTTTTTCCTTAGATATCTGGAGTTACTTTTGGTCAATTTAGATAAAAGTAATAGTCTGGATGTAAATGTATATTTTGAAACACCCATTAAATAAAATCACAATAGTCAAAAAGTAATTTTTAACTATTGCAGTTTTATTTTCTGTGGTTAAATCAGATGTTTAAATATCTGTTTATCGAATCAGATTTTGTACGTATTGTATACAAAAAGACGATTATTTTCTTTTGCCATCAAAAGTAATGATGTGAAGTAAACTGATACTTTTATTTGGCACTCTTAACATGCAAGACTTTTTTTTTTCTTTTGCAAGTTTTTTATACATAGATATACTTCATAAATACATATATAATTGCTGTAGGATTTACTACATTGTATTGTGTATACTTTCTAGAGAATACTAATGCAAAAATCTTCGTAACAAAACTGATTGTTCATAGATTATAATAAATACTGATTCTTATTAATATTAGTAGAACGTTTTCCCAATTTTTTACTGTTATATTTATTAAAGTTTACAAACTTAGTGTTTGAGATTTGGAAAATATCTGAACTTTAATACTGTCACTTAAAAAAAATGTCTGTGTTTAAAATTGCTAATTATTTGCTAATAATTAAGAAGCAGGAAAATGCTCTTGATATTATTCCCTATTAAAATGAAGCTATTTATCATTGGAAATGTTGGCAAGAAATTTAATAGAATAACCAGATTTAATCAAGCATGTTGGATTTTATTACTAGTTAATTTAGTTGTTTATTAATAATTTGACAAATCAGAAATTTTGTTGGACTACATGAGAAGAATATTAAATTTCCTTCATTACTATGGACCTTTTAAAATTTGAAAATGCATGTTAGTTCCAATAATTTTAGATTTGTAGAGATTTATATCATAATTTTGCTTTTACTGAAAGTTATAAGTTAAATAGTGGCTGTTGATGCTAATTGATTAATTTGAAGTTACTTAAAATTTTGATGAAATGTTTCTTATAATAAATTTATGTAAAGTGGTCCAGTTTGGCGTTGATTTAATAAACTTCTTCATCAGTATTACAACCTTTAAATCCTGTTTGTCCAAACTAGCAGATAGCAGAACCTGTCTCCTATAAGCATTTGCCATTTCCTCTTTTTCAACATCTTGAGATATTTGTTTCCCATCATTTAGATGGTATTTCTGAGGATTTTTTCAATAATTTGGAAAAAGTTAAATTTTAACTTGGTTGGATAGTATTTATAATCATATATAAATTATTCAAAGTTTCCTGGATATAGCTTTTGTATTTGTTACATTATAGTTTAAAATGAAATATAGATAATAGATAAAACTTTTGATTTTCACCAATTTTATTTTGATTAATTTATGTGAGCTGAAAAGTGCTTTTAAAAGTTCTGCTTAATTAACGGATTATGTCATGTAGAGATGTTTATATATATATATATATATATATATATATATATATATATATATATATATATATATATATATATATATATATATATATATATATATATTACATCATTTCATAATTATTTTAAATATGTATACACACATAACATAATCAGGGGCTTAGTGAATCAAGATTGTCTCTCAATTCAAAAATGTTTCTTATGTATTTTCACTATAATTATTATCAACTATTAAACGGAATATGTTGATGGTTGGTAATGACACACTCATATGAGATTGTAAATAGTAATGTTTATGTTTGATATGTTAAATGTTTCTTCAAATAAGAATTTTTTATAAATTCTAAGTTACATTGTATTTTACATTTATCCCAGAAGACAAACTTTTCATCTATGTATTTGAAATTTTTTAAAGTGAGCTGAAGTTCACAGGTCTTTCTTCTAACAGCATATCTATGACCAACATGCATTAATTTACAATGCATTTAAAATGCTCGAAACTTGCTATTTTAAAATGAGCAATTAATTTTAAGAAGCCAGAAAGGAGGTAGGACACTGTTTCTAATACCTCGCTACTAAGATTTTCACCTTTCAGCATTACAAGGGCTTAAGTTTTGACAGATTTATATCATTGAGCATCAAGTTGGTGTTCCATCATGAAAGAAGTTGTATAAACATTGAAAAACTAATATTTTTAAACTTTCATTTAAGATATTTAGTGTCATTTGCTTGTTTTAAATATAGTATTAGTGTTGTTAATGCAAAATTTGTAGGTTCAATTTTATACATTATTTATTACAACAATTTTTGTTATATCCACTTCAGTTGTTATGTTGAACAACTATATTCATAAAAATCAATCAGTATTTATTAAACAATATTTTTATATTTGTAAATATAAGATATTTTCTACCACAGAAATAATACCTAATTTTATTTCACAAGGTAACAGTTATAAACATATTTAGATGGGATCTTTTTATTGTGCAAATTTCTAAATGCATACAATTTTTAAAATCCTTGCTGAACAAATTGTTTATTGTTGCTTCAAATTTTTGAATTGGAAATATACAATTCACAAAATTACAAATTTGTCAATTGTCCTAAAATTTTTGTATTATGTACAAATTTTAATCTTGTGTGTAAAAATTCAAGTTGAACTAACTCTTAAAAAATATAAGTTTTCAAGTTTTTATAACAAGATTATAGAAAAATAATATACCTATTTTCTTATATCAAACTGGAATTAATATTTTCAGAGCTAGTATTTTAACCAAAAATCTTCTTTTGAAAAGAATAACGCATTTCAGTCTTTTTATGAAAAGCAAGATGTGCATTGAATTAAAAAATAATTTTAATTTATAACAAGATTACGTGAGTACAAAATGTTAAAAAAGCAATAACACTTTTTTTTTTCAGAATTCGTTTGCCTGACTTACATAGATTCTTTTCATAATATCATAAAGTTATTTCCATTTCTAGTATTTTATAAAGTTTGAAAAATGGAAATAATTTCAATGACAGATTATCAATAATTTTTTATACATCCACATTTTCTATCTTATCATTTAGAAATGATGAACAATAGTTTAAAAAAATTTGGATTCTACCTTACTGTTTTAAAATCATTTTTAATGTTGTAAAAAATTGTTTTCAAAAACTCAATGAATAATTCGACTGTAGATATATTGTAATTGTGTAAATTAATGTATCAGATCTTTGCAAAAGAAATAAAAATAGTTTTATTTAAAGTCTGCATTATATAATGTACTTAAAATTGTTAATTATCTTAAAATATAAAAAATTATTTTAAATATTTTAACTGCAATAAAAGAAAAAGTATATTCATAATTACATTTGTGGATAATTATTTTTATATAAATTTATTATTTTGTGTCTTAAATATTAGATTTTGCAAATTTAAGTAGCTACAAATGTGGCATTTTAGTAAATTGTTAATAATTTAAATATTGAGTTTATCAATTTAAATAGTTATAAGTTACTGTTAAGAAACTGCTAATAATGCTAGAATATAGTGATGATAATTTTCCTGTGCAAATAAAGATATTTATAATTGGATTTTGTGGAATAACATTTTCAGTTTCAATGCAACTCAAAATTGCACGCAAATTGCAATATTGTTTTGACGCAAGCTTATTTGATAGGATTTTTGTCACATAAATTCCTAAAAGATATGATTTAAATGATGATTCGCTGGAATAGCTCTTTTTTGTTCACAACTTACATGTCGCCTCACCGCATACTTTCATTTACATATTGATTAAATTTGTGCACCATTTAGACATATTCAGTTGAGAAGTAGTACATGAAAGAGTATCTTTTTGTATCATTGATATATTAAAAATTTGTCAATTAGAAGTCAAAACAAAAGTGAAAGCAATTTGCTTTTCATTATTTATTTTTAAATCATCAATTTTCAATTTATTTCAAAGACTGAAAAAAATCAAGTACTACCTTACTTTTTTCAAATAATTTGTTTTTAAGAAATATCATACATTAAAATTAAAGTGAAATAATTTTTTTTATAAAATAAAACAATTTCGAATACATAAGAAACAAATCTACTATATAAAAAGAATGATCGCAAAAAATAATAAATCTCTTACAACCTAAAAGAACTGAAAATGGAAAAATAGAAATGAAGAAAAGAATCACTATTTGTTACTGTCAAACAATATTATTTTTGATCAAATAATAATTTTTAGTTCATTTTCATAGTTTCATTAAATATATATTTGTGAGAAACATTGGCTTCCTAAGAATCTTAGCGACAGATCTCGCCATACACCGATATTAAAATATCCCCTAGGGATGAAATTTTTCAATACTATATTTTTTACAATTTTAATGTATTCCTATTTTATGCTTTCATGAATGCTTATTGTAGAAAATAAAATTTCACTTTGCTTAAAAATTATTTAGAGATACCAAATTTTACTTCACTTCGCTTCATATATAAGCGTAAAAAGAATCTCTAAAACGAAATATGATTGGCTGAGTTTATTCCCTAAAAATTCCCGTTTTTTTCCCAAAAATCCCGAGTAAATTCCCCAGCTTCAAAATTCCCAGGAATTTTACATCGCTACTTATAAGTCCACCTAAGCGTTGTGCCGCTACGAAAGTTTCCTCCGGGGTACCCAAGAGCAAGAAGATGATGACCATCAGAGAAAAAGTGAAACTTTCAGATATGATTAAAGAAGACAGAAGCTATGCACACATCTGTGACACGCCATTATGGTCTGAATGAATCTACAGAGAAATACATCAAGGAAAAGGAAGAAAAAATCCGAAAAGCTGCTTCAACAACCTTCAATAAAGAAGCAAAACGAGTGGTAACTCACCGTAATAACAGAATTGGGAAAATGGAAGCTGCACGGGCATTGTGGATTGCTGATTACAGGAAAAAGACAGTGAGTTGGGACTCTAGTATGATCAGGACAAAGCTCTCTACGACCAAATCTTGTTCGATGACGACAATGAAGAGGCTGAAGAAGATACCTCAAGCCAGCAATAGCGCAGTCAGGAGGGATTCGTCTCCTCGAAGACGAGGCTTTTCAGTCAGCAAAAGCTGGTTCGAAAAATTTGAAAAATGATACGGCCTTAAAAACGTGCTTCTCTATGGTGAGGCTTCCTCTGCTGACAAAGATGCTGCTTGTCATTACATGGAGGAAGAGTTTCTTTACCTAGTAAGGGAGGCTACTTCCCTGAACAAGTTTTCAACATGGATGAAAACAGTCCTTTTTTGGAAAAGGATGCCCTCGCGTACGTTTCTCTTTAAGGATGAAGTGAAGAAGCTAGGCTTCAAGGCTCACAAAGGCCGTGTGACTCTCATTATGGCAATCAATGCTGTAGGTTTTATGCTTAAGCCAGGTCTTATTTATAAAGCCAAAAATTCACGGGCATTAAAAAATAAAAATACGGCTCTGTTTTGCATAACTCAAAAGTCTGGATAACGAAAGCTCTGACCTTGAATTGTTCCTCCATTGCTTTATTCCCTAGGTGAAGCTGTATTTGGCTAAAAAGTGCCTTCTCCTGATGGACTGTGCGGAGGCCATGCAACGGACCTGCATTATGGTGATGTGCAGATAGAGAATCTGCTCCCGAACACTACATCTTAAACTCAGACGATGGATCAAGGTGTCATTCGTGCCTTTAAGGCACTTTACATTTGCTCCACGATGAAGGGCCTCATTTCGGCAGTTCACGGTGCTAAATTCACCTTGAAAGCATACTGGCTCAGTTACAACATTGCATCATGTTTGTCTAATATTCAGCAAGCATTAAAGGACATGAAGAGTGAGACCATAAATTCTAGCTGAAAGAAATTATGACCGAACGTGGTGCACGACAACCCAGGCTTCACTTCTGAAGAAGTTCATCATTCACTGGGGGAGAACGTGGTGAGGCTGCCTTACAGCATAAAGAATGATTTGTTGACCTGACAAAAGAAGACATCAGCGCCCTTATCGATTGCTACACGAACCCCCCTGACCGATGAAAATCTCCTTGAGATAAAAAATCTGCAAGTGAAGAAGAAACGAAGAGAAAGACGGAAAAGAAACAGAAAAGCAACGGCCTTACCCTGGAGAATCTGCAACAATTGTGCAACATGACAAGAGCGATGCAACAATTTGCTCAACAAATTGACGACAATGTGGTTGGAGCTGTTGAGTTCAGCAATCGCGTTGATGGGGTTGTCTTTACACAGGGAGATTTTGAAGAGGAAAAGAAAAAACAAAGACAACAATTACCCATAACCATGTTTCTCTCTAAGGTAAAGCTTTCGGCTCTAACATTCAGCACCTCAAGTAGAAGGGTTTTCAAGTGAGCCTAAAGCTTCTACGAGTCAAATGAGAGCCTCTTTTCCATTACCAACACAAGACTCTTCACCTCTCTCAGAAAACAATGTTGACTAATGTTTATTGCTGCATAAGGTTTTGTAATTAACCAAACTTATATATAAGTGTAAACTATTATAAATGTTTACATATTTAAAACATTCGCGTGTACTTGCATATGCAAATATTCCTAGTGGTAAATCTTGTTTTGCGGTTTTTCAGTTTTCGCGGAAGTTTCTGGTCCCCATTAACCACGAAAAGCGAGAGATCACTGTAATACCTTATTAAATATATCATAGGTGGCCAACATGCTGCTCGCGAGTCGCATGTGGCTCTTTGAATGATTATTTGTGGCTCACGATAAATGTATTCGAGTTCATTTTTCATTTTTTGTGTTACTGTATTTTAAAAAATTATTATTGTTCCGTATGTGTTTCAAAATTTCTTTTAAATTATTGGCTATAAATATGAAAGATAAAGTGCAACATTGTAACAAACTTCATTTCCGTCAAAGCTAAAAATGATATGACTCATCTTAAACTGCACGGACGAACATAAACAATGGCGTAATCATCCGTAATCGAACGACTCCAGACCGATTTTGAATTTGTAAACTTTCATTGCAATGGACAGTTGACATTGTGCTCTGGAGGAAACAATTTGTATCAATTTTGCTATGGATATAATTTGTAATCTGGGATTTTCGGTAAATTAACTATTTGTTTTGTAGTATGTAACGCGTGTTGTTATTGTTTTAATAACGCATAACTTGTATTTTCTAAATTTATTTATTTACAGTTTTTTTAATATGACGATAGTGAAAAATAAAAATAAAATATGAGTAAGAAAATAAAAATTTTAATAATGATTGGGGGTAGAACTATACTTTATTGATAATAACGGAAAAGCATCATGTGTTATTTGTAACTAGCTATTTACTTTGACATAATGAAACCAATCATCCTCAATTTTCTAATCAGTATCCACTAAATTGCAAATTAATATCAGATAAACTTGCTTCTTTAAAATCAAATTTAAATTAACATTCAATTTTGATGACCCTTAGCAATCAAGCTAATAATATGGCTGAAGCCAGTTTTGTTATTGCCTGGAATATTTCTCGTACAAAATGCCCACATGGAAAGGGAGAGTTTATTAAAAAAAACTTGGAAAATATCCTTAAAGATTTAGATCCAAATGATGCAGCATTCCACAAAGTTGTATCACAAATTCCCATCTCGAGATGCACAACCGCACGACGCACGAATAACTACAATTAATACATCTTTTGAATATAATTTAAAAATCATTTGTGAAGAACTTTATTACACATTCAGTTTAGCACTTGAAAAAAATCGACAGATATCACACATCTTATCACACATACACAACTGGCTGTTTTTATACGTTTTGTCTCACTTAACTTTGTTGTTAAAGAAGAATTATTAGAATTAGTAGGACTTCAAGAATCAACCCGCGGTTTAGACACTAAAATGCATTAGAATCTATTATGAAAACTTTTGATGTTCCTTTTAATAAACTTGTAAGGAATGCAACTGATGGAACTCTGGCAATGCTGGGTAAAAAAGTCATTCTTATCTTGCTTTTAAAAGATTATTCTCAAATTCCATAATTCATACCGATTCTCTGCATAGTTCACAGAAAACATCTCGTTACAAAATATTTAAAATATCCTGATGTTATGAAAACAATGCTACATATTGTAAATTCCATTCACACCAATGCAAAAGATCATTGACAATTCAAAAATTTCCTTAAAGAGTTAAAGGACAAAGAACTTCTAAATGACATTAATTTCTTTTGTATGGTTATTTAGCTACCGTATTAAATCGATTTTCAAATATTTTTCCAATCCAAAATAAATTTTCCAATATTTAAAAAAAAAGAAAAAAGAAGAAACTCAACGTATATAAAAATGCTTGGAGGAATATTGATGAAATTCCAAAATAGATTTCAAGACTTGAAATATTTCAAATCGCCTCTTGATTTTTTCCAGAATGCATTGAAGTTAACATAATTCAATGTGAGTTTTCCGTTTCCAATATAATTATGACTCAAAAAGCATTAGGAGAATTTAAATTAATAGAGCTGAAAGAAAGTCAAGCTCTACACAATTAAAATATAAGCCGATGCCGATTACTGAATTTTGGAAATTTTTACCAGCATTGAAGTATCCTGAATAAGAAAAGGCTGCTTGTTGAATAATTTCAATATTCAGAACAATGTATTTATGCGAATCATTTATTGCTCTTTAAAATTCGTAAAATCCAAACACTGATCAGTAGGAACTAACCAGCTTCTCAAAGAATTACTAAGAGATACTGTCACCAATTATTCACCAAGTTTTAAAAAATTATCAAGAGAAGTAAAATAAACGTGTTTAATTTTTAATATTTAAACTCAGTACACATATTTTGTACTTTTATTTATATTAGTTCCTTAAATATAATTTCTGTAAAAAAATATAATAATTATACCTTTTTTGCATCCTTTTAAATGCGTATTTAATTGCGGCTCTCAAAAAATTTAAAATTTTGAAATATGGCTCGGGCTATCAAAGAGCTTGGCCACCCCTGAAATATATTTTAACGTGCTCTTACGGTTTAAACAGGTACAATATTTTAATAATTTAATGCCACAAAATGTGTAAAATTTTTATTCATTTAAGGATGGTATACATAATAACTGTGTTTACAAAATCTAGATGTAACCTACAATGATCATACGAAAATAAAATGCAATCCATTTTTTTTTTTTGCTCTTCCCTTTTATTCACTTTTTAAATTCATACAGTTTATCAAAACAATTTTGTTCAAGATAATTAAGATACATATTAGTTGAAATAAGATTTTTGGATGTAAATGTGAAAAAATGTTTGTGGACATATAAATAAATTACTTTGTGTGTATCCGATATAAATAATCAAAAGATAACATAAAATATTCTAAAGAAAAGTTATGTATGGGATAAAAAAAACCTTTATTCTGAAATTTTTCTTTTATAAAAAATCCATGAAAACAAACAATAATTGTTTTCAATAATTGTAGTGATTCTGTATATATAAATGAATTTGTGGCATAACTTTTCTCTCTCTGTTTGACTGAAAACAATTCAACAGATTTATGAAACATAGAGTCAATTTTGTAACCAAAGAAATACTGAAAAAAGTCTAGTATTTTTCTCTCTTTCATTGATCACATTGAATGCATTTTTCAAGTTGCAAAATTGTTTCGATCAATGATTAGTGTCACTGATGAGTTAGACTAAGTTCCAAATACGTAGTATTGATTTTATGTCAGGGAAACAGGCTATCTAATAATAAAGGAAATTAGAACATCTCTCATTAAGTTATGGAAATATAAACTTAAATTTGTTTTCAGTCCACATGCTAAACATAAAAATTTGGATTATTCAACTATAATTACTGTAAGCAACAAAAAATATTAATGACTAGAATGTAAGTACAGAGAGAGACACTATTTTTATGAAAATATCATGAATATATTTTTAAAATGGCAAAATAGTGATCTTTATACTTAAAGATTAATTAATTTAAAATTATTCTAAGCAATAAATGTATTTTTATGTAATTGATTATTATAATCATTAACTATGAATAAAAAAATTTGTAAATAAACCAAAATGAAGACACAATTTTTATTTACATGACAAAAAAAAATATACACATATATTCTGTTACAATCAAATTTTGTTGTTTTTTGAACTTTTTTTGAGCAATAGTAATAATAAGTGAAAAAAAATTACTTCACCTCGTCATTTACTCAAAACACTCTAGGAGCTTCTGCTGAATGAGTGTAGTGGCAATGATTTAAATCTAAATAAATTTCAGCTGCTAAAGGAAGATATTATGAGATAAAAACTCAATCTTTTTTATTGTGAATTTGTTGACCTTCTTCACTCTTATTTTAAGTTTGGTACTGCAAACAGCATTTTTTTATTCTTTCGATTTATTGCTGTGACTATGTTAAGTCAAGTTTTACTAAATATTACTCTGAAAGTAATAATCAGACTTTAAATTTATGAATATATATATATACACTTCCTAGAAAAAGTTTGCGTACAAACACGCTGTAAGCATTCTACAGAGAATAAAAGTACATTATACTGTCAACAATAATTCAATTTTTATATAATGCTTTTCTTTAACAATCCCTTAAATATTAGTAACAATTTCAGAAAAATAACACACATTGTTTCAAAGTAATAATAATAATAATAATTAAACATTACATAAAAAGCAGTCAGAAAAAGTTTGCGTACAGATGAGGAAAGTCTTTAAAAAATGGCCTCCATGGACTACCAATTAAACTTTAATGTGTGGTTGGAAAATCTGTATATCTAAGAACCTTTTTCAATCGCTTAAGTATAGAGGGAATTAAAGGTTGGCAGGGTTTCTGTTGATGTGAAATATTATTCCTTTCCATAATAATTACACTTTTTAGCTTGTCTTTCGATATTATGTTATGTTGCCGAATGTTGCGTTCCAATAAGTCCCATAAATGTTCGATGGGGTTTAAGCCAGGCGATTGTGGAGGAGTATGCAACTGATATTTCATATTGCACAACAGCCAGAACTTTACTTTATGGGCAGTATGTTTTGGATCATTGTCTTGTTGAAAACGAAAGTCATCGCCTAGGTTAAAATTTTGTTCACTCTGTGTCAAATTTTCTTTTAATATATTTAAATATCTCATATGATCTAATGTGGAGTCTATAAAAGTTAATCGATCAACCCTACTTGCTACTATGCACCCCCAAATCATTACGCCACCTCCACCGCGCTTGCTTCTCAAAAGACGTACCTTGTTTTCACCTTACCAGTTTACACCCTTTGATGCCAAAGATACAAAACTTGCTTTCATCAAAGAATATTACTTTATCAAAAAACTCAGAACGTTTATTACATACTTACTGGCATAATTTAAATATTTTTCCTTATTGGCAGTTTAAATACATGACTTTCTACAAGCTATACGGCCTTGATAATCGGATTTTTTCAAATTTTTTTCGTATAGTATCTTCATGAAGAGAATTTTTTAAACCTTTCTCTAATATCAATTTCATTGATATCAGAGACAATAGTGCTATTTGAGATGCGGTAATCTTTGGGTTTAAACGCAAGGATTTCAGAATGTGTATCTTTTCTCCTAAAGTCAGCTTAAGATGCTGGGTTACTCCAAGGATTTAAGATAACAGATTCCGATAACTTGTAACTAATGATTAATCTTTGGATGGAAGAATGAGTTCCTCCTACTATCTTTCTAATTGCTTGAAGAGTTTTATCTTCATACTTTTGTCTTAAGATGATTTTCTTTTCGCCCGAAACAATCTCTATTCCTTTAGAATCCATTTCAAGTCTTCTTGTTTGCTAGTACTAATGTATCATACCAACAAAATAATGTTTGTTTATTCTGTTTATTGTATTTCCACAATAGTTAAAATGAATGATTAGTAAAAAATAAATGCAGACAATATTTCATTTCCTACAAGCTCACGGAGGCTAAAAAATTTTTTAATTAATTTGCAATTATCTTTGTAATTAGTACCTGTACGCAAACTTTTTCTGATAACATTTTGCAAATTTTTTAATTTATTATTTTTACTTTTAAACAATGAGTGTTATCTTTCTGAAATTGTAACTGATACTTAAGAAATTGTTTAAAAAAAGCTTCCTATAAAAATAAAGGTAATATTGACACTATAATGTACATTTATTCGTACTCAAGTATATATATATATATATATATATATATATATATATATATATATATATATATATATATATATATATATATATATATATATATATATATATATATATATATATTTCTCTTACCTTTCAAAAAGCGATTGCGTGACAACGGGACACAATCCATTCTACACACATTATTGATGAAAGAATTTTTATTTTTGTGAACTTTCTGCATCCTCCTTATTTTGGATAGGCAATCGCAGAGCTATGATATCAATCAAATTTTTTGGAATCTATAACACCTGTTGGATAAGTACTTAAAATTTTACAACATACATTTCACTTGATCGATAACGAAGGAATGCATTTTCAGTAAATTAATGAGAAGTAAATTCTCAAGGGCAATATGGAAAATGGCGGAGATAAAGTGAAATTTTACGCCAACTTGTTTTGGCAATGTATCTTGCTCGCCAAGGTTCTGTAATATTGAGGATTTGTGAAATCGCGAGTTTCGTCCCGGTAAGGGGATAAGAGTGATATTGTTGGAGAAAAGGAGTAGTGTGTCGAAGGTTGACTTTATAAAATTTTCAACTTCAGGTCGGGAGTTTAAAAAAAAAAAAAAAAAAAAAAGAACTTTGAATAAAAATGGATTGTTATTCAAAGAATTGAATTAAAACATTATTTTGGAGTTATTATTTTAACAAAGCAATTTAATTACAATAATATATATGATTAATGAATAATGAAGTGAATCTCCTGTTTTGCAAAAAAATTATGTTAACTGACAGATCTTTTAAAAATTTTTGGTAAATAGATTTATTAAAACATTACTAAGTTTATGTGTGATAAATATCTGATCTATCGCATAACCTAATATACCCAAACAACACAATTTCATCCAGTAGACGTCGATATGACATCCTCAACGGGATGTACTCTAATCCAGTAGACGTCTCTTTTTGGTCCAGTTTAGATCCATGGCACGTCAAATATCCACCTATTTTACGTCTACGAGACGTTGCCAGTGGATGGCTCATGGACGAAATTTGGATGTATTCATACGCACTGCTCTATACTAGGTAGTTTTATGGATGTATTCTAGATGTGCGTAGATTTTGAAATAATCCCTCATCTATCTTAGTGGCTTATATATTTTTGTCCACTAAACAAAGAGAAAATTATTTTTAATTAGCTTGTTACGTATGAAATTGCTTTAGCATCACATTTTTCTTAATTTTCAGTCAAATATCCTAGATTTTTGACAGATTTACTGTTCAAGTTTAGTTTATGTAATAAAATTCTCACAATTGATAAATTAGTATTTTTTATGCTCATTATTTTATAGTTAACCTTTTGAAAATTTAGTTTCTTATTGTTTAAAATAAACGATTTTTTTTTCGTTGGAAAAGTTAAAAATTACTTCTAAGAAGTTTCCAGTGAATGCATAAATTAATGAATTACTATTATAACTAGAGAGTAATAAAATAGTCAAGGATATTTTTATTTGTAGAGTGTAATTTTTTTCATTTTAATGTCAGACAAATTTTTGTTCATACTTTATTTTTTTAATTAATTTTGTAGTAAGAGAAACTTATAAGAATTATTTCTGAGACAAATATTTTAACTAATTAGATATTATTTCAACAATGTCTTTTTTTGTAAAAGATAAAAGCGATACTTTTATTTAATTAAAGTTTTCCACTCAATTGAATATTCCAAATTATTATGACAAAAATTCTGAAAATTACTTATTTCATTGTTTAAAAGCTGAATTATTTTCCTTTGTAAATGTTAAAATTTGCTTAAGAAAACATTCCAGCAAGAGAGTGTAAATCTTAATTAATTCAAGAAAAATATAACAAACTAATAGAATTTATTTTTAATGCATACAGTTTTTATTCTGATTATTTACATTATACATAAATATTAATTAACTGAAATGTTTGATTCTTTCATTGATAACGTAGATGCCATTCAGCTTATTTTTGCCAGTAAGGTCTTTGAAGTCTGTAGAAAAGTGAACTACTACAAAATAACTTTAAAGGAATACAATTAAAAATAGAAGAATATTGATATTTCTGTTTAAATATAAATCAGAGAATCATTTATTAAATCAAATTAATCAAAATAATATTCATACACATATAATATTCATTCCAGAAACTGTTCGTTGCTCTGTTTACGTAATCATTTTGCTTTTTAATTTCACTGAGAGCATGCTTCTTAACTTCCTTTCAGGGCATACACATACAAGCAAATGGTTTGAATTTCAGAAATTTCAGTTAGTTACTAATTTCATTTTTTACAATAAACTAAATTCTTCTCATACAAAAAGGTTTTAACTATATTGACTTAAAAATAACTTTAGTGAAAATGAAATCAATGTATTAAGAGTTTCATTTGCTATTATAATTTATGATTTTTTTCCTGAAAATGAGCATTCTTTATTAAATTACTTAGATATTTAAAGTGTGATTAAAAAAATAATTTATTTTAAAGATATTATGATCAGATAGCTTTTGTAAGAGTATTAAGCAAAATAATACAAAATAAGAATTTAAAAAATATCCAGCATCACAAGCATTATGGAAGTAGGAAATTTTGCTACCAAATAAAGTGTACAGAAAATATTATAGAAAATCACATTCACAGATCACACACAGTCACATTCTAAATGCTTAATCACTGAAGATATAAACATTTCATACTAAATGATTTTACACAATCTTAAACATCATTTTTCCTTAAAATAAAAAAATGCTTACTTCAAATTCTAGAACCTTTAGTAGACAACAAGAGAAGTTCTCCAGAAAAGTAAGAATTCCAAATGTGGTATGGGAAATAAACATATCTTCCATTTAACTACAAGATACAAAAATTAATTTTCAAGTATACATTTTAATAGCTCTTCATTTGAAATATTAGTCCAGCATACATTGAAATAATTGGGTAATATAATTTTTTCTAACTAAGTAGCAAAATCTTGAATGATTGATTTAAAATTTGATATTCAATAAAAAAAAACACTCAGATTTTTAGTTCAACAGTAAAAAGTATTTTAATTAAACATTAAATCTTTGAATCAAATCCTAATATTGATTAATTTTTATCTTGTTGAAATCAAGATATAAATACATAAGTCTTTGTATGACAAAATAATAATAAATTTAAGTAATTTTGGAGAGAAAAATGGTTTTTACTAAAGAAAATTACTTTGTGGTATTTTCATCCAGCAATTTTCATCCTAATCGCAATGTTTGCATTTTTAGCCTAAAAATAATTTTAAAATTTAATGACATAAAAAATTATTACGTTCTGCTATCAAGCACAATTTATAAATAAAAGCAATATTTACCTTTTAACGTTAATTTAAAATAGTTACAAATGTAATTTTTTAAAGTAAAAATACGCTTTAAACATGGTTTTCTACACTTAGATAACACTACTCTGTTTTTAAACCTTATTTCTATTATGACTTCTTTGGAATAAAAATAAGTTATTTACAAAGAAAAGCAATTATTTTTTAACTTACTTCGTTAAACTCTTCTTAACGTAGCAATAAACAACTGTAGTTCTTAACGTAGCAATCACCGGAATGACCCACATGAGTCTTGATGAACTCTACTTTAATTGTATCACTCTCAATATATGATACTGACATCATAGAGGGACACGTGCCATTTATTTTATTTGATCCTAAGACTTTAATATTTCGTTTATTGTCTCCACGTTCATGGAAATGCCCTGACCTATGGCAATAAAAGTATTCATATATCTTACCATTAACTTGTTTCGTACCACGATGTTTCACATACTGCGACATGTATTCTTGTTCTATATTTTTTTTCCATTCAAGAAACTCTAGATTTGATTGAAACACTACATTCTCCCTTTGAAGAACCACATCATGAACATTATGTAAATGCTCTTCATAGCTTTTTTTGGAAGTTAGATTTTCTTTACACATACAACATATGACTTTATTTTGATTTACAACATGCTCAGATTTGTGATGCACAGAAATATGCTTGTTCAAAAGATCTCTATTAGGAAAACTTAAAGGACACTCACTACAAAAAACTTCTGAAATATTAACACTCTTGGAAGATGGAACAGAAACATCACTATTAACACAAGTTTGAACATTGAGAAACTTTACATTTACATCTTTAGCACACATTACAGTCATCATAGCAGTACAATTTTTACTTTTATTTCCTTGACAGTAATAATAATGGACCTCTACATCTTTCCGTTTCTTAGGCCCATTCCTTTTAACAAATTTATGCACACCATTTGTATCCTTAAACACCATGAACTCTTCGATAGAATTAAATTGATGACTCTCCTTGTTTACTTTATCACCATGCACATTTAACAAATGAGTTTCATACATTAAGGAAGTTGAATAAGATTCTCCACAGAAACTACACACATATGAATGTGATTGCGATACTGCTGTTTTACCATGTTTTTGTTTGTTATGACGATTCAGATTGGACTTGTTTTGAAATGTAACATTGCATACATCACACTTATACTGTTGAACACTAGAGTTGCTAGCCACATCCATTTTAAGTAATCAAAACCTTAATTTTTATAATTATAAATAAGATTTATAATTTAACACATGCAGAGAAAAATAATTTATAAGACTCACTTCCTAAATCTATAAATGAAAAGAGAATAGCAATATAAAGTGCAAGTATAAAGACAAATAAATTAACAATTATACAAGACTTCACACTCCTGAAAAAATAATGCTTATTAAGACATATTACATCGCAACAAGGATCGACACACAAAGGCAATTAAACATGTGGTTTGAAAAATAAACAGAATATTACACACGTTTCACTGACAATCTGCAAATGAAATGAATATTAATTTTTATAATTATAAATAATATATATGATTTAACACATTCAGAGAAATATAATTTATAAGAATCACTTCCTATATCTATAAATATATAAATGAAAAGAGAATACCAATATAAAGACGCGAGTATGATCAAAGTTCACACGTTTCACTGACAATTTGCAAGTGAAATGAAACAAATGGCTAATAATTAAGAGCAAAATTTCAATGCGCATGCGCGAAAATTTAGAAAGATGGGAGTAACAGATGTAAATTCAACAGACGTCAAGGACTAGCTCTGGGAGAAATTTTAGCTGCCCCTATCCGCTTGTGTGAGGCAAACGATAATTTTAAATTATGGAAGCAATAAACATAAATAATTACAATTGCAGTTAATTACCTACTTTTAATACATGTCACGATAACATCCTTTATGAATGTCTTAAGTACGTCCACCATGCACGTCCAAATTACATCTATCATGGACATATAAATTACGTCTATTACAGATCCAAATGCTAATAATCCAAAACTCATCCATCGTGGATGTCAATCCGACGTTCATATATAGTCGATAGAAGATCATCCATTTCACATCTAACCATGGACGTCTTTATGACATCCAAAAGGTATCCAGGACGTCTTTTGGACTCTATGGATCTTTAAAAGACGTCTAATGGACGTGTGTGGTTGTATGGGTAACATAGACCATTCCTAGTCCCTGCACTTATTTAATTTTTCTCTTATGAGTTTTTGCATGCTGTTCAGTCTGGTTTTTATCTTGGCATGTCTTGCTATCTCTTTCAGAGGCGATTTTTCTTTTTTATCAGTTTCTTGATAAAGAAGAAAAATCTCATGTGAAATCTTGTAAAACTTTCTGTTCACATTCTTCACTTTGCTTGAGGCATTAATTGCGTGCATGATCTTTATTTCAAGCTGCGAAACTGTATTATTAATTTCAGCATTACTGTTCATGTTTGGATTCCCACTAATAGTACTGAGGTTGTCATAAAAGTCATCCCAATCAGAAATTTGAATTGTTTTGAGATGGAGTGCCAATGAATCCTGCGGACCAATGTCGAATATTACAAGGTTGGGGTCCCTCGACAACTCGGAGATCGACCTCGACTGAAAAATAGTACTGCATTTTGAGACTGCAATATAAATAATCAATTGTGTCTCATTAAAATAGCTGTAATGGGTGGGCTCGTCGAATGCAAACACATCCAGGTTATTATTCTGCACAATGAGTGTAGTATTCAACCATTCTTATTTATTCTATTGAATAATGTCCAAGTTGGGTGTTTACAGTTTATGTCACCGAAAACTACGACTGCTTATGCCAGTTTGAAAATTTCTAGGAATTCACCTTCCATTAGAAGATTTTACAGAGGCTTGTGTAAACGTTGCTAATATGCAGCTTTTTATTATTTTCCATATGAAGGGCAATTGATCTGTTTTCAAAAGAGCTGTAGTTTTTGTTCAGAATGTTATACTTGAAGCAGTTCCTTAAATAGATTGTTGTACCCCTCCCCTATGGGTGTGGCGATCATTCCTGATGCAAGAAAACTTCGGTAAACTAGCTTTATGTCTAGTCATAGTTATACATACATATATAATCATATTTAGGAAGACTGACTGGAGCTAGCTATGTTAAAAACATTATTATCTTTTGGAAAGTTCTGAAATAATTAAATGAATATTATTTGTAGCAAAATAGAGGCGTTGCTTACGGCATATGTTGAGGAAGTGGATACGTGAGTGGTACCTCCTTTGAGAGTGGGAAAGTTTTGTCTCTCCTAACAGTGTTTCAGATCTGCGAGACAAGTTTTAGTTAACAAAAAACAAGGAAAGTCCCAAACTCTTGTGAAGAAATTTACAAAGCCTCAAACCTCCGAAATTCGTGCCGTCTGTATCTATCTATCTATTTATCTATCTATCTATCTATCTATCTCTCTCTCTATATATCTCTATATATATATATATATATATATATATATATATATATATATATATATATATATATATATATATATATATATATATATATATATATATATATATATATATATATATATATATATATCAGCTTTGAAAAGTAAACCCCCTTCTAGAATTCGGCTGAGTTCAAAACAGATTAAACCGAAACCCCTAAGGATAGCCAACAAAAACATCGTGATTCGCGATTCAATAGAGAATTTGAGAAAAGGAGGAATGTGGATTTCTTATGTTTCCAATGCAACGAACCAGGACATATTAGACCAAATTGTCTAAAACTTAGAAAAAGGGAGGATATAAATGTCGTCAGCCCCACCCTTCCGGTGAACGACCCATTACCGCCTTTACCGAATACGCTACATATATATATATATATATATATATATATATATATATATATATATATATATATATATATATATATATATATATATATATATATATATATATATATATATATATATATATTTCCAGTAAAAATATGAAAAAAATATCTTTAAACAAAAATAGTTTGAGGTGTGAGCAATGTTTTATCTTTTTTTTCGAACTTGTTATTTATAGTTTTTGTAAACTTAATGGTATCATTTATTTTTAAAAACTTTGAATAAAAATAAAAGAATTAACAAAAATGTTCATTAGTACATTTTTCTAGTTCATTTCACTATATTTTATATGAAAGTATTTTAAAGATTAACTTAATTTCGCAATCAAGAAGTTTAATTTTCAAATTTTTAGAAAAAGGAGTTTAAGGAAATACAAAATGTCCATATGGATCAATATTCTATTGGACACTTCTTTTGCTCCGTTTTTTACCATTTTTCATATATTTAAAAAAATTTTAAACGTATAAAGTTTATTTAATACAAAATGTTTCTATTTTTGACTTCATCTGAATTTTTATGACAGGTTAAATGAATAATTATTAAATGCAACAGTTAAAGTATAATTTGAATAAAATTTGGAATTAAAGACACTTATCCAATGTGACTTAACAAAAACATGTACATGATGCCATGATGTTTAAAGTGTTCAACAATTATTAATTAAATTTAATTAAAGTAGCATACATTTTATTAAATACAAAACAACAACAAGTAGAAAACGTGAGAGGAACAATTCACTTCTGAGATGGTAGGTTGGTTGGTTAGAAATAATTTGAGACTTTTTTAGCTGCTCTGGTTTTTGTCTCTATTTACCCAGAAATAGAAATATTCAAAATCTTCTGATATTTAAAAGAAATTTAATATGTCTCTAATTTGTATAAGCTAGATGTGACGATTTTAATTAACTGTTTATGATTGGTTATTTATCCATGTACGTTAAGATTACGCAAAAATTGTTTCCAATATTTGGTATATGTGGGACAAAACAGAATTATATATTCAGCAGTATCAACTACATTAAGAACAGGAGTCATGACATGACATGTTGGATAGGAATCTTGACAGCAGTACAGTTTCTTTACGTGATATGAGAGATTTATTATATATATATATATATATATATATATATATATATATATATATATATATATATATATATATATATATATATAATTGAACTCTACTCTAGGATGTCTCCAATCCTATGTTAATATTTAATATTTTTGAAAATTTTATTTTGAGAATTTTTAATATAACTTTTAGTGAATGAGCACAAATTTTCTGTGGTAAGCCACACTGAATCTACACTGCTCAAAACAGTTAAAAGATATTGCAAGTTTTACATAAAATAAAGATATAAACAAATTTCTTTTGCTGAAAATGGAAGAAGAGAATCACAAATGAAAATTTTTTCTGATTTTCAAATTGTGGAGTATGCTAATTTTGAGTTCTACGTCAAAAACGTCACTTCAGCAGCAGTAAATGAAATTTGACTTTCAACTGAATAAAAGAAAATGAATACAAGGATGATCGGTATTCAGTGACTGCTTTGTTTCGATGAGTACGATGTCTCAGCAAAGTCATTTAACCGATTCAGAATCTGGGAGATTTGTTGGTTGGTTAAAAGGGGGCCAAACTCAAACCGGAGTAGTGCAAGCCACTGGAGTGTTACAAAGTGTGATTTCCAGGGTCTGGAACCGTTTTTTGGAGACTGGAAGTGCAGGCCGAAGACCAGGGCAAGGTCGTAGGCGGGCAACAACGCCGAATGAAGATCTTTATTTAGTGTTAACGGCTCGAAGACACCGAAATATGAACGCTACTGTTCTCCAACAACACCTTCGCTCGGCTACTGACACCACGGTTTCAACTCAGACTGTCTGAAACCGGCTCCATGTTGTAGGTCTGTATGATCGCC
Source organism: Latrodectus hesperus (assembly GCA_037975125.1). Classification (NCBI taxonomy): domain Eukaryota; kingdom Metazoa; phylum Arthropoda; class Arachnida; order Araneae; family Theridiidae; genus Latrodectus; species Latrodectus hesperus. The sequence continues at coordinate 88,837,834 of CM075853.1, forward strand.
GACCGATGGTATGTGTTAAACTAACATCAAGGCATCGTCACGACCACAGGGAGTGGGCAACAGAGCATGTGAACTGGAGGAGAAATGAATGGAGCAATGTTCTTTTTTCTGACGAATCCCGTTTTTATGTTCATCCTGATAATAGGCGTATTTTCATCATGAGGGACCGTGGCAGTAGGAATAATCCAGCGTTCGTGCACGAAAGTGTCAGATTTGGCGGTGGGGGAGTGTTGGTATATGGTGGCATCTCCATTGACGGGCGTACGAACCTCTATATCATTTGAGATGGACCTCTGTCTGGTCGCCGATATAGGGATGAGATCCTCAGACCCATTGTAGTCCCTTACGCTGCAGCAATCGCAGATGACTTCATTTTAATGGACGATAACTGCGGGCCATATCATGCTAACCTGGTGGAGGATTTCCTTTTCAAGGAAGGAATCATACGAATGGAATGGCCAACGTGTTCTCCAGACATGAATCCCACAGAGCACGTTTGGGATGCTCTAGGAAGATGAGTTGCTGGCCACAAACCACCCCCACAAACTCTCCAAGAACTGGAAAGAGCTCTTCTGGAAGAGTGGGACATAATACCCCAGCTCTTGATTAATAGCCTCATTGATTCCCTGCCTCAAAGGTGTTCAACGTTGCTGGCCGTCCGTGGAAACCATTCTCCCTACTGAAAATGACTTCCTTTGAAGACACCACCTTTTCTTATTCTTTTTTTCTCATGTGCACAAATTGTGTTTTTTTCCTTTTGTACACAAATGCGCAAAAAAAAAATGCATTTTTTTCTGTCAAACATGTGTAATTTATTCTCATATAACCTACTACGTCTGACGACCACGTATCAATCAGCTAAAAAGTTTTACAGCCACAAGATCAACCTAAAACCGCAATATCCTTTAATTGTTTTAAGCAGTGTATATTAGACTTTGTATCCACTTTCGTCAGTTTATTGTTTTTTTAATTTATTATGTCTTTATGAGCTAGAACCCAAATAATTTGAAGTGCTGTACAGAATTTTGAAACCTGACATATTTTGTGTTTTAATCTTAGGATTATACTTGCTGATTTTTGATTACATTCTATAAGGGAGAAAAAAGAGCAGATTTACGATATCTATACATTATTTTTCATTTTTTATTTTAGAAACTTATTTATTGCTTGACCAATTGCAAGCGCTTCGTCAGAAAAGACTGAATTTATGTTATTTAATGTCTATCCAAATGATCCCTCCACAGACCATGCAGCAATGAATGTGATGTCCTCTTCTTTGGATTCATTTTTGGCCATTCTGTGAGGGTGGTCTGGCAGTCTTTTGTCAAAATCATTAAAATATTGTATAATTTTTTGATTGGTAAAAGATTTATTCTAGAAATCCTAATAATCTAAGTAGATAGAACAGTTTGTTGGAAAATGAATTTGTGGATAAAAAGTGAATGAAATACGAGAATTTAATGCTTTTCTAATTTATTATATTTAGCAGAGGTATATGATAATCCTAATCAGAAAAATAACTGAAATTTTAAATAATATTTTTAAGTGATGAATGTTGTCTCAAAGAGATATATTTGAATCAGAATCTGTTTGACATTTTCCAAATTGAGATTCTATAGTACCTGTATTTGCAATTTTTATGCAGGGAAACATTCAGAGTCCATTTAGGTAGACCTAAAGTGGTTCTTAAACCAGATATTTGTATTATTTCCAAAAGTTTTATAACCGAAGGATTTTTTTAGGCAAAATATATTGTGTGAGAAATGAAGAATACTGCCGACAGATGATTTTACTAGTTGAATTAAATGACGCAATCTTGCCCAGTAATTTTTATCAGAAAGTATTTTAAAAATGTTTATTCTTTTATTTGCTTTACTTTTTTAATATGTTACGAAAGGACGAAAATATCCACTTTTTATAAATATTGCTATTAGGAATTTTACGCTATCTTTCTATTGAAATGTTCCATTATTAATCTATAATGACCAATGAGGATTACCTCTACGCCCGAATAAGTTGACTGCTGACCACTTCTGATAGGATATTTGTAATTTTCAATATTTACATCAGATCTCTATTTTATATAGAGTTTTTTCTTGACTATTTTTAAGTTTTCATTTGTACAGTAAATAAGAATGTCATCTGCATATATCATATATTTAAAACCATGAGATGGATTTAAGAAAATCTGACATAAAAATAGTAAATAAAATAGGAGACAATACACTACCCTGGGGAACACCCTTTTGATGAATGATGTATTTCATCATCTTTTTGTTAACCTCCTGTCTTGCAAGAAACAATAAATCCATTTAGTTATTTTACCAGTTATCCTTTAGGCATTTGTAGATCAACCTATCAATATAAACAGCCATAAGCAGATTATATATCTAGTGATATCTTTCGGATATCATTGAAAATATCTTTTGGGTTTTTGCTTGATGCAGATTATAACGAAGAAGTTGTACTGGGGTTCGACTGCTTTTGAAGGGTACGGAAAAGAGATGGCAATCTTCTATCTTCTGATTATAAATTAGGAAGTTTATGTGATTCAATATGACTAGATACTTTCAAAACTTTTGGCAGAGACAGAGGTTGAAGATATAGGGCGGTAAGAATTTATTGTGGACTGGCAGTTGGTTTTCTGGGGTTTGGTTTGGGAATTGGTATAATGATTGATGATTTCCATCTGTTAGGAATTGAATATTGATCATAAATGTCATTGAAAACTTGGATTACTTGGTGAGAGTTTACTTCATTTAAGGATTTGAATATCTTAGCGGAAGTATTAACTTTCCTGATGTGGATATTCTAGATTTCTTTATTGGTAATTTAAGATCGGTGATTGTAAATTTGTTCCCTGTGGATATTCCATTGACCTAATTAATCAATTAGGATTGAATCATGGTGTATTGTGTTGCTGAAATGTATTGCAAAAGCCTCACTTTAGGATTTTGGTGAGTATAGTACTTGATTATTCTAATTTATTACAAGGCTGGAGTTTTGGATATCTTTGCATTGACGATTCATAAAAATAAATATAAGGAATAACAGATGCGGGTTTTGCTGCTTCTTGCAGACATCATCCCATTATTTGGTTTTAGAAGATTTTATTTTTATAATTTATTTTATTACATATATTCAGACTTGTATGCTTGATTCTTGAGATCCGCTTGTAAGTCTTCGTCGATAATAGGACAAATAGCACAATGACAGATGTACAACCACAGAAGAATAAGGAAGAAAACACCCAGGGCCACGGTGGGAATCGAACCCACACTCCTACGCTCTCAAGCGATTAGCGGTGATGCTTTAGACCACTCAGCCACGGAGCGCCCAGAAGATTTTATCTTTATTTTTCAGAAAATTTGTGTACATGATCGAATTCCTGGTTTTTAAAGTATTGCTGGCCTTTTTTAGATAGGCGTTTTTTAGAAATGAAAATTTAATACATAGGTTATTCCACGATGGTGGGTACTCCTTTTCTGGTATGGACTGAATTGCAATATTATGAAAACAGTCGTACAAATTATTAATTTCAGTATTCAACCCCTTTATAAATTTGATCAGTAATTTCCTTTCATCTGCAAACCCTATGTACTCTTGGAATTTAAACTAAAAGATGAACATCAATGGTGAGAGGGAAATGATTCTGAAAAATGAGCTTCCTCAACTGTGATGTAGAACTGCGGAAATAAATTAAACAAACAAACTGAGAGGTCTATAAGTGAAAGTTTTTCCCTAAGAAAAATATGTGTAGAAATAGATGAATTCAGAAATAGTGCTGATTGATCCAGTTTGTCAATTTTTGTCCTCGAGGAGTGCTTATTTCAACGCTTCATAAACCATGTTTGATGTTAAAATCTCCTACAATTAAGCATTTATATGATATATAATTTTGTATGTCCAGAAATTCATTATATTCAATTTTTTCTTCAGGTGAATATACATATATTTAATGCGGTAAATATATAACTACTGTTAAATATTTTCACAATCGGATTACTTGAGACGATAATGAGACTCACACTGCGATCACCCCCATTTCTATTTTCTGTCTTTACTATAGATGATTTTTTTAAGTTAAATAAATCACTTGGTCTAAGGAATGTTTCCCAAATAACTAATACATCTGCAGAAAGTTTCCAACTTAAATATATTTGTTTAAATTGAAACGCCACTCGCGTGCAATCTATTGCAGGATTTTCATGCTTGAATTTATGTTAATTAGTCTTTAAACATTTATATAAAAAGGATGTAAGAAAAATATATATTTGAAGACCCTTCAGATATGAAAATAAAATTAAGTGAATAAAGCAAGTAAAGATCTTTAGTTATCCAAAGGAGAAATTAGAAATCAATCTCTCTCTTCCAAATTGATGAAGGTCCATTTGGTCTGACCAAAGTTAGTCAATGTGTTGGATTTTTTTTTTTAACAAACTTAGACTTCTTTGTTGTTTTTTTTTGTTCTCTTTCAGAAGAAGTTAGTAAAATCAAATTGGAAATTGATTCATTAGTTTTAATAAAGACATATTCATTAATTTGACTTACGGCAGAGTCTAAATATTGCTACTTATTGCACATTTCAACTCATTATGGTTCAATGCAATTTTCTAGTGAAGTTATCAATTTAAGGGCTAATTTGTCAAAAAGCCCTTGCATTGATTCTATATTTGGGCTCGGTGTAACAAAGGAAGTTTTCTTTAAGCATGAAGTGTTTTTATTTTATAACTATCCTATTAGTTTCGCTAATTGAAAAGATATTTTCTGCTTTAAATCTTAGTACCTTTTTTCTATAATTCTAAATGAACATTCATTATGATCATGTATATGTGAACCCGAACAATTTGACATGTCATCGGATTTAAGCATATTTCTCCATGTTTTTTCCTGGTAAGATCGAGAAAAAAATATCAGAGGTCCTAGGTATAGAAGCCACGTAATTTACCACGTAAATAAGTTGAAACTTTACAATAAAAGACTAGAGTCAAATAATGTAATCTGCCAGGGAAAACTTAAAATGGGAGACGATTTAGAGATAAATGCTATCTCTAAATTGAAGCGGGCCCTAATGAATTTGACTATGACGAAATTAAATTAGAAGTGTCTCTGTTGAGAACAGCGAGAGGAATTGAGAAACTTATTGTAAAGGCTTTCTTGATTTTTTTCAAATAATCCAGGGAAGATCGATGTGGTTGAGCATGATATATCAAATAAGGTTATACGGTCGAGACCGTACCGTGCATCTCATTGCCAAAATGAGATTATTGAAAGCGGAAATTGCGCTAAGATGTTAAAGTTAGGAATAATGAGGTTGTCGAATCAGGCTATAACTCACCCCTCCTCGTCGAAACTAGCTGTCGGGAACCATGTGTGGACCATCGCCGATTAAATGAAGTGATTCGACCCGATTATTATCCATTACTAAATATTGAGGAAAGGGTAAAACAGGTGGCAAGATCGGAATTCATAATTATTTTAGATCTAGCCAAGGGATGTTAGCAGATTCCTCTAACTAAAAAGGCGCAACGCATTTACCATATCTTTCGGAAGTTTTCGACCTTTATGTATGTCGTTTAGCCTTAAAAATGCACCATATATTTGTAAGTAAACTCATAGCCAACGTTTTAAATGGGTATGATGATTTTGCCGTCTCCTATATTGATGATATATCTTTTCAAAGATTTGGGGCAATCACAAACATTTGTCACCACAGAATTGAGAAGGCTAAACTGATGATAAAATCATCGAAGAACCAGTTCGCTCAGAACCACTTAAAATATGTAGGTCATATGGTCTGAGGCGGGTTCAGAAACCCTGCCGAATTAAAGGTTTAACTAGTACTCGATTTTCCCCGGCTGGAAACCAAAACTAATGTCAGAGCGTTCTTGGGCCATACAGGAGCCGGAGAACAGCCATTCGTTTTCGTCTGGAAAAATTAGATTCTTCCTCCGTGTTAACATGTAGGTCTAAACTTCAAAACCAAGAAGCACTTATGAGAATCTAGAAAGAGACATTGCATCTCGATAAAATCCTCAGATATAAAAATTAGGGCTTTTGAAAGCACCGGAATTTGTCTTCTTTTATCAGTAGCCTCTATAATACGAAAGCTCGCAACGACGCTTTTGTAGTTCTAAAAAATAGACATACTGTTTATTAGACAAATAAATAAAAAAATGTCTTATGAAGCATTGATTTATCAATGTTGATATTATCTGCAAATCAGTCTATATTAAACTTCTGTCTAAACTATTATTCTATACCACATTCCTGCCATAAGTGTTAGTATATTGAATTTTCATGCGTTATACCCATTTTCCCCAGAATTACGGTCACAGTTTTATATATATTAGCAGATTATATTTTAAAATATAACTAACCACAATAACGCTCAAAAAATTAATGAAGATTTTATATTTTTCAGTCTGACAATATTCTAAATCGGTAACGGTTTTAACGCACGATCATTTGTTTGCACACGAAGAGTAATTAGATTGGGAATTATATTTTAAAGTGTGGATTTTGAGCTACTATACATACATTCAAACTGAAGGTGGAATTCGAATCCATGTAGCATCGAATCCATGAAACCATTCGGATTACAGCACGGTCGTAAGACCATACAATTCAACAATAACCTACTTGTAATATTTTGAATCAACATTGTACGACCAAACCGTACAAGATTGCAATCATGCACTTATTAGAAGAGAACTTTTCATATATTTTAAAGAGCATATTAGTTTCACATCATTACAATTTAAATATCATACAGATAGTTACTATGATTTACATAATTTTATAAACTACAAACAGGGTTCCCACATGTCCTGTAATTCTTAACTACCTTGATAAATTTACTTTTTGTCGAAATATATAATTTTTTGAGTATTTTAATATTTTGAAAATAAAATTCATCTAAAACCAAATTGAGTGTTAACTTTAATGATACCACTAAATTGCGGCACCATCGACATTTGATTCCTCCACAATAGCTTCGTGGTGATCCAGTTCAGTAAGACCGGATGCAGTATTTAGAATTAAGTGTGCGAAACGAAGAAAAGTAATCATCAATAAGATATTTTGTAGTCAGATAGAAAAATAATCACTTAAAATCGCCTATTTGTTTCTGTCTATGCACTTATATTATATAAAATTCACTGAATATATATTAATATTTAAATATAAAATTTTTGAGTTAAAATACATTTCTCATATCTTCCTTGGTGAAAATTGCGTATAATTTCAACGAAAAAAGGGACGAATTTCTTTGTTTATCAGTGAAATAAAGTATTTAATATGCCTGGTGGAAAGTATATTTTTAATTACCAGTGGACTCGGGAAAAGCCATACAATGATTGGCTTCTGCTTGGTTTAGAAAAAAAAGAAATTCTTAATTTTGTGGAAGAGTTTAAATCATTATAACCGATTGTAAGATTTCAAGATTGTATTGATATTTAATTCTATTAAAGATAGAATAGATACTTTTTATTTTAACTTATTCTCAAATAGATACTTTCCATAGGCAACAATTTTAATTTGCTTTTACTACTCCATAAAAAAGAAGCAGCAGGTAAAACAAGGGAAGCGAAAAGCACTTCTTGAAGTAATTGAACTGAAAATCAAAAAGAAGCGTGTGAAAAATTATATAAATGAACTTGAAAAATGTGTAACAGAGTATGCCGAGGAAACTGAAAGAACTGGTAAATTAAAATTATCTGCAAAATCAAACATGTGTTGCTTCAGAGAGAAAAAAGGCAACAGATAAACTCAGTATTACAAGGTAAACAAGAAAGTTTTTGCCGTTTTTAATGACCCAAAAGAACATGGTCTACAGAAAGGGTAGCCTATTGTTAGTCTTCGAAGTAATCATTATCAGCATCCAGCACATTCTGCTAACGTGTCTCCAGCTATGCAATCTCCTTGCGGTAAAACTCTAGCAGTTTTGAACGTAAAGTTTGGGAGTGCTTGGCATAAGTCTGCTTAATTGGTGAAGGATTTTCACGGAATATGATTTTTCTTTGAATAAAAGGGATGATAATCTGATGGTGCAAAGTAGGGTGAGTAAGGAGGATGGCACAAAGTCTCCCAAGTAATTCGCTGCACGGTATTCCTGGCCACCCATGTGACATTCGGCCTCACGTTATTGGCCAAGAACAGATCATCTTTGCGATTAAACTGTGCTGGCTCCTTCTGTTGAAATGTTTGTTGCACACGCTTCCATTGCTGCGAATACAGGTCTGTAGTGACCGTTTGGCCCATTGGTAGCAGCTCATGGTGAACCACTTGGCGACTAATCCCATCAGATACAAAGCATTTCTTGCGTCAATCATAGGTGGTCTTGTACGGTGCAGAACAGTATCCTGGAGTAATAACCAATGTTTGGAACGCTTGGGAGATTCATACAGGACCCACTTTTCGTCACTGGTCAGCACTCGATTCAATATGGATGCGATATGGTGGCGAGAATGCAATGATAACCCAAGTTGTTGCTTAAGGACGTCGAATAGCACGTGAGGAATCCACTTGTTCAGCATGTATGTCTTATCTAAGCAGTGCACATGAAGTCTAACCCATTTCCCTGGAAACGCTTAATTGTCTAGCAAGTTCACTGCATGTTTGACAACTGTCCTCTTCAAAGGCCGCTAGCAAGGCTTCGTCATCCAAGGTATGTGGTCGTCCACTGCAAACTTCATCAGAGGGACAAATCTCGCCATTTGAATTTGTGAAATCAATGCCTTGTCGTACGTTCATTCACAGCACTATCCCCACAAATGCTTGACATTTTAAGCGACTTTATGCAGCAGCTGATGAGCCCACCTTGAAATCGTAAAAGCAAACACCGAACAAGCTCCAAGACGCGTCCATTTCTCTTCACTACTGTACGAATTACGATTAATGAACGTGTGCGGTAGACCTGCTCTCTTTTATAACGACTAATACTCCTACTCTCGACTGACAGGCGTCTTAACCATTTCATATACTAATTTGCATACTTATTTTCGTACTTCATTCAATAGCGGTGCGAAAACTGCAAGATCTACCTTATCTCGTAATAATGATTTCAAAGTAAAAGTTAAGAGGTAGAAAGTTAGCCTTTTCAAGCAGTAATATTTAGTACATATAAATAATCAAGAAATGTGAAAATCTATTGAACGATTGAAGAAATAGAAAAATATAGATTGCAGATTAAAATTGTACAGTTTTAAAGTAAACAAAAAATTTTCAATTGCCTTTATTAAATAATTAAGAAAATCATCCTGTAAAATTTATTTACTAGTTGTATTTATTTTGTTCCGAATATGTATATTTATTTGAAAAGAGATAATACAAATCTTGAAATACGCAATAAATTAATAAACAAGAATCCAATAAAAATGTTTAAAAACTCTAATATTCCTCTTTATTTCATATAGTGTATAATTCAGTATAATGTAAAATATTTTGATCATTTAAATGAAAAAAATTTTTTTTACAACTACAAATTCATTGGCTTTGGAAGTAATTATTCTCATTTATTTTTGCAATTTTTTATTATTTACAAATATGATTGAAATATGTTGCAGGTACATAATTACATGCATACTTGGTTAAGAACAATTTTTAAAATAAATTATTTAACATGGGATATCCCATGGAAATTTTTTATTAGATTCGTGGAAAACTCCTGAAATCTAATTCTTAGAAATCTGTAAGAACCTTGTACAAAGTTTTTTTAAACACAAAGTCCCATTCTGATTTTAAATGCATTAAGCAATGGTAAAAGAAACTTGGAATGTTTTATTTAAATCATTTTTTTATAAGTTACATGTCAGAATATTGTAATGAAAAATTTTCATTCAATTTGCCACTGATATTAGAAACTATTCACATTTCAAATAAATTTCACCTGATATTTTTCGATCAAAGTTTTGTTTATGTTATCATAATTTTGCTTACACTTAAAGAAGATCTAAGGAAATAAGCGCAAAACTATAACATGGTTTTCGAACAAAAAAAAAAAATTGTCATTAATATCGAAACTGTTAGGAGTAAACTTAAAATTCTCAATTTTCAGCGGCCTTAAAAAAAAAAAAAAAAAAAAAAAAACAGAAGATGCATAAATTGTGATTTAACTTTTTGTAAAAGAATTTGATCTGCTAACGAAGTCATAATATGAAGTAGAATTATAACAAACTAATACGTGAAGTAATTATCAAAATTTCTTACCAGTGAAATATCATTGTACTGGTGGTAATCCAGTGTTCATAAGAGTAAGCAATATTAAAACAAGAATGTTTCTTCAACATTAAAGATATTCTTTAGCTTGTGTTCGAATTTTGTTTGAAATTCTGTTAACAAGCTCTAAAATAAATACAAAATATAAATATTTATAAAATTTTATTACTTGCCTAATAATTTCATACTTGGAAGAATCACACTGAACAAAGTAAATTTCTTTAGAAATATAGAATGCAAATTTTCTGAAAATCATTGTGAGATTTCCATGTTCTAATTTTTAAAATCACTGACTAGGGAAAATATTAAGGCCTGAATTTTTTTTATTTTCTCGATAGAGTTATGCACCAACTATTAAGTTGCCAAAATGGATAAGGAATCGTAGAAAATTTTTGATTAACAAAAAGCCGCGAACTAAAAAGTTGGAGACATTTTTCGACAACACATATACTCTCTTCCACACACATTTATTATTTAATAATTACAGAAGAAAATGAAAGAAAACATAAGCAAATATTTTTTATTTTTCAGTAATTCTAACTATTTACAATATACAAAACGGTGTATTGCTTGAACGTGCTGGAACTATTTATATCATTGTTTCCAGAAGTTTACGTTCCTTCATTATGAAATATCAACTGATACTTAAAATTTGGAAAATATATATTTACAAACATAACCTTGAGACTATTTCCAATATCTTCTATTTATAAATTTTTTATAAATAGGATTTATCAGAAACAGTAAAATTAAATTATCCAAATCATTTACAAAATAATCAGATCACATAAATTATTGCAGCCAGCACCATCAGTGCTGTGTATACTATAACTCCTGCAGCACTTAAATTCACATATAAGATACAGATTCATAGTTTGCATAGATTCATGGAAAGAGAAAGGGCTAAGTTCATATGCAAAAAATAAGTTAAAATTCTCAAGCTAAATTGGTATCAAAAATATATAGCCATACAAAATATAAAAAACAGAAATGGATAAAATCGAAATAAAATATAAAACAGATAAATTGGTTTTGATACAATAATGATAACGAAACATACAATGATGCCTCACTCTTTTGCCACAGGTCTATTGATTTTAATTATATAAACATAATGACTAGATATACATTAAACAAAGCAGGCATAGATTTGAAATATTGGCATAATTAAGAAAATTGCATAAATTTATGTTATTTATAGCAGTTATTAAATTGATAAAATATTCTTTATGTAGCAAAAATAACATTGAGTAATTGAAATAATTACAATAGTTAATATTTATGATCTTAATTAAATGTTACTACAGTATAAAGTTAAGCAATATTATGTTAATTAAAAATTAGTTATTCGTAAGTATTTAGAAACAGCATATTTTCCTTTTACAAAGTCAAACAAGATTTAATAACTTTTTAAAGCATTAGAATAAATGGAAAAAATTAAGAGCAAGATATTCAATTAATACTCTTTTACTTCTTCATAACAGTGCACAGAGATATGCTTTCCAGGATTGGAATTAATGTTGTCATTTTTTGACACTCTTAGTAGTTTGAAGAAAATGCAATGAAAGAAAAATAAAATGAAGTTATGACATGATTAATTGTAAAAACAATGAAGTTTTTTCAAATCTTATGTGCAAATCAAAAAAGTTTATCACTTATATATTTATAAATAATATAAAGTAAAAACTTGTAAAAAAATTACAATAAAAATCAATGAAGCATGGCTTAATTTAATATTAAAATTAGTGGAAAAAGTGTCTGTAAAAAAGATGAATATACAACATGGTATAAACTATACATGTAAATTAAACAGGTTGTTTTAAAATATTTTAAGAAAGGATAAATAATTTTATATTTGTGACCTAAGCTTAAAAATTTCTTTAAACTGAAAACACAAAACTGCATAAAAAGAAACAATCAGAAGAATTCCTAAACATTAATAAAAAATGTTAAAGGGTAGGGGGAAATTAGTAATTTAGATCTTTTAGATTCACAAATGAAAAAACTTTTAAATCACTATCCAAGTAATGATGATCTCATGGGTAATATTATCAATAGAACTCGTGGCGTAAAAAATTACAGAAAAACACATAGCACATTCCAAAATGCACATTTTGCAACAATAATTATTTAAAATGTAAAAATATAAGATTTCAAAATGGAAGAATGTTTATAAAAATGTGCCAGATATATATATCAGATTAACTCAAACAATTATGAAGCTCTTTAGAAAAGGCAATATTAAAATACTTGATCAAAACTATGAGAGTTTTAATCATAAATAAACAAATACAGATTATACACATATAATGAAACTTTGAGTTTCAAAATATAAAGAATAAATTGTATACTTATGGTTGAGGATTTATTGATGCATTCAAATAAATAACTTTAAGACATGTATGAAAATCTTTAAGATCATTAATTTACAAATATATAATGGAACATTTTCAGTTTAAAACAAGTTGATTTAAAAATTTTAGTTTGAACTGTACAGCTAAATTAAAACTGCCAGAGAAGTACATTTCCAGATAACATTTTAAAAATCAAATGCAACCTAAGTTTAAAGAAGTCTTGATTAATATTTTTTTAAAATAGCCCAATGAATATTCATAAAGCATAAATAAATTTGAATTGTCAAATCTTATGTACAGTTCACCAGAAGAAAAAGCAAATAATAAATGAAGAAAATCAAAATTTTGTTACAAATAATCATTGCAAAATACAAGTTTCACATTGTTGTGCATATATTAAAGAAAATATATCAACATAGTAAGGATTCAGTGAATAGAATTCACATTACATTAAAATTCTTATGAACAGAAGCTTATAAAAATTATTCAAAAGCATTCTGAAATACATCATCGCAGCAATGAAACTATTTTAGTTTCTTATACCTTTTAAAATATAATTTTATTGTTCTTTGCAGACAACACAAATGAATAAATTTTTGTATCATTTTAAAAGAATTTATGCCATCAGAAACAAAAATTCTTATCAAAATAATTATTTTTCAAACTTTGAATTTCTAAATATAAAAATGAGATATTTTGTATGATTTGAATTTTATTTTAATGTATAATAAATTAAAATAAAAGTCAAATAATATAATTTTATGTATATAAAAATATAAAAATAATTTTAATATAAATAAATAATAATATAAAAAATAAATAAATAATATAAAAAAATAATTTTAATATATGATAAATTAAAATTGCATATCAATACATAAAATTAAAGAAATTAAAAATAGTATCAAATTTAGAAGAAATATGAAATATTTCAGAGCTGCAAATATGGATTAACTGAAACCAGGATTTGTGTGCAGATTATTTAAATCTAAATTCCTGTATATCTAATAAAATATATAGCAAGTTATTAACAGTAAGAAGTAAAAAAATAATTCATTTTGTGGGCCATTATTGGAAGCATAAAATATTGAGAATATTTCAACATTTTATGCATATGGTTCTTGAAAATAAAAGTAGATAGTATATATTTAAACGCTCATTTTTAATAACATGTTTCTTCCTTCCTCTAACAGAACAATTACATTTTCCCTTTTACACTGGTATTCAGATAATATATTAATTGAACACTTCACATCTTTTTATGAATTTCAACCAAACAAGTAAAATTAAAATTTATAAAGAAATGAAGAAATAAGAGCATCAGCAAAACATCATAATTAATTGATGAAACAATTAAACTGCTATTGCTTAAACACATTTTAAATTATATCTCAAAAATATAAAGCTTGCCATATTTCCATTTTAATAATATTGATGTCTCCCTCTTCAAAGCAACAAAGAATCTCTGAAAGTTACACACAATAGTTATGTAACTTACTTTTAGTAATGGCAAAACAATTTCTAAAACTTTCATTACAAGATAAACCTACAATAATTAATAACCAACAGCAGTAAAACACAAATTACTTAAGCTAACTGTGAATTTTCGCATAAACTGATTGAGAAAACAAAATATTGTTATCGAGATAGAACTAAATCAAACTATTTTTCAGCACTTTTAAAGAGTCTTGTTATTTGAAAAATGATAAATAATTATTTTTTTATTAGAAATGAGGATTACAATAAAATTAAATTAATGAGGAAAACAAAATAAAATTATATAATTATGAAGCATTTCCTTTGAATGAAGAATAATAATGACAATTCTTTGAAAGCTATTTAATGATGTAAAATAGTGCGTGTATTTGTGGCGAAGTGGTTTTTTGCCACTCTAAGTCACTTTTTGCACAAAAGGTTACATAAGAGAAAAGTTAAATGTTGATTCTAAATAATTGTAAACATCCACAAACTAAAATAGAGATAGGTAATAATTGACAACAAAAAAATATTGAATTTTATGATACTGGATTAAAAGAAATATTGGAAAAATTCAAATTTTACAATTTTGTAAAATGAGTATGAGTACTCCTTTTAAATTCTCTACACACACACAAAAAATAAATAAATAAATAAATAAAATAAATAAAATAAATAAATAAAAGAATAAGATTAAAATGCAATAAAAAATGCTTGATTAAACAAAATATTCAAATGATTTAAGTCAAATTCATTACATTAAAATATCCTTTATCAGTATGAATTTTGAATAAATTTGCTTGAGATAATTTGTAATGCATTAAAAATTTCAAATACAGATCTACTAATGTATACTATGTGAATAAAACTGCAGTATTTAAAATATTGTCAGGGGAAACAATTTTTTTCCCCAAAAGCATTTTTTTGATTTTTTAATACAGGATAGTAATTAAAAAAAGCTTTCAATGTTTTGGGGACACTGAAAGCATTTTGAATTTGTTTTTAATGCAAAATACCTATATCTTTTCTCGTTGTTAGGTTTGGCTTCTTTTTACTCACCAATCATTTTTTGCACATAAAGATTAATTAGACTAGGATCTATGGCTGAAAGTGGATTCCAAACCACTACAAACAACTATGCAACTAGCATGTATACAGAGATTTTTCATGAATACAGTATATTGTTGCAATATTTATGCTGAACTCTATATCCAAACAAAGTCAGATGTTTTAGAAAAATATGAGAAAATAAAATATATTTGATGTAATGATATAAAAATGACTGAATTTACACATTTTTCATTTAAATACTTTTGAAATAAATGTGTTGAGGGAAACTTATTGAATAATTTTATAAAAACTGAGTTGCAATTACGATTTTGAAACCTGAATTTAATAAAACTATTTAAAACTGTAATGGAAATTTCCCATAGCTCAATTGAAATAAATTAGGTAAATGAAGATATGTGGAGTGGTGTTATTCATGATAAAGGAATTGTAAACATAAGCAAAGTTTCAATAAATGAAGATCAGGCTAAAAATTCTAAAATAGTTGACAAACAGTGATTTATAAATGATAGTGTAGAACTGAATTTATAGTGAATGAACATATGAAGACAATACAGTCAAATGTAAAATAAAAATATGAGAATCATTTCTGCAGGCATCTTTCATGACAAAATATGCTAGTGTTACCTCCACTTGATTATAACAAGATATTATATAATTATTTAACCTAATTAATTTTCCATTAATATGCACAAAAACAAAATTCAAAGATTTTTCATAGTAAAATAAAATATTGATAATTTAACAGATGCGTGAAAATTTTATTAATTTTAAAATTTCTTAATCAGTGGAAGTTTACTGTTGAGATTAGGGAAATTCACAAAAATACTATACATTAGAAATTTTCATGTCGTCTTTATTATCATATACTTGTCACAATGAATCATTTAACTTTTATTTTAATAATGACTTACTAATTAAAAGACTTACTAATTATTAGAAAAGTTTTCTGATTTTTTATTCAATGTACTCTTTCATTATATTAAGTACTTTCACGCCGAGCTGGCAGCCGAATGGTTAGCGCTCTTGCCTTCGGTTTAACAGTTCGTGGGTTCGAATCCCACCTTGGGCATGGATGTTTGTAGTGGTTCGGAATCCACTTTAAACCGCAAGTCCCAGTCTAATTAGCCCTCGTGTGCAAAAAATGACCGTTGAGCGACAAACAAACCAACAAACCAATAAAACTAAGTACTTTCACTGTAAACATTATAGCATGCAGTAGCTGCACAGCATATTAAATATTTAATTTTATGATTCCTATTTTAATTGAAATTCTCACACACACACAAGCTTTAGTAATAATCAAAATAAAATACAAAATAACAATAATTCATGAAAAAGCAATAAATGAATTTAGGTCTCTTAAGATTCAAGATTGTAATGATGGAGAAAATTATAGTTACACTTATATTATCAATAGTATACCTGCCAACTTTGGAGAAAAAAAATCAGGAGATGCAACTAGTGACATTTTTGCTTAAAACAAGTTTAAAATGGTAGTACCACAAAAAAAAATTTACTCTTTAGACTATACATTCTCAGAATCATTTATGTTAAATATATTTTTAATTAATCTTATTATTTTAATAAAATATTCATCAATATTGTAGAGGAACTATGAAAATAAAAGAATATACTACACATAAAAAATTTATATATATCTATATATATTATTATATTAATGCGCTATCTGTTGACTGTTTAAACTACGTAAACACAATGCTTTTCTTTGTCAAAATTTCGGCTGTTTTTTTTTAAAGTTTATTACTGAAATTCCCAAAAAATCAGTAGATTTTCATACATTATAAGGAAATCAAGAGAAATGATGAAAATTAGGAATTTCCGATAAAATCAGTAGAGTTGGCTGCTACACAATAGTATTTGAATAAACTTTTCTTTGAAATGATAATAAATTCTAAAGTTTTTGAAAACTATAAGAATTTACTTATAACAAATCATTGTAGCTAGAAATTTTAAAATAGTACATTGAAATGAAATTTAACAAGCCTTTTTAAAGTAAAACATTATATTTATAAATTACTGATTTTCTTTAACAAGTGTTTTAGTTTAACAAGATACATAATCTTTTGAAAGTTTCTCAAGGGAAAGAAAGTTATTTCCTTAACTAAATTTATTATATTTTTAATTACTGAAGCAATGTACACAGTTAATAGTGACAGATATCTAATTATTACTTATTTAAAAAAAGAAACAGAGTCCATTCAACTAGTATTTTAATTTGAATAGAAAAAAATATTTTACATTTAAAAAATAAAAGCATCTTAACTCTTATTAAAATTTAATGAAACTGTCTAAATCAAAACAGTAGAAAACTTTAAACATTAAAATTGCCTCCAAATTCATAAGATGCTTCAGTTTTAAATAAAAAAATACACACACAAATATTACTTCTTTTCATTTATACAGAACTAAACATTTATTTAAAAAACAAAATATGCATATTAGGAGAAAAGAAAAGAAAATTTTTTAATCATAAGATTTTTAACCATGATTTTTTTAAAAATTATTCCATTCAAATAATTCTGAATATATCAATGAGCACCAATATTTAAGCATCTTTGGTACTTTGGAATAATAAATTGATTACTAAAAATTTTAATCTCTTATTATATTAAAAAGCAACTATTATGCTACCATTTCATAAAATAAGTTTTATTACCTTAGTAAATTTCAATAAATAAAGCTATCTGAATGATCAAGATGACAGTAAAAAAATGTTGCAGCAATTTAGTACTTGAAATAATACTGTTATTGCAAACAAAATATTCATCATGTACACCATTAAAAATTTTTACTAATCAATATATACTTACATGTTTACTTTAAAGAAATAAGGAAATTTGAACAGTTACCACAGAAAAATTTGCATTCAAGAAGAATAAGAAAATCAACACAAAATTTTGAGGGGATAACAAACAGAACAGAAAATGTTAGAGCTACTTGTGTCCTTTGTGGAAGACTGGTCAATATCTACATTTGTATGATAGCATGATGGAGTAGCATACAAAATATCTATTTTTTACAATGAAGTCAGTATTCTTTAAATAGAAAAGGAAATATATAAGAGCATTAAATGTTAAAATTTTTACCATGAAATGACATTTATGATCTACATAAGATCTACGAATATCTAACATAAGAGCAAGGGACTTTAATTTATAATAAGTACAAATGGCTACATTTAAAAAAATATAGACATAACTTATATAGGGAACACAATTCCATGCTTAGGTAAGATGTTTTGTTCTTAACTGCAATTAATTGTTGTTATTGTGTGCCAGCTAGGCTAGCATTATGGGGTGCGCAGCTCTACTTTTCCAACTGAACCATATTTTGGTGTGGAGTTTGACTTCCTCAGTACACACATGTCATAGGGACGCATTTACAGGGTAGGTAACCACTCATAACCCAAATGCGATTAATTATATGAGTTATATTTGAGAGAAGTTTTATAATCAAATACTTTCTGGATGTATATAGCAAATAGAACAAATTATAATTTGAGAATACATCCCATGAAATATTTGTTTCAGTTACATAGACATTAAATATTTTCAATATAAATTCAATTAATGTTTTTAAACGTCAATAAGTAAATATAAACCAGCAGAAGATATAAAAAATAGAATTTTATAAAAATTTCAATTCAAAACATTGGATGATACAGGAAAATAGCTTATTTACGTATGTCACAGAAATATTCCATAGAAAATTTAATTTTATGCTCTTCCAGGGTAATAATGAATTGCAATAGAGAAATGTTTTGTTGGAAGAATTCTAGTTTGTTGCTTTACAAACATTTTTGCATGTAAGTGCTTACTACAAAATAGGAAAAAAAAGTTTAACTCCTAACTTTATCAAGAATCTATATAAGGATTCTTGTAAGCAATTTCTGCAATGAATTGGGTTAAAAGTTGAGGGATGAATTTGGAAAGTTAAAAATTTTAGAATCATTGTTATTAAATTTTTTAAGTGTATTAAAAGTTAATAAATATTTTACAAGAAAAATTTTATATAACCGTTTTGTTAAATATATATATAGTAATGTCAGTGTATGGGAATTTAATTGAACTATTATAAATTCATTATAGCTTAAAAAAAGTAAGCTAGTATTTTAACATATGGGATAATCTCAACGTTTTATACCATAGGAACTTACGTAAATATACTTAAAAGTAAACCATTCTTGAATTTAAACAGAATTAAGTGTTAGTATACATAATTATGAGGGGCAAAACAAGCAGCTATTTAAAATGAACATCTGTAGAGATAAATCTTATTAGATTAACCTAATATGATGTCATCAGATTAATACTTGGCAAAAAAAGGCAAAAAAATAACAATTAAATATTTGAAAAACAGATAAAACAGCAGGAAACAGCATCAAAGTTGTAAGATTTTTCTATTAAAAAAAGTTATAGCAATTTTATAAGAAATCAGAACAATGGAAATGGTGTAAATTATTCAAAAATAACCAAATTCAATTTTATTTAAATAAAAAGCTTTCAGCCAAGTAATTAAGTAGTGAGAATAGTTCAAGTATTATTAGTTTAAAATAAAGAAAATTTACTTAACACTATATTAATAATTTATTCTGGAATATTCTCACAGGAAATAATCAAACAAAAGATTTTAAAAAAATAAGAAAAAATAAAAAATATAAAAAACTTGCGATTTTTTTTTCTATCAAAACAGAACAGAAATTTCATTTTATTACAATATACCTCAGATTTTTAGTTAACTACATTATTTCTACAGCTAAAGATATTGTATAATTGAGAATATTAAGCATTGATCATAGCATTCACTAAATAACATGATATAAGAAAATGAATTCTTAAGTTTCTAAAAACATCAGTAATTTTAGATAGCCTGATTTTACAACAATTTAGAATAATGGTATCAAATGAAAAATTAAAAGCCTTTTTTGATATACAATAATAGATTATTACAATTCTTAAAAATAATATTTAATAGTGAGTAACTTCATTATTTAAATGTATATCACAGAACATAAATAATCCTATGACAATTTGACAGATTAAATGATATTTTTATAGTTACATCTATTTATCAGTGGTTTCTAAAAACATACATCACAAGCTAATTTTTAGGTGGATTAATAAAGAGCATAAATACAAAAGATCTTTCCAATTCCGAAGTATACACCAACTTTGAAAAATGGTTGTGGAGAAGAATTACTTTTAACTTTCCTACTTCTTGCATTCTATTTTTATTTGATAATATTTGAATTACTTGCAGATATTGAAAAATATTTGGTAATTCCCAATGAATTTAGGAAAAGGAAGAGACTCAAAATACACTTTAAAACAGCATGACAATAATTAGCAAATGTTCCAGATTATAAATATGTGTGTGTGTGTGTAATACCCGATGCCATTACTTTGTAACCTTTAATTATTTTGATGAAAAATTCAATTAAAATATTCATTTATGTTTATTTAAGTACATGTTATACCTAACATATCTTTTACAAAGTTGAATTTTTGAAGTTCATGTAAATTAAAACATGTGCAGTTTAATTAATAAGAGTATGTTAATGAATATTTGTAGTATTCTTTCTTATAAAATATTCTTGTTTCCTTAAAATTGATTTTGTACAGTTACAATCAATATTAAACATATAAAGACACTCAGTGGAATTCTTTATGCCTGAAAATATGTAAAAGTGTGAAGCAACAGATAAATATCAAATTAAGTACATAGTCTACATGTCTCAGGTGCAGAAGCAGTAATCACATAAAAAAATTAATATTATCAAAGTGATTAATCAAATTTGTCTCCGTCGCTAAATCTTGCACACATTTTTGTGTATAAATGCAATAATAAATTAAGACTATTTTAAACGCTAATTATAAGTTAAACATTTATATGATGCAAAAAGTATTAATATGTAACGTATAACTTTCCTAGGTTAAATTAACTTAAGTAATTTTCTTCTATAATGTTGGAAACTAAATGGTAATTCTCAGAACCACTGTTATAGGTGTTTACTGTAATGCCTGATGACAAAAAATCTAAGGTAGTTTCTTGTATAATAAAATTTTAATAATAGCGTGATATACCTAACAGAAACAAGTCATGCATTCAAAATATTTGATACACACAATCCACACACTTCTGTATAAATATACATTCCAATTATCAGTGGCCACTTGTTAAGAAAATAAGCAGTTTCTCATTTAATCATTCTTTTTTTCAATATGTATAATGATAATATAATATTGTTAACAATAATTGGCATGTTTAGTCCAGAAAAATAAAAAACTTCCCCTAATCTCAAATTTTAAAACAATTAGTACATTTTATTGATTTTTAGTTAAAATTCTTCAAGTTAACATATGACATAAACTAAATGGATAATAGCTTAACAATTCTTAAAAAGTAAACCAAATATAATCTATAAATTTATATATTTCTCAAGATGCATACATTTTCTTTGAGATTGTGTTATGTACTCAATCTAAAAGAAAATGTAAAATAGAGGGTAAAAGCAATATTAAATTACCCAACAAGAATTAAATGTTTTCCTCTATATGAATGGAACTTCAGAGAAATAAAAATGTAATCTGTCTTGAAGGTGTATCATTTTGTGATAGAGTCAAAGTACTAAAGAGCAACATGTTATGCAATGCTAAGGATGTTAACCAATGAGGATCCAAAGACAAAAGTAAATATTTGAGTGAATCTATCAACTTAGACAAAATTTCCTAGCTTTTAACAAAAAAGGGCAATTATAGTAGGAAAAATTTTACAAGAATTTCTTCTTATAGATAGCAGATGACAAAATACAGTGGGTAACAGTTAACTGTAAGTTAAACTAATAGAGGTCAAAGTTTTTAATAGTAAAAATGATTATGAAGAATGTTTTTTTTTTTAAAAAATTCAGATTTGAATTTGGATGTACAATAACAGAAACATTAAAGCCTAATAGTGTCAACTATAAAAAAACGCAGTATAAAATAATCTGAATGTTATGTACATATTTAAAAATATGTATATGCAGAAACAATGTTAAAAATAAATGTTTAAAGCAACTAGTACTACAGAAAATAATATGCATATTCTATAGGGACAGAAATCCAATTTTACACGTATTCTCTAATGAGACATTCAGAATAGGAAATACCAATCAACAAAGAAAAAATACTTCGCCAGCTTTCTCAATTTATCCCATTTCCACCCAAAATTCTGCACAAATTCATGATATCAAGTATATTCTTATTGTTGTCTTGTTATATTCCATCACCCAGTAAAACATACATAATATGCAAATAATTATTGAATCAATATCAAATGTTAATTTAATGAAATTAATCTTCTGATTTAAAAAAATCGTCAACTTAAAAACATGATACCTAATGATATTTTTTACATGACTATAATAGTTGAATAAACAATATTACAAGTCAATTATTAAAATTTTTCATACATAAAATGCCTATTTTTAAGCCATACAATTATACAATGACACCTATGAATCACTTAAACAAAAATCAGTCTTGATTTAACCTAAATTTTTATATATAAAAAATAAAAAAAAATCCTTCAAACTTAAAAATTTTCTTGGATTAATAAGTATTTTTGAAAATTAAATCAAAATATTAAGAATTAAAAATAAATTAAATCACTTTATTGATGAGTATAAAGTTAAAAATATTTCAAATGCATTTTTTATATTTTTAGATGTGTTTTTTATTCATCACATTAATATCAATTTAACAGAAAAGCCTTTACATTAGAACTATGCCACGCAATTACACTACAGAAAAATTTCTTTTAAGAATAATTTACTAACTAAGTTCACTTCCGTAAATAACACTGACTTCAAATCACTGAAAGAGGCAAAATTTTCACCAATGCTCTTTTTGTAAAATAAAATTTGTCTTCTATCAACTTCAAAAATTAAGAATTCTATGCAACAACTAATAAAAATGTAGGATTTTAAATAGAAGAATTTTAAAATACAGTCATTGATAAAAATATGTAAAGTATAAAGTAAAAAATCTAAATGAGGAAAAAATATGAATAAAACATTTCAAAGTAACAATAACAAAAATTAAGTAATGATTATTAAAACCTACAAAAATAATAATCCACCTTCCAAAATCTGAGTAACTTTTTTGGAAGATTGTGGCAAATAAGTGATAAGGAAAGTAAAAATGTACATAGTATGATCACATTTTTGACTAGATATGGAGAAAAATTAGGAAAAATTGCAATCAATTACAATTTATGCTAAAATTAAATCTTTTGTAAGCACAGCAAAAGGGGTAAAAAAAAATAATAATAATAAAAAAAATTATTCAAATTTTTTGTGTATTGACAAAAATAGTGATTAATCAAGATACTGAAAGACATAAGTATAAAACATCTATTTACTCTCTCTTAAAGTATCTCAGGTATAAAACAAATTAGATATACTTTAGCATTATCTCTTTAGTCAGTTATTTTCAAAGTTGAAAAGTATTCATTCCAACATGAAAAGTATTCATGTTCATACAAGTTTAATATTCAAATTGTCATATTAAACTTTTTAAATGAATGTCTAAGATTTTTTGTGAAAGAACACTTTCAAAATATAAATATATTTGATACTAAAAATGTTAATTGTGGGATCAAGAAAACTAAATTTTAAAACTTTCAGACCAATCAGACAATTGCATTTCTGATAACATATCACATAGGAAATGTATCACTTTACTTTGGAATTTTCTTTGTTAGTGTTGAATATACCAGAATACAAATAATTTAAAATACTTCTATACTTTAAAAAATAACATAGCTTGTTCTGTTAAAAATTCAGGATTTTTTTTTAAAGAGAAATTTTTAGTTACAAAGTGGTTGAAGTTCCTATACTAGTGTATTTTTTCCCATAATTAGAGACATCATTTTTTAATATGGTTAAATTAATTTTAATCGACCATCTTAGCAAAAACGACGTATTTGAAAAATCCTGATTAAGAACATATATGGATGTGATATTCACGAAATTCTTACAAATCAACGCTGAATTTAAATATCACTTAGATGTAGTTAAGTTTTAATTTGACTATTTGTTGATAGAACTTTTTACATTCAATTTTGATTCCTTCATACTTACCATAAGATTCAGGCATTTCCAAAAGAAGGACAGTATTCCTTAGAAAGAATATCAAATTATAAGTTGCAGATATAGTAATCTTATAGCAAAGTACTCTAATAGCAATATCCAATTATATTTTCCTTTAGAGAAAACTAAAAGATTAAAACCCGACATTAGGCTTTGCAATTTCTAAGAGCATCTTTTTAAAATTAAAATATCATTATTCAAAAATAAGTTGGTGGAAAGAAATTAAATTATATTTAAAATGTCAAAACAAGATCAATGTTCTATTAAAAACATGGTAAACTTTGTCAATTTTATTATATTCTAGTTACTTATTTAATTGATAGCAATCTGAAATAAGATGCTACTCCAGTAATATAATTTCACTCATTATTTCACAATAAGTTGAACTAGGAGATATGCAAGGTTGATACAGTGAACAACAACTATTAACATAAATGTAATGAGTTGTCCACAATATATAATAGCTAGAACAGCAATTATTTGCAAATATTTATTCTTAAGAAAACATATGAAAATAAATTTGCACTCTCTGAACAGAACAGATAAATGAAAAAAAGGAAAGCTAATGTTTATCATTTGTTTTCTTTCAGTTTTTGTTAATTCCAAATTGGTTTTCCAATTTGTATTTAATAACATTTTGATAGTTAATTAGAGTTAAAGTTCAACTAAACTTTCAGTAATAATTTTTTAATTGTACTTATAATATTACGAGGTATGTCCAGAAAGTAAGTTCCGTTTCAGTTTATCTCTGCTGCAGCGCTGTGATCGTAGTTCCGCACATGCGCAGTAGATGCTCTGTGTCAAGGATAAGCCCGCCATTTTGAGATCGCTGTTAGCCAAGTACGCTTTGTTGTGCTTGTTTACAATGTCGGTGTCGATTGAAATACTCGTCACTTGTGAAATTAGATCTGTGATTTGTTTTTTCAATGCTAGAAAAGTGAAATCAATTGAAATTTATCAGCAAATTTGCGAAGTTTACGGACAAAATGCGATGAGTAATTCCATGGTAAGAAGATGGGTCCGACAGTTCAATGAAGGACATAGTGAAGTGCACGATGAAGAACGAAGTGGGCGTCTATCATCTTTGGTTACAGAAGAGCTGGTTCACGCGATTGATGACAAGATCCAGGAAAACCGCAAGTTTACAATTAGTGCTCTCGCTTATGGAATTTCCCCAAATCTCACAATCACTAATTCATGAAATTGTTAGAGAAAAACTGAAATTTCATAAACTTTGCTCACATTGGGTACCAAAGATTCTTACTGAGCAACACAAAACAAAACGGATGGGTAGTGCACTGCAGTTTTTGACCCGTTATAATGAAGGCAGCGAAGAATTTTTGACACAGATAGTCACAGGAGATTAAACTTGGGTTTCTAACAACACCCCTGAAAGTAAGTGGCAATCAATGGAATGGAGGCACACTTCATCCCCATCGACGCTTCAACAATGACGAAGAGCTGAAAGAAACTGTTTTCAACTGGTTGAAGACACAGGTGGCAAACTTCTATGAAGAATGTATACAAAAACTTGTGTCACGCTATGACAAATGCTTGCAAAATTTCGGCAGCTATGTGGAAAAGTAGCTTCAGTTGTAGAATTTTAAGCAATAAATAATTTTTCTGTACCTGTACACAATTTAATTTTATTACCAAACGGAACTTACTTTCTGGATATACCTTGTAGTTATAAAATGCATCTTAAGAATTGCAATTCTAAATGCTTAGTCACCTTTCAAGAATCTTGTCATAAAAGAAAATTCTTTTATACCATTATTCTGATTTCAGCGATCAACACGCCCTATTGTACCCTGTGTCCTTCAGGAGCTTTTATGGACTTTATTAATTTGACAAGCTGTTCTGCACTCTCTCTTTTGAACTGTTTACCCGACAACTTTCACAATAATGCTAATTTTTATTGGGCTGCCAGAGGACTCATGGCCGACTGTTTTGATGCAGGGTAAAAAAAATTTTTTCTGATTTTAACAGTTCAGACATGTAGCATTTTATCGAAGTTTCATTGTATATAATATTGTTAAATAGAATAATTGCATTCAAATTGTTTTGTTAAATAGATATCCTGAAAAAGGTACTAAGAATTCTAGTCACTGTTTTTCACTTTCCTACAAAGTGAATACCAGAAAAATTTTGTTTTGTAAAAAATTTAACTCCCATTTTTATTTTTTACCATCAATCTACTTTACATTTAAAGCAAATAAATACATAACAAACACTTCAATACAAAAAATATTAGGGTTTTTTATTTGGGGGGGGGAAGAGAAACTTTTACGATTTTCATAAAATTACAATACAGAAAATTATGATTAAAATCACTGAGAAACTATTGATCTTAAGAACGATTTTTTTTTACTAGACAAACTTTTAAAATAGAAGAGAAGTTGTTTTTATAATATCAGAATATGCAAAAGAATGGAATTGCAATGAATTGAATTTTGTAAAATAATACATATGCATGAAAATCAGAGGTTTAAAAACTTCATAAGCAAACACTGGAAATTATTTTCAGATAAAAGGCACAGTGCATTTATTACATGGGATGTTATTTTATCTTCTAACGGTATTTTTTAGCTATTAAACATTTCATTTCACAAAGGAAAAGCATAGTACAAAAAATTATTTATAGGTACTTAGTATGTGATATTTCCAATAAGATTATTACATTTATGATGGCAAGAAACTGCTTCTGAAAAGGAGCTAAAATTTCCTGCATAGGTGTAAATCTAGAATTCTGCGTGTTTAACAATAAACACCTTAGAAAATATAAATACATCTTGGAAGCATATTTGTACAAGTTTATCATGAATTACTGAGCATATACATACTAGCAATGAATAATAACTAAATTTATCCTGTGATACTTTATTAAATACAATGGAAAAGACAGGATTTAAATAGATTTGGAACAATATGGTTAATTTTTTTCAATCCCAAATTTTCTAACCAAGAATACATACAAGGAATATTACCCACATTATAAAAATTTGATGTAACACTAAAAATATAAAAATGCTGTAGATATCAATATAAATTGAAAATATGGCATGTAATTATTTGTCTTCATGATTACTGTCTTTAATATATTATTTATAAATTCAATTTTTTCCTAAATGTTAGAGCCATTCTTGTCATTAAGGTAAAATGGTTGGAAATATAAGTAAACAGGTATGAATTTCTCTCTCAACATGATTTCGTCAATAGTCTGAAACTAAGCATTACATGACAATAACATTCATATAAAGGTTTCTAAGTAAACCACTGCAGATTTTTTAGTCTATTAATAATGCAATACAGTAGAAACTCATAAATCCGGACAAGTTGGGGACCCAGGTCACCTGAATTAATGAAAGTATGGATTAAACAAAATAACCTATAAATTATGATGAAGTACATAAAAAATTACTGTACACAGTTACAGTTACTCAAAATAATAATTCGAGTTCAAGAAAATGAAATATAAAACTGCATAAGATAAATTTAAGCACATTATGTTCACACACACCTTATTCTACTTACAATAAATATCAGAAGAAAAACTACTTTGAACATAATGGTCCACTTATCTTCACTAATTACATTTGACATGCTCACTGGTTAGAAGAAACTATTGATCTTTTGTCGTCTTACTTTAAAGGTTATTTCTTGAACAATTAATTGGCAGAGATGTTTCAAATACTTGTAATATTTAGATATGAATAAATTGCTGTTATCATAAAAACAAACGTATGTCATTCTAAATGGATGCCTGGATTAAGTGAAGTCCAGTGTAATAGGGTTTGGATTAATGAGGATTTACTGTAAATAATTTTCACAATCAACTTACTTATAACCCAATATGGATACCTTGACAGAAAACCATGAAATCTTAATTTGTGCTTTTTAAAACAGGAGAAAGTGAGAAGTAAAATGTTAAAGTTAAACAAACATTTTTACACATAGTTTGGAAATAAGAAATTTCCTTTTCTAGATATTAAAAACTAATAACAATATGACAGCTAAGCAAGTCATTTACATGTCACTAAGAATTATAAACATTTACAAACAAAAGGTCACATTAGCAATTGCATATAACATAACAAGAATATGTACACAACAGCATTTAAAAATCATGACTATTTAAACTTTAGTTAAAAATTCAAGTAACAATATAAATACAAAAATGTTGGCAATTTAAAGTATTTTCTATGGAATAATTAAAATAAATAAAGCTATATATATATAGACTAGGTAAGCGAGTGAACATAAAATAAAAACATAAACGCACAATTTACAATTGCACTGAAATATTGCACAAGTTACCCATTTTGACTCTTCCCAGAGAAACTCAATATTGGATTTTAAGCACTGGCTTTTGATGCAAAATCTTCAATTAAAAAATCAACTTTTAGATAAATAATAAAAAGCTTCCAATGTGCAAGTGCAAAGGAATGTCATTTCTCTGGCAGTGTGCAATTCCAAATAGCATTACTTCTAAGCAAACCACTATTGGCACAAACTTTGTAACTATCACAATTGCGCTGTGAATTTATATGTACAGCAGTAGCGAAATGCTTTTTCATAAAAGAATGACATTGTTTTATGAGATGACAGGATGCCTTATGAAATATTGATGAGAACATTTTAGTTGGCAAACAACCAATTACAGCTTTTCAGAAGTGCAAGCCAAAGCTGGTAATTTCCATTCTTTTGAAAAGTCAATTTTATGGACGATGATACCTAAATAAGAAATTATAAGTATTAGGTATGAATTGGAAAGTTAGAAATACTTTTATAAGCAACATTTAAATAAATAAAAATTATGTTTTATTAAATAAATAAAAATTATGAAGATCTTTCAAACATTTTACAAAAAATTATAGAAAATGATATTGGTTGTTATTGCTCAACAACTGTTTTTTGCACATGAAAGTTAATATCACCAGTGTTTACTGTTTAAAAATATTTTCAAATGTAATAACCATTCAAGCCTGAGGAGGAAATCAAAATTCTGAACTGTTGAAGAAAAAACTTGAGAGCTAAACATTTGACAGCCACTTCAGCCAGAAAAGGGTAGAATGTTGCAATTACTTTAAAAGCAACTAATCTTATCTTAATATCAGACTTCTTAAAATTTCAAAAAGCAATACTTTGGAAATTTAATATACTTGTAGAACTGCTTCAAAAGAAGAATATTTTAAATCAAATTGAATAATCAGAAAATCACATACTAGACAATGAGAGTATGAATGTCACAAGTGAGTCACATGATTTTATTAAAGTTGAGCAAAACTTTAATAACTGCTTGAACAAATATAAATTAATTTTAAATATTAGTAAAAAAAAGGAGAAAAGAAAAATCCTCTTAGTCCCAACAATTTTTTTTATAAATTTTAAAATAATGAAGTAAAATTAAATATGCCCAAAATACGATGTAAATATAGTAACAAAACAAAGAAAATGAAACCAAAAATTTGACAAGCTAAAAAACAGACCCATTTTGCACACTGAAAAAGCAATCCTACCTTTTCAGAAAGTTTAATGAGAATTTTTTCAGGCTGATTATTTAACTTACTAGTAATTTTGTATTAAATATCACTATTTGTATGCATTGCACAACACTTTATAATATCTCTGATATATGTATCCTCTCACATATGCATCTATCTTTTAGTGAATAGAAAACAAACTACATTAGAAATAAAAACAAAAGTATTCAACCTTTACAAATGAAAATCATCCAATTCTAGAAGTGACATCTATTTTTAAGATTAATTACCTCAAAATATAAATATTCCTTTACAAGTTACATGTAAAACAATGTATTCAGTTTCTCTTTTTCATACAGCCAACAAAAACGTTTTTAAAAATATATTTATAAAGCACATTTTTAATATATTTACAGTTACATTCCTTTAATTTATAGTTATTTACAGTTGACACATTAATACCAGCTGAGCAAGTCTCATTACTCATTTTTAACATTTTTGTTAATCATTCTTTTGTTCACTGTAATTTTTATTAAAACTTTTAGTAAAGAAGTTAATAAAAAATATTTTAAAAGTTTTGAAGTAAAGTACCCAGGGAAAAGTATTAAAGATAAATTACAGCACAGCATAAAAATCTCATATTTTGAGTAATGTTTTAATACTGAATTGTGCTTTATTTTATTGAAAGCAACTATAACTATTACTTTTTTATTCACACTTGTTCATAATTTTGCTAAATAAACAAAATTACTGAAGACTAATGATTTGTTTAATTGGTTAGCACATGTAAAATTCATATGATATAGGCTGGAGTGAATACATTCTAAAAATTGGAATACCTTTCAATAACTATATCATCCAAATGAAAAATATGGAGTTAAACATGAATCAAATACAATTACTGTTAATTATTAGCCATAATGAATGATGCTATGAATATATCAAACACTATTTAGGTACAAAATTCACTGATTATTGGCCATAGAATTACTTAAGTCAACATTTGAGGAATACTTTTGGCAATTGCAGATATCTACATTCATTTTCCTATATCATGTTAATGAAACAATTGGTTTATTTGTTTCAGTAAAATTTGACGCTTAGTATCATAAACGTTTATTTTGTTTAAACACTAAACTAAGCAAATCCTTATTGATTGATTGTAATAAAGATTTGAGGAAATTGTTTACATGATTTGTGTTTATTCTATGCATTAATTTCCCTATCAACAAAGACAAATTTGTAACCTTTATCATTTACATTATTCAAATTCAAAAAGAAAAAATCATATTAAATACATATTAAAGTAATTGTATTTTAATCAAAGGATAAAAGAATCAGAATCAAAGGCAGCTGTTGAATTTTTTTTTTACTAATGGGGCTAAGTATAAATTTGTAGAATATAAAGATAAGAGAATTGATAACAGAAAAAATTAATTGTTTGAATACATCAAAGTGTTATTTTAACTATTCTGATACATTTGCTACTTGTGCATTTATTTCATGAAAATTATTTCCCAATGTGTAATGCAGAGCTGTATTTATAATTGCATCTATTTCTCCAATTATTTGGTTGATTTGTATATAGCTACTGAAATT
Organism: Latrodectus hesperus; assembly: GCA_037975125.1. Classification (NCBI taxonomy): domain Eukaryota; kingdom Metazoa; phylum Arthropoda; class Arachnida; order Araneae; family Theridiidae; genus Latrodectus; species Latrodectus hesperus. The sequence continues at coordinate 88,869,186 of CM075853.1, forward strand.
AATACTTTTTTCCTATTTGATAAACTAAAATCTAAAGTAAATAAGTTTCAATTAAAAAATTATTTTCATTGTATTAAAATCCCCCTTAGACTCTAAATTGCATTCATAATACCCCAACAATTATTTTTTGCAGAAAATCTTATTAGCTTACTACTATATACTGTATTTGATAAAACTATATTAATTTCTCTTTCCCAATCCTAAATGTCTCTTGTAGGAAACTTTCATATTTTATTTCTTAAGACTATACTATTAAAGGCAATGTACTTAATTTTCAGTAATTAATTCATAAGGGACCAACAGTTCAAATTTCTTACTATTGTGAAGTAAGTGAAAACATACATCAGTGTTTGAAAGATTTCTTACACTCACACAGTTTGTGTTAATGGATCCCTTTCTATATATTCTTCAACTCGCTCAAGAATAAGAAATGGAAGGTGCAGTAATATTCATTTTAAAAATCCAATTCTCTTCAGGAAAATCACTTATTTTTTCATAACTGAATTTGTTTTTATGTGATACTAAACAGTCATTTTCTGCATAATTTTATCAATTTTATTAGACAGAAAGTATTTAAAGTGAACTTAAAAACTATAAAAATCAACACACAAAATGAAAATCCAGCCAACAAAGTTTTTTTTTTTTTTTTTTTTTTTTTTTTTTTTTTAACCAATCAATTAAAAAAATTCTGGTAAACATATTAACTCAAAAAAGATTTCTCACCTTAAATTTACACATAAGTAATATAACATTAACTGTCTGTATTTTAATATTTATGCATTGATAACAATATTAAATACTTATTCTGCAAATAAACTACAAATTATAAAACTTGTAAAAGATCTGTTTGATATTGTGATAAAAAAGCTTAACACTTTTAATATCTGTTACAACTATTAAAAAACTAAGTATAATTCAAGCATATTACATACAATAACTCTTACATGAATTACTAATGGTAGAAATTTTTAATAATAATAACTACAGAAAGTTAAACAGAGTTAAAGATCATTTTCAAATAATTTTCATGAAGTCTGGCATTTTTAATGCTTGAGAATGATCTACTTTTGAGCTAGACATATATTTAGGAACTTATGTTGTGTGGTTATATATATTTAGATATAGAGGACATTAAAATCTTAATTCAGAAAAATAAGCATACAAAACTTGTACCGGGTAAAGTGTTTGCTCTCAGCATGAACTTCCATTTCAATGCTTTTAAATTCATTCAATTCTTTTCTAATGGCAGCCTACAAAATAAACATCAAATTAATAATTTTAGACAAGTTATCAAATTAATAATTTAGATGAAAATTTAACTGAATCAATTGAAATTACTTTATCACGAGGAGTTAAACGAGTCCAAGGCTTATCAGCACGGCGATCATAATCTTGAGCTTGTGTTACCTCCACATAATCACTGAACCGAATAATTTTCCTTTCTTTCAGCTCTTCAATAGTCGGTCTAAAGCTTAACTAATAAAAAAAGTATTAAGAATAATAATCACTTAATAATTTAATAAAGATTAATAAATATAATCAAACAGAACAGTAAAGTACTTTTCTAATTAACATAATTTTCTTTTGTTCTTTTTCATTTTTCATCTCTTCAGGAGTCTGATCTAAAATGAAATAATTTCCATTAGAACAAAATAAATAAAAAAAAACAATCAGAAGATTAATACAATTTAAAAACAATCCTTTTAAAGCTTATTTTGTATAATAAATGTAAGAATGAATAGAATAAAAATTTTCATTGGTTTTATAAAAAGCAAAATTGAAAATAATTCTGAGAGTAAAATATCTTACATTGTTAGTATTGTTACTGATGTTACTCGATATTTTTGCATAGAGAAAATTTTTAAATCAAAAGTATCTAGTTTTTTTTTTTTTTGTAATCTGTACAAGGTGTCAGTAATAACAGTGTCCAACTGCTATTAACTTAATTGTAAATAGTGGCAATTGCAGGATAATTAAAAGGATATACATTATTGTAACAATCACTAAGTACAAAAATGACATTTAATAAACATTTAGGAAATTTAAAATTTCATGAAATCATCTAATCCTATCAGTTACATTCAGTAAAAATATCTTCAAAGCTTACAATGTACAAAAGAAACATAAATTCAGTAACCTTCAGCAAAAATAGACTGAAAATTATACAACAATTTTCTGAAACATATCACTTTTTCTTGTACGAAAACACAATAGGTTTAGATAATTTACACTTTTCATTTGAACACGCATTTTAATTTTTGAGAACAATGTGTACTTTTTATATTTTAGAGAACAAAAATAACAGAAATTACAGCAAAATATTTGTAATATTAGTAATTTTGTACTTCCAATTTTTGTAAAGCGTTTTAAATTTAAGAATCATACACTGTTCAGTTCCTTATGCTCTAAGTTTTTAGCACAAGATATTCTATGATGAATTTTCATTTCACAGACTAAGTGATCCTTAAAATATTGAATCCAACAAATTTTACATAGAGGTATTTATTGATTTTAGAACTTTGAAAAAAATAATGATACTTCAATTAAAACACTTTAGAAGAAAAAAAAAAAAAAACCCCATTAAATTGAGGTAATTTCCTTTTTCTATTTTCAGGGGAGGTTTTTTTTTTAGGAAACACTTAAGGTTCAAATTAAAGCATTTACAACTGTTGATAAAAAGACGTATAACTAAAATATAAATAAGGATTTATTTTAAAAATTTTTGCAGATAAGCAAATTAGGGCACAGAAAATTATACACATCAAAATAATAAGAAATGCCTAAAATTGTTTCTATGTTTAAGTGAAAGCATTTTATAAAATGGAAATTTCAAGCTTGTAGAATTTGTTAAACTTGTAACGTATGAATAAGACAACACATTATTAAGAATGTTTATTAAACTATATAAAAAAAAAGCTGCTGGGATAACCACATAATTAACTACAAGTTTAATGGAAAATAATGATTACATACACATATTTACAAGCAGGGAATTTCTGAAATTATTTATTTACATGAAATGATTTATTCACAAGTACTTTGTTTATTTAGATTAGATAATTTTGAAAAAAAATTTTAATTTAACTGTGATGTCATATGAAAGAGCAATTAAATAGTATTTACTTAACACTTTCCCAACTTAACTGATAAAAATTAAATGAAAAATGAGTAAAGCACAAATATCATCAGCAGCCTGGTATTAAAAGCAATTTAAATACAAAAGCTATAATTGGAAGGAAGAATACAAATTAACTATAAGAAACCAATTTATAGCTTCATATGAAAATTGTCAATGAAAAAGTTATCTAACATAATAATCTCTCTCTCTCTCATCAATATCTACACTGTATTGAAAGTCTGTCAGTAAAATTAATATTTTACATTATCAATTTAAACAGTGTTGTGATTCATATTTATCAAAATAACAATAGTAAAAAATAGATTAAAATTTAATATTTGAAAATCTGCTTTCGTACAGTACACAAAAGAAAATGCTTGAATTAATCACATTTTAAAAGTCATAAATTTATGTAATTTCATTAACATCAAATTACAGCATTTAGCAGTAAAACATTTATTAAATTAATTTACCAATTGCTGATATCAGCCACTCACTTATTAATTAACCAAGCAATTTCACTGAAAAGTTATGATTATATACTCATTTGTAAATAGTTAACATAAAAATAAATATGTTTTGAATAGAAAATATTAACTTCCGATGACAGAGCAATTAGCACTTCATGTCTGACGAAAAGTTAATATTTATAACAGCATATTTTGTAATGAAAATTACTATTTCGTTAAAAAATTTAGTGATGAAAAATAAATCAGTTTCAATGCTGTAATGTGCATGCGTATGTATGTATGACACTTTTAACTAACAAAACAAAATTTTTTATTTACTTTCTTCTTTATAGGTAGAAAGTTTTTATTTTTTATTTTAACTGAAAACATTAACTTCTGTAATAACACAATTTGAAACTAATACATACATGCATATGTATTAGTTTCAAATTGTATATTTTATATATATATATATATATATAATCAATAATTTACTCAGAATATTTCTTCATGTATTTCCTTTTTTTTTTTTAAAAAGAAAATTACACCAAACAATTCTTTCAGTCTTACATGAAGTTATCATTCATTCAAGTTTGAAAATCTTCATCCAAAAGACATCAGAAGTTATTACTTTAAAAAATGACACATTGTTTTAATGAAACTTCTTTTAAATTACCATATATGATTTTCTAGAACATAAAAATCAAATATTTCAATTCTCAACACATTCCACCATTTGGACAATCATTAAATCTTTTTCATTATATGCATAAGTTAATACCAACACCAATAATTTTTCATATAAATTTGTAAAATATTGATAAAGATAAATCTTTTCAATTAAGACTGATATTGTATGAATCTATAACTTTAAATCCCAGTGTTGAATAAAGCAAATATGGCATATATGTTTTTATTCTCAATTTCAACTAATATTCTTATATATAAAAGTTATTAAATCAAAAATAGAAATGCACATTTCAAAAGATGACCTCACTGCCAATTTAATAATAGTAGCTAAATTCATTTGTTTGTTAAAGATGAAGGAACCTCAACTATGTGGATTTCAAACTGGCTGAACACTGATTAATTTGACTTTTAAATTGTTAGTTATAATACTTCGGATATGCTACATTTTTTCCAAAATATAAGTGTAAAACTTTTAGAGTTCTTTGCTTTAACTGAAAATTTTCAGAATAAAAAATGACTCCTGAAGTTTTCAAAGACAAATTTTTCTGCAAGATGAAAAAACACACAAGTGCTAAATGTAATGAACCACATTTTTATATTCTTGTCCAATAGCTATTTTTAGCCACAAAGTAACAAGAAATATTCAGTATAGGATAATACTCTTTTAAAGATTAACAAAATTTCTAATTTCCTAAGTTTTATTACTTACATTTTAAGATGTTACGCTGTTCTAATTCTTCAGCTGTTGGTCTCAAACTGAGCCTCCTGAAAAAAAAATCTTTTAATGAAAACTCAAGATATTTATGCATATGCAATTACTAGAATTTTTTTTACATCTTTTAATAATAAAAATTTTAAAACAAAAATGACATTGACAGCAATTTATAGTGAGTATAAATCGACAAAATACATTAATCAATATTTACAAAGATGAAAATTCTATATTGCTTATGAACAGCAGATTAGCGTAAAACAAGAATATAAAAAAACCATAGATCTTTATAAAACATAGCATTTTGTGATAGAACTTAACAATATATATATAACAGCAAGTAATATATATATCTATAAGTCAATTCCATCTTTAAGAAAATTTTTTGTAAAATTCAATTTACTATTAGTAACACAGCCGATGAAACAGCTGAAAAATGTTCTCGATAAAAATTATTAATTCGATTTACAGAATTTTTTATTTCCATTTTAGCATATGATAATTTTACAAAGATCCAAATTTTCAGTTTTATTTTAATTCTTTAATTTTTACTCAGAGTCAGAATTGCAAAATAAATTCTAAGATTTTTATATAAATGTTTTATTAGCGTAAAAATAAAATAAGAATAAGCAAATTTTCTTTGTATGAAATAACAGTGAACTTGATTGTCAAATATATATGTAGCTTGGTTTATCGCTCAGTCATATTTTACACACAAGGATTAGTAAGACCAAGATTTACCTGCAGAACTCTCTCTATGTTAGCAGTGGATTTACAAAGTTAGAAGATTCAGAACCATTACTAACATCTAAGCCAAAGTTATGTTGAAACTTAAAACAGTTGAACAGAAGGTCATAGCTATTTGCTGAATATATATAGTTATATTGAACTATTTGGCTGACAGCTCAAGCCCACATATTGTGGATTGGTTGCAAAGGAATCACAGAAAAGAAGACTGCATTTAAACTAAACCTCATTTCTTAGATTAAAGTCTTCAACTTATAAGCAGGTATATCTGGTAACTGCTATGATAAATACATAACTAATTAGATGCTAAAAGTATAAAAAGTTTAATACTGATCTTGAACAAGTATTTGAATAAAAGTGTACCATATTCCACCTTAAATTTCTAAATATTTATTTGATAATTTAAAAAATATTAAAAATAGACAAAGAAAAATTTATAAAAATTCTTCCCTTGAAATAGTTTGTAAAATCAATAATACTGGAAGTCTTCAAAAGTTAATTCTTAGCAAAAATTTATAGAATAGACATGCTTAAAAATGAATATATGTACATAATACTCTATAAAGTAAATACAACTAAACAAATGATATAAAAATCAATGAAAAGTATAAATTTAAAGTACAATTCAATATTTTATTCTACTAAATACTAATAAATGGGTGTAATAAAAGTTAACCTAATGAGTTGATTTCCAACTGCTTCCCAAACTTCCTGACGTTCTTGTTCAGTTTGAAGATGAATAATATTTTTATTTATTAAATCCTGTCGATCAGGACGTTGAGATAATTTCATTGACAGAAAGTCTTTTCTGGCGATTTTTGCCACCAATTTACCTAAAAATAAGCAATATACATGAGAAAGAGAATGAATTTTTTTAAAATTATAATACATGAAATTTTATATAAAACATAATCTAGATAGCGGTACAATAAATTGAAATAAGATTCTTGAATTGTCACAAGTTTGGTTAAATTGTCACTCAATGATAATTTTTTGCACACGAGGGCTGATCAGACCTGAGTGTAAAGAAATTTTGAAACCACTACAAACATAATGAATTTCTACTTGTAGAAACTCTCTATCAATGTAATTTTTTAAGAAATATACTTTTTCTATCATTTTATCATCATTAAGAAAATTTACATTTTTTTAAATAGGAGATAGCTTTTCTACCATGTTTAAAGATATTTTCACATTTATTTTAATTTTTAAAAATGGGAAAGTAACTGAAATAATTAAAAGTTGGTCTAATTTTCAAAATCTTAAATCAGAATTTCGCAGCTAAACAGCACATCAGTTACATTAAACAAAATTGTTAGATAAGAACATTGCATAATTTTAACATTTTATAGTAAATAACACATTTTAAGAGATATTTTCTTAGTAAAATCCTGCTAGCTTTTTCAAACAATTATTAATTTCACTTACAATTTTCATCATCTCCATAGTAGTCTCTCCAAAACAGTATGTTTTCCAATTGGCTATTAGACGAATTTAGGACACCTAAAACATTGCCCACATGTGTAAAAGGTAATGGCCTGTTTTCTTTGTTTTCTGGGCTAATGAATGGAGGACTACCAGCTAAAGGCACCTTTGCGATTTTTAAACTATGAAAAAAGAAATGTTTTGCTAATTATAGCTACTTATAAAATAAATTTAAAATATTTTAAAGAGATATAAATCAGATAAATAACAAAATGAAATTAATAAGCTCACTTTATTTTTGATGAAAATCATTATTAGATCAAAACTATTCAATCAAATGTAAATCTCAACAATACAGATGAAACAGGGAGATAATTAACAAAATGAATATTTAAGAATCCTTATCAAAAATATTTAACAAAATAAAACGCAAGAATAAAAATATTTACAGGAAACAGAATTTCCCTCAGTAGTTTTTCACATTAAGTTTTTAATAATTGGATATAAAACAATCTGTATCTTGGAACACTAAATCATTCTTGTGTATGCGAGAGGGTATATTAATGTATGAATGAGAGAGGATATTTTATAAAATTTTTTGTTTGTCTCCAAATCTCAAGTTTTCTGTCTTGTAAGAGGAAATAAAATCTTTGACAATTTGTTAAAATTCAAAAAATGTTAATGCTTTAAATAAAAAGTCAGTAGACTTTTTAGCTACATTATCTGCAAGTTCATTCCCAGCAATGCCAACATGATTTGGAACTCAACAAAACACAATGTCAAATCCTTTTTTCTTCAATATATTTAAAATGGCTTATATTTCCACAATACGAGGTTTGTCAAGAAAATTCGTATAAAAGTTGAATAATAACTTTATTTTACAATTACTCAGGTATCATAATATGGTATCCTTCAAAGTACTCACTCGAGGACGAGACACACTTCTGCAAATGCCATTTCCACTGTTGATAACATCGCTGAAAGTCTTTAGTTTTGGTGCTGTTCAGTTACCGTGTCGTTTCTGCCTTGATGCCTTCCACATCTCCCAAGTGCCACCCCTGAAGCCCCATTTTGCATTTAGGGAACAAGAAGTCACAAGGGGCTAAATCGGGTGAATAAGGCAGGTGGTCTGTAACTGGGATTGAGTTTCGGGCCAAAAAGTCAAGCACAACGAGCGACATGTGAGCAGGCACATTGTCGTTATGAAGCATCCACCTGCCCCCTTTTGCCAAATCCGGTCGAACTTGAGCCACACGAGCTCTGAGATGTGTCAAAACTTCAACGTAAAAATTTCTGTTCACTCTCTGGCTCTGTTCCTCAATCAGAGAGAGCTCCATACCAACGGCAGGTGAAAAAGAGTAACTTTCAACAAGCAGCCGCATACTCCTACTTACGCACTGAGTGGTCTGACTCAAACTGAGCATTGATGGGATTGGTTACAGCAGTAGTGCCACCTGGCTGTGACTGCAAACCATAAAATAAAGTTATTATTCAACTTTTATACGTATTTTCCGGACAAACTTCATAATTGGATGACATTCGCCATTAAAATGGTCTAACGTCATGACCACAATCATGCTATCTGTTCAAGTACAGTATTTTTGATGAGGGATGGATTGTACTACTTCTAGAGCATGTAAAACAGTAACAGCTTTCAGCTATGTTAACAGAACATGATGCATGAAGTTTATTGCTGTAAACTCTATTTCCAGAAATACCACAGTCAATATGATCACTTGATTTTGAGCCATCAGTATATACAAAAATGTAAGAAAAATACTGATAATGAATGCATGAGAACATCTGTTGCAAAATAAGGGGAAATGTGGCTGATTTACAATATCCAGTAAAGGGATTGATTACATTCATAATAGGGATGTTCCAAGGAGGAAATTTGTGAGCATTTGCAATTTGGATTTGTAAATAGGAGAATTCAAATTCCTCTGTCAGATAAAGAGAGAAGAGAGTTTGTATGCTCATAAAATATGGTCCTGCATTATATATTCTTCTTAGAGAGAAGTAAACAATTATAAATTGCAAAGGATGTTGTGATACTGTTAGCATTTTAAAATAATATAGAGACAATTGCTTGCATCTCAGATCAAGGGGTAATGTGTTACAAATCACATAAAGGCTCTTAATATGAGAAATCCAGAATGCTCCAGAACAGATTTACATATGAGTGAGTAATGAGTCTAATTTGCATGATACAGATGATTAACTCATCCATAAATTATATACTGTAGTCAATTCGAGATAGAATAACCAATATGATACACATGGAGTAACATTTTATGGTATGCACCCTAATAGGAATTAGAGAGCACTTAGAGAATATTTAGCAAACTTTCACACTACCTATACAAATCTAAGATATGTGATAAAAAAGTTAATTTTTTATCAAATACTCTAATCCAAGAAATGATATCTTATTAACTACAGCAGTTGTGCCTGATATCTTAATTTTTAGATCAGGATGAAATACAGTTTTTCTGTAAAAATGGATAAAATTACTTTTGGAAGAAGACAAAATGTGCCCATTTTCGTTACATGAATCAACAAGATTATTGATAGTAGTTTCTAATGGCCATTCATACAGTCTCTCGCATATTAGAACCCAGGCAAGAAATTTGGAGATCATCAACATGTGTCTAATGGACTGATAGTTGTAATACAGGAAATATGTTACAGATGTAAATATTAAAAACAGTAAAACTTAAGGCACTTCTCTGAGGTACTCCCTCAAATTGGATAAAACAGATCCTACATAGACATTAAAATACAAGAGTTTAAAGAATTCTGAATAAAAATGGGTAAATTTCCTATGAAATTAAAATTACATAAAGTGGTGAAAAATTCCACAATGCCATATCCAATCATAGGCCCTTTTTATCTTGAAAATGACAATGAAAGGATGTCTCCATAGAAAAATATTCATAATTTGTGTTCCTAGGTATGTAATAGTGTCTAGAGTGGATCTATCTTTATGGAATCCATTTTGATAAAGTGATATGTACCAATTGTCTTTGAGTACATAAACATGACAGGTATTGGTCATATGCTCCAAAGTTTTAACGAGGTAATTAGTGACAGCACCTAGATGGGATGGTAGTTTTGGGGATCAGTTGACTCTTTCCCAAGTTTTTCCCAAATGACTCTTACCCAAGTATTTCCAAGTCTTTCCCAAAAGCTCCTTTCCAGGAGCTGGAAGGCATGTCATCTGACATCTCCTCGAGTGATAGATCTTCGTCTGAGGGATGTAATGAAACAGCATCAGCTTCCAGGGATAAGGCTTTACGAGTGGATATGGAGGGCCAAGAATTGCCCTCCTTTGCAGATCTTAGTTTTAAGGCCTTTATACCTTTTGATTTTGCAATAGGAGCTTTTGTGCGGGTAGTTGATGTGGAGGTCGATTTTGGCCTTTGTACAGATGTAGGGAGTAATTTAACAATCAGAAATGAGAGAGCATCTGTTTGTGTGCTAGTCGTTCTGGTGACCTTGGCAGCAAAAGTCACATAGCTGACTCCTACTTGAGGTGTGCGAGCTGTAACAGCCCGTCTCGCCTCAGGATAGGAACAATTATTCTTAACTTTGGTGGTAGTGATCTCTTTTTCCAGTATCCAGATAGGACAACTTCTAGTGTAGGAGGAGTGGTCACCTTACAGTTGACACACCTCTCCTTTGCAGTACAAGACAAACTGTTGTGGCCAACTGCTGCGCAGCGAGCACAAGTCAGTTTGCCCCCGCAAGTCGCTTTGGAGTGACGAAATCTCTGGCACTGGAAACAACGCAAAGGATTTGGAATGAATGGCCTAACGGATAGATGCATATACGCAACTTTAATATGCTGCCGTAGGTCTGGCGTTGCAAATGTCAGTGCGAGGTGTTTAGTATTAATAATCTGCCCATCCCGTCTGACAGTGATGCATTTTACTGCATAGACCTTTTGATCTTTTAGATTTTAAGTTCTCGTCCGCAGGCGTATTTAACAAATCCTTGGCGGATACCACACCATGTGAAAAGTTAAGATTAATATGAGGTTGGACAGACACCTCAAGGTTAGCTAGCGTGTTCATGTTGCTAATCAGAGTTGCTTGAGCTTCTGAAGCAACTTCTACCATTAGATCTCCAGAACGAAGCTTACGGATGCTCTTCACTTTGCCGATATTGCCAGAAATACCTTTCTGGATTAGGAAAGGGGATACATTATCAAATGTACTCTCCTTCCGTTTCACAATATAAAATTTAGCTTTTAATTGTTTCAATGTATGCTCCCGTGGGAGAGAAGAGAATAATGTTTCCATATTAGAGATGGAAAATTCGGTCCTGACGGCACCACCCACCACCGAGTCCAACAAGGGGATGCAGACCAGCTGCACCAGTGCTAGTTAGGTCCTATATGCTCATAGTACATCCCTGAAGTGGCCTCCACCCTTAACGAGTCACCCAGTAGATGTACCGATCGCTTGATCCATAAAGACGATTGATGTGCTGAGGACCACAACACACCTCCCGTTTACCTGAAGCAGAGGCCAAAGTAATGTGTTGGTCTCTGGGGGACTCAATTACCAGGACCCTCCTTTCCAGGGACACGGGTCTCCACGCATGGCAAACACATGGGTGATTTAGTCCCCAAGAGGAGCTAATAGCAACAGAGCGACGAAAGCTACTCAAGGGGAGCCCTCAACCTCTTGTGAGGCAACCACACTGAGGGGGAAGAGGAAGAAAAAGCAGAAGAGTAGAGGTTTGGTTTGTTTGTTGCTCAACGATCATGTCTGAATGCTCCAGCCTTGGAGATTTGGAACCTGAGATCTAGACAAATCTTCATTTAGGAGTGCTTCATCATTTGAAGGAACTACCTTTACCATACCTGTTTTAAGGGAGGCTAGAGATTTTTTTAATCGTAAGAGGTGATTCATGGGGCTCTTCTCATGCATATTTCAATTTTTGGGAGCTTTGATTTAATGAAAACCTTTGCAGAATTACCTTTTGGAATAGGTGAGACATTCAGATAAGAAACATTTAAGGATAATTTTGCAATCAGAAGACTAAAGAAATCTGTTTGATTACTATAAGATTTCATGACTTTCCTGACTACTTGTGATATACTAATAACTTGTTGAGGGGTATGGGATGACACTGTATGCATGGTTTTGGGGTAAAATAAGTTTTATTTTCACAGTTATTTCCTTTTCTAATATGCATATTGGGCATGACAGGTAGTAAGAGGTATGTTCAACACAGCAGTTGATGAATTTTTCTTTTATTTGACATAAATTACTGTGATTTCCGACTAATGCATATTCAGTACAAGTCAAGGGTCCCCAGTAGTTTCTGCGTTCCAAAATGTCGACATTTAAAGCAACGTAAAAGATTTGGCATGTAGGGTCGAACATTGCAATTCAAATAACTATCTCTAATAAATTGAAGTAGTGTAGAAGTCTCAAACATGAGTTTGAGGTGTTTCATTCTTGTAGTTGTGCCCTCTTTCTCCTGATTATAAAGCGCTGTACATGATATGTTTTGGTCAACAAGATAATCCAAAACTTCTTCCTATGAAACATTAAACAAATCATCTACAATTACTCCTTGCATAGAATTTAATCTACTATAAGGAGATACTGTAACATCAATATTACCCAGACATTTCAGTTTTAGAATGGTTTTGGCTTGTTCTACTGAGAGAAATTCAAACAAGAGAACTCCACATCTCATTTTGCGAACACTTTTGTCATTTCCAACCATAACAATATGGTTTATTAACTAATATAGAGGAAACATCAAAATAGGCCTCAGTTCTTTTAAAAACAAAATACTTCTAATCATATACCATATGTTGTTCCATAAAAAAGGTTGATTATTTCAAGGCCTGACCATACTACCTACCACCAAGCCCAACAAGGGAATACAGGATAACTGCACCAGCACCAAAATGTTTGGATAATTAAAGTTCTACTGAAGAGTAGTTCAAGCATTGAAACTGTATGTTAAAAAAAAATTCAAACAATATTATTTAAAAAATAAAAAAAAAATTAAAAAACATTACAATTCTTATTAAGTATGCAAATATTTCACTTTAATACTTACGTTGTAACTGGTCTGTTCATATTTGTTAAGGGCATACTCAGAGGACTAGAAGTTACAAATGAAACTGAACTAAAACATGTGATTTTTGTAGTAGAAGTGTTGTTTAGACTTCCTTTCTTTTTTAATGCACTTTTTTTAGGCATGGCAGTTAAATGAGGCTCCTTTGCAGGAATTTCTTCGATTACTTCAGTTGTATCTAAATTAGCTTCTGATTGTGACTCTGGCAAAACAACAGTAGGAACTCTACAAGCTTCTTGTCTCTCCCTGATAGCTTGATCAAGCAGAGCTAAATTAAAAAAATTAATACTAAGAATTATAATATGTCATAAGTTTATTGCTTTGACAAACTATGACTTTTATAATTATAATTAAATTTAATTTTAAGAATAATTATAATTAAATTTTATTTAGTAATGATTATTTTCAATTACTAAATAAAATTTAAAAAATTATAAGTTATCAAAAATTAAATTTATAGCTTAAAAATTTACAGAACAGATGTTTCATGGGTCATTTAATTTCCTACAATTTTCAACATTTATTATTTCATAATGAACTGATGAAACTTTTACCATTCAAATTAAAGAGTTTTATTCAAATTTTTCAAATCTGTAAATTTTATTACATAGAAATAGCCAGTAAAGAATTTTAAATAATTGTTTTCAAATAAAGTGTTGATAAGGCTGCAAAGCAAGTAAAAACATGCACATTTTTCAGATTCATTTTTATATATTTTTCCATGATCTTTTTTTACAACCCTTCAAGAACACAATAATATTCCTCATTGATTGTTTCATATATTTCTATTTTTATTTATAACAAAAATAAATATAAATAAAAAAATTCATTCGATTTTAAATATTTCTTATTTTATTAAGTCATTTTTAGAACTTCAAAATTTTTAACATAAATTTTTGAAATTTGTGCAAATGTAATTTTTTATACCTTTGAGGGAATTCATATAATATAAAAATTTTACTGCAGTAATCTTAATGAATTCAATGTTTCACAGAATTCTTTACAATAAGAAATAGTTACTTACCTATACATGGTTGAAACCTTGCAGTTAAACTAGGTGAACTTGAAAACATTGGAGGAGGAGGAATAGGACCGATTTCATTAATGGGTATAGGAGGTTCAGGTAAGCACAGCATTTGATTATTACTATTGCTTGTAGAAATATCCTGTTCAGGACTTTGTTGAATGTTATTAGGTATCACAGAAGCTAAAATAAAAAATAAAATACTGATTTGTTGAAAATTAAAGAAATATAATTTAAGGAAATGTAAGATTTATCCCAAAATATGACATAAAATATTGATATTTCTAAAATAAATTTTTATAAATTTTGTGCAAGACACTTATAAAAACTATTATTAAATGCTTGACCGAAAAACAATGCAGACAAATAGAATTTTCTTCTTTAAAATACTAACAGGATACAATTTTGATTATACAATTCAAAGTGATATGCTCTAATTTCTGAAACAGTAAATGGAATTTGGAAAATTACAAAAATCTGACAAAATGTATCACATGGTATTTTCCATATAAACTAGAACTTTAAAACATTGTAAAAAGGAAAATCTCAATTATTTAATATACTGAAACAGGAAAAAAGGAAGCAAATACATTGTTACAAATTTTAATAGCTAGAATAGTCAATATATGTTACATACTTACGGATAATAAATATTTCGTCATTAAAATAATAAAAAACACTAATAGTTATTTCATTCCAATGCAAACAGTGACTTCAATATAATTTCCAACTCTTATACACAGTTTAACATTTACATACATTATTTCAACAAATAATCTCATATATCCACCATGTGTAAAAAATCTGAGAGAAAAAAAAGCCAGTCCATAACTTGAAGAGCATTTCATGTAAGCTTTTCTTTTACTTCTTACTTAGCTTTACTTTTACTTCTTACATGGACCAAAATGTGTGTGTGTACCTCGTTTTAAAAGAAATAATTTTATGTAATGTAAAAATAAGTTTTGGCACTCAATTGTATTTCACTCATTTTGTTTCATATTTACATCCAAACAGTGTGAGCAAGCTTTTTCCAAAGTGTATCTCAGAAATTATTTCCCTTTTTCCTTTCACATAAAACATAAAACCAATAAGTTGAATTTATTGCTTTTATGCTTTATGAAAAGTTTTTTCATCAGAAAAATATTTACTTTTTCACATTCTGATTTACAAATCAAAAATTAAATATATTCTGGATTTTTTTTTATCCTTTTCCCTCCATGCATACATTTTTCAGAATAGTTTGATAATTTTTCATTTGTAGGCTTTAGAGTTCTTTATTTTACAAAGCTTGTTGAATATACTTTAGATTAAATATTCTTATGCTAAGTCACTAATGGTTATAGTGAAAAGAATATTTTTGTGGTGAAGATAACTTGTGTGAATAGATTTTCATTTTACAAGCCTGTTTTTATTTTGAGAAAACATCTCTAAAAACCCAGTTCTTTGCAAATGAAAAATAAGATGAATAAATACAAAAATAAAGAACATTTTTTTAATATAAATTTAGTCTAATTTTTAAAAGGTGACTCCAGTTTTATAATTATTAAAAAAGTATATAATTGAACAAGATTTTAAAACTTAGAATACTGTTTGAAATCTTCAGATCTCAGTTCTGCTAAACATTACTAGCAGTTTGTTTCCATAATCTTGAAAATTGTATTTCAAGAAATTTTTAAGCTACATTTAAATGAAGAATAGCATTATTTCATTTTACAGCAACTATTTATCTGCGTATTTCACTTTAAATGAGATGGCTATTTACAAGAGAAATCTATTTTTAGAGAAGCAATTTTGAAATGTATAACATATGAAAATAAAATTCCATTAGAACTTCATGACTGAAATGCTAAGGAAAACTCTCATTAACCATTAATTAATTATTTTCACTAAATATTAATTTTACTTATGAAATTACCATATAATATAAATATATTAAATGTTTATATACATATATTAAATGCAAAGACTAATGATTTGAGATTTTTCTAAGCAGAATGCAAATTACACATTATATAATTGGAGGAAGTGTTTTTTTTTTTATATAATCCTAACCTCCCTAACATTATTCAATACTTAGCCATGCTTCTTTGAATTCACACAACAGTATTTATTGAGGGAAATTAAAAGAAGGCTTTTTCAATATTATTTTATATATAACTCAACACTCCACTTTCCTAAAATACATAAAATATATGCTCAAAGAAATTCCTTAATGAGAAAGGATTTAATTGTTTGTCTGGCTAGATGACTTCAATCAAGAATTAATTGTCTTAAATTATTTTCACGGCAAATTTATTCTAAACCAAACAAACATTACATTACTTGCTTTTGCATGACTTTTAACCACCAAAGTTACAGCATAAAAACATGACTTGTACAGAATTCACTTCTGTTCACTCTGAAATAAAAAGCAGTCAATATAAACAAATACAATTCATACAAGCTTTTCCCTTATTCTTCATGGAAAGTCACACACAAGCAACACAATTTATAACAATCAAATAAAGCCGATTCCAACAAAAGTACAAGCTAAAAAATTTTTTAATGTTTAAATTTTGGTGATGTCATAAATGGGATATAACTACCATTTCTTAAAGCAAAATGAAATTAAATATTTTTAAGGAAAAATCCAATATTTTAATTAATTTTTCACATAAAAGTAAAAGATGGGTATCATAGGATCAAAGCATAAAAAAATATCTGTACAAGACATTACAGCTATCAATTGTAAATGTCTCTTCAACATTTACTGATATATTTTAAGAAGTTCAGCAACTCTTCAAATAATTTTGGCATGATTTTTTACCTTTTTGGTTCTTTCAAAATTAAACACTTATTTCCATTAATATTAATTATATGCAATTGAACTTCAAGAGACATTTTTAAAAAATAATAGGTCAGACATAAAAATTAAGTGTTGTTTAAGGGGTTTTAGTTTTCAGAAGTATTGCTAAATTTCAAAGTGATACAGGAAAATTGAATGAACATAATTATTCAAAATAATGGAGATATAAATTTATCATGCAATAGATACGTTATTTAAATATATATATCTATTGTACAAAAATTTATATTTAATAGACCCGATAGAAATTTACAAAGTATACAATTCAACGTTCAGTAATTGAAGATAATTTAAGGAAGCAATTGTGAAAAAAATAAATCAAGATAAAGTTTCAAAAGAAAAATTTCTCACCAAATCACACACAATTAACAAAGAACAAGCCTCCCCATGTTGGACTTCTTTACATTAGTCAAAAGGCAATGAATGAACACTTACAACTAATAGAAGCAGGCGAACAGATAACCACTTTAATAAGAAATTTTTTCAATAAAATTTGAAGGAAGCCGCAATATTCTACTACAACTTTGCAATATTTAATTTTAAAGCTTAGACATTGGCAAAGAATCCTTATCAGATCAATAATGTATGTAGAAAATAAATGCAAGACATTTGAATTGTTCAGAAAGATATTTTTACTACTGAGTAAGTATTACAAAATATTACAAAAAAATAATGTAAACTTGCCAAAAGTTAGAAGGAAAATTGTTAATTATAAGCAAAAGTAACATACAGAAGTTATTTTCCCTATTTTTTATATTCTTGTTATTTTCAGAAACAGATAAAAAAACTTTAAGAAAAGGTTTTATACTGTGTGACTCTTCAAGAAAAAAAATACAGTCACATGAATTTTTTAAAATGTGCATGATTTATTATATTTAAATACAATTACTTTGACAAACTAAAAAAATTAAAACTGTTGCTGTTTCAGAGATTAAAATATTTCATTAAAGAATGGAAAATCAAGATAAATAATAGAAATTAATCACTTAATAGACTGAACTTTAGATTCTCCAAAAGATAATAACATTTCCCAAAAGAAAATGAGAAATAGCAAAATAAAAAGGTCCCAAAGTTTATTATAAAGTAAACTTCAATAAAAATCAGAATAACTTATTAAAAGTAGTAGAAAAGGAAATATCTTTATTGGTGAAAAGATTACAATTTTGAAGATATACAATTTTCTTGAGAATCAGAAAACAGAAAATAAATGGAGAGCACATGTATTTCATAATCTTCTAAAAATTCTGAAGATTGAACAAGAAAACTTTGATTTCAGCAACTATTAATAAAACAAGTATCAAGACACACAAACTGTAAAATAGAAATATTTGACAGCAATCAGTTACCCAAGTTTGATAAAAAGAAAATATGCTACAATTGCACTCAGCAAATTCATTTTGATTATACATTACAGATATGAAAATTTAATATAAATATTTTTCCAGTGACTTAAGAGCACATGAATTAACCCAAGATCTTCATTGAGAAACATAATCTATTCAAGAGGAAAATGTCATTTAGTATAAAAGAGAGGTTAAATTAAGCCTTCTATTTAAAAAAATAATTAAAATTTTGAATTTATATGCCTTTTAGTATTTTGTTTTTTTATATCTAATTAAAAAAGATTATGCATTTACTTTTTTTTAATTTTTAAATTAAACATTATATTCATTCATTTATTAATCCATTAGTTACATATTAAAGTATTTAGTACAAACATAATATCTTTATTGCATTTAATTTGAGGTTTTCTAACTTCAGCTTAGAACAGAGAATTTGTAATTCCTTAATATTTGAGAACTATTTTAAGGAAGGAATTCTCAAAGTATACATGTTATAATTATAACATAAAAAATATTCAGAATAATCCCAATAAAAACTTTAGAATATATGGCTTCTTATTCATAACTGCTGGAGAAGATGCATCATATAACTTTCTATTATCAACAATTTGACTTAAATCAACATGACTAAGTGACAACAATAAATGCAAGAAAAACAAAAGAAGGAAAAGTAAAGAAGAAATTAGGTCATAGATTACGAGTTCCGATTTTTTCAAACATTAATTTCTTTGAAAAGCACTCAATGAAGAAGTGTACAGCTAAAACAATATTTTTAAGTTCAAATAAAAACTTACATATAAATACCGATACATTATACTTACATAAACTACTAGGAGAAGTAACAATTCCATTTTTAGAATTACAAAGACTTGTTTCCAAAGATGAAGTACAAACAACATTTCTCAATGAGTCATGACTAGCAATATTCATTTCTTTAATGCATGAATCTGTGGCAGCTGATCCATTAGGTTGCAAGCCATGCTCTAATTTTTGAATCCCTAAGGAAAAATTAAATCATAAAACTAAATATAAATTAACATTAAAAGAAATCATTGAGAATATGAACCTCTTTTCAAGTAAATATAGTCATTTAAAACCAAATAAATACTACTATTAAGTAGATAAAGTTTAGCGGAGGATTTTTTCCTAATTATTATTTAACCCTTTCATCCAGACAGTACAAATGTTGTACAACAAAAGTGATTATCTCAGAAGAGGGCTAAGGTACAGCAGCTGTTCCATGGATTTGGACCCCTCCCCTAAACTTTTCCTAGCTCAAATTTCTTTGGGCAGTTGAAGAAGATTTAATTGCTGCTCTTTTGTGTCTGTAAGTCGTAAAAACTGGGTAGTGGTCCGAGTGCAGAATTTTGGGGAAAAACGAATTTTTCCGCTCTTTTTAAAAGGAAAACATATTAACGTCACTTAAGCATATTTTGCATTATAACAAGTTGCTCTTTTAGTAATTTGAAAAAATATTTTTGATAACTTCACTTCATGTTTGACTGTTCAAGAAATTAAAGTTATTGGATGAACTAGAAGAAAATTTTGCAGATAGTGATTCTGATTGCTGTATCTGAATATAAATTCAAGGATAGCTTTCTTATGATAATAACAATGTAGATTAATCCATGTTATTCAATTTTGATTGATGTAATGCTAAAACAAATGAGAAGTGTTTGATTTTTAATCTCACAAGAGACAAATATTTCTGAACAAATAAATGATTTAGTTGATGAACTTGAATTTTTTAATTTGTTGTTTTTTTCTTTTAGAAGATATTTTAACTTTTATTACAGATTAAATAAACACAAGTATGCTTTTCTCACTCACTCACTCACTCACACACACTCACACTCACACACACATATATATATATGCATATATATGCATGTATATATATATATATATATATATATATATATATATATATATATATATATATATATATATATATATATATATATATATATATATATATATGCATATATATGCATGTATGGAATATTTTATTTTTAGTTATAAAAAGAAATTTAGCTATAGTTCTGTTGATAGTATTTATCCATTGATAGGGTACTTGAATTATGCAATTTCATATATATATATAAGAATTTGAGATTCTTAGTAACATAAGTTATAGCATATTTTAATTTTTAACTAAAAACAATAATTTGGTTGGCTGTCAACAGAGTTGGTCAACTCTTTCTTAAATTCATAATACCTTGATAAAGAAACATTAGTAACTATACATTTTTAACAATTATAATCTCTAACCACATGACAATCTTTGATCCAATCCTTTTGCTGGTTTTAAGACTGATATGTAATCAATTTATAGATTGAACACTTAATGGAATATTGATTCTTAAAATTATTTACACATGAAAAAATATGTGTTAAAAAAAATCTAATTTAAAGATTCAGTATGAAATATGTTGTCCATTTTACATTTGTATTATTAGTACACAATAATAAAATAAATAAATATATAATAAGTCAGATATAAATAAATATATATATTTGTAAAAAGAAAGAGGTTTCAATTTGATGAAATTTATTCCAATTTATACATTCGATATTTAATAAAAAATACTGAATTTCATGTTTAACTCTGATGAAGTTATTTATAATCATTAAGGTATTTCTGCATTTTTGTTTCCATTTTTCCTCAAAACATTTTCATTAAGAAACAAATCTCATTATAATACAAGAGCTTAAGTTCTTCTTCCATAGAACTAATTGTGATTTAGTGTTTGGAACTTGCTCTTTGAAGTGGAAATACCTGATTTAATCTCAGCCACTACTGAACAATGACGACTAAATGTTGAGTTTCTCTTTTTTCCTGCGTATACCAATATTGGAATAGAAGTTAGACAACATTCTGCGTTTCTTCCTTTAACATCTAAACAAGCCATATTGTTTATGGATATATTCCAAGGTGGCTTTGTACTTTCTTGATCTCACAAGAGCATTTGAGTAGAAATAAAAAAAGAGATAACTTAAAATGAAAGTATTTCCAATCATAAAGTGAGCTGTGATGCATATTTAAAGTTACTTTACAGTTGTCAGTTTACTTACTATGCAATTTTAATTTCTGCACAAAATTAAACATGATTTAGGTTTTTTAAAGATAATTTAATAAGCACATTTTTTATACAAAGTTTAAAATACTAAAGATAAGAATTTATAATTAGTATTACACTAATATTTTCTTTCTATATACGAATTTTGTAGAAATATTTTTGCAGACTAATACGAGTACACTTTTGGATGTATTCTTTGAATGAACAATTTTTGAAGTTTAAGTCATTGAAAAATGAACAGAACTTTACAATTTACTGTATGACAAAAACAATTTTATAAACAATTAACCTGAATTCTACATATCAAAGTAATTCAACTCAAAATTGTTTCTGCAACATTCATTGCATAAAACGTTTCATACAGTCACAGAAATGCAGAAAAGGAAATTCCTATTTTAAGCTTTTTTCCCCAAATAAAAAAGATAAAAGAGCATATATTTTAATCTGATGAATATAGAGATTACTTATATTACAAAACTTTTATAACAAAATTAAATAAAACATTAATGTTGTTATAATAAAAATCTCTTTAATATTATTAACATAAAAATCCTTAACATTATTAACATACAGAGATTATTATGTTTTTCAAATATAGCTTTGGTAATTTACACGTATTGGCTTATAAAAGATTTATTTGCTCAAAATACTTTTGGTTATATTTTTTAATAACAGATATGCTGTTTTTAAGAATGCTTTTGAATTTATTCAATAAGTTTATTGCTGATCATTTTTCTTATAACCAACCAAGTTTCATCACTTAAAAAATCTGCTATTCTAAATATGTATTTTGATGGTTAAGAATCAATGAAACCAATGAAATTTATCATGTAATTATTATAAACAATAATTTCAGAAAAATCTCTAATAAATTTATATATGCCAATGCCATAGTTTATTTAAAAAGACTTAATTTATTTTGCATGCACAAGTATATATATTAAAATTTTTGTAATATTTCTTAAAGTGATTATGTTAAACAATATATAGAAAAAAGTCAATCGCTTATCAATAAGTATAGTATTTATGGTAAACTTAGTTATATGTTCTTTAAAATAACAGCAGACCCAGAGAGGAATATTACCCTCAAAAGATAAAGATTCAACACAGTGAAATCTTCAGCATTTAAGTGGGTGAAAATGACCTTCTCCTTTTGGTTCCAAGGGTAGGAAATGTCTTCTTCTCGTGTCACTGAAGTAGCAGCTTTTTTAAATAGTGAGACTGAATTCAAAAAGTTAATAACTGAACAGGATCCCCCTGAAGTTATTATAGCTTAACTATATCAATATTTTAGTCTACAGTTATGAATGCAATAATCTAACATCGACTGTGGTAACATTAGAAGATAATACTTAATTTGGTTTTCAAATAATTTCATTAAAAATTTTTAAGTAAAAAAAATCTCAAAAAAATATTTTCTAGCAAAAAATAAATGTATCAAGGTAAATGAAAATTTAAGGAATCAAAATTGCTGGAGTTTCAAGGGCCTTTAAAACAAAGTTATGAATTCCAGTAGTTGTAAGAACACTGACAGATTGAAAAAATACAGTTATAACACACACGCCACTATGTATAATATTTATCACAATTAAAAGATATGAAACAAAAGTTGTTGAATCAAATAAATTTAATAAGAGGTATGAACCAACCCTTACAGGAATGTAAACTTCACAGCAATTTCATATTGGAAATAAGACAGTCACAATTCACCTTACATCACTTTGTAATATTATAAACTTGCTGTTATGGATTACTAGAAATCGAGGAAGTTTTTAAATATTGGGTTGTTCGGAAATTAGTTTCGTTCTTTATGAAAATGGAAAAAGGATAACGAATAAATATTTTATTAAATTGTATATTGTCATTTCAGTCCAACATTTTTTACCCTCTTTCCAGTGTAAGCTTCATTCCACACATGGTTGGTTTTAACTAGCAAAAAACTGATTGAGGTGGTTAAAACGAAATTACTTTCTGAACAACCCAATAATTCTATAAAAAAATAGTTCTTGCAGGAGAATGTTCTTGGAAAGTTTTGACTGAGTGTCTACAGAAACCAACAATTGATAAGTACTTTAGAAGCATTTCTCAGAAGCCATACAAATCTGCCACTGATCCTCATAGACCTCATAATTAGAAAGGTCATGATAGGAGTTACTTTATCCCGAAAAAAAGGATCACTGTTCTCAAACAAAATTTATGTGGATGTTGTCAAAACAAAGAATACAATTTCTAGGACCAGATTGTAAATCAAATAAAATAGCACATTTATATGAATAGAAACACAAGCTGGTTCCAATTTTAAGTTCCCAAATTCCGTAACTTATAATGGATTTATGCTAAAATCAAAGAATTTAGGCACCTTATGGAATTTGAAATTACTGTAGAAAAAATGCACAAAAAATGTATTGGGAGAACTGTCTTGTAGCATTAATGCTACAAGACAGTTCTTCTAATACATTTTTTGCATTGAATAAAGCACATTTGTTAAAATTCACATAGAGCCTTTGTGTTAAATGTTGTTTGTGTTCATAAGTATGAAGTATATACTGTAAGAATAAGCTATTAATAAATTTATATACCTTGCATCTACAATGTTTAACTGATAAGGAAAAGGTTAAAGGAGTTGTAAAAATTTTAAGTTATTTTTAAAATCCTTGAACAGTTAAATTAATGAAAATTAGCAGCAATTAATCGTCCAGATCAAATCCCTAGTTACTAATCATCAAAAATTATTTAGTAAATTAATTTTATGATAAAGAGTATATTAGATAATAAGATATTAGAGATTGAACTATCATAAATTAAAAAATATAAATATTATGTAAAAACTGAGCGTGAACAGAAAAGAAACTTGATGCATAGTTTTGTACAACACAAATTAAAGCATACTGAATAAACATGTATTCTGAAATGACAAAAGGAACCATATGTGATTAAAATTCCAATATCAATATAATACAGAAAGTATTGTAGAAATAACATTGCTGGGCAGTTATAACCACATGCAACAAATCACTCTTTTAATTGATTCTTTAAATTCAAAAAATATTAAAGTATATTATAATGCTTTTACTGAGATTTCAGTTAAAAATAATAAGAAATTATCAATGATTATAATGAAAATGAAAAATTATCTACCTGATGGCGTTACAAAGCTTTTCCTTTCATCAGCACCACAACAAACAAGGTAAGAATGTCCTTTAATACAAAGAAAAAATAATCAAGCTTTGAATATAATCTTTTACTTGTATCAAAATAGATATACAATTGCATTCAATTTTCATAATAGCAAATAGTAAAACATTTTAAAATTAATGAGCCACATAAACCAATTAAGAAAAATATCATTTTTGCTTATCACTAACATTTAATGATAAGCCAAAATAACAATTAGAACAAGGGATTGTGCAATACAAATAGAAAAATGAAGCAAAATGCCCCAAAATTGATAGTTACAGCATAAAAAGTATACATTAAAAGAAACTATAGAAACTATTGTCTACAAGAAAATAAAAGCATATTAATAAATACATAAAAAGTTTCCTAATATAATTAACAAAAATAAAAGGCTAATAAATCAATGGTTAAAATAAAAATGCTGATTAAAAATAGAGTTAAATTTCATGAGCAACAAAAACTGCATTTTAAATTCACACAGTAAAAAGTTAAACAGTTAAAAAAATTATGGTATTTAAACTATACACAAAATTGATCACAAAAATAAATCAAACACAAAAAAAAAAAAAATAGAGATGATATATATTACTTTTCTTGGGAGGGCAATCTTCTTCTTTTATTGTATCATAATCAGGAAGTAAAACACCTCTTTTGATTAATTCTTCTTTAGTAGCTCTTGAGGAAATTTTTCTTTCTAGCACTAAAATATTTTTTAAAATAGAAAACTTTTTTAAGAAATCAATAAATATAATTTCTAAAAATTAATGCACATGGAACACAACTTATAACTTATTACTATAATGATTTTTAATGTCTAACAAAAAATTATAATTAGTTTTACAAGTAACAATGTTAAATTTTGAAATACTATACATAACCCAGTACTTACCAAATAGAATTACCAGAATTTCAGTGTTTGACGCACATTTAACAGAAAATAATTGAATCTGGATAAATCATCAATTTAAATAATAAAATTTAAAGATTTAAATATAAGAAGTAGCAGAGCATAAAAAATTAAATTCCTACATTATTTAAATGCTCCTTGTTTAAATAAAATGACATATCTTAATAGAACAGTGTGAGAAGCTTGTTATATTTATCTTCCATTGTTCATGAATATGAAACAAAACTCAATCTGAATTTTGTTTCAGATTCTTGAACATTGTTATTCTTTATAAATCCATTTATTGATCATATATATATATTATTAAATAATTATTACAATCGGGGGAGCCTGTAACACCTAGAGAGTAAGTCCCCAAGGTGACGGATATGAGAACGCCTAAACTGGGTGGTAGATAGGAAATAAAATACCTTCCGCGGATCAATAGACAGAAGTCCAACCTCCCAAGGTAATGGCAAATCCTTTTATAACAAATGCACGAAAAAACTGAAGATGTGGCCAGGGCAGTGCTCCCCGCTTTTGTGGTTCCATATGACTTTTTTTTAAACCTTTTTTTATTCTCTCTTTGCACTTGTCACACAATAACAACAACAATAAATAATTATTTATAACTTACCATTTATAAGACCCTTTTAATTGCTTTTGAACTATGTTTGGTTAAATTACATTCCATGCTTTTATTATCCCTCACATATTATTCCTCTAAACTGAAATGATATATTTGTTCCACATTTATGTTTCCACCATCAATGTACTCCATAGTTAAAAATTTTATTAAAATATTTTACTGATACACACATCTAATAACTAAACTAATGAAATTAATCTATCTGGAATAACTGCCATATCTGTGTTGTGTTCTTCTATTAAACTTTTTCATATTATTCACTAAATAGGATATATTACATGTTATAAGACCACTCAAAGTATCTCAAATTAGTATTAAATTATATAAAATGAGTAACTTTGAAAGCGAATCAAATGAAATATATTTTTTGAAATAAATCATTAAATGGAAAACATTAAGTTAATTTCACACACACCAAACAATTTTGTGAAATCCTAGAGTTACAAATACAAAACCACTTATTTTTTTAATTCAAAATTCATTTGTAAATAGTAATTTTGCATAAGAAAAGGAGAAAACGATAATACTATAAAGAAATTTAGAATTTGTTTTCATGAAGAAATTAACAATACTGCATGGAAATGAATTACCTGAGCAAGAAATTAAAATAAGTAAAATAATTTCTAAAACTGCTACTCATATTATTTCAAGCAAAAGAAATTTTTATGGAAAATACAGATCTGGGAATAAAACTAAATTATTAGCTGGTATTAATAGACTAATTTTCAAACCTGCCACTAAACAAAATTGTAAAACACAGAGTTTCAGTAAAACTATTCCAAATACAACAGTCTAATGCAGTTTAAGATTAATTTCAAATGTCTATTTTCAGAAATTAAGAAGAAAAGCAAGACATACAGCTATATACAAAGAGACTGAAGTAGGCAAAGGACGTAATGACTTAGAATGCTACCAAGAAAAATATTTTTCAGATAAAAAAAGTCAATTTTAATAGGCTGAACAGTAATATTTATTAATATCATTTATGTGAGTAACTACAGGATGTCTTCAGTGGGCAGATGGGCAGCATTTGAATGATGGAATACATGATCTGCAGCACACAAGTTCCTAGAAATCGTCCTTATTTTAATTATTATAGTATACTTTATCAATACTTTGTACCTCTGATCCACTTTTAGGAGGGTCCAATAGGAAATTTCAGCAAAACTACATTCTTTGCTATATTCTTAAATCAACTAAAAATCTATTTTAAAAAGAAAGAATTAAGGTTTTATGCTGGAGAAGACTTAGTTTTCTTAGTAACATGTTTTCCATAGAAAACGTATTGAACAATTTGGCTCACCAGCAGCATGCAAATTATCGTCAATATAATTTTGTATATGAATTCATTCATGGACTATTTGTAATGATCATGGACAAATACAACAAATTTTTCAAATATTTGCTTAAAAACCTGATTGGTTCAAAGAAAAATTGAAATCATTCAGAAAAATGGTAGAGCAACATATTTTTAATTTCGTAAAAACTTGTGATTTTACAATTTTTTAGCAAATATTAAATCTGAATCTGTTGAAAAAAATGTGTTTAATACATTTAAATATAACTTTAAAATATATTTCATGCGTGATTTATGTTTCATTTATTTACTTCAATTTAAATTGATTTAAAAAAATTATTTTATATCTAAAATTACAAAAATCATAATGGTCTTATAAATTTAGTAACACACATTAAATTTATCCAATATAAAAAACTTTTCGAATTCTATAAGGTACTAAAGGACATTTTTGTCTCAAATTTCCTTTCTAAAATTTTACCATATTTCAGTGCAACCATCTTTTTGTATAAACATTGAAAGAAACACCATTAAAAATATAACATTTTGAATTTTTTTAAAAATACATTAAGTTGCAAAATAGTCAAGACCTTTTGTTTTTACATGAATGCTTTTCTCTCCATATCTCATAAATGATCCTGTTTCTAAACATATAAAACATGATTGGAGTTGTTTGCATTCAGTTCTGATAAGTAACAGTAAATAAAAATAAGAGCATCATTCTCATACATTTAATGATTCTATGTAAAACAATAAAAAACGAATGTATTATAGAGAATACACCAAAACACATCACTCAAAACAATTAAAGGATATTGAGGTTGTGGGTTTATTTTGCACATGGAGAATTGTATGGTTGATATATTAGTGACAGACGTAGTAGGCTATATGAGGTAAAAATAACATTGGCAGAAAAAGTGTTTTATTGAGCATTGAGATGAAAGGGAAAAAAAACAGTTTCTGCACAAAAAAAAGATGTTTCTTTAAAACATTTTAGTAATAGATATAGCTCGCCCAGATGGCTAGTAATATTGAACACCTTTTAATCTTTTTAAGCATCAAGTCAATGAGGCTATTAATAAGAGGCTGTGGTATTCTGTTCCACTCTCCCAGAAGAGCTCTTTCCAGTTATACAAGAGTGTGATATTTAGGTTTTGTTTGTTGTTCAATGGTTATTTTTTGCAAACAAGGGCTAATTAGACAAGGACCTATGGTTTAAAGCAAGTTCTTAACCACTACAAACATCCATGTAAAATGTGGAATTTGAACCAACGGACTGTTGAATCGAAGGCAACAGTGCTAACCATTCTGCTGCCAGCACCAACTGTGGTTCAAAATTATGAGGCACTTGATGATGTGCAAGTATTCTAAACACATTAACCTTAAGGTACAGTTCAGAGCATGCCTGCACTATTACGTATATACATGTACGATTCCTTTTTTTTAAAGGAAATCATTTACCATATTAGCACAATGTGACCTGCAATTATCATTCATTAATGTGAATGATTTCTAATTGCTGTAGTATAAGGGGACTACAAAAAGTCGGATAATCTCATACCTACATGGAAGGACCAGCCAGAGCACAATTTTAAACGATGGAGATCAAAGCACTTATCACAATGGGGATGTCAACATAAACCATTCACCGAATATGAAACTTCTGTGCCCGAATGCTTGTTTCTAGGGCCATGTTCCTTTTAAATGAAAATACACCTTTTATCAGGATAAAGAGAAAAAGGGACTTGTCAGAAAAAGGAATATTGCACATTCCTTTCTTTAGTTCACATGCTCTGCAACCCTCCTGCAGGAATGGTGGAAGGTGTAAGTCTATAGTGTGAAGGTGGTTCATATTGTATGTGTTGAAACTGTGGTACCATTAGCTGAGCAAAGGTATTACTGAAATGTGAATGCCACTTTTCCATGTCTATGTGAAATTAGCTTTAAATAACTGACTTCATTGGGCATTGTTGCACACTTACAACCTTGTCCCGACCATAGGCCTGCATTTTAAGCCTTCAAAAAAACAGTACCAGATCCTGGAAACCACACATTGTCAGATTTCACTGGCTTCAGCTACTCTGAATTGTTGGTCGATTAGAGGGGGCCATATACATCTCTCCACCCTTCTGATCCAGTTGATGACTTCGTTGATACATCACTCAAACATCACATTGAATGTCAATCATTCTTATATGCTTTGCTTTACATTAAGTTAAAAGATAAATTTCATTTGCTGCTGCTAAAGGGTTTGATGTAAAACTCAAACTTCTGTATACTGCAAAGTTTGAGAATGAGAAAAATTTACATTTATGACTCTTCCATTTTATGTAAAAAGAATCTGCTTTCTGAACCCCTTTTGTTTTGAGTAATGTATTTTAAAATTTTTTTTTATGAAATTATGATTATTCATTATATGTCAGAATATATGGTAAATTATTCTTAATTTGCAATACTAGTAATTTTTACAATTTTTAATTTAAAAAATTTATATAATTCAAAAATTGATTTGTTTGATTTCTTAAATCAGTAACATTTCTTTAAATTAAAATTAAAATTTTCTTGAAATTTTTGTCCTCCTTACTGAATGCAAATATTTTATGCCATAAATCAATTACAACTCAAAGTTATTTCAATGTTTTCAATTTCATTTGCACAACTTTTTGTCAACTATAAGGTAGACATTTATCTTGTTACAATCCAGACTTTCTAGCAATTTTATTAAACCTAGCTTTTAACATTTTGTTGTATAGGAAATTTTGTACTTTTTTACATAAAGTACATTTATTCTTATTCATATTAATTATTGTTATTTCCTTTTTTCTCACTCACCTATGCAGCTTGCACCATTATCAAACATCCTTGTCACAGCACATTTCTATTTTACATTGTGAGTCGAATAACAAAATTGAATTTGAAACCAACACTGTATTTTGTTTGTCAGGACTCGTATTTACTACTAAAAGAATGATAAACTATTGTTTAAAGAAAATGTGATTTACTAAAAACTTTTTGATGTTCACAACAAAATAAGAGCTTTACAGTTTTGACTGAAAAAGTAAAACTTTCAATTCCAATTCATTCTGGTAAGAAATGATTTTACCAGTTTTCTTTCTCTAAAAAAACTTTAAACCATGTCTAGTACCTATAAATGTAGAAGAATACTACATTGTTACATTATAAATAAAATTACACAATTTGAAGAGTTACTGTCTCCAATATTCTGAACACATTTTGCTACTCTTATCATTAATCAATTTATTACTGTACACCATTTTTCAAAAGCTTCAGAAAATATATGTATGTATACTGGGAAATCTTATAAATCCAGTCATTTAAATTAATCTGGATTAAAATCAAATTAAATCACTTATACTAAATTAAAGTTAAAAATATTAAGAAAGTGATCCAGTATTCTATTATTGACTTAAATTATATTAAAACTGATGTTATAATGAATTTAATTTTTTTATCTTTTTTTTCAGATGTTTTAAAACTGATGCCATTTATTCTTGAATTATATTATTTAGACAGTTTAATTAAGTCTGCATTAGATTTATTTTTACATTAACAGAGAGATCTGAATTTAAAATAATAGTAAAAAGAAATACTTAAAAAAATTCAAAGAAAATATCAGATTTAAGATTTTCAACGATTAAAAGGTAAAAATATCAAAAATAAACTTGTGTACTTACCAGAAAATTACTTCAAATTTTTTTTTATTTTCAATATTCAATTTAGAATATTTTTAAATAGACTAATTTGAATAGTTAAAAATATTTTAAATCATTAGATTTTTCACAAAAAAAATCTAATTTCACTCTAAAGAAATCAACACTTATTTTTTAAAAAAATTCAAAACAGACTTGTTTTGTATAGCAATAATAAGCAAAATTTTACTATTTTCAAAATCAGTCAATGTTTGCATTTAACATCACATGTTCACCGAAATATTTTACTTCTTTTTCTAACAAAATTTTATCATTGGTAGCCACTTATTTATCAAATAAATCTACTCCTAGTGCAATCTAAATACTATTCTGTTCTTCTAATGTACTGAAAACGACTTATTCAAGTTGTTCTTTTAGATCTATATTTTCTTTTTAAATAAAAATCTTTAATTAAAACAAGGAGATTAACTGTTTTGTTGAAAATCATATAATGCATGCAAGAAAAAAAAATTCATGTTCTCAATTTTGGATCAGAGGAATGAAAAAGATGAATAGAATTTTGCTAAATTTAAGCCAAAACTTTTTTTACAGTAAGATCATTAGTCCATTCATGAATTGAAATACCATTTTGAAATGTGAACAATTTAAAAAAAATTTTGCATTAGAGAATAAAGTATTAAATTATAAACTTCTGAATACAACTAATACAATTAATAACTGGTTTATATTAAGTGGAAAAGCTTCCTTAATACAATATGTATATAGTCATTAATTATTGGAAAAAAAAAACCAAACTAAAAACTAAATAGGTTCTGGCGAAGGCACTGCATAAATACTCTAAATAAATACGCAATTGAAAATGTAACAAATATTTAACAACACAAAAAAATAACAAATACTTTTGGCCGGTTAAATCGACTCGAGCTGAGAAACGTAGTTCTCCTACAATAGCGCGCGAGCAAAAACAAAAGTGCAACCAGAAAACATATAACAAATATAAGTTGCAAAGAATGCCCTCTGGTGTTCAGGCAGAACCAAGTGGATTGCTGTGGATTGATATTTTCCACAATAATTTCTAAGTTTAATGGCTATTCAGCAGATTTAATTAAAATAATTACAATTTAAAAATATTTCAGCATAGTACTTTCAGTCAAAATAATATAAATTTGCAAAGTAATCCTTTATTTAATATAAATAAGGTTAAAACATATTGAATGAATTAAATAATTATGTTCACTTTATATATATATTATATATATATTATATATATATATATATATATATATATATATATATATATATATATATATATATAGGTAGGGCCGTAGTAGCCTAGAGGCTATTGTATCGCTCTTCTGTCCAGAAGGCCTGAGTTTGGTTCCTAGCGCTGCCAAAGACCCATTGAGTACATGTTATATACATGTTGATTAAATCTGTGGAATCAAAACCTGTGGTTGGTCGTTCAGCAATTATCATGGGTGTATTAGTCTGGAGAAAAATTTCTCCCTCTTCAGATTGGTCAAAATTGGGGTAATAGATCCTTTGGTGGTGCCATCTATTGGAGGAGTCTTACAGAAAAAAAAACACTTTCATCATCCTGGTTCTTTGGTAAAAAGAAAGGTGACCCTTCTGACTTAATTTCACATAGCCGTATGTTAGCGAGCCTGACTTGTCCAAGTGTCATAAATAACATGTATCGGTTAATATTTTTTAAATATACAATATTTTAAAGAGCAAAATTGTGATATATCATTCAATAAAGGCCACAGCTATTTAGTTAAGGCATTAAATAAAGCCTTTATGGAAAAACATTTACTGTCTGCAAGACCTAATAACTAACATTTTCACTATCAAAAAGTTTAGCATAGGGTATAACAAACAATGTTTTAATACAGGTTTGGTTTGTTTGTCGCTCAATGGTCATTTTTTGCACACGAGGGCCAATTAGACCGGGGCCTACGGTTTAAAGTGGATTCTGAACCACTACAAACATCCATGCCCAAGGTGGGATTCGAACCAATGAACTGGATGTTTTAATACTATACAATTTTATTGATGAAAACTGCTCAATATGATGAACAAGTCCTTGCTTCTAAAATTAATCCTCCTTTTAGCTCACAAAATCACATCACATTTAAATATTCTTAAAAAATAAAAGCACTAACATGAAAATTGTACTTACCTCTAGACGTTTGTTCAAACTTGTAACTTTTTTTCTTTCTCTTCCATTTCCAAGGTTTAAATAATTTACCTAATGCTGACAAACGACTTTGCTTACTTTCCATAGGTGTTATTGACGTCCTAGAATTAGAACCAAGAGATCCAGTTCTCATACTTCCAGTGGTGTTTTTTCCTGTTGCTAGCAAATAAATTTACAATTAAGAACATGACAAAAACAAATGTTTAGAATTAAATAACATAGAAAATCACAGCAACAAATCAAGCCACGATGGTTAGCTTAGGCACATAATTTAAGAAACATAAGCTTAAGGATGGAAAACATTTGTACTTTTATAATTGAAGTTCTACACAAAGAGTATATATATAAAAATGAAAAACTATATAATGTTACAATAATTTTAAAATTCAGATGGACTTATGAACAAATATAAATTTAATTTGACAGCTTAAGAGAAAAGCTCAAGGCAATCATTTGCTGTGAAATCTGAGAAAATTTTTCATAAATAGGTAAGAATAATTTTATTACAATAGAGAAAATCAAAACAATCGAAGACTCTACCTGGCACTTTCTATCTAACTAATAGACTCCAACTTAGGGCGAGGTACAGGAAATCATGCTGGTACAACTACAATTCCAAAAAACATAGCTTGCCATTAACAATGAAACCTTAAATGCAATTAATTTTGATCAGATTTTGTTCTATGTGGAAAAAATGACAAATCTCATCTGCAGGAAAAGTAAACATGACTTACTTTTTTGCACAAAAGGACTACATCAATCATGGTGATATAGTTTAAATGGATTTCAAAATATTACAAATAATGATGTCTAAGATGTGAAATGTATACAAAATTCCAAACTGAACAAAAGAGCCCAACTTTTGATGGAGATATAATATGAAAAGCAATGGAATCATAATGAGCTACTTGGTTAATGATTATAATTAAAAAATTTACAGATTGAGTTACAAAATATTACTTGCTTTATGTTGTCAAAAATATACAGCTACATCATATCCGAGTCCTAAACAAAATTTCAATAAATTCATTTGTTTTTATAGGGGGATCACAAAAAATATGAAATAAAATATTAAAAAAACTACAAGTACAAATGATACATATAATCAAATAATCTGCGATTTCAAAGAAGCTTATTTTATTTAATAAAAACAAACATTCTCTTTGAAATATTAAACATTTTTGCTCCTAAGTACTCAATACTTTCATTTTGGTTATAAATAAAAATTCACTATTTCAAGTTTTAAAAACAAATTTGGTGCACGTTCATAAAGTTTAAAAATATAAAGGTTGGGATTACAAACAGGTAACCACAGGGTTCATTCAGATTTCCAAGAATCAAATTCCAGTTTTCCAGGAGTCAAATCAAAAATTTCCAGGAGGTATTATTATCCACGTTAAATAATTTATTTTATTTTAAAAACTGTTCTTGACCAAATTATGTACATGCAATATTTTTCAATCATTTTTTCAAATAATAAAAATAAGTTGCAAACATTAAAGAGACTATTTTTTATTTGAGTTAAAATTATTAATGATAATTTCAAAAGCCTTCAATGAATTTACAGCTACAACTCTGAAAATTTTTTATTTAAATCATCATCATTTTATCTAATACTGGATTATACATTGTATAAAATGAGTAATGTTAGAGTTTTTAGACATTTCCAATAAATTCAGATAAATATCAAAGATTAGCAAGATAGCAAAGATTTTTTTAAAACCATTTGCATCAAACTTTTCAACAATGTATGAAAATCTCCAGCAATAAATGGCAACATTCGTTTATCAGTTTGATAAAGTGTGAGAAAAAGTACTACTTCCCGAGAAATAGATATAAAAAAAATTGCATTTAGCAGAAAAAAGTACATCTTATGTAAACTTCTGCGCAATATCAAAAGTTTTGTTACCAGGATTAGAAAATTTTTTGTTTTGAACAAATAACATATGTTTTAAAATATGGTAGCATTTCAAGCAATCTGTTGAAAACACTTATATTTTCTAACCATCTATGTTTGCAAAAATTTAAAGGAAATTTTACGCTTGGGCCAAGGCTATCAAAGTCATCCCTACAAGCGGGTGGGCCCTTAAATAGCCTGTAAACTGCACTTGCTGTTAAGTCAACTTCTGGAAATGAGGAACATCCATGGCTGTAAGCGATGTGTAGGCTGCAGCTTCCGACATTTACAATATTTAAATGACGTTCACTTTTTAAGAAATCAGCAATTTTAGTCAAAACAGACCAGTTCACATTTGGCCATCGACAACTGGAGTAATCCACTTGTTCCAAATTCTAAGCACTTCTCATTCATTTTTTCAAACTAAATAGCTCCAATGAATGACCTAAAAAATTAGATGAGTAATATTGTGTTTTAACAGTATCATTATCCCAAAATCTTACATGGCAGTGCAATTGTTTGGCCAGCAGATGATTATTTAAGCTTTCATCAAAGAAAAGCACATAATTAGAAATATTCTTAACTTTTTCTTTCAATAAGTAAAAAAAAATAAGGTGCAATTTTAAAAACTGTTAAATAAAGCACACTTTCTTCAGCACAATTAAATTGCTTTGCAGTAACACTGTATTGAACCATTGCTTGAGAGAGGCAATTTATATTGTTACAAGAACTGTAGCTGAATTCACTGTTTAAAACTTTAATGGCCCATAGAGTTTCAGCCTTTAAAACTTCTTTTGAAGAAACAAATGAATCTAGAATTTCAGAGCATGTTTTGAGTTCATATATCTTTCTTTCTTCTTTTAAATGAGTAGATTTTTTAACAGATATAGCTTGTTCTAATAAATACGAGGGTTACTCTGAAATTTTTGAGATACGCGCAGACGAGAATTTACAAAATAAAAATAATGGTTTAATTTTAAAGTACAAAGTATTTTAACACAGAAGACGATTTTTTACTGACTTCAACTTGCTTAGTGTGGAATAAATTTTCCAGAGTCCACTGGTCATTGAAAAGACACTTTCCACCATGGCATAATAAATAATTTATTTCTGTCTTTATTTCATTAATAAACAAATTTATCCCAATTCAATTCAACTATAAGCAATTTTCATGAAGGGAGACATGGAAAAAGTATGTTTTATCTCAAACATTTTATGTTTAAATATTAATATTCAAAGAATTTTATACAATGAAAGGAAAGCAACAGCAAATAGAAAAAGAATCGATTAAAAATTGCCCGTCTTAGTTGCGCACAACATATTGATTTTGTTCGGCGATTACTTCACTTCACATAAATCTAAATACTACTAAATTGTACTATCATGAAATTATTGTAGCTGAACTAGCTATTATTGCAGCTTACATTAATACAAATCATGCCGCCATCTAGTGGCAATATTAAAAACTAGTACTAAATTTTTTAGACGATTTTAATGAAAATTTTAAAATATTAAAACAAAGAAATAAAAAAAAATTACAATAGTTTCTAGAAAAAAAATAAATGCATCAAGGTAACAAAAAATTCCAGGAGTAATTCACAATTTTCAAGGAATCATGTTAAAATTCCAGGAGTTTCAAGGGCCCTTAAAATTTTTTTTGGAATTTAAGGAGTTTCCAGGAGTTGTATGAACCCCGGAATCAACAATTTAAACTTTGATCTGAAGATATTGCATCACAGTCATTTTACGACTATTAGCAAAAGAATAATCAAATAGTATATAGAATCTCAGGAATGAAAAATGTAGGATACCTAATATTTTTTTGAGTATATACCTTAAAATTGAAGGAAAATTTTAAAAATTATTAAATTTAATTTTAAAATGGTATCTAAATAAGGTTAAACAGAATCTATATAACTGGACATAAAAATTCACCCACAGAAGATACAGGACTCCACTTTCTTCCATGGATATATATACATTGTGAAATAATAATTCCAAATTTACTTATAATTCTTTGAGCTTTTTACTTTAAATTTTATCATGATAATTTTTAAAAATTAATGCTAAGTAAATTTTAACATTCTATTGATAATTAATTTTTTTATAATGATTTATCTCCATGAAACTGTGCATTTTTAAGGTTTTTTATCATGATGTGAATAAGTTAATTGGAATAAGAGAGAAAAATAATTTCAGTTTGATTATTTATATACAGGTAATTATTAACATTTTTTCTTTTAATCACCTAAGTCTTTAAATTAATAAGTATACTTGTAAATAAAACAAAATTTGTTTACGAATAAAAAAGCATACTATATATTTTGCATAGTTTATACCAGCAAGAAATCACATGAAAGTAAAGCCTTCTTTTCTAAAATCAATCAAGTGTTGGGTTCTATTAAACTGAATTTACTGTTTTTACTTTAACAATGTATATCTAATTTTCAAAAATTAAACTGGAAGTCACCTAAGACTAGAGAACTGTATGATGGACAAATTGTACCAAACAGGCGATAAAATGCGACAAACTGTCTTAATGGTTCAGAATGGGTTTGCATGACGCGATTTTCATTTTATGACGCAATGTGATTGTATGACATGCGCAAAATTTGTTTTGCATGCAACCCTAGAAGCATTTAATTAATACTTTTACTTGGTTACAATTTAAGAATTTGATAAGTTAATGTCCTTGTTATACAACTTGATTGTGTCGTACTAAAATGTTTTAAGGAGAGCATCACTGCCAGGTTAATTAAAATTTGAGTTTTAATAGAAAATGCAATTTGTTTATGCCAGAAATTTAGTTTTAGTGCTCGGTTGTCACTAGAAGGTACACTAATGAAGCTTTTTTTAAGGTAGGCACCACTGCCCAGTTAATTAAAATTCTAGTTATAATAAAATAAGAAATTTTTTAATATTACATACGTGGAATAAAGCTAAATCTGTAAACTTTTGTAGATTTTGTAATACTTAGTTTATATTTGTTTTTTATAATGTAATCTTTGCATATTAGTTTCTAGTTATCAGTATTTTAATTCTTATATAGTAAGCTATCATAATGAAATATCCAATATTTTGTAATCTGGTACTAAAAATAGCATATGATTGCAAAGTTGAGTTCAAACGTGATTGTTATTTGGTAGCTGGATATTTTCATAGTGACGTAGTTTAGGATGCAGAGATAACTGTGAAGTACTTAGTGCAAGAATTTGAAATCGCGCCAAACTTGCAGTTTCCTGGACTTTTACCCTGGTAGTTTTTAAAGACCATTTATTCTTGAAATTTCCAAGAGAAGTAAGTCACCATTATTTCCAGTTTTTTCCTCTCCACTCAACAGCAATTTTTTATGCACATAAGAGCGAATATGACAACCATTATTCCCAGATATAATATATTCAAGAAGAATTGAAAAAAGAAAATTGCCATGAGTTTGACACCTCTAAATGTGAAAGATATCAGGCATGTGTTTCAAAAGATACCAAGAATACAAATATTAACAATATGAAACACTTTGAAAAATAGAAAAAGGAAAATTTTTCTATAGAAGATTAATCCATAAACTAACTATAATGGTGACAAATTTAAAATGAAAACATTTCACAGAATAAAAAAAAAAGCATTTATATACTTGCTGACACAACAAAATTCATGATTATATTTAACAATAATATACTTTCATTTTGAAGATATGCAAATTCGAATTTCTCAAAAATAAAATATTTTTTACACTTTGCTCAAAAGTTATTTAATTTTTTAATTAAAATTTTTAATCTAAATATAATGACTAATTATTTCAGAATACAATGTTGTAAACTAATTTGATATTTCTCACTGATAAATTTAACTACTCTGAAATTGTAAAACTTACACAAAAAGTAAATAACTAATTTGATAGCTAAGTATTATCTTTCAGTTACTTCTTTAATTTAATAATTTATCATAAAATTATGAATTTCACTTCAAGAAGTTTTAATGATTAGTAAATATTTAGAGAAATTATTTTAAAATACTTAAAAACATCACAGAAGCTTTGGTAAAATCCTAGCAGCCAGCTTTGGTTTGGCGTGATTTCCAATTTTCACAACAAGAACTGCATAGTTAATTTGCCAATCTAAATTACATCACTTTGTGCAATATCCAGTTTTCAAAACCCCAGTCATGCTCAAATTTGAGCTTTGAATTTTAAATAGTGCAAGATTGCAATCTTCAAATATTTTATTATAATTATTTACTACAGAAGTAATAAAATACTAATAACTAAAAACTAATTTTGCAAAGATTACATATTCAAACATAAATATAAGCTAAATATTATGCAGTCTACAGCAACAAACAGGCAATAAAGTAAAAACAATGTAAATAAAATATACTTTTATGAAAACTCTGATTTTAATTAACTGAAGAGTGGCACCCACCTCAAATACTATCTACCCTAGAGACAACCAAGCAATAAAGCTAAATCAATAACATAAATTATATTTTTGAGAAAAAACTAGAGTTTCTAGTTATGTAATTTTTTATGGAAACTGGAGGGTAAGCCTTACAATTCAAAGTAACCGTAAGTACATATCAGGTAAATCTATACAATACTCAATAAATTATTATATACAACAGCAATTTTAATCAAATAACTCTCATATAAAGTAATACTTAATCATTACCCACAGAAGAATAAGAAAAAAGTACATTACATTTGTCACTATCCAAACCTTTACTTCCGACACGCTAATATTAAAATTTTTCTATTTTATATACTTAAAAAAATATAACTTTAAATACTTAAACTTCAGTTTGAAACTTCCAAAAAGAAACAAACTCAAACAGTTAAATTTCAATCATAAATGAAAACTGCATCATGGGTTACTAAAACTCTAAGCAAATTTAGCACATGCTCATGTCCAGTTATGTCACGAAAGTGCAAGAACACATTCCAACGCAGTAAACCAGTTTGGGACATTTATTGCCAAGCATGTTCCAAGGATTTAGTTAAAACTTTATCTACTGAAAATAAGCTTATCATTTACACCAATTAAATGATTCATGCATAGCTCAATGTCTATTACAAGAATAAACCAATAGAGCTATTTTAAATTAGAAAATCAGTAAAACAATTTTTTCAATAAATTTTCTTTTATAAATAAGAAATATGTATACAATTTTTATTCTTTATTCAGTTACGAGTTTCACAACTGAAACCAAAAATTCATTTCTGCAAATTTTTACTGACCACACAAAATGTCATAAATATTTTTAAATAAATCTTTTCTCTTATCATTTTATAGACATTAATAAAAGTTGTTTATGCAATTCAAAAACAGTGTGGTGTGTAAAATATCCAAATTAAATTAACTGAAATCAATCCTAAAGTTTATTAAAAATATTTTCCTTGTAATGTTACTATTGTCTAGTTCTTGATCAAAGCAAAGCAGTAAGGTACTGGATATATTTGTAGAGTCAGTTGTCAGTTACTAATTTTGGAACACAACTATTTAAACAAATTAAAATTTGCAAATGAACTAGAATTCATATTTTTTGTAGGTAAGATGCATAAGACTAGGAATAGTTGGAAATAAAGCACTTCACAAATAAATAGACTATAAAATAGAAAGTGAGAACTTTGTGCTTTCTCTCTTTTCATCAGAATGTAAGAAAGTGAAAAACCAGAGCTTTTTCTTTTCCTCAGAATGTATAGTATTAGAAATGCTAACATGAAAAGGATTTGTAAATGGAATCAGAATAACTGTTTCCGTGAACATGGAAAGAAAGGATTTTATTCAGTTTAAATGTAATGACTTTAGAAATTAGAAAGATATGCTTCAATAATTTAAATCTCCACCGCCAGAAATTCTTCCCAAACTATATTTTGAATGACTTTAATCAGTCTATGATTTTTGAGCATTTAAATATCAGTATTGTACTTTCTCAATATTAAAAAAGACACGGTAAAAAGGTATTGAACCAGTGAACTAATAATGGCTTAAATCCTAATGTTTAAAATTTGTAAAATAAAATAATTTTAAAGTAAGCAAATTTCATCAAATGAATATTAAAAATCATCAATTCAGACTCATTAAGAAAAAAATAACAGGACTTAGGTTTTTCAACATTTTGTTAAATGTCATGAAAAGAAATTAAAATCTAATACTTCAAAATACAGATGGTGGAAATGTAGGAAAGTCAGCTTTATAAAATGTAGC
Source organism: Latrodectus hesperus (assembly GCA_037975125.1). Lineage (NCBI taxonomy): Eukaryota > Metazoa > Arthropoda > Arachnida > Araneae > Theridiidae > Latrodectus > Latrodectus hesperus. The sequence continues at coordinate 88,910,701 of CM075853.1, forward strand.
AAAAATTGCAGGTGAATTTATTAGTCTTTTTCTAATTCACTATTTTGCAAATAAATATGTGAATTTTAAAATAGTCACATACTTTTTTATTAGTGATTTAATACCGCTATTTGCAAGATCAATTAATGATACCAGATAACACATTTCTTCAATCATTATTTTGCTACAATCATTCTGAATTTATTTTTTCTTAAATATAGTAATATTTTTAAGCAATCTGTTAAATTTAATTTATAACACTAAATATGTATAATGAGCAACATTTAAATGATATAACTAGATCATGAAATATTGTGTAGCAGGAAGCAGACCAGTTTGGTTTGGTTTGTTTGTTGCTCAAAAGTCATTTTTTGTACACGAAGGCTAATTAGACCGGGACCTACGGTTTAAAGTTGATTCCAAACCACTACAAACATCCATGCCCAAGGTGGGATTCGAACCCACGAACTGTTGAACCGAAGGCAAGAGCACAAACCATTCGGCTGCCAACTCCGCAGGAAGCAGACCAGAGTACAGTGTAGATTTGTAGTTAAATGTAGCAGTCAATGCTCAAATCTACAGAAAATTTTTATGATATTAGACATACTGTGAGGTAACATAGGCATTATTATGTACTAGCCACAATAGCCAAATAAAAATGCTATTTGTTGATTTCAATGAGGAAGAATTCAAAATATGGAATTTTCCATTCATTTTGATTTGTCACAGCAGCAATAGAAGAATTACAAGAGTGCCTCACAAAGAAAAGGCTGTTTGAGTCTTACTGCTATGAACAAAAGTCCATTTAGCATTGTAAAAAACTGGAACTTAGATCAATAGATGAACATTTTCTTTAGATTATTGGAACTTCAGACTAACCATTGATTTTCAACATACTTTCACATGGAGATCTTAACATCTATTATCTGCTCTAAAATGACATAGAAATCTGCCATAATACCAATATAGGTTTTTTGACATAGGATGCAAAGAAATAGATATGAAATCTAAAAAAAAACCCATTTTCAAGTTTTGCAAATGTTTCAGTTTTGGTCTCTTTTTCAAATTGCTGAGTGATAACATGTGGACACATAAATGAATTTTCAGGAAAGTGAAATTGACAAATGGATTGCCCATACAAATTTAAAGACCTTAACTCTGGAGTACACTAGGGATGTTTGATGAAAGAAACTAAAATTAGTAACCTCCCTCTAACAACTTTCCAAGGATTGAAAACAGTATTGCTGAACAAAATTACCAAAGTAACTATAAAAACCTTATTTATGTATGAAATCAACATAAGAGACCTATATATCTGTAAAAGGGGCCATACACGCCATTCAACTTTTTTCTACATTATATCAATCTATGTTATCTTAATTTTTTTAAAAATATAATTAGTTATTCTGAAAATAATCCACTTTAAAAATTCTCTTAATTTTGATAACTAGTGTACATAAACACTTAAAAAAATTAATAAAAACACATTTTATATCATTATTATAAGCCACACAAGTCACACTTGTAAAAAAAAATTACAAGAAAATAGCAATAAGGCAAATTAGTCAATTCTGATCAAACTGAAAGAAAAATCTAATTTTGCAATTGAATCAAATTTTGATGATATCTTTGACGGTATGAAGAGATTAAATAATAAATACACATTTCAATACAATAAGGTTTATAACATTATAAGCAAAGCTCAAATATTATAATAAGGTAAAAAGTTAAGATAAAAATGTCAAACTTTATAATTTAATACTAAAAAACAAAATAATAGTTTGCAAAAATAAAATAGTGATGAACCAAATAGGTAATGAGCCAATCTTAAAATTGAATTAGAGTCCAAATAACAGCTTTTTATATAAATGGAATTAAAAATTTGTAAATATTATAAAACAAAATGATAAATAGAAATACTCATAAAACTATATAGGACATTTTACTAATTATATAAAACAAATATTTATTTTACAAATTTAAAAATAGTTTATACAAAAAAAGATCCGGGTAAAACAAAAAATTTTATAATCTGTAAGAAAAAATTTTAAGAAAAATATCTATAGTATTCTCTTTGTTTATTTAGTTTAATTCAGTAAAAACTTGATTGAAACTAAATTATATAAAAACAAAGTTTGAAAAAAATAAATCAAAATTTCATTGAAATATATTTAATACCTTTAATAAGTTTTTATTTATTCTTTAATTTTCCTTCCTTCTAAAATTTCGGTAATTTGAATAATACATGTATTAATTTTTTATTTAATTAAAATAGATGCACAAGTTAAAAAATTATAAAAAATTTCCTTTACATTAAAAGGCCATATATTTATTGAAAAAATTACAATATTTCACTACACATCTATTATAAGAGCTAAATTTAATTATATATAATTTTAATTCATCTAAAATAGATAGATGGTCTTATAAAAAAACAATATAATTAAGGAATAAATCTTATTTTTAAATAAACAGATGATAAATGTAAGCTTTTATGTTTTTACCAATTCCGCCTGAAACTTTTCAAGTTTGATTATTAATCAAATATTTTCTAGTACGAATCAAAGGATATAGTCAGTAAATTTTAAGAATATTGAAGTTTATAAAAATATTTGTGTGCATGGGTGATTTAAGCTAGACACATAAGTCACAAGTAAATTTAATAAAACATAGTTTCATGACTTTTATATTACATAATTCAGAAAAAAAATTAATGCTTCCCTGGACAAAAATAAAATATTATTCAAATATTTATAACCATTTATAGGTGAAATAAAACTGCGTGTCATAAAAATCTTAACCATGAATAAAATTTGTATTAGTGTTGATGAAACTAATAATTTTGATTGACTGAAAGAAAACCACTAATAACTTTGTAATGATATAATTTGCATAACAAAGATTTAATATGCATTTAATCAAATAGATTTTTAAATTAAAATTAAATTATATGCGATTGATAAGTTTTATATAACTTTGATGCCTTAAAATAAGCAAAAGGCATAATACAAATTATTTCTCTTAAAGAATTTCACTTATACTATTCCCAATTTAGACTATAAATATGGCAATTATTTATAGTTCTTCATAATAAGAAATGCAATATATTTTAAAGGCATGAGTTATCTTATCTTTTTTGACAGTCCAGAATGTAAACTGTCAAATGAAATCCATTATTGATAATGTTACATAATTTTACTTATTTAAATGAGAATTATTTTTATACAAAATATCGCAAAGAAATTTAATTATATTTAAATCCTCTATAATTATTCATTCTATATTTTTTCATCCAGTATTTACCTTCATCTCTCCGAATTTGAGCTAGCAATAATGCAGTCGCTTGAGGATCACTGTTACTTCTTTGGCGACGGTGGCCCAGTAACTTGGACTTTTCGATACCACTTAAAGATAGAGACATATTAAATTTAAAACAGATAGAATTTATTTACATTATTTTTGTCACATCTTCATGTATTTAAGGATCTGTCAATTAGCAGACACAAAAGTAGTAAAAGCTTAATTGAATACATCATAACTTCACAATGATGCAATCAAAAATCCAACAAACATAAGTTAAAACTATACACCTTTGAATAATGTGGATAGAATTTGATCTGATGTTAGTCACCATTGGTCCCCCAATCGGACTTCTATCCTGTGATTCACTCACTTTAAAATTTTCTATTGACAGAAGACATAATCCTCCTGTTTATAACATTGCGCGCCACCTACTGGATTTAAAAAGGTAACACCCTTTTCTTATTGATAACGATTACAGTCAGGATTGCTAAAAGTTATTTCATTTGACATAACACTCATTTCACTTTAGTGTTGACATAAGAAATAATTTTAAATTAGTCCCGACACTTTCTATCAAAATAGAATTAAAAATAGTAATTTATTCATTAGTCTGCGTACTGGACAGTGAAGTTAATTTTCTATTTTGATTATGATGATACTTGACTTGACTGAAACATTTTATTAATGTTAGCATGACTGTTTCCACATTACAGCTCACATATTAAAGTATGCGTAACAATCGATTACTGTTAAAAGTACATTCGAAAACACTTTCAGATTTCATTTAAAAATGGAGAAAACAATTATGCGTTGTACCAAGGTTCAAATTCAGAACAAGGGAAACCGTACACCCTCTTTCAAGCATCGATGGTATCTTCTATATATCGTTTTTACTGTATTTTTAAACTCAATTTAAAATTATAAATTTGATTTAACTTAAACACAACGCTGAGAATAGCATTCGCTCTCTTAAAATAGATTAAAAAAATATAGGTTTTGGCTCAAAACTTGTTTATTGTTTGTTAATATTAAAAATCATATATTTTTGATATTTTTATTTGTGCATGTTTCTTAAACATTTATTAAACAGAATGATATGGCAATTAAAATTAGGGTACTAAAATTATGGAAAATAAAATTAGGGTGTTTCAAATGATGGATATAAGACCAAAGAATGACTTTAACAAATATATTCCTTCTCAAACACAATATAATTTTGTGATGTTTTAGTCCATACTTTTATAAATAATTTTGTTTAATAATTTTTTAACAAATTTTGCTTTTCTTTACTTATTTTATTTGCATCAGATATTTCAATTAATACTGACAAAAAAACAGAAAATGAGATGATTCTAAATCAATTAAAACTTGTTTAAATTATAAATTGCCAGCTCGAAAAGCTTAGAATAAATTTAAATGCACTCAACAGTGCGTGCGAACGTGGTATTAGTTTTGAAAAAATTCGTATCCATTTTCTAATCGTTTTATTTTGTCCGTATTTTCACAAGAGCTTTAATAAATAATATCAGGCTCATCAAGGCTTGTTTCTATCAAAAAATTTACTATAATAAATTTTACTCTTTCGTAAATAATAAATTATATAAATTTGGTAAATTAATGAAGTACTTTAAATAACTGTATATTAACAAGTAACACCACACTCTTATATTCAGCGATTCTCACACACACACACACACACACACACACACACACACACACACACACACACACACACATATATATATATATATATATATATATATATATATATATATATATATATATATATATATATATATATATATATATATATATATATATATATATATATATATATGTATGAACAATTATTAGACTGAGGTTAAAATACCCTTTTAACTACCCGTTTTGCTTACATTTTGTAATCTCGCTCTCTTTGGCAAACCATTCGGGTTTGCCAAGGAGAGCAAGATTTGGTGAGGGGTTCTCCCTTAATTACACTTCCTTCCTTTCTAGGATCTCTTAGGACAAACGAAGTTAAGAAATTGGGATGGTTAACGAAATCCAATATCAATATCAATATATATATATATATATATATATATATATATATATATATATATATATATATATATATATATATATATATATATATATATATATATATATATATATATATATATATATATATATATATATATATATATATATATATATATATATATATATATATATATATATATATATATATATATATATATATATATATATGTATGTATGTATGTATGTATGTATATATATACCAAATAATATTATGCTTAAAATCATTATTAATAATTAAGATAAAGTGTATTTTATTTTATAATAAGTTATGCAGTTTACCAATGTAATATGTGATAACATAATGATGATAAAATTTATTATTTTGCAATAACTATAACCATCATTTATCAATTTACATTATTTTAAATTGTGATGACAATTTCTATTAAACATATGATCTTTATTTGTATTCTTCATATAAATCCATTGATAAAACAAATTTAAATTCAGTATTTAATTTTAAAAGAATAAAAAAGAGAAATTAACTGCATGATAATCCAAAACTTATGATTGATATAAATGTTTAAGAATTTGTACTCACACTCACAATGAATAACTAACTCTTTTTCATTCATTTATTTATTTTGACAATCATTTATTTATTTATTAGAAATTTAGACAATTTTTTCTCTATTTCTCCACCAATTATAAAAATGATAGTTATATTATGAATACTCGTTCTTTTAAAAATATTGCATGCATCCTTAAAATTTACATTCCTTTCTTTTACATTATATTTATGTTTTAAAAGGAATAAGACAGATTTTGCAGTCCAAATTTAAATCTATATTTGAAAACTGTGTTGATATCCTTAATCTTATCAAAAAGTTTCTCCATTATAGTAGTGTTTAATTGTTAAGTCATATCTACTAGACATTATTATTTAACTATTGTTCTTTATGGTATTTATATATATTTATACAATATTGTAACAGTGTCAATATTTTATATCTGAAAACTAAAATTTACTTTTTAATAAATGATATTTTTGCCTTACTTTTAAATAATAGCTATTATGTTAAAAAAAATATTTATTTGATGAGATACATGTTCAGAAAGAAATTCTAAGTAATAGAAAATATTAAAATGTTACATTTCATAAATATTTAATTTTATTTACCTTCAGTTTTAAACAAAAATAATTTTCAAATATTACCAGCTTCAGATAAAATATAAACTGAACCTGAATCAGAATCAATGAATAAATTAAAAACTTTTCTTTTAATGGATATGATGATCTCCTTTGAAACTTAATATGATTAAAATCATTGCTGTTTTTCATTGTATATTAGACTCAGAAGCGTACCGAGCATATTTGGCGCACGAGTAAAATTCCTATTTTGACTACCCCCCTCCAAAAAAGTTATAAATACAGAAGAAACTGATAATAAGAATACATTACAAATAAAAAAATTATGAAATACATACTTTAACATACAGGTTATTTTAAAGAAATAGGCTTTACTTTTAAATTTCAGATTAAAAAATTATAACTAAAACTGAATTTCGAAATATGTCAGTAGTATTATCGGGAATGTGGTAAATTAAAATTAATTAAAAAAGATTATTTTACATGTTAATATAATTGTTTCAGGAAACCTACTTTTTGAAAAATAAAAACAAAATTATATATATAGATATCAGTACAAGCACTCTTTAACAACAAAAGTAATCTGATGTGTCAATTATATTGCATACATATTCCCAGCTTTTGATGAAGCAAACTGATCAGTTACTTTATCAATGTCGATCATTTCAAATTTTTCTCGTTCTATATAGCATCTTATATTGCATTTTTTTAACGTTCAACGTTTAAAAATTCTATACTTAAATATGTCAGAATTAATTTTTGTTTACTGAACACGAATGTTCACAACTAGGAATTGATATTAAAACAGTAATATATATATATATATATATATATATATATATATATATATATATATATATATATATATATATATATATATATATATATATATATATATATATATATATATATATATATATATATATATATATATATATATATATATAGATAGATAGATAGATAGATAGATATAGATATAGATATTAATCAGAACTATTTTCTGCGAAATAATATAAACAGTATTTTTTCCTAAAGTGGCACAATTATTATTTTTTCAAAGTCTCATTAACGTATGTTTCTTATGTGCTGCTAGATATTAAAAGTGGATCTATGATCCTTCTGATGATATCAACGCATTTAAATGATTTTTTGGAAATTAAATTGATATGTTAAAGTAATATTTGATCATTATTGACGTTTTTACTTTCTTCATATTTGTCGCATTCTTTCCTTTCATGGTATGAAAGGAATCCAAGTATAGTTAATTTTATTAGGAAATGAAGAAGTTTAAAGTAGAAATCTTCAGAATTTTTTATGCATCATTAATTATTTTTTCTTTAAAATGAAGGTCTTCAAAGTTTTGGCTCACTATAATCCGGATTTAGATTGCTGCAACCTCAACTATCGAATGTATATACGTTTAAATAATTATTTGTAGCCTTATATATTTTTTCTATGATGGTATTGATTATGTACTACATGGTAATTTATAAAGCTAATAATCTAGGTGTTTGGCAAATGAGTAAATCCTGAGATATAGCTTATTTATCTAAAAAAATTTACGATACTAAAATTATATAATAGAAATTGTAATGAGTAAAACATTACATGACTTAAGTTACATATTTATAATAATAATAATTAAAAAAATTTATTAAGAGATGGAATATATAGAAAATATCTTACACACATTCATTCATTTTATTCGAATAGATTTTTTTGCAGGTTATGGTAGTTTCTTATTGATTATTAAGGAGGCAAATTTAAAGGATTTGTAAAGAAAAATGTTTATTTGTATTATAATTATATTCTGACAAGTTCTCGTTAAATCTTTTAAGATACATTTAAGGTAAGACAAGTTTGAATATTTTAGACCTTGTGACACGACTTTTTACTAAACACTATACATTTTCAATGGGTTACTTCCCCTGTTGGATTGAATGATAACGAAATTGCAGATGGCTTGGCTAAGTCTGCGACTGCTGACACCTTGCTGGACAACGCTATTCTAACGTTTTCGAAAATCTCCACTACTAAAAAGATGGAAGTAAACGCAGTTTTGAGAGATCAGCCTACCCACTCTTGGTACTTTAGGAAAAATCCTCTTTGGTGGCACCAGATCAGTATCCTCAGGATACAGCAGACTGCTCTTTCACGTTTTTTGAGTGGCCACATTAGGTCTCTTTCTTTTCAACAGGGCCAGAGAATCTTTCTCGAGTGTCACTGGTGCAAGGCTGATCAGGCCTCCCCGAGACATATTCTTGACTGTCTGAATTTTACTGTGAACGAGGTTTTGGAGAATCCTATTTTATTTTTAGACTTTTTAATGATTTTTGGTTTTGTGGAGATGGCTTAGCTTAGCTACACCCTCTGGGATTTGAAACAAAAACAAACAACAGATATTTTCCATATATGCACAAAATTTGTATTACTAAATAATGATATAAAACTACAAATCTTGAGATATATATGCAAATTTTATCAAATCATGGTAATTGAAAACAATTTAAAATTTAAAAAAAATCTTACAACTTTTTAATTTTTAAAATTTTTTTAAATGTTTAAATCTTAAATTTTCAGAACATTGTTACCACAACATATTTTAAGTGCTATAACCGAAATTATAGATCACAGTGGATCTTCGGTTGGGTTGAGATTCGCATTCACTATCTTCCTATAATGAGAGCGAACGCCTTAACCAAAAATTAATCATTGATATCTATTAATATTATAATTTTCAGTATATATCCTAGAACAGAATTGCAATATTTATACAATTTAATGAACTTAAATAATCGCAATAAATTTCGTTATTATATATATCTATATATCTATATCTATCTATCTATCTATCTATCTATCTATCTATCTATCTATATATATATATATATATATATATATATATATATATATATATATATAAATGTATAACTCTTTTATCTGCATGTAATTGTATACCTAAATTTATATAATAAAATGTATTTTTCCATTAGTAAAGAGAACTAGCATACAATTACTGATGAGAAAGTGATAAATGATCATGTAAGTCTCTTTTCAGAGGATATTTTACTGCATTGTAAACAAATAATAATAAAGCCTTAAAAATATTCTAGAAAAGTCTAATATTTTATACTTCCTTTTATAAATAAAATTGTGTAAGTTAAATTTTATTTTGACTAGAAATTACACAGTAAAAAATCTCTCCCCTAAAAAAAGAAAATTTCATACGTTAAAATACAATTAATGAAAATTTGATAGAATAAAATTTTAAAAAAATATATGCATTTCTTAGAAATCGTCGTTAATCTATAGAAAATGTATATAACCTACAAAAAATTTCGGAATAAAACGAATGATTATGATTAAAAGATTTCATATCACATCTCCAGATAAACTGCTTTTATAATTACTATTATCGAAATAGATGTATAAATTATACATCATGGGAATTTTACTATCACTTGGTTAAATAAATATATATCAGTTTTAATTTTATTATTTCCTATGAATCATTTAATTGTGATGATAGCATGAGAATATCAGATTTACTTTCAATAAAAAGAAGCGTTACCCGGAAAAATGAAATGTTAGTGAGACATATGAAAGCATCTCTGTGAAATTATTGTACGCTGCTCCATAATAAAGAAAGGTTGTTTTTATCGCAAGATATGTTGCAGCCCCTTAGTCTTACTGTCGCATTATAATCGTGAGAAAATTCACTTTGAAAAGTGCTTGTCATTTGCGGCTTCTTTTGTCCAGCTGTAGGCAGAACTTCATCGAAAAGGAGGAATTTCTTCTCAGAATTGTTCTGCAGTATCTAGAGTAGATAAATGTCTTTCTGGCATCGCAATGGGATACAACGATGGAAATGGAATAATAATTACCTCCAAATATTAAAAAAATACATAAGCTTTTAGTTTTTCTTTTTTGTTCAATTGATTGCTGTATCATTTCTTCCAACATCAAAATTTAACTCTCCCAAATTTTCTTTTTAACAAACAGCATTATTTCTTTGAAAAGGATAGACCGCGTCAAAAATGAAACTTTATTACAGATATTAAACAAAATGATTGAAGTTTTATTTTCTGTATACTATGTATTATTTATATTTGATCACTTTATGCAATTTTTTTTGCCATATAAATATTTATTAACATGTAAGTATAGTTTTGAAAATTAAAAAATCAAATTGTTTATTATTTAAAATTATTTAATTAAAATCTATTGGAAAGAAAAAGAAAATAATGACATTGCGTGCACAGTATATTCAAAATAATTCTTGATAAGATTAAGATTTTATTTTAATGATAAGAAATTTATTTTAGTGTATTTTAAGAAAATAGTTTCATTAAACACATTAAAAATATGTAGAAAATTTTCACGTCTAAGATAATCGATAAAGAAAACTTTTCTAAGTAAATTGTAAAGTTAAAAGAAAAAATTCTCATTTTTTTTTATCTGAGCATCCATAATTTATGGTAATAATTTGAATCAATGAAAAATGTGAAAAAAAAAGAAGCTTTAGAGAAAAAAATTTAAAAATTAGATATAGCCATAAGTTTACACATTTTGGATAAGAATATTTCTCATTTCATTTAAAGATATATAATTGAATAAAATTTATTTAAATTTCCGTTTCTGATGAAATTTATTTTAATTTCTGATTTAAAACTATCCCCAAAATGTTTTTAATGTCTCCATGAGTGTTTCCATTGATAATACTATGACGCCATTTAGTTTTCTAAATAGATAGCGGATAGATAGAAGATTTTAGTAACGAGTATTCTAGATTTTGATAAATTTCGTTAAGCAAAATTACCTAAAACTAAAAAAACGAAAAAAAAAATTATTTTGCTTATAGCTTTGCAATGAAAAAAGATGCTCTGAAGTCAGTTTTTTTTTGCATTTTTCATCTTAATATTTATTATGTATTTTCGAAATAAATGAGTTTAGTCACTGCATAATATTGAATACCCAAAAATGTAGCATTATTCAATCTTAAAATCCTGAATACTTCCTTTTTTTAAAATATTGGCCCTAAATTATCACTCATAACCTAAAAAAAAAAAAAAAAAAAAAAAAAAACACATAAAAATTCAAACTCTTAATTTAAAGTGATTTTTTTTCTATATTTTTCATAATTTCTATCAAATAAGTAGTGCAAACTTAAGGTCATGATTCTTCTTTCTGAACTACGTACATAGAAATGAGCATTCAACATGTTTAATCATAAATAGAATGTTTTTAAAATAATCAGGCTTAAAAAATGTTTATGTTTGAATATCCTCATTAACAAATACTAATGGTTTATATTTAAAAGTGAGTATGATTGTATAGAAAATATTGTATTTAATGAATCACAGCTAAAGTAACTCATTAAAATGATATTTTCCTGGAATCATATTTTAATTTTTCAAAATACATAAAATCATTTACGTTTGGTAAAACATTATTTTCAGTTGTTTTATACACAGAACAAAAACAATATTTTCTTAGATAATAATATTATTTATGTGTATAATAATTATTTATATGTATTTTTGTAACATATAAATAATACCTTACATTTGTAATTCCTATATTAGATGTTGTTGTTCATAATATTTAGTTTATTAGGTTGCGTAAATAACTCAACAAGTTTCAGCATCTAATGGATATTTTATTAGCGTACAGCATGGATATTATCAGAGAGTCAAAACATGGCGCTCAAAAATTAACATGTTTTTTCAAGTACAGTTCGGTTTCCAGTTAACAATGACATAAACAGTTAAAAGATATAAAAGTAAAATTACATAAAACTGAAATATAAATTACTACAATTATTACAAAAATTAACAATAATTAATTACTTTTGAATAAAATAAACTTAACATTTATTACTTAAGGAAATAGAATTAATTTGTTTTCTTCATAACCCTGTCAGACATCATTCAATCAATTTGAGAAAGCTGTTTGACAGGTACATCCATCTAGTGGCAAAAATAACAATAACTGTTGTCCTTACATTACTCCCTCACCAGTAACTGAGTTACGATAATCAGATAATCATGGTAGAAGAGAAGTTAAATTATAGATATATATTCAATACAATGTTAAGTTCAATATGTATCCTACTATAGACACTGTACTAAAATGATAAATACTATAAATGAAACATTATAATTTAGTAAATAAGAATTAAATCAAAAATATCCTTGCACATATATGATATATATTAAGCAAAAAATAATTTATATAATACAAAAAATGAAATTATAAGGAATCTTATTCTCATATCAAGTATTACTAATATGCAAAAATTTTTCAGGATCTATTAATTAACTAGATATATGAATATATTCACACAAGATATCTTAATTAAAGATCAGGACATATTACTTAAATCTGATGCTGAAAAAAATATATATATAATTGAAATACTATACACACAAAATGTATCATAAATCCATACATACAATATCTTCTTGTTAATAATTACATAGTCAATGTGTTATGCTTTCAATGACATGAAATAAAGAACACCAATGATTCTGTAATCAATAATGTTGTGACATGTATAATGCGTTAGATAATAAAATTGGATAAATGTTAACATTTGATACTGTTATACGAGAGAGAGAATACCCAAAATTACACAATTAAATATAATTCCTACATAGAGAAATGTATCATGACAAAATAATTTGTATATCAGAAGAATAATTTCAAAGAGAAATATAATATAATAAGAATAATTTGTATCATAAAATAATTATATAAGCATACTAAATTCAGAAGATAAAGTACATATGTTGATACAGGAGAAATTATACGAAAATTAATATATTGATGTAAATAATGCAAAATAAAAAAAATTCAAACAATAAAAAAGCATATTCATGTACTATAAAGGAATAATTTTTTTTACAAGAAATAATAATTAAGGCAAAATTTAAAGGTAACCAATATAATATGGTGAAATTATTTATGTATGTATATATCCACAACATAATTACACACTGAATAACTTTTGATGCAGACTATAATTGAGGAAAAGGTATAAACACATAAAATTTTTAATCTTTAAACCTTACTGGTTGTTTTATTTTTCGACCACACCTGGAAGTTGTTTGATTATTAATTGGAAGGTGTGGATTTCTGTGATCTGAATTCTTATTTGTTTCTTTAGCTGTTGCTTGCTCGTTAACTTTGTCCATGACCAACAAATAGGCAGGTTTTAGACGGTCAATTGATATGTTCACATTTTTCTCTTTCATTGACAATGTGAAAAATTTATCAAAACGTTCAACTACCTTATATGGTCCTTGATAAGGTGGTTCAAGGGCCTTTTTCACTCTGTCTATTCTTACAAAAACATGAGAACAAGACCTTAGATCTTTATGTACAAATATTCTTTGCTGCTTGAAACTACCTGATAGTACTGGTTTCAGATGTTCCATGAACTTCTGTAACTGTGAGACAAAGGTTTCTTGGTCCATTTTGATGGTAGGTGGGTCGAAGAATTCTCCTGGTAACTTGATGCTTGAACCATACACCATTTGTGCAATTGAGTGGTTTGTGTCTGGTCTAATGGCAGCTCTCAAACCAAGTAGTACTGTAGGTAGGGATTCAGTCCACCTTATGTTGTTATGTGCTTTTATAGCACCTTTCAGGATCCTATGTTGTCTCTCTATTTTTCCGTTACATTGAGGGTGATATGAGGTAGTATGCAATACTTTAGCACCACATATAGCAGCAAGACATCTGAATAATTGGGATTCAAATTGTCTTCCTCTATCTGTTATAATTTGAGCAGGGACACCAAACCTGCTAATCCAGTTGTTGTAGAAAGCCCTACTAACTATTTCAGCTCTTATGTCAGGTAAAGGAATTGCTTCTATCCAGGAAGAATACCGATCAATGCAAGTTAGGCAGTATTCCATGCCTTCCGAAGGTGGTAGTGGGCCAATCAAATCTATATGTACTACACTAAATCTTGAATCTGGAACTTGGTATTCTCCAAATTTTGACTTGGTGTGTCTGTTTACTTTACATTTCTGACATCTGATACATTTCTTTGCCCATGCTGCTACTTGCTTCTTCATATCTGGCCAAATGAATTTTTCAGTCATCTGTTTGATGGTGCTTTTAACTCCAGGATGAGAAAAACCATGTATTTGTTGAAACATATCCATTCGAAATTCCTCTGGAATGTAAGGCCTAATATTTGGTGTTGAGATATCACACCATAGTGTCTTTCCTGATGGTAACGTTGATGGTTTAAACTGTAAAGAGGGGCTTTCCTGCATTAATTGTTGTAACTCTTTATCATGCACCTGCTTTTCTGCTATGGCATCATAATCAATGATCGAGACAGATTCAATTCGCGATAAAGCATCAGCAACTACATTATCTTTGCCTTCAATATGTTGAATATTAGTAGAAAATTCAGAAATATACTGAAGTTGTCGTAGTTGCCTTGGTGATGCTTTTTCATTTTTCTGTCGAAATGCAAACGTGAGAGGCTTGTGATCAGTATAGATGGTGAAATCGTTGCCTTCTAACAGATGTTTGAAGTGTTTTACAGAAAGGTATATTCCCAATAGTTCTCTGTCATAGGTACTATACTTTCTCTGTGTATCATTCAGTTTTTTAGAGTAGAAAGCTATTGGCTTCCAGCTCTTATTTTCATACTGTTGAAGTACTGAGCCAACTGCAAAATCTGATGCATCAGTGCAAAGTGATAAAGGCAATCCAGATCTTGGAAATGATAGAAGAGCAGCTTCAGCAAGATCAGCTTTACATTTTTCAAAGCTCCTTACTGTGTCATCAGTCCAAGGCACTTTTCTGCGGTCCTTCTTTTTGCTCCTTTCAGCAGTTCATGCAAAGGTGCTTGGGTCTTTGCTGCATCCTTCAGGTATCTTCTATAGAAATTTATCATACCAAGAAATGATCGCAAGTCATGAATAGTTGATGGTAATTTGTAGTTTGTAATGGCTTCAATTTTATCTGGTAATGAGCGAGAACCTTCTGCAGTGATTAGATATCCCAAATATTCAACTTGGTCAGCTCCTATCACTGATTTGGAAATATTAATTCGAAGTCCATATTGCTGAAATCTTTCAAACACCATTTTTAGATGCTTCTTATGCTCTTCTTCTGAAGAGGAAGCCACAAGTACATCATCAAGATAAGGAAATACAAAATCCAGTCCAAATAGTACTTCCATAATGAAATGCTGAAAGGTTGAAGGTGCATTTCTTAGACCAAAACTCATTACATTGAACTCATATAGCCCAAATGGAGTAGTTATGGCAGTTTTTTGTTTATCATTCTCAGCAATAGGTATCTGATAGTATGCCTTTACTAAATCTATCTTAGAAAAAATTATTTTATCCTTCAGGATATAGTGGAAATCCTCGATTCTAGGAATTGGATACCTATCTGGCACTGTTTGTGCATTTAATCGCCGATAATCGCCACATGGTCTTAATGTGCCATCCTTCTTATTTACTAGGTGTAGTGGACTAGCCCACTGAGATTTAGGCGGTCTGATAATGTCATTGTCCAGCATAAACTGAAATTCTTGCTTTGCCAGCTTCAATTTATCAGGTGCCAGCTGTCTCGCCTTTGAATAAACTGGTTGGCCAGTTGTAATGATATGGTGCTCTACACCATGCTTCACAACTCTGTTTACCAAGTTAGGTTTGGTTAAGTCAGGGTAAGATTTAAGCAAGTTGAAATATTTGGAGGTTTTGTTGACAGTACTGAGATCATAATTTCCTTCGATAGAAGCAACTTCCCCTTTCGTTGAAAGGTTTGTTACCCCATCAATTAATTTCCTGTTGTGTATATCTACTAATAATTTAAACTTTTGGAGAAAATCAGCACCTATGATTCCTTGGTTAACCTTGGCAACAATGAATGGCCACTGAAATGGGCGTCTTAGGCCTAGGTCCAGTGTTAGCATTTTCACACCATATGTTAATATCTCTGTGCCATTTGCAGCATATAATTTATATTTAGAGACTTGGCACTCACCTTTTGTTTTAGTCCAAGGAAGAATTGAAACATCGGCTCCACTATCAACAAGAAATTTGCAACCAGTTTCTCGATCCTTGACAAATAAGCGGTATTTGCGGCCCAACATTTCAGCAGCAGGACTCGCCGCAGCGTCTACTGCTGGGACTGGTTTCCCGACTCATTCCAACTACATGGCTGTATGCACTTTTCGGGGAGGCATATCTTCCCGAATTTGAAGTGGTAATAGCAGAATTTCCCTTGTGGATTGTAGCGGCGTCTCGATCTGCTACGACTCCTACTCCTCTGATGGTGATGAGGGCTACGGCTCCGGGACTTTTGCTGCAGCTTCATTGAGGCAATTTGGCATTCAAGAGAAGAAATTTTAGCCAGGAGTTGGTCCACTCCCACAGAGTCCTTCTGTACTGCCGCAACATCCATTGTTCTCGGTCCCATCTCAATGATCTTATCAGCCATAGTCGCCAGTTTATCGAGGTTCTCTTCACTAACGATGATGACCCCCTTGACTGAATCAGGCATCTTATCTAGCCACAGCGTGCGCAATGCTTTGTCTGAGACGTCAGTACCAGCGAGGGCACGCATTTTTCTGAGGAGTTGACTTGGTAGCAAGTCCCCTGAGAGTTTTTCCGAAGTCGTGTTGGCAAGGTAAACTGTAACCGTACTTGGTATATTTTGGCGACGTTTCTTATTTAATACAAACCTAAAGAGGTAGTCCGAAAAGGGGTGTGGTGAATGGCGTTACCTAGTAGGGCGGTTGTAGTAATGTAAGCAAATGAGGAAAACTCTAACAGAAATTTTATGAATCGAAAAGCAAATGAATGCAATAATGCTTAAAATCGCTTTCTATAATAATACATGTATTCAATTTTTTCTCTTTAATAAAAGAAATTAAATATTTTTGAATCATAAATTATTAATCACAGAATAATTGTAAAATTTATCTTTCTTTTAAATTGCATACAATGTGTATGGAATAAATTCTGTAAACAAAATAGGTCATTTATCTAATTATTTCTAAAATTAAATTTCTAATCTTATTTTACAATTCAATTTATTTTATCTAAAACCATGTTAATAATAAATTTTTATTTTATCAATTTAATTTGCCATTTATTTGTTGCTTCAGAATTTAAATTGAGTATTTAATTTCAAATCCTTTAAAAGTGTGGAATTAACTATGTAATAAAATGAAACTTATAATTGGAATAAATGTTTAAAGATTTGTACTCATCCAAAGAATAGAAAATTATTTTTTTGATAATCACCATTTATTGATTAGAAGTGAGCAAAATTTTTTCTTTATTACTCCATCTATTACACAAAAATGAAAATATATTATTAATACTCATTCTAGAAAACAGTAGTTTTATGTATCTGTTTTTAATCGTATCTTTTACGCATAAGTTTACACAAAAATAAGGCAGATTTTGAAGTTCAAATTTGATCAAATATTTAAAAATTGTTAATGTCTTTGGACTGGAAAAAAATTATTGTCAGATCTGATAGTCATAGTTAATAATTTAATTTTTCTTGCTTATGGTATTTATATCTTTATAGAGTATTATAAGATTAATGTAATTTTCTTAAATCTAAAAATTAAAATTTCCTTTTGAATAAGCAATGTTTTTGCCTTATTTTAAATTTTTCTTTCAAAAGAAAAATACTCATTTTAGGAAATATATATTCAAAGAAAAATTCTCAATGATATAAATTATTCAAAAGTTGCTTGTTATAAAAGTATTTACTTTCAGCTAGTAACCAAATATAATTTTTCCATTATTTTCAAAGAGTGTATAAAATATGAGCCAAATCACAAATACTGAATAAAATAAAATTATTTTTCTTTCAGTAGATATATTGTTTAAAATTTAAAAGACATTCAATTTTTCCTAAAATTATAGCTGATTATTTAACTTACAAATTAATTTTCAAGATTCATTAATGTTGTAATTTTCAATAGCTATCCTAGAACAGAATTTAAATATTTATACAATTAAATGAATTTCAATAACCTAAATATAAATTGCGATTTATTAATACATTGTAATTATTTTGCAAAAATTTAATAGTTTCAAAAATTTAATTTCAAAAATTTATAGTAAAAGAGAAGAGTATATCACGTTTGCACATTATCTGATAAAGAAGTAATGCTTCTTTATCAGAAAAACTGTAAATGTAATATACCTACAATTAAACTATTTATATATATATATATTTATATATAACAAATGTTACTTAAAAATATTATCCCCGAAATGTACTGGCCAAATTGCTTTTTCTTAATAAGAAACAAAGCGTCTTTAGTTAAAATATTACCTCTAGTAATTTACAAAATACCTCAAAAAATAATAAAAACTGTACTAAAAATACGCAAATGATTATGGAAAAGGAGGAAAGTTAATGAAAAGAAACTTTATTTTTTATACTTTTTGCAGTTATAAATTTAAACATTTGAAATGTCTTCTATTTTAGTTTAAAGTTATATAGTCAAGTTATATAGCCGAAGTCAAGTTACATGTCTATAAAAAATTATAATATTGATTAATCAAATAAATCTTTTCTATTCCAAATACAGAATATAATATCTAATTAATATTGTTTCGGCTGATAAATATGTCGTCAGCACTTCTCTCTGGATGTAATTATTTACTATTTAAAAAAAAATCAAAATAAAATTTTTTTTAAATATTTTAATTTTCCGAAATATTATTTAACATTCTATTAATTGTTTATAAGAGATTAGATCCTTTTATTTAACAAACAATATTTTATTAAAATTTTATATTTTCTTTTGTAAATATAAAATGTTAACTTTTAATTGTATTTTAACAACAATAGCATGATGAGATATAGCTCTCAAAAGAAAGGGGAAATTTCATAAAATTGAAATATCATTAATGAAAAATTCTTAAAATTAAATTACAAATAGAAGAATTGCGTTAGATGTCCTTAAAATTTGAATCCTTACTAATCAATAAGAAACACCCTGTATAACACCCCCATTAGCTCTTGTCAAGAATACAAAAGCCTCTAATTATTGATGGGACGTATTTCCGGCTTTACACTAGACCATCTCAAAATAATTTCATTGTAATGACTTACAGCGGGGAAGTCCATCAATCGTTGTCAGCTGAAGAAACCAACATGTGTTAGTGGTTTGCTTTGTGAATGTCCGGCTAGAAAATTTCTACAAGTCCCTGTTATAATTTTTTGCAACACTAAATAAGAATTTTCTTTATTTAGAAAATATTATATGGAAATTTATTACTAAGTAGTTTTTGTATTTAAATTCTAAAGTATGTATGTATATATATATATATATATATATATATATATATATATATATATATATATATATATATATATATATATATATATATATATATATATATATATATATATATAAATATACATATATATATATATATATATATATATATATATATATATATATATATATATATATATATATATATATATATATATATATATATATATATATATATATATATATATATATATATATATATATATATATATATATATATATATATATAAATATACATATATATATATATATATATATATATATATATATATATATATATATATATATATATATATATATATATATAATTTTCTTCTCATATAAAAAAATAAAAAATATTAGATTGAATCAAATGATTTTAATCATTGCTCTAAAGTAGTTAAATGCATCATATCTTTTAAACAAAAAAATCAGAAAAACCTTTAAATATCTGTAGTAACTAGTTAATTCATTGTTTAATTGATAATTAGCTTTAATCCGTGCTACATCAATATTATATTTCTAAAATCATCAAATAATTTTCAAAATCATTAAAAGAAGTGGTTTGAATGCTTTAATACTTACAAACTGAAGAATTTTGACAAAATTGTATATTTTTAATAATTAGAAAAAATAATAAACTAACTTAATTGCCTAACAATAGCTTTTAATGGAAATAGTAAGCTACTGACTTCAGTTTAAATATTGCGAAAAAATTTTGATTGTAAGTTTTTCATGTTCCGAATGATTTCTGTTTCTATAATTTTGTAAAAAATATCGTTCCTTACTGAAATCTATGTTGTTATTATATTTATTTTAGTATTTCTTGAATTGTTATGCCTAAATATTAAAATAAATATATCTCACGCGTGAAAATTGTTTTTAGAAGGAGAATAAAAGCAAAAATAAAAATGGGGAAATCTTAACGCTACTATTTAGAATAATAATTTAGTTATGAAATATTTTATATAAAACTGTTAATATCACACATTTTTTCACATATATTCAAATTTATTCTACATTAAATATTTTTCCCTTCACCGAACTATATCTACCTTGATATGCAAAAGATCAGAGGTAGTAAATTTCGAGAAGGATTTTGCTTTAATGTTAACCTATTAAAAACTAATATCTTAATTTATTATCTTACCACAACTATAAAATTTATTTCTTATATTAGAGATATTTTATTCAAACTCAAACTTTTTCGCTTAATATCAGAATTTACTCATTGAAATTTTATTTCTAAAACACACGAAAGGATTGATCATAC
This sequence comes from Latrodectus hesperus, assembly GCA_037975125.1. Classification (NCBI taxonomy): domain Eukaryota; kingdom Metazoa; phylum Arthropoda; class Arachnida; order Araneae; family Theridiidae; genus Latrodectus; species Latrodectus hesperus. Next base: position 88,931,755 of record CM075853.1, read on the forward strand.
CATAGTGTTTATTTGTAATATTCTATTTCAGGAATGTAAAGTATAACCTTTAGTATTGCTGTTATTTATTAAGTGCTTGAAAATAAAAAAAAAAGTAATATTTAAAATATAGTTCTTAAATCATTAAATGAAAATATTTCTTTTACTGATGAAAGAAATTTAATATTTTCCGGAATTTGTAAGAAGCATAAACTTTTAATCAATGATTATATTTAGGGAATATTATATATATATATTAAAATATCCTAAAGCTTACATGAACATTTATTAAAATAATTTTGAACCTCACAGTTAAGAAATTAAATAATTTATCTTGTTCTCTGCTGTTTTCCTTATACAAAATAACGTTTATTATTACGAAATACAAACACTTTTTATATATTTAAATTTGATCATTAATTTATGGTAACATCATTTTATTATGTTTCTGAAACAGATGTGCATTTTGTAAACATCTGTTGGAACAAGTGGTTACTAAGTGGCGAAAATTCTATACATTTTAGAAAATTAATATTGTTTTAAAACCTTATTTTTTAAATTTGAATATTTGATTCCAATCAAAAATTATTAACCAAATATTACGATATAGAATTAAAATTAATTTCATCGTGTTAAGATTTATGTTTTTGATTATTTTATATCTCTCGATATATTTTCATATTTTTAGTTAGTTCTTATAGATGAATGTAATAAATAAACCTTGAAAATATAATTATAATATTAATTTGCAAATATTTACATTTAAAACATTTGTGTCTTCAGTAAAAGTATGCATCATGCTAATACCTAAGCTTTGTTTCCATTTACAGATAAATACAATCTTGTCACAAGATATATATTCATCAGAAAAGGTAAACGAAGCTCAGGTATTAGCATGATACTGACATAAATATAATTTTTCTATGAAAATAATTTCATTATGAAGAAAAATTTAAAAATATTAATTACAGTTGTGAATGTTAAAATTTTATTTAAAGTTTTATGATTCGTTTTAAAATCAAGTTTGATCGAATTAAATTAATTTTACAAAGTTATTTTTTAACGTTCAACAAAAATTCATGTAACCTATATTATTTTATTTACCTAAAAACATATCTTTTAAAACTAAGATTTTCCATTTTTTGTCGATCATTTATAAAATTATATAAGTGTTTAAAATGATAATTCTACGAGCAAGCTATTCAATTTTTATATTAAAATTAGATTTAATGTAAAATTAATTAAAAACCTAGAAATCACAAGGATTAAACATTCTTAAGTAATATGGTTTTGTTAAAAACGATGAACTTGGTTCGAAAATTTTGACTTTTAAAAATCTTGATTTTTGGAACAAAAAAAAAAAAAATAAAAAAAAATATCGAATTTCGTTTTCTGTCTAGCTTGTATTCTTTACATTTACTTATTTAAAACCTATTTTTAATTATTACAATTTATAACAAAAACCTGTTTTAGCCTAAGAGAAATCATTCTGGAGGAATATAATGAAATCGGGCATAATTATTGTAAAAAATAATGTTCGATTTATGCCGATTCTGCACTGTAAAAAATTAAAAAGATCTTAATGTATAAATTATTGAATCAAAAAGAAAATATGCCATTGCGTAAAACAATATGAAAAAACAAAAACAAACTCTTTTGAATAAAAAAAATATTTTAAAATCGTAAGAATGTCCTATTAAAAATTAAAAATAAGTAGACATTCATCATTGGTAAAGTAAACGACTGAGAAAATTTCGCATAATCATGAGATAAGAATGTTAAAATTCTTGTCTAGTATGAATACCTGTATTGATTTGTTTGTCCTTAAACGATCTTTTTTACACGAGGTCTAATTAGATCGGGAACAACAATTAAAAGTCTAATTCCCAATAAGAATTTTATTCAATAGAAAACTTAAATACTGAGTGTATCAGTTTTTGAAAAATAAAAAATAATACAAATTTACATGTTTTGGCTGAGAATATTTATGATTTTATTATAAAAAATATATAAGTATATAATTCAATGCTCCAAAGAAATTAAATCTTAAACTCCATTGAAGCTTTTAACTTGCATAATCTAGTATGGTGAAGATGTTATTAAAATTATGAGTGTACAGACAATTTTTACTATTTCAACGTCAATTGTTAGCTGTGAACGTTCGTTCAGTAAATTAAAATTAATTCTGACATATACGATCAACCATGGGACAAAATAATTGGAGTGACTTAGCATTTTTAAGCAGTGAATTTGAAAAACTTGAAGTGATCAACACTGATGAAGTAAATAATGAAATTCATCATTAATGGCAAATAAAATGTATGCATAACTAATTAATTTATCCTAACTCACTGTTATTTATAAATACATTTAATCTATATATATTATATATTAACATCATTCACTGCTGTAAAATATACATTTTTGAAAATAATTATATTAATATGTAAAATTAATAATTATTTTAAATTATTTATAAATTATAGCAAGTCTTATTATTTTCTTGTTACATTTCTGAATCCAATTCTCGAGTTCTGATTATTTTTATTCGATTTTTGTTGTTTCAAATTAAAAAGCATAACCTAAATCTTCAGAACTATTTACAACTTGAATTATTTTAAAGAAAGTGCTTTTATTATTTGCATTATAATATCTTTATGAGTTTATATTATATTACTATTTATTGTGGGAGAGCACCAAAATAGATATCCTTCAAATTCCCATGAACTGGGTAAAACGCAAACAGCATCTGTGTCTCGATAGATCATTTTATAATTGGAATCCAGCCTTTCATTATAATATCCATCCTTGCATTATAATATCTTTATGAGTTTATATTATATTACTATTTATTGTGGGAGAGCACCAAAATAGATATCCTTCAAATTCCCATGAACTGGGTAAAACGCAAACAGCATCTGTGTCTCGATAGATCATTTTATAATTGCTTACTTTATTGACAGGAGATATTCTGGTTCATGGAAAAGTGTTATCTCCCCTAGTTTGTTGATCGATTTTAAATTATTACCAGATGTGGGAAAAGCAGTTTAACTTCCTGTGGTATTTGTACTCAAAATTTCTCAAGGGAGGCTGGTTGCCACTTTGGTTGCCAATTTTTCTTTTTTATGTTTATTCAATATCATGCAAAGAACTCTCGTTGGGAGCACTTTAACCTAAGCAAAATATTTTCTTAATCTTTTGTGTTTAAATAACCTTATGTTTTGAAATCATTATGTTAATCTCAACTAAAGTTAGGTGTAGAAAAATTTCTTAGGAACAGAAGGTACATGGCCATTTAGGCTAGGAACCTAACAAACACTAGATCCACTTCTTCTTGCCACTTTGGATGACCGAGTTCCAGTGCTCCAGGCGCTCACCACCAATTTATTAGCTTTGACTGCCAATGGGGAGTAATTATTAGTCACAGGGAAAGATTTTAATGAGGATATAACAATTATTTCCATTTACCTATCATTTGGTTAATCGTCGAGCCATGTATTTTCATCTGGTATGACCAAGCCGCGTGACATCACACTCATTCATATTCTTTATAAATAAAAATAAATAGGGACTATTTACAAGGTCAGATATCTTGCATGCATATTCTTGAATAATCCATACATTTAGTAGAGTTTATTTGCCGAAAATATTTCTAGATTATTTTAATTATAAAGTATACACAAACAGTAAATATTATTTCATAAATTGATATAAGTAAAAATTTCTTTTTTTTCCATACACTTGTTCCCACATTTTCTAGATTAGATTAGTAATATAAATACTTATACACACACTTTTAACAATATTTACAGTAATGGTCAGTACAACTCTGCACATACATTTAGATGCAAGTAGTAATGAATGTGAATTAATTTAAAGAGATTTGCAAGAAAGAGTGATAATGCCTTAATTCTGACTCAGTTTGCTGAGTTTTCAGATCAAAATTTCTCAAGAAAGCGTGGGAAAATCTCTTGCCAAAATTCTTTATGCACAAGAATAAACCTACAAATTGCACGGATGTTAGTAATAAGAGTTGAAGACAAATATCCATAATTATTGATAATAGTTTTTTATAAATTGATTTTTAGTTGTTACAACCCTTTAGTTTCTTTTGCATATTTGTAACTACTTATATAATCTTATGAACTTACAAAACAAACTGTATAAATGAAATAATTAAAAATCAGTTAAATAAATATATACTTATGTGTCGAGATTTAGGTGATCTGGGCAAAAAACTTGGAGATTAAATTATAAGCTCAGCAAATGTTACAAAATAAGTGGTTTTATTGCATTAACAAGAGTTAATATCTTATATTTGAATGATTTGGAGTTTGAATAATGAGAAATGCTGAATATGCTATTGCAAAAAATTAGTGATTAGTAACTTCAACATACAAATATACACAATAAATATATTTAATTCACAGGTTTAATTCAAAAACATTTATTCCTTTATTACACATATTTAATTTTGGTAAGTAGGAGAATACATATGTAAATTATAGTATTTAATGATACTTATGTAATATGTTATATACTTTCAGATAAAAGATATAAAGTATAAATATGCTAATTTTTATTCATGTAATTTATGATTATCAGATATAATATGGCAAAAACAATTTTAAATTTAATTGCTGAAAAAATAGGGAAAATCATCAATAAGTACTTAAACTACCATGCAAGCTTCAATTTAAATTATCTAATCTCTTTTCATTGCTTTCAAAAGCACATGATGAGTTTTGATGAAATAATTTTATTTATAGAAGATAAGTAATACTATTGGTTATGTTATATTTAACTTTTTCATTTAAAGGTCCAAGTATTAATATTGAAATGTCATAACCACTGGTACCAAATGCATTAATAAAATCATTGTTCTAAAAAATGAGTTACACCAACAAGAAAAGTACTTATTTAATCATGTACGCTTGGATGAAAGATATGATAGATTGTTGTCTATGTTTTTGTTGTATGATATTTATAGTTACTTATTGTGTTATGTTATTTACAAATATAAAAATCAAAAACTTTTATTTTTAGTTATTTTTACTAACAATAAATGTTTTTGATTTTTATATTTGTAAATGAACGTCTATTAATGCCGATAAAATACTTTTAATATTTGAAGTGCAAAATGACAAAGAATTATTTTTTGAATTTTTTTCCATTATATAATAAGACAATCGCTTTATAAAATTATCTGAAAAATCCTAATATAATTATGAACGAAATATCTTAGAACAAGAAAAACGCTGCTAAATATACTACGTTCACTCCATGTCATAATGATGTTTATTTCTCCACCTTTATTTCACCCAATCACATTTTCCCCGGGCAACGATAGCTCCGCCTACAGCTCATCGTAGCTGGGTTACCATGCTGTGACTGTAATCGCTTAGATTTGGCGAAGAAGGCGAGGAAATGTGTCATTTGGCGGAGGCAACACGAATAACCGTATATCCCCTAAACCATCACTTCACAACTGGTATAAAGGCAAAAAACCAGGAATTTCCATATCTCTCCCTTGTGACAAGGAGAGTTTACGGGAAGTCGTGTTGGCTAGGTAAACTGTAACCGTACTTGGTACATTTTGGCGACGTTCCTTATTTAATACAAACCTAAAGAGGTAGTCTGAAAAGGGGTGTGGTGAATGACGTGACCTAGTAGAGCGGTTGTAATAATGCAAGCAAATGAGGAAAACGCTAACAGAAATTTTATGAATCGAAAAGCAAATGAATGCAATAATATTTAAAATCGCTTTCTATAATGATTCATGAATTCAATTTTTTTCTCTTTAATAAAAGAAATTAAATTTTTTTGAATCATAAATTGTTAATCACAGAATAATTGTAAAATTTATCTTTCTTTTAAATTTTATAAAATGTGTATGGAATAAATTCTGTTAACAAAATAGGTCATTTATCTAACTACTTCTAAAATTAAATTTCTAATCTTATTTTACAATTCAATTTACTTTATCTAAAACCATGTTAATAATAAATTTTTATTTAATCAATTTAATTTGCCATTTATTTGTAGCTTCAGAATTTAAATTGAGTATTTAATTTCAAATCCTTTAAAAGTGTGAAATTAACTATGTAATAAAATGAAACTTATAATTGGAATAAATGTTTAAAGATTTGTACTCATCCAAAGAATAGAAAATTATTTTTTTGATAATCACCATTTATTGATTAGAAGTGAGCAAAATTATTTCTTTATTACTCCATCTATTACAAAAATGAAAATATATTATTAATACTCATTCTAGAAAACAGTAGTTTTATGTATGTTTTTAATCATATCTTTTACGCATAAGTTTACACAAAAATAAGGCAGATTTTGAAGTTCAAATTTGATCAAATATTTAAAAATTGTTCATGTCCTTAGACTGGAAAAAAAATTATTGTCAGATCTGATAGTCATAGTTAATAATTTAATTTTTCTTGCTTATAGTATTTATACCTTTATAGAGTATTATAAGATTAATGTTATTTTCTTAAATCTAAAAATTAAAATTTCCTTTTGAATAAGCAATGTTTTTGCCTTATTTTAAATTTTTCTTTCAAAAGAAAAATATTCATTTTAGGAAATATATATTCAAAGAGAAATTCTCAATGATATAAATTATTCAAAAGTTGCTTGTTATAAAAGTATTTACCTTCAGCTGGTAACCAAATATAATTTTGCCATTATTTTCAAAGAGTGTATAAAATATGAGCCAAATCACAAATACTGAAAAAAATAAAATTATTTTTCTTTTAGTAGATATATCGTTTAAAATTTAAAAGACATTCAATTTTTCCTAAAATTATAGCTGATTATTTAACTAACTTAAAAATTAATTTTCAAGATTCATTAATGTTGTAATTTTCAATAGTTATCCTAGAACAGAATTTCAATATTTATACAATTAAATGTATTTCAACAACCTAAATATAAATTGCGATTTATCAATACATTGTAATTATTTTTCAAAAATTTAATTTCAAAAATTTATAGTAAAAGAGAAGAGTATATCACGTTTGCACTTTATCTGATAAAGAAGCATTACTTCTTTATCAGAAAAACTGTAAATGTGATATACCTACAATTAAACTATATATATAACAAATGTTACTTAAAAATATTATCCCCGAAATGTACTGGCCAAATTGCTTTTTCTTAATAAGAAACTAAGCGTCCTTAGTTAAAATATTACCTCTAGTAATTTACAAAATACCTCAAAAAATAATGAAAACTGTACTAAAAATATGCAAATGATTATGGAAAAGGAGGAAAGTTAATGAAAAATTTTATTTTTTATACTTTTTGCAGTTATAAATTTAAACTTTTGAAATGTCTTCTATTTTAGTTTAAAGTTATATAGTCAAGTTATATAGCCGAAGTCAAGTTACATGTCTATAAAAAATTATAATATTGATTAATCAAATAAATCTTTTCTATTTCAAATAAAAAATATAATATATAATTAATATTGCTTCGGCTGATAAATATGTCGTCAGCACTTCTCTCTGGATGTGGTTATTTACTATTTAAAAAAAATCAAAATGAAAAATTTTTTAAATATTTTACTTTTCTAAAATATTATTTAACATTCTATTAATTTTTTATAAGATATTAGATCCTTTTATTTAACAAACAATATTTTATTAAAATTTTATATTTTGTTTTGTAAATATAAAATGTTAACTTTTAATTGTATTTTAACAACAATAACATGATGAGATATAGCTCTCAAAAGAAATGGGAAACTTCATAAAATTGAAATATCATTAATGAAAAATTCTTAAAATTAAATTACAAATACAAGAATTGCGTTAGATGTCCTTAAAATTTGCATCCTTACTAATCAATAAGAAACAGATATAACACCCTGTATAACACCCCCATTAGCTCTTGTCAAGAATACAAAAGCCTCTAATTATTGATGGGACTTATTTCCGGCTTTACACTAGAACATCTCAAAATAATTGCATTGTAATGACTTACAGCGGGGAAGTCCATCAATCGCTGTCAGCTGAAGAAACCAACATGTGCTAGTGGTTTGCTTTGTGAATGTCCGGCTAGAAAATTTCTACAAGTCCCTGTTATAATTTTTTGCAACACTAAATATGAATTTTCTTTATTTAGAAAATATTATCTGGAAATTTATTACTAAGCAATTTTTGTATTTAAATTCTAAAGTATATATATATATATATATATATATATATATATATATATATATATATATATATATATATATATATATATATATATATATATATATATATATATATATATATATATATATATATATATAATTTTCTTCTGATATAAAAAATATTAGATTGGATCAAATGATTTTAATCATTGCTCTAAAGTAGTTAAATGCATCATATCTTTTAAACAAAAAATCAGAAAAACTTTTAAATATCTGTAGTAACTAGTTAATTCGTTGTTTAATTGATAATTAGCTTTAATCCTTGCAACATCAACATTATATTTCTAAAATCATCAAATAATTTTCAAAATCATTAAAAGTTTTTATAAAATTTATAAAATTGAATGCTGTAATACTTACAAACTGAAGAATTTTGACAAAATTGTATATTTTTAATAATTAGAAAAAATAATAAACTAACTTAATTGCCTAACATTAGCTTTTAGGGGAAATAGTAAGCTACTGACTTCTGTTTAAATATTTGGAAAAAATGTTGATTGTAAATTTTTCATGATCCGAATGATTTCTGTTTCTATAATTTTGTAAAAAATATCATTCCTTACTGGAATCTATTGTTATTATATTTATTTTAGTATTTCTTGAATTGTTATGCCTAAATATTAAAATAAATATATCTCACGCATGAAAATTGTTTTTAGAAGGAGAATAAAAGCAAAAATAAAAATGGGGAAATCTTAACGCTACTATTTAGAATAGTAATTTAGTTATTAAATATTTAATATAAAACTGTTAATATCACACATTTTTTCACATATATTCAAATTAATTCTGCATTAAATATTTTTCCCTTCACCGAACTATATCTACCTTGATATGCAAAAGATCAGAAGTGGTAAATTTCGAGAAACATTGCTTAAAAAAATAATTTTGTAAAATAATGTTTTAACTTCCTTCTTCATTTGATAGTTATAAAATATAAATATTTTGCTTCACTTGATTGCATCAAATGTTTTTTAAATAGTTTTGATTAAAGTACTAAATATTTATAAAATACATTTTTGTGAGCATAAATTCACTAATCGGAAATAAATACTTTACCTGGTTTCGACAGCATTAATTTTGCTTTAATGTTAACCTATTAAAAACAAGTATCTTAATTTATTATCTTACCGCAACTATAAAATTTATTTCTTATATTAGAGATATTTTATTCAAACCCAAATTTTTTAGCTTAATATCAGAATTTACTCATTGAAATTTTATTTCTAAAACACACAAAAAGGATTGATCATACCGTAGTGTTTATTTGTAATATTCTATTTCAGGAATGTAAAGTATAACCTTTAGTATTGCTGTTATTTATTGAAGTACTTGAAAATCAAAATGTAATATTTAAAATATAGTTCTTAAATCATTAAATGAAAATATTTCTTTTACTGATGAAGGAAGTTTAATATTTTCCGGAATTTGTAAGAAACATTAACTTTTAATCAATGATTGCATTTAGGGAATATTAGTTTAAAATATCCTAAAACTTACATAAACATTTATTGAAATAATTTTGAACCTCAGAGTTAAGAAATTAAATAATTTATCTTGTTCTCTGCTGTTTCCCTTATACAAAATAACGTTTATTATTACGAAATACAAACACTTTTTACATATTTAAATTTGATCATTAATTTATAGTAACATCATTTTTTATGTTTCTGAAACTGATGTGCATTTTGTAAACATCTGTTGGAACAAGTGGTTACTAAGTGGCGAAAATTCTATACATTTTAGAAAATTAATATTGTTTTAAAACCTTATTTTTTAAATTTGAATATTTGATACCAAACAAAAAATATTAACCAAATATTACGATATAGAATTAAAATTAATTTCATCATGTTAAGATTTATGTTTTTGATTATTTTATATCTCTCGATATATTTTCATATTTTTAGTTAGTTCTTATAGATAAATATGATAAATAAACCTTGAAAGTATAATTATAACATTAATTTGCAAGTATTTACTTTTAAAACATTTGTATCTTCAGTAAAAGTATGCATCATGCTAATACCTAAGCTTTGTTTCCATTTTCTGATAAATATAATCTTGTCACAAAGCTAAATATTCATCAGAAAAGGGAAACGAAGCTCAGGTATTAGCATGACTCTGACATAAATATAATTTTTCTATGAAAATAATTTCATTATGAAGAAAAATTTAAATATATTAATTACTGTTGTAAATGTTAAAATTTTATTTAAAGTTTTATGATTCGTTTTAAAATCAAGTTTGATCGAATTAAATTAATTTTACAAAGTTATTTTTTAACGTTCAACAAAAATTCATGTAACCTACATTATTTTATTTACCAAAAAACATATTTTTTAAAACTAAGATTTTCCATTTTTTGTCGATCATTTATAAAATTATATAAGTATTTAAAATGATAAATCTACGAGCAAGCTATTTAATTTTTAAATTAAAATTAGATTTAATGTAAAATTAATTAAAAACCTAGAAATCACAAAGATTTAATATTCTTCAATAATATGGTTTTGTTAAAAACGATGAACTTGGTTCGAAAATTTTGACTTTTAAAAATCTTGATTTTTGGAACAAAAAAAAAATGTATCGAATTTCGTTTTCTGTCTTGCTCGTGTTCTTTACATTTACTTATTTAAAACCTATTTTTAATTATTACAATTTATAACAAAAACCTGTTTTAGCTTAAGAGAAATCATTCTGGAGGAATATAATGAAATCGGGCATAATTATTGTAAAAAATAATGTTCGATTTATGCTGATTCTGCACTGTAAAAAATTAAAAAGATCTTAATGTATAAATTATTGAATCAAAAAGAAAATATGTCATTGCGTAAAACAATATGAAAAAACAAAAACAAGCTCTTTTGAATAAAAAAATAAATATTTTAAAATCGCAAGAATGTCCTATTAAAAATTAAAAATAAGTAGACATTCATCATTGGTAAAGTAAACGACTGAGAAAATTTCGCATAATCATGAGATAAGAATGTTAAAACTCTTGTCTAGTATGAATACCTGCATTGATTTGTTTGTCCTTAAACTATCTTTTTTACAAGGTCTAGTTAGATCGGGAACAACAATTAAAAGTCTAATTCCCAATAAGAATTTTAGTCAATAGAAAACTTAAATACTGAGTGTTTCAGTTTTTGAAAAATAAAAAATATTAGAAATTTACATGTTTTGGCTGAGAATATTTATGATTTTATTATAAAAAATATATAAGTATATAATTCAATGCTCCAAAGAAATTAAATCTTAAACTCCATTGAAGCTGCATAATGTGAAGATGTTACTAAAATTATGAGTGTACAGACAATTTTTACTATTTCAACGTCAATTGTTAGCTGTGAACGTTCGTTCAGTAAATTAAAATTAATTCTGACATATACGATCAACCATGGGACAAAATTATTGGAGTGACTTAGCATTTTTAAGCGGCGAATTTGAAAAAATTGAAGTGATCACCACTGATGAAGTAATTAATCAAATTCATCATTAATGGCAAATGAACTGCATAACTATTTAATTTATCCTAACTCACTGTTATTTATAAATACATTTAATCTATATATATTATATATTAACATCATTCACTGCTGTAAAATATACATTTTTGAAAATAATTATATTAATATGTAAAATTAATAATTATTTTAAATTATTTATAAATTATAGCAAATTTTATTATTCTCAGGTTACATTTCTGAATCCAATTCTAGAGTTCTGATTATTTTTTATTCGATTTTTGTTGTTTCAAATTTAAAACATAACCTAAATCTTCAAAACTCTCTACAACTTGAATTATTATAAAGAAAGTGCTTTTATTATTTGCATTATAATCTCTTTATGAGTTTATATTATATTACTATTTATTGTGGGAGGGCACCAAAATAGATATCCTTCAAATTCCCATGAACTGGGTAAAACGCAAACAGCACCTGTGTCTCGATAGATCATTTTATAATTGCTTACTTTATTGACATGAGATATTCTGGTTCATGGAAAAGTGTTATCTCCCCTAGTTTGTTGATCGATTTTAAATTATTACCAGATGTGGGAAAAGCAGTTTAACTTCCTGTGGTATTTGTACTCAAAATTTCTCAAGGGAGGATCGTTGCCACTTTGGATGACCGAGATCCAGTGACTCAGTTTGCTGAGTTTTCAGATCAAAATTTCTCAAGAAAGCGTGGGAAAATCTCTTGTCAAAATTAATTCTTTACGCACAAGAATAAACTTACAAATTGCACGGATGTTAGTAATAAGAGTTGAAGACAAATATCCATAATTATTGATAATAGTTTTTTATAAATTGATTTTTAGTTGTTACAACCCTTTAGTTTCTTTTGCATATTTGTAACTACTTATGTAATCTCATGAACTTGCAAAACAAACTGTATAAATGAAATAATTAAAAAGCAGTTAAATAAATATATACTTATATGTCGAGATTTATGTGATCTGGGCAAAAAACTTGGAGATTAAATTATAAGCTCAGCAAATGTTACAAAATAAGGGGTTTTATTGCATTAATAAGAGTTAATATCTTATATTTGAATGATTTGGAGTTTGAATAATGAGAAATGCTGAATATGCCATTGCAAAAAATTTGTGATTAGTAATTTCAACATAAAAATATACACAATAAATATATTTAATTCACAGGTTTAATTCAAAAAAATTTATTCCTTTATTACATATATTTAATTTTGGTAAGTAGGAGAATACATATGTAAATTATAGTATTTAATAATACTTATGTAATATGTTATATACTTTCAGATAAAATATATAAAGTATAAATATGCTAATTTTTATTCATGTAATTTATGATTATCAGATATAATATGGCAAAAACAATTTTAAATTTAATTGCTGAAAAAATAGGGAAAATCATCAATAAGTACTTAAACTACCATGCAAGCTTCAATTTAAATTATCTAATTTCTCTTTTCATTGCTTTTAAAAGCACATGATGAGTTTTGATGAAATAATTTTATTTATAGAAGGTAAGTAATACTATTGGTTATGTTATATTTAACTTTTTCATTTAAAGGTCCAAGTATTAATATTGAAATGTCATAACCACTGGTACCAAATGCATTAATAACATCATTGTTTTAAAAAAATGAGTTACACCAACAAGAAAAGTATTTATTTAAGTTCTTTATATCATGTTCGCTTGGATGTAAGGTATGATAGATTGTTGTCTATGTTTTTGTTGTATCATATTTATAGTTACTTATTGTGTTATGTTATTAACAAATATAAAAATCAAACTCTTTTATTTTTAGTTATTTTTACTAACAATAAATGTTTTTGATTTTTATATTTGTAAATGAACGTCTATTAATGCCGATAAAATACTTTTAATATTTGAAGTGCAAAATGGCAAAGAATTATTTTTGAATCTTTTTCCATTATATAATAAGACAATCGCTTTATAAAATTATCAAAAAAATCCTAATATTCCTAATATGAACGAAATATCCTAATATGAATATGAAATTAAATCCTAATATGAACGAAATATCTTAGAACAAGAAAAACGCTGCTAAATATACTACGTTCACTCACATGTCATAATGATGTTTATTTCTCCACCTTATATTTCACCCAATCACATTTTCCCCGGGCAACGATAGCTCCGCCTACAGCTCATCGTAGCTGGGTTACCATGCTGTGATTGTAATCGCTTAGATTTGGCGAAGAAAGTGAGGAAATGTGTCATTTGGCGGAGGCAACACGAATACCCGTATAACCCCAGTCCCCTAACTCAAGTCCTGTTAGAAGCCGTTTTATTTTTTTATTTTCGCTTTCTACGAAAATTTGCAGCAGTCGTTCCTTTGCTGCCGAATATTTGTTCGGAGAAGGATCTTTCACAATGTCCCAAATATCATCAAGAATTTTTGGTTCTAACTGAGCGACGAGGTGGCTAAACATGGTCTCCTCCGAGGTAATTCTACAGATTTTGAACTGTGCTTCAACCTGGTTAAACCATATTTCTGGTTTGTCGAACCAGAACGGCGGTATTTTAATACTCACGCCACTTGCTTCGAACGTTTCCGTGTCGGGCATTTTGAATAATTACGCAGATTGAAGTCACACGTCCTAGTCACCAATTATTAGATGTTGTTGTTCATAATATTTAGTTTATTAGGTTGCGTAAATAACTCCACAAGTTTCAGCATCTAATGGATATTTTATTAGCGTACAGCAAGGATATTATCAGAGAGTCAAAACATGGCGCTTAAAAATTAACATGTTTCTAAGTACAGTTCGGTTTCCAGTTAACAATGACATAAACAGTTAAAAGATATAAAAGTAAAATTACATAAAACTGAAATATAAATTACTACAATTATTACAAAAATTAACAATAATTAATTACTTTTTAATAAAATAAACTTAACATTTATTACTTAAGGAAAAAGAATTAATTTTTTTTCTTCATAACCCTGTCAGACATCATTCAATCAATTTGAGAAAGCTGTTTGACAGGTACATCCATCTAGTGGCAAAAATAACAATAACTGTTATCCTTACACCTAGGTGAGTCGAATAAATTTTACTTTATTTCCATCTTGTACTGACTGAATTTGAATTGTACATGACTTTTATTTAATAAAGAATAATAAATTAATAAAAGATATTTAGAATTCAAACTGTTACTAATGTTAATATTGCTATAGAAGTTTTAGTCTGATTTATGAATTATTCCGAATATTCAAAATAACTACCAAATATCTGAAGCTATGTTTACCAGTAATTTTTAATTATTTGTTCGATTGAAAATCATAAAAAATATTAGAATAGTTTGGCTTCAAATTTCTATTGAAAATGTAAAACAGTGTAAATTATTCCTTTACAAACAGTAGGAAATCTTTTCCATATGACATGAATTTCAGTATTGTTTGCCTAAAAGTACATCAAGATATCAGTTATGTAATTTACATATTATGAGTAATTATTACTTAAAAGTATGATTAATTGAAGTTTTGTATTTCTCTAATAACATATATTAAAGTTATATCCTATTGAAAGTTGTTTACATAAAAAATTGTAAATTTTTATTTTATGTTTAATTACACAATAAAAGAACACTAGCTCTTCACATTATGGAGCTTGTGAAACATTAATCTAGATCCTTCACAACATTTAAGTCAACTTTTAAGTGAAAATACAATACTAAAAGAAATTCTTTGTTTGATAGTGATTAGTGACCGTTTCCAGAGTAATTCTATAATTGTTAGAAAGTCTTCACACATCATTGAATGTTTTCCTTTCAACTATTCATTTCAATAATAATTTTTATGGTAACAAATACTATTAAAGTGAACAGTTGCAATAATATAATTATATATTTGTTTACAATAAGATCAACTGTTGACTCTTTCAACTAGAAGTATATGATGTCATATCCAACAAATAAATTTAATCATGAAACTTTCTAAAATTAAAAAATTCCTTTGATTTGGAAAATAACTTTGATTACTTTTTAAATATAATGTATTTATGTGTGAAAAAGTATTTTTTATTCTAATAATTTTTTATTGTTAAATTTATAGGTGCTGTGCTAGTCCTGCCAATTATAGTGAAGAAGCAGCTAAAGTGATTATAGTGAATAGCAATGTTTAAATCTGAATTTTAGAAATCTAAAGAAATAGCATGATTATCTGTATTGCAAAAATATATGCATTTTGTAAAATAAAAATTTTAGAATAAACTGTTTTACTATCTAGTTAATATTTTCAGGACAGAATATTTCCAGAACAAGGCAACTTTTGTTTAAAATTAATGTTGAATTCTTAACAAACAATGCAGGAATTTGTTTTTATTTATGTTGTTTATTATGTAAAGAAAAAATTTGAAAGTCTGTGACAGTGAGATGTGAACTACAGCTAAAATATTCAGAAACAGTAGTTAACATCTAATTAAATATTTTTAAATAAGTGTAGTACAAATTTTGATATTTTTCTGTTAGATGTACAGCAATTCATTATAAGTTAGAAATGTAAAGTGATTTTTCCCACTTCATTAGAGACATAAGTAGAAAGATTATAAGTGTATAAATTCTCAATTTAATTTCTTGTAGAAAACAAAATTTACATTTTAATTTAATTGAAAAGAACCATTTATTTAGTGAAATAAAAATAGGGTAAAATATAAAAATGTGATTATATACAGAAACTGATAGTATGAGTTAATGAGTGCTAACAATGCAGAAACGATATTCTCTTAATATTAAACAAATCTAATCAATATATTGTTAATAAGATTATTTAAAATATTACATACATAATAATTAGATTTATATGATAAGTCGTTAATGTTTTCACAATTGGTAAGTGGTAAATATTTAATTTTTAATTTACTTCTCTTTCTTTTTGAATATTAATTTCAATATAATCTGATTTTCATCATATAATTTATAAATTTTGCAAAATTATTTAAATATTTCTTAAAAGAATAACAAATTTATCACTTGTGTTTATTTTCAAAATGGAATGCAAAATAATACATTTTAAGCATGATAATTATTTTACTCATGTAATATGCAACAATATAGGTTTAAATGAAAAAATGTGTATTTATTGCAATAATTTAAAATAGTTTCCTTCTAATTTAGTAATTCAAAATAAAATCCCTTGTTATCATTATGAACTACATATAATGTAGACAAACCTATAACCTAAAATAGGTCCTATCTTGGTTGCCTAAATTAGACCAATTTCGGCAGCCTAGCTTGGTCCTATCTTGGCACCCAGATTGGTCCAATGTAGGCTGCCAAACTTGACCCTATTTAAGCAACCCACATTGGTCCTATATAACGAATTGTAGATCATCCAGGATTGGCCCAGTATAGACCGCCAATACTGGACCAAGACAAAGCCACGATTAGCCAATATAAGGCCAAGCTATTTTGCTACTTGGGTTATTATCTGAGAATTTTTTCCAATCTATAGAAGGAAAAATGAACTTTTTTTATATTTTTTAAGTTGTTGATCAAACATTTGTAGACTTAGCTTTGAAATTAAAATAAGAATATATCAAGGAAAGTAAAAAATTGCAACTTTATGAAAATTTTGTCTTTAAAATACAAAATGAAATCTTTTCTTTTTCAAAATAACTATTCTTTTATATTTCTGGAAGTTTAAATACTTTATATCATTGTAATATTATTAGTTTTATTAATTAATTTCTTTTTCGATTTTTCACTTAAGAAAAGCATTTTGTCATCAAAGATTGAATTGGGTTATTGAAAAGAAATTTTGAGAAATTAGAGTTAATTTGAAAAATATCTTTTCGTATATGTCAAAAGTAGGAAAATCACTATTGCTTTGAACTAAGTTTTGTTAAGTTTTAAGATTTTTACCAGTTTAAAATTACAAAATCTTACTATTTTTAGATCAAGACACCTAAATTTTCTCCAATATTTAACATAAGAGACAATAGTATTTTTCTTATGTATAGATAGATTTCCAATTACGAATTCTTTAACTTCTTTTTAAATTTTCAATGATTTTATTAAAATAATTCGTCTCATTTAAGATTTCTATATAGTTTGAGTTGACTAATTCTATAAGCTTTTCAGCCACTTTCCATGATATTAAGTTATTAGTTTTAATGTCTTTGTAAACTTATTGGCACAATATTATAAGGTAATTTAAGGGCTATCCAGTGACTTTTCGATCATGGGTCATTCCTGGATTCTTAATCTGTGTATTTTTATTGATATTTATTTTTCTAACTTATGAGAGCATTTAAAATGGCAGTTTAATGCATAAGTTGAGACTTTTTCAGAAAAGCACTATTTATGAAAATAAAGAGTTTTTATTAATAGGAAATAAATCAGTTTACACGCAAATAAATTTTTCAAAAATTAATTTCAAAACTCATAATTATATATTTTACATTTGCCTTAAAAAGTATAAATATTTAAACACTGCTTCAGAATTATTCTCTCTTATATTTTGTATTGTATTAGAACAATCATGATGCAAGTTGTCTAATTTAAAACACTCAAATTGTTCTTCTCAAAAAAAAAATCAATTTTTTAAACTGGAATTTTGTTACCTTTATCTTAATAAAAAAATTTCTGAATTCTACTTAGAAGTAATAATTCTAATAATGCTTTTTTCTTTAGAAATTTCATTTACCCTGCCCAACAAATGAAACACCAAGGAGGAATGGTCGGAAAAATTATGCAAATTTCAGGGTAGACGCACTTTACCGAGCTATGCAAAAGATGTGATGCGTGGTTCGCCAGCACTCGTAAGATAAGATATAGATGAGGAACCGACAGGGGGGCAATATTCGCTGCTCTATTGCTGCTTGGAAAATAATCATTGAAAGTTTGTTCTTGCCGAAAAGAACGTGTGGTGACTCATCACGACTTCTCTAAGAAATTGTGGTGATTCATCACATATTTTCTGAGAAACTCTTGACCTTTTACAAAACACTTGAATTCGCAAAGTAAAACTGAAAATTGCGAAGTGAAACTAAAAACTTGTCTATCAAATTTCTATGTCAATGGTATTAACTTCATGAAATGTACTCAACCAATCAGCACACTTTGTAGGCGCGGTTTATACATTCTCTCAGGGAGATCTGAACCGAACACAGAACACTTGCTCACTAAATCTCATGCTAAAAGGACGCGTTGTTTCACTCCTAAATTTCTTTGTTTCTATGTAAGTTGTGTTGTCTGCAATAAATGTTATTTTTTAAAAAAAAATATTGCCTTCTGAAAAAGGTTAAACATCAACTAACTTACACTATAGACGTCTGTAGTTGCAGAGAATGCCGATCCATCGTCGACAGAGTCAGTTCCAGTTGATAAACAAGTTTATAAGGGGCATGGTGATCAGATTGAGAAGGGCAGGGTGGACCTTATGGCAAATAGCAGCTGACTGTCACCTGGATGTGTCCACCGTGCAACTGTGGTCTTACAACCTACTGACCTGACCCTGTTATCGTACTGAATTCTGCATACCATTTCCAAATACAGATGACTTATTGTTCGTTACTGTCTCTCTCTGTTTGTCGAGTTTCGTTACTTTCTGGCAACTCCTTCTTAGCGTTGCATTTTCTATGTTGGGCAGTGTATTTCCAATTAAATGGTTTATTGAAATATAGCTTAATATTTTTCTTTGATCAGATTTAAATCAATATAACGCTTACTTAGCGTTATTAGTTATCTTTTATTAATTAACTCTTATACATTAGCCCTCACAAAAGACTTGAATTTCACAGCAGAAAAGTGTGTATAAATATTTAGATTTTATTACTATAGTATTGATTTTTTAAGTTGAGAACTAATTATTTAATTTACTCAGTGATACACACACAGCAAATTCTGATTAATAGTAGTATGGCATCAAAATTATTAATATTTAGTTGTTCTATCAAATTTATTACTAATGTAATTACACGTAATGTATTATTCATTTATGTAATATATTTTGTTTGTATACTTTCAACACCTCGGTATGAATTCGAAAATACACAGTCGACTTAACATAGAAAAGAATGATTTTCTGATGTATAACGAATATTTTTTAGATAATTTTATACATAACAGAAGCTGTTAATTCTTTTTATTTACCAAGCTATAAATATGCTTTATCATCTTTCCTGAGTTATAAATATGTTATATATGTTTATATCAAATCTGGTTGAAAAGTATAAAAACAAAACAGTTTGCACCTTAATGTAAAAGAGTTTTCAGTCTTCAACAAGATTTGGAACTCTTTTTTATATTCAAGAAACTCTAGGAATATACAATGCTTCAATTTAAAAAAGAGCAATACTTTAAATACTGAAGGGCTAAGTGATTAAAATCAAAAATATGAATGCTAAAAGCATTGTTTAAAAGAATAGTAAATATTTAGCGCCATGTTCAAACTGACTGAATGAAAAAATTAATAGTCAATTTATACACTTGTTTATTTAGTTTATTTTTAAAAGTTATCGTTATATATATCTGTGCGGAGGTTGCGTTAATTAAATACAAAGAATTGTAAATAAAGCGTTTATTTTGTTGCGTGTTTTCGCAGCGTGGTTATTCGTAAGAGTACAACATTAAGACTTACAAGAGAAAAGGTTACCTTAAATGGCGTGATTACAGAATGCGCCAAGGAGGGTGCTCCGTAGCCAAAGGTATACATAACAAATACGGAACAATGTCTATGTCCAATTATAGAGCACACCACCATATTTTACTTGATTTAAAAAGCACTTGTATGATATGGAGAAAAACCTTTAAAAATTTATACTACTAATCATTAAAACTGCTATTGTTGGAAGAAATCCAAATAACATAATATTTATTGGACAAATATATTATATAGGAAATAACAAATGATCAAATTTCAACAGAAGAAAATTTGGAAGTATATATCATAAGATATAAACACCAGATTTCCCAGGTATAACAGCGCTTATGTGCCTGGATATTGAGACAAACTAAAATTAGATGGAATATATTAGTACAACCATCCATACGGCTTCATCGACCATAGTAACCGGTATATAATGTCGAGACAGTCTCTTGGTAAATATTAGAAAGATTTTTCTTTTCAAGAAAGTTCTAAAGAATGTTTCAAGCCAATTTTTTCTTAATCAAGAAGGGTTAGTCCAATAGTTGCAACAAGTGGCTGTGCATTATCCTTCGGAAGTGTTTAGTAAGACTCATATAATAGATAGAGCCAACTTCAACACAACCGAAATAACTCAAATACAGTTCAAAGTGCTATTACTGCGAACTAAAGGTGATCGAAAAGTGTATTCAATGGTAGCACGTGTCGTCACTTCATTTGAGGCGTCAATATGAAGATATAGCACAGTGATCATGTGAGTCGTTCCTGATGCTGCCAATCACAGGTGCAACCATCATGATGCTGTAAAAGGTGTAGGAATTCTTCAGAAAATACGGCATTACTCCATTCTTGTGCAGGTTCGACACTGATCATACCAATGATCATGCTCTTGCTTGTAATGTAATGTTAAGGGCAGCTACCATGATCTCGAAGTTAACTGTCTGTATTGCTGCAAACGGCATCGAAATTTTCATACAAACGCTTGCTTTGCAAACGCTTTCATTTCTTGGCTTAGGGTTTATGACGTGGTTGTACGGTCCATTAAGACAATGTCTAGAGATGTAAAATTCCTAGGAAATTTGAAACATTATGATTTACTAGGGAACTTTATGAATAAACAGGATATTTTGGGGAAATAAACTCAACAAATCGTATTTTATTTAATAGGTTGTTTTGCCTTACATATATGAAGCGAAAAGAAGTAAATTACTTAGTTTTGGAACAAAAATATGTCTGTTCTGTCATCTAGAACCACAAAAGTTCGGGACATTGTCTAGAATGAAAGTTAGGCCCTGCGCAAACTACTGGATAATTCTCCGGTGTAAACCTTGCTTGGCAAATCCTTCGTGAATTCACGGAGAAGAAATAATGACATCATGTCAGGTGTGACTATACGATGTCATTGTTCAATTGAACGAATGAAACTATTTACATCATAATGAATTATTTATATACATTTTGACCAATGAGCAATATTAGTTTTGTGAAATTGTGACTGTTTATGTATCCAGACATATCTGATATATATATATTAATTTATTTATATTGAAACTCTGAATGCGTTATTTCTTGACATTTTTTTATATTTTGATTATTTTTTTGGTAAATGTTGAAAATTATCCCTGTTTAACAAAGCTAGTGTATATTTCATAATCTAAATTTAATCAAATTCATTGAATTACATCCTTGTTTTGAATACAATAATATTTTTAAAATAAATATTTGAGATAATTTTTTATAATAACTATAAACCTTTAAATAAAAATAAATATAAGTCTTTAAATAAATGGCAAGCAAATTATCAACACAATTCAAATAGTATTAAAATGTAAATTATTTTAAGAGTGAAATGACTCTTCACACACAAGGAAAACGGTTACTCATAACTCTATCACAAGTAAGAAAACTTCAATGATGATAGAGTCATGAGTAACAGTTTTCCATTTGCATGGCCGCCTCGTTGCCCTGACTTCACGCCATGCGATTTTTGGCTTTGGGGTTATTTGAAATCTCAAGTTTATGTTGCGTGAGTATCAAATTTGTCTATTGTAAAGGACAACATCACAAAGACAGTGAGGAATATTCCTCGTGACAAACGGCTGTGGAGAACGTTGTGCATAGAATGCACAGTGTTATTTCTGAGAATGGTACTCACATTGAAAGTTGTGTAATTCCACACCGGAAAAGTTAAGGTAGTAAATAAACATTAATAATTTATCTGTAAGATTGTATATGTTAGTATTTTTCTTTTCTCACATTTTACGCATTGTAAAGTGCCACAAAATGTCCTAGTGGCGATTTCTGAAACTAAATTTAATTATGGAATCATTTTCCCCTTGTTTTGATTAGGCTAAATAAGAAGTTAGGTTCATTTCAGCTCTTAGATCACGCTACAAAGTGCACCAAACACTGCCACTTTAAAAAAGATCACCCTGTATATAAAAATATTTGAAATTTATTGATTTCACTTGTCTCATATTAAACAAAGTAGAACGCCTTTTGCACTTTTAATGTTCATGGGACTTCGTTTATTTACCGTTGCTATAATATGGATTTCATATAAAGAGCCTATTTGAAAAATTATAAGTGAATACTTCAATAAGTGTATGTGGGGGAATTAGTTCCCATTTTACCTCACAAATTATCTTTAAACGAAAGATGTAGAGGAACGATTTAGAAATTATGTCGATGGGATTTTTAAAACACTTTTTATATTATAAAAGATAACAAATGCAATCATTATCTTTAGAATGTGATTCAATACTAAATGCAACAAAGCGTTTTCTTATAAAGAAGGAATTTCGTAAGAAATCGAGGAATATTGAATTTCATGATCGCGACTCACATGTCCTGTCACAATTCTGAATATTAAACAACAAAACTTCATCATAAATATATTTTTTATCATAAAATATATGCTCTCATTACCTATAGAATATTCTTCATTAGTAAATGAGCCCATTCACTTTTATATACCTTGGGAATTTCTAAAGATATTAGGGAATTTTGAAATTAATGTTCACACCGGAATAAGAAGTCACTTGTGTCACTTGGGCGCAATGCACAAAAACACATTTTTCTCCTGAAAAATATCTTTTATAATAAAATAAACAGATGAATTAGTTTTAAATTTGCATTCGATATTAAATACATCAATAAATATTAATATACACTTGAAAATAATGAAGATATTCAGAGATTTTTGAAACGTTATCAACTGATCACCTAAAGAAGTTCTTGAAATTTGCAGGTTCGTTGTTTTTCTCAAAATATATATTATTCGTAATAAAATAAGTGATTTTAATAGCTATAAATTGTTTTTCATTACTAAATCCCACCAACCGTTTCAATATAGACACGGAATATCGTAATATATCAACGAATTTTGAATTTCATGATCACGCGTCACATGTCCTGTCAAAAGGTACTAAGAACAAATACACTACTGGCTATTAAAGTTGCTACACCAGGAAAGCGGCACACCACACACGTGAAATTTGCATGACAGGTTGCTTGATATGCAAATGATTAGATTTTCAGCGCATTCATACAAAGCAGGCGACAGAAGCGACATCTACAATGTGTATAAAACCAGAGACTTGACAGCAGTTTTCTCATACTCAATTTCCGTTTCAACGTTGTTTTCGGCAAAGAAAGTTGTTGTAAGGCATCGTGAAAGAAGAAGAAATGCCTATCAGCACGTGTCTGACTTTGAGCGAGGAAGGATTATAGCCTACCGGGATTGCGGTTTATCGTACCGCAATATTGCTGCTCGCGTCGGTCGAGACCCCATGACTGTTAGCAGAATATGGAATCGATGGGTTCAGGACAATCATAGGGAACGGCATGCAGGATCTCAGTTACCCCCCATCACTAACAGCAGAGAAGACAGACATCTTATCCGCATGGTCACAAGGGATCGTACAGCCAAGTCACGAACCCTGAGTCGAGAAATGGGGTCATTTGCAAGCAACAGGTTTCTGCTCGAACAGTTCGACGACGTTTGCAGCAGCATGGATTGTCTGCACGGCAACCATGGCTTCGGCAACCATTGACGCTGCGTCACAGTCAGGAGCGCCTTCAATGGTGTGATCAGCGACGAATCTGGACGCGGGAATGGCATCACGTCATCTTTACAGATAAATCTCGTCTCTGTATACAGAACCATGATGGCCGCATCCATGTTTGGAGGCATCGTGGAGAAACCGCATTGCCAGCTTGCATTGGACATCGCCATACTGGCCCATCTGCTGGAGTGATGGTATGGGATGCCATTGGATACACGTCTCGATCACCTCTTGTTCGCATTACCGGCACTTTGAGCAGCAATCGTTACATTTTCGATGTGTTAAGGCCTGTGGCTCTACCATATCTTTGAAGCCTCCTTAATGCTTTGTACAAACAGGATAATGCACGACCGCATGTTGCCCGTATTGTTCTGAACTTCCTTGATACAGAACAGGTTCGACTGTTACCCTGGCCAGCACGTTCTCCTGATCTGTCACCAATTGAGAACGTGTGGTCAATAGTTGACGAGCGATTGGCATGCCATCACTCAACATCCACTACTGTCGATGAACTGTGGCATAGTGTTGAAGATGCAGTGACTGAGACCCCGTACATGCCATACAATCTCTGTTTGACTCCATGCCTAGGCGGATAAATGCTGTTATTGCAACCAGAGGTAGCTGCTCTGGGTACTGATTTCTCAAGATTCCTAATTTCCTGTAAATCTAATAACTTGTTCTTTCCACTATAATGTATGTGTCCAATAAATATCGTTCTGTTATTTGCATTCCTTCTTGGTGTAGCAATTTTAATGACCAGTAGTGTACATTTTCCTCATAAGAATTATATTTTGTAATAAAATCAGTACTATCATATGCTTTCAAATGACATTCAATAGTAAATACACCCATTCGTTTTTATATAGATTGGGAATTTTGAAATTTATGTTCATTGGAATCAGAATTCACTTGTGTCTCTAGGCGTCATATACAAAAAGGTATTTAATTTCTAAAATTCATTTTTTATATTAAAATAAATACTTGAGATAGTTTAAGAATACAGTAAACACAGTTTTAATATCTAGTAAATATTAATTGTCTAATATTAAACAAAGTAGAACAGGTTTTGTACATTTAAATGACAGAAGTGACAAAAGTGACTTCTGATTTCGGCGTATATTAAATTTAAAATTTCCGAATATTTTTTGAAATTCCCAATGTATATAAATAAGAATGGGCTCATATTCTATTGAATATCCTTTCTAAAGCTAATGAGAATAATTATTTTATTTTAAAAAATATATTTTAGGAGAAACATGTGTTTTTGTCTTGTGAGCCCACATATAACAAGTGACTTCTGATACCGGAGAACATTAAGTTAAAAATTCCGCAATGTTTTAGGAAATTCTCGGTTTATATAAAAATGAATAGGCTAATTATTGAATAACATTCTAAAGCTAATCAGAGTACTTATTTTATTACAAAAAATAAATTTTAAGACAAAAATTTGTTATGTTTAGTGCGCCCAATTTACACAGTTGACTTCTGATTCCAGTGAACAGTAATTTCAAAATTCCCCAATATTTTAGAAAATACCCCGTTTATATAAAAACGAATAGATTCATTTACTAATGAATGACCGTCTAAAGCTAATTAATGAAATTATTTCATTATAAAAATATATTTTATGAAAAAATGGGGTTTTGTTTTGTGCGCCCAAGTGACACAAGTTACTTCTGATTCTGGTGAACATTAATTTAAAAATTCAACAATATCCTTGGAAATACTCAGTTTATATAAAAACGAATGGGCTCATTTACCAATGAATGACATTCTAAATCTAATAAAATATTAATTTTATTATAAGAAATATATTTAAGGACAAATATGTGTTTTTTTACAGTGTGCCAAATAGACACAAGTGACTTCTTATTTCGGTGAACATGAAATTTAAAATTCCCGATCATTTTTAGAAATTCCCAGTTTATATAAAAACGAATGGGCTCATTTATTATTTAATAACATTCTAAAGTTAATCAGAGTACTTATTTTATTATAAAAAATACATTTTAGGAAAAAAAATGTGTTTTTCTTTTGTGCGCCCAAGGGACACAAGTGATTTCTGATTCCAAGTAATATTAATTTCTAAATTCCCCAATATCTTTAGAAATGCCCGATGTATAAAATACCGAATGGGCTCATTTATTAATGAATGACATCCTAAAGCTAATTAAAATACTTACTTTTTTATAAAAATATATTTTAGGAAAAAAAAGTGTTTCGCTTCAGTGCACCCATGTGACAGAAGAGACTTTTGATTTCGCTGAATATTAAATTAAAAATTCCCTAATATTTTTAAAAATTCCCAATGTATATAAAACCGAACGAGCTCACTTACTTTTGCATAACATTTTTAGGCAAATGAGAGAAAATATTTCATTATAAAAATATATTTTAGTGCCCAAATGACACATGTTACTTCTTATTCCGGTGTGAACATATATTTTAAACTTACCCAATATTTTTAAAAATTCCCATTGTTTAACATAACGAATTGTTTCATTTACTAATGAATGACATCCTAAAGCTAATTAATTTATTATTTTATTCCAAAATATATATTTTAGGATAAATATATCTTTTTCTACAATGCGCCAAAGTGACATAAGTGACTTCTTATTCCGGTGAACATTAAATTTAAAATTCCCAATTATTTTAAAAATTCCCAATGTATATAAAAACAAATGGGCTCATTTATAATGAATAACATTCTAAAGCTAATCAGAGTACTTATTTTATTATAAAAAATATATTTTAGGACAAAAATTTGTTGTGGCTTAGTGCGTCAAAAATCTCTGAATATCTTCATTATTCTCAAGTGTATATTAAAATATTTTGCTATATTTAGTACCGAATGCAAATTTAATATTTTACTGTATTTAATAGCGAATGCTAATTTAAAACTAACGCAGCTGTTTATTTCATTATAAAAATATATATTCCAGGAAAAAAATTTGTTTTTATATAGTGCGCCCAAGTGACACAAGTGAGTTCTGATTCCGGTGAATATTAATCTGAAAATTCCCCAATATTTTAGGAAATTCAAGGTGTTTATAAAAACGAATGGGCTCATTTATTATTGAATAATATTCTAAAGCTAATAAAAGTACTTATTTTATTATAAAAAATATATTTTAGGACAAAAATTTGTTTTTGCTTAGTGCGCCCAAGTGACACAAGTGATTTCTGACTCCAGTGAACATTAATTTAAAAATTCCCCAATAGTTTAGGAAATAACCAGTTTATATAATAAAGAATGGGCTCAAATACTAAAAAGTGACATCATAAAGCTAAATAAATACTTATTTTATTATAAAAAATATATTTAAGGAGAAATATGTGTTTCTGTTTAGTGCGCCGATGTTACAAATGTGTCTTCTGATTTCGGTGAATGTTAAATTTAAAATACCCTAATATTTTAGAAAATACTCTGATTATATAAAAACGAATGGGCTCATTTACTAATGAATAATCTTCTAAAGCTAAGTAATGTACTTTTTTATTATAGGAAGTACGTTTCAGGAAAGAATGGGTTTTTGTATAATGCGCCAAAGTGACACAAGTGGCTTCTGTGTCCGGTGAACATTAATTTCAATATTCCCCAGTATTTTTAGAAATTCCCATGGTATATAATAACGATAATACTGAACAACATTCTAAAGCTAGCGAGATTACTTACTTTATTATAAAAAATATATTTTGAGAGAAAAATGTGTTTTTCTGTAGTGCGCCCAAATGACACAAGTAACTTCTGATTCCGGTAAATATTAATTTCGAAATTGCTGTCTTTATTTAGAAATATCCACTTTATATAAATACAATGGGCTCATATACCAATGAATAACCTTTTAAAGCTAATAAAGGAACTTATTTTATTTTAAAATATGTTTTTGGATAAAAATGTTTTTCTATATATATATATAGTGCGCCCAAGTAACACAAGTGGCTTCAGATAACGGTGAACATTAATTTCAATATTTTCCAATATTTTTATAAATTCCCTATGTATAAAAAAACGAATAAGCTCATTTACTAGAGCATGATATTTTAAAGCTAATGAAATTACTAATTTTATTATAAAAAATATATTTTGTGAGAAAGTAGGGTTTTTCTCTAGTGCGCCCAAATGCAACAAGTGACTTCTGATTCCGATAAATATTAATTTCAAAATTCCCCAATATTTTAGGATATACCCGGTTTATATAAAAACGAATAGGCTCATTTACTAATAAATGACCGTCTAAACTAATTAATGTCCTTATTTATTATAAGAAATATATTTTAGGAAAAAATGAGTTTTTGCTTAGTGAGCCTAAGTGACACAAGTGATTTCTGATTCCGGTGAACATTAATTTAAAAATTCAACAATATCCTTAGAAATACCCAGCTTATATAAAATAGAAAGGACTCATTTACCAATGAATAACATTCTGCAGCTAATTAAAGTATTTATTTTGTTATAAGAAATATATTTTAGGAAAAATATGTGTTTTTCTACGGTGCGCCAAAGTGACACAATTAATTTTGTCTGTGAACATTAAATTTAAAATTCCCGATCATTTTTAGAAATTCCCGATATATATAAAAACGAATGGGCTCATTTACTATTGAATAACTATCTAAAGCTAATCAGAGTACTTATTTTATAATAAAAAATATACTTAAGGACAGAAATTTGTTTTAGTTTAGTACTCCCAAATGACACAAGTAACTTCTGATTCCGGTGAACATTAATTTCAATATTTTGCTATATTTTTCGAATTTCCATGTGTATAAAAAAACAAATTGCCTCATTTACCATTGAATAACACTCTTTAAACTAATCAGGGTACTTAATTTTTATAAAACATATATTTTAGGACAAAAATTTGTTTGTATTTAGTAAACCCGTGACAAGGAAGTCTTCTGTTATTTCGGTTAAGAATATTTTAAAAATTACCAAATATCTTTAGAAATACCTAGTTTATATAAAAACGAATGTGAACATTTACTAATGAATGTCATTCTAAATCTAATTAATGTATTTATTTTATTACAATAAATAAATTTTAGGACAAAAATGGGTTTTTGTATTGTAAGACCAAATTACACAAATGACTTCTGATTCCGGTGAATATTAATTCAAAAATTCCCCAATTATTTTAGAAATTCCCATTGCATATAATAACGAATGGACTCATTTACAAATGAATGACCTTCTATAGCTAATAAAAGTATTTATTTTATAATAAGAAATATATTTTAGGAGAAAAATGTGTTTTTGTAAAGGACACGCAAGTGACACAATTTACTTCTGATTCCGGTGAACTATAATTTAAAAATTGCCTAATATTTTTAGATATTCCTAACATCTATAAAAACGAAAAAGCTCATTTTCTATTGAATGACATTTTAAGGCTAATGACAGTACTTATTTTATAATAAAAAATATTTTTTAGCACAAAAATATGTTTTTGCTTAATGTGCCAAATAACACAAGTGAATTCTGATTCCTATGAAAATTAATTTAAAAATTCCCCAATATCTTTAGAAATTCCCTATGTATATAATAACGAATGTGCTCATTTTCTAATGAATGACTTTAAAGCTAATTAAAATAATTATTTTATTACAAATATATATTTTAGGACAAATATGTGTTTTTCTACGATGAGCCAAAGTGACACAAGTGACTTCTTATTCCGTTGAACATTAAATTAAAAATTCCTGATCATTTTTAAAAATTCTCATTGTATATAAAAACGAATGGGCTCATTTACTATTGAATAATATTCTTAAGATAATGAGAGTAATTATTTTATTATAAAAAATATATTTAAGTAGAAACATGTGTTTTCGTCTAGTGCGCCCAAATGACACAAGTGACTTCTGATTCTGGTGAACATATATTTAAAAATTCTCCAACATCTTTAGAAATTCCCCTTGTATATAATAACAAATGGGCTCATTCACTAATGATTGTCACTTTAAATCTAATGAAAGTGCTAATTGTATGATAAAAAATATATTTTGGGACAAAAAATGTTTTTGTTTAGTGCGCCCAAATGACCTAAGTGACTTCTGATTCCGGTGACAATTAATTAAAAAATTCCCCAATAAATTTAGAAATTTCCATAGTATATAACAACTATAGGGTTCCTTTACTATTGGATGACATTCTGAAGCTAAAGAGATTACTTATTTTATTATAAAAGTTAAGTTTTGGAGAAAAATGTGTTTTTGTACAATGAGACCAAGTGACAGAAGTGACTTCTGATTCCGGTGCACATTAATTTAAAAATTCCCCAATATTTTACGAAATAACCAATTATATTATAACGAATTTGCTCAATTACTTAAAAATGACACAACAAAGCTAATTAAAATACTTAATTTTTTATAAAAATATATTTTAGGAGAAATATGAATTTTTGTTTAGTGTGCCGTTGTTACAAAAGTGACTTCTGATTTCGTTGATTATTAAATTTATAATACCCTAATATTATACGAAATATCCGGTTTATATAAAAACAAATGGTCTCATTTACTAATGAATGACCTTCTAAAGCTAATTAATGTACTTCTTTTATTATAGGAAGTATGTTTCAGGAAAAAATAGATTTTTGTATAGGGTGCCTAAGTGACAAAAGTGGCTTGTGATTCCGTTGAATAGTAATTTTAATATTCCCCGATATTTTCAGAAATTCCCATGGAATATAATAACGATTGGGCTACTTTACTATTGAATGACATTCTTAAGCTAATGAGATTAGTTATTTTACTATAAAAATATTTTTTGGGAGAAAAAAGTGTTTTTTTCTAGTGAGCCCAAATAACACAAGTGACTTCCGATTGCGGTAAACATAAATTTCAAAATTCAACAATATCCTTAGAAATACTCAATTTATATAAAAACGAATGGGCTCATTTACCAATGAATGACATTCTAAACCTAATAAAATATTTATTTTATTATAAGAAATATATTTAAGGACAAATATGTGTTTTTTTACAGTGTGCCAAATAGACACAAGTGACTTCTTATTTCGGTGAACATGAAATTTAAAATTCCCGATCATTTTTAGAAATTCCCAGTTTATATAAAAACGAATGGGCTCATTTATTATTGAATAACATTCTAAAGTTAATCACAGTATTTATTTTTTTATTAAAAAGTATATTTTAGGACAAAAATGTGTTTTCTTTTGTGCGCCCAAGTTACACAAGTGTTTCTGATTCCAGTGAACATTAATTTAGAAATTCCCCAATATCTTTAGAAATATTCCTTTATATAAAATCCATTAGGTTCACATACTAATCAATAACCTTCTAAAGCTAATTAAAGTACTTATTTTATTATAAAAAATATATTTTTGGACAAAAATGTGTTGTAAAGGGCGCCCAAGTGACACAAGTGACTTCTTATTCCGGTGAATATAAGTTTCAATATTCCCCAATATTTTTAGAAATTCTTTATGTATAAAAAAACAAATGGGCTCATTCACCATTGAATAACACTCTAAAGCTAATGAAAGTATTATTTTGTAATACGAAATATATTTTAGGACAAAAATGGGTTTTTGTTTAGTGCCCCCAAGTGACACAGGTAATTTCTGATTCCAGTGAACATTAATTTAAAAATTTCCGAATATTCTTAGAAATACCCGTTTGTATTAACACGAATGGGCTCATTTACCAATGAATGACATTCTTAAGCTAATTAAAGTTATAATTTTATTATGTGTAATATTTTTTAGGACAAATATGTGTTTTTGTACAGAGCACCAAAGTGACACAAATGAGTTCTTATTCCGTTGAACATTAAATTTAAAATTCCCGATTATTTTTAGAAATTCCCGATATATATAAAAATGAATGTGCTCATTAATCATTGAATAACATTCTAAAGCTAATGAGAGTAATTTTTTATTTAAAAAAATATATTTTAGCTAAAAAATTTGTTTTCGTTTAGGGCGCCCAAATGACACAAGAGACTTCTGATTGCGGTCTACATTAATTTCAATATTCCCTAATACTTTTAGAAATTCCCTATGTATAAAAAAACAAAAGGCTCATTTACTATTGAATGACATTCTAAAGCTAATTAATGTAATTAATTTATTATAAGAAATAATTTTTAGGACAAAAATTGGTTTTTGTACAGTGAGATCAAGTGACACAAGTGACTTGTGATTCCGGTGAACATTGATCCGAAAATTCCCCAATAATTTTATAAATTCCCATTGTATATAATAACGAATTTTCGCATTTACTACTGAATGACCTTCTAAAGCTAATTAAAGTATTTATTTTACTATTAGAAATATATTTTAGGACAAATATGTGGTTTTCTACAGTGTGCCAAAGTGATACAAGTGACATCTAATTCCGGCGAACATTAAATATAAATTTCCCGATTATTTTTAGAAATTCCCGATCAATATAAAAACAAATGCACTCATTTATTATTGAATAACACTCTTAAGCTAATCAGAGTAGTTATTTTATTATAAAAAAATATTTTTGAACAAAAATTGGATTTGATTTAGTGAGCCCGAATGAAACAAGTGACTTCTGATTCCGGTAAATATAAATTTCAAAATTGCCGTATATCTTTAGAAATACCCAGTTTATATAAAAAGCAAATGGGCTCATATACTAATGAGTCACCTTCTAAAATTAACTTAAGTATTTATTTTTTATAAGAAATATATTTTAGGACAAATATGTGTTTTTCTACAGTGTGCCCAAATGACAAAAGTAACTTCCTAATCCGCTGAACATTAAATTTAAAATTCCCGAAAACTTTTAGAAATTCCCGATGTATATAAAAACGAATAAGCTCTTTTATTATTGAATAACATTCTAATTCTAATCAGAGTACTTATTTTGTTAATAAAAAATATTTTTTAGGACAAAAATGGGTTTTTGTATAGTGAGCACAAGTGACACAAGTGCCTTCTCTGATTCCGGTGAACATTGATTCGAAAATTCCCTAAAAATTTTAGAAATTCCCATGGTATATAATAACGAAAGGGCTCATTTACTAATGTATGATCTTTTAAAGCTAAGTAAAGTATTTTTTTTATTATAAGGAATATATTTTAGGACAAATATGTGTTTTTCTAAAGTGCGCCAAAATGACACCAGTTAAATGTTATTCAGGTGAACATTAAATTTATATTCTCGATCATTTGTAGAAATTCCTGATTTATATAAAAACGAATAGACTCTTTTATTATTGAATAACATTCTAAAACTCATCAGAGTACTTATTTTATTATAAAAATATTTTAGAACAAAAATTTATTTTTGTTTAGTCCCCCCAAACGACACAAGTGACTTTTAATTTCGGTGAATATTAATTTCAAAATTTTCCAATATTTTAGGAAATTCCCGGTTTACATAAAAACGATTGGGCTCGTTTATTATTGAATAACATTCTTAATCTTATCAGAATACCTATTTTAAAATAAAAAATAGAGTTAAGGAAAAAATTTGTTTTTGCTTAGTGCGCCCAAGTGACAAAAGTGATTTCTGATTCCGGTGAACAGTAATTTAAAAA
Source organism: Latrodectus hesperus (assembly GCA_037975125.1). Classification (NCBI taxonomy): domain Eukaryota; kingdom Metazoa; phylum Arthropoda; class Arachnida; order Araneae; family Theridiidae; genus Latrodectus; species Latrodectus hesperus. The sequence goes on from CM075853.1 coordinate 88,965,658, forward strand.
TTCTCCAATATCTTTAGAAATTCCCATTGTATATAATAACGAATGCGCTCATTTACTAATGAATGACATTCTAAAGCTAATTAAAATACTAATTTTATTAAAAAAATATGTTTTAGGAGAAAAATGTGTTTCTTTTTAGTGCAGCCATGTGACAAAAGAGACTTCTGATTTCGGTGAATGTTAAATTTAAAACTCCCTAATATTTTTAAAAATTCCCAATGTATATAAAACTGAATGGGCTCATTTACTTTTGAATAACATTTTAGAGCTAATGAGAGTAATTATTTTATTATAAAGAATATATTTTTGGAGAAACATGTGTTATTGTCTAGTGCACCCAAATGACACAAGTGTCTTCTGATTCCGGTTAACACATATATTTTAAAAATTCCCATATATATTTATAAATCCCCTTCGTATATAATAACGAATTGGCTCATTTACGTATGAATGACATCCTAAAGCTATTTAAAAGAATTATTTTATTACCAAAACTTTATTTTAGAACAAATATGTGTTTTTCTACAGTGCGCCAAACTGACCCAAGTGACTTCTTATTCCGGTGAACATTAAATTTAATATTCCCGATCATTTTTAAAAAATCCCATTGTATACAAAAACGAATTGACTCATTTACTATTGAATAATATTTTAAAGCTAATTAAGGTATTTCATTTATTATAAGAAATACATTTAAGACAAAAATTGGTTTTTGTATAGTGAGTCCAAGTGACACAAGTGACTTCTGATTCCGGTGAACACACATATTTAAAACTTCCCCAATATCATTAGAAATTCCCTGTGTATATAATAAAGAATGGGCTTATTTACTAATCAATGACATCCTAAGGCTAATTTAAATAATTTTTTTATTACAAAAACTATATTTTAGGACAAATTTGTGTTTTTCTACATTGTGCCAAATTGACACATGTGACTTCTGATACCGGTGAACATTAATTCAAAAATTCCAAAACAATTAAAAAATTCCCATGGTATATAACAAAGATTGGGCTCCTTTTCTGTTGAACAACGTTCTAAAGCTAATTAAAGGACTTATTTTATTATACAAAATATATTTTTGGACAAATATTTGTTTTTCTACAGTATGCCAAAGTGATACAAGTGACTTCTAATTACGGCGAACATTAAATATATATTTCCCGATCATTTTTAGAAATTCCCGATCAATATAAAAACAAATGGGCTCATTTATTATTGAATAACACTCTAAAGCTAATCAGAGTAGTTAATTTATTATAAAAAATATATATTTGAACAAAAATTGGTTTTGATTTAGTGAGCACGAATGAAACAATTGACTTCTGATTCCAGTAAGATTAATTTAAAAATTCCCTAATATTTTTAGAAATTTCGTATGTAAAAAAAATGTACTCATTTACCATTGAATGACACTGCAAAGTTAATCATAGTACTTATTTTTTTATAAAAAATATATTTTTGGACAAAATTTGGTTTTTGTACAATGAGACCAAGTGACACAAGTGACTTCTGATTCCGGTGCACATTAATTTCAAAATTCCCCAATATTTTTAGAAATTTATAATCTATATAAAAAGGAATGGGCTCATTTACTATTAAATGTCATTCAAAAGCTAATGAGATTATATATTTTATTATAAAAATAAGTTTTATGAGGAAAATTTATTTATTCTTAGTGCCCCTTTTGACAGGACATGTTACGCACTATCATGAAATTAAAATTTCGTCGATATCTTGCGAAATTCCTTTATATACGAAAATGCTTGGGTGCATTTAGTAATTAAAAACAATTTACAGGTAATAACATCATTTATTTTTTTACGAATAACATGTATTTTGAGAAAAACCCCAGAAACTGAAAATTTCCTAGGCTTTTGCTGATCAGCTGATTACATTTCAAAAATCTCTAGATATCTTCATTATCTTCAAGTGTATATTAAAATATTTTGCTGTATTTAGTACCGAATGCAAATTTAAAACTAATATAGCTGTTTGGTTTTATTATAAAAAATACATTTTAGGAGAAAAATGTGTTTGTATATAGTGCGCCCAAGTGACTACTGATTCCGGTGAACATAAATTTCAAAATTTCCCAATATTTTTAAGGATTCCCTGTGTATAAAAAAACGAAAATACTTATTTACTATTGATTGACATTGTAAAGCTAATGATAGTACTTATTTTATTATAATAAATAGGTTTTAGCAGGAAAATGCGGTTTTTCATATTTACCTTTGTGGCAGGACATATTTGTGTGCAGTATTTGTGTGGTAAAACATTTTAGTGCAGTAACCGCATGGTCATGGCACAAAGGAAGCATTTGGATGACGTTTTACGTTGCAGAATTATCGGTCGTCTGGAATGTGGACGTACCCAGCTGGAAGTATCACAGGAACTTGGAATCGCCCAGACTGTCATCTCCAGCCATTGGCAATGGTTCCAAGATGATAGTAATCTGAGCAGACGTTACAGCACAGGTCGCCCCTGAGTTACAACGTCGAATGAGGACCAGTATTTGGCAGTTACTTCCAAAGGAAACAAACGGAGCACAACATCAGACCTGTCTCCTCAGCTCTCATCAGCTACCGGTACACAAGGTAGAACGTGTACAGACGCTTAGAGCGCATTGGTCTATATGCTCGTAGGCCTGTCAGATGTGTTCCACTTATTGCAACTCACTGTCACCTGCGGTTAGCCTGGAATAGAGAGCATGCAATATGTACACCGCAACAGTGGACTTGTCTGATATTTTCCTACGAATCCAGGTTTAGCTTTGAGTATGATTCTCGCCGGACTTTCATATGGAGAGGGCCAGGTACCCGTTACCACTAAGAGAACACCATTGAAGGACACACATATATCAAAAATAAATTCCTTCATTAAATGCAAAATTAAGGTAAAAAAAATAATACCTTAAATACATTACTGAATGATCCGAGCAAATGACACTTTGTGTACGATCATATTATAATGAAATCTCATTATATACGATTAAAAAAGATCTTTTAAAGAGGCAAATGTGTTGTAAAAGTATAGAAAGTATGGAATTCATTAAGAAGATTTATGACTTATAGTAAATAAGTCAATAAATATTGAATATTAATTGTAGAATATGACATCACAAAAATATCTTTTTCGTATGTTTCGTGAATATAAATATTGGTTAAAGTTATTAATTTTAAGATTTAGTTTTAAATTCGTAAAATTAAATTAAAACCTTTATTCATAAGATAGCAAATCAGTATTTAAATCTTAAAACGAACTTTTTCACAAATCTCTTATAGCAAAAACTATACACAAATATACTTTTAACTGAAAGTAGGATTATATCTCTACATTCACATTAAATTAATTATAAATAATTTAATCAGTTACTGTAATAGTTTTGCATGAAATCTTGCAAATAATTATGAATTTTATCTAAACATGTTGCATATTTAATTAATAACTTTGCAAAACGCTGTAGATATAAATTTTGTACAATTTCCAATTCGATCATTTAATCTAAGTTCAAATCATATTTAAAAATATCGATAATCTTATTTGAAAAATGAAAAGTTTTAAACTATAGAAAATCTAAAAAAGTCCGTATCAATAATATTATCCCACTGATAATAAATCATAGAAATCACTATTTAACGATGGTTATTTTAATATTTTAACGCATGGTTATTCAATTGTAAAGTGTTTAGATATTGTATATTAAAAGATATGATTTTATCTTTCAATAGTATTAGAGAATTTTTCTTTAAATTTTACTAAAAATAAATCGCGCAATAAAAAACAATAAATCATTGAAAAAAAGCATAAAACAATTATTTATAATTTTCAAAATGTATTCAATTTTCGTGTCTTATTTTATTAGATCACTTAGAAAAATTTGTTAAATGTAGTTAATCTAAATTAAAAAAAAGTATTTCCAGATAACTACCTGGAGAATTGAAATTATAAGTTATATTTAAAAACATAATTATAAGTTATTGAAATCATAAAACTTTAGTTATAAATAGATAAGTTATTCCCTAATATTTAGTAATATTGTGTCCGGTGGTTGTGGGTTTAATCAAAACAGCCTTTAGTGTAACAATAATTTAATTATTCAAAGTTTTGTTACACACAATAACAAACAGAAGCACTAAGTTAAAGGATAATTAAAACACATCTTAAGAGTTCGAAATCAAAAGCCTAACTAACTTTCTTTCCTTCTCCCCACCAGGGGCACTCTCGGAAAGGAAGAGAGAGTGAAGTGTCACAGGCTCCCTCTCTGGCTGCGAAGTCGTCTCGACGAGTAGCCAGGTAAAATGTTTGACAATTGTTCACGTCTTGGCAAGTTGTTTATTTGAGGTGTCTTAGGAGGTCGACCCCTTCTTTTAATAGGATTTGTTGGCATATTTGAGGTTTTGCTGGCTTCTAGGCATGGACGTAGAGCAGATGTGTGATAGGCTCCAAGAGAAATATTAGGTTGGTCCAGGCTGGCAATTTCGTCGCTTGTTGGGGAGCGTTATGCAAGTATAATATATGGTCCATCTCGGCGAGGTGCAAATTTGGCTGTTATCTTTTTTGCTTTGTTGCTATGAGGATGTAAGGTTACCCATACTTGATCTCATGGTTTAAACTGGTGACTTTTCTTCTATCCTGATCAGCATATTTCTTCCTTTGATCTTGTTTTTGTTCAACAATGCCTTTGATCTCTTTCGAAATATTTGCAAATTTTCTCAAATATGGAGTTATTTTCGCTACGAAGTTGTCATTGTAAATAACTGCGCGCAAATCATGTTGGATATCATCAGGGGTTCTAAGTTCCCTTCCAAATTTTAGAAATGCAGCTGTGTGTTCTGTCGAGTCACATACAGCTGTATTCAGTGCAAAACGTATTGTCGGAAGTTTTTGTACCCATTCAGTGTCTTTGTCTCGAACCAAAATTGCTAATCTCGGTTTGAGATCTCTATTCTTCCGCTCAACAGGATTAGCTTGTGGGCAATAAACTGGAGTAAGTATTTGTTTTATATCAAGAAGATGACAAACCTGTTGAAGAACTGCACTGTGAACCATTGTCACTTATCAGTCTTCTTGGAATTCTGAAAAGCAGGAATACTTCTTCCATCAACACAGTAGCACACTCTCTCGCGGCAGCGTTTTTCAGTGCGAAAAGTTCTACCCATTTTGTTGCAGTATCTTCCACAATGAAAATCCATTTTTTCCCTGCTGTGGACTCAGGCAAGGGAACAAACAAGTCGATGACAGAAGTTTCAAAACGTTGTGAGTTGATTGGAGCTCTCAATAAACCTGCAGGTTTTTAATTTGATGGTTTGAACCTATTACAATCAAGACAATTTTTAACATAATTTGTAATATATTTTCGCATTCCTGGAAAATAATATCTTTTAAAAACTCTTTGATATGTACCATCTGCCCCATAATGGCCTGCTGTTGGAACATCATGATGTTCTTTCAGTACTCTTTCACGCTCATGATTGGGAATTACTAATTAAGCCTCCTCCGAGTCAGATTCTTAGGAATAATGATATAATACGCCTTGATTCATGATATAACCTCTTTGAGTCAAATTTGCAAAATTTTCGTCGTTTGAATTACTTTCAAAACTATCTATAATTATCTTTACATCGCCATCCTTCATTTGTTCTGCACGCAGATAACTTGCTGTTTTGGAGGGCAAATCAATGGTAACTGTGCAGATTTCACAGGTTGCTCTTTCGTGTACACAATTTGGTCGGGAAAGCATATCAGCAATGACGTTCGCTTTACCCGGAATGTATTCTATTTTAAGGTTGTAAAATTGTAATTGCAATGTCCATCTTGCAAGACGACCTGTGGGAGATTTGAGGCTTAAGAGCCATTTTAAAGGTTGGTGGTCAGATGCCACAACAACTTCTGAACCTTCGATATATCCTCTAAACTTTTCAAGGGCCTAAATCACTGCAAGCGCTTCTCTATCGGTTGTGGAATAATTACGTTCAGCCGACGTCAGTAAACGGCTTGCATATTCTATCGGGTGCTCTTCAGGACCTTGTCCTTGAAGTAAAACAGCTCCCAAAGCATAATTTGAAGCATCTGATATTATTACAAAAGGTTTTGATTCATTCATTTGTTTTAAAATTGGTGGTGAAATCAAACATTTCTTAAGAAATTCAAAAGCACTTTGCTCTTTTTCACCCCACTTCCAAATAGTTCGCTTTTTTGTGAGATTGCTTAAGGGATAAGAAATCTCACCAAATTGAGGAATGTAGCGTCTATACCAGCTGCATGTTTGCTAAAATAATTGCACCTGTTTTACATTCTTTGGGGAAGGAATATTAATAATTGCTTCCACTTTAGCTGGGTCTACCTGAATACCGGAATTGGTTTTATAATGCCCAAGGTATTTAACTTTGGCACAAGAAAAATTGCATTTCTCACGATTAGCTCGTAAATTAAACTGCTTGAGTCTTTCAAATACTAAACGTAAGTCTTGGATGTGACTCTCAAAAGTGGGAGACAATACTATGATATCATCTAAGTAAGCAAGCGTATTAACCTTTAGTCCATTTCGAAAAATGTCCATTAGACGCTGGAATGTAGCTGGTGCTGTTTTAAGTCCGAAAGGCATTCTGTTGAACCTAAAGACACCAAGTTGCCATACAAAAGCAGTCTTGTCTTTGTCCTGTGGACGTACATTAATTTGATAATAACCAGATCACAAATCTATAGTGGTCATAAAAGAGGTTTGCTTAGCATTGTGCATAAGATCATCCATTCGTGGTAACGGATGTGGATCTGATTTGGTGACCGCATTGAGCTTGCGGTAGTCAATGCAAAGTCTAAATTTACCATTTGGTTTAGGTATGAGCACTGCTGGTGATGCGTATGCTGAATCACATTCTTCTATTATCCCTGAGGCAAAAAGCTTTTCAATTTCCTTTAAGATATATTTTTTGGCTGGAGAGAGTCGATAAGGAGGTGAAGCAATTGGAGCTGAATCCCCTGTATCAATTCGGTGTTCGATATAAGTTGTTGCATCTCCCCCTTGTTGGAAGATATTTTCATATTTCTTCAAAAAAGCATTAAGTTGTCTCCTCTGGTTTGAGTTGAGATTTTCCCCTTCATCTGATCGAAGGAACGTTGAGCTTTCATCACTCATAGTCCCAATGAAATTAGAACATTGTTTTGCAAATTCTGTTTGAAGTATAAAAGAATTTTCTGGAAGAGTGGTATTTAAGTCTATGAAAGAATTGTCTTCAGATAGATCTTCCCACTGTTTTGTTGGGTTAGCATTTCGTCCAATTTCAGAGGAATGATCTGGAGAATCTGGTAGGAGTGAATCACAATTCACTGGAACATCGAGTTTTGCAAATGAGAAAGTTTTATGTGGTCTATCACTAAAGTGTCACGAGTGTTCTTTAAGATTTAGAACGATCCCTGTTTTCTCTATAAAGTCGATTCCAAATAGAGTATTATTTCTCTGTGCGTCTGGAATAGCAAAAATTGGTACTGAAAATCTTCTTCTCTGTATCTAGACCTTAACGAAAGCTTTATGTACTTCCATTTTTGAATGGCTGCCATCTGCTAAAGTTATATCGAGGACTGATTTTTGGAAATGGATTCCTTGTTCTCTAAGAAGGTGGTAGAGAGTTTCACCAGCTATAGTATGAGTTGCAGCCGTGTCCATATAGGCTGTACCCCACATTCCATTGATGCTTATATTTAATATTGCCATCTGGTTGGATGTTGACAGACTGTTCAACTTTATGCTGTCAAAACGAGCGGAATTCTTTTCAAATTTGGAACAATTCGGACAGTTTGATTTAATATAGCCAGGCGTACGACAATTATAGCAAAAAAACGGGAGAGTTTGTCCTGCTTAAGCTGGTCGAATTTTCCACCTTTAACTTTTTATTTTCAACAGAGTTGAATCTGGGATATTCTTCTCTGAATTTTGGCAATTGTTTCTTATTGATGACTGATGGTCCTTCTTTATTAGCTTTGTGACGAAGATTGTTATGCATCGAGTTTTTCAACCAAATCAGTTGGAGAAGTGATGTCACCACATTCATCCCAAAAGTGTTCTTTAAATTCAGGAGGGCATTTTTTCTTGATCTGATCGGTTATCATAGGTCTTACAATTTTTCAAACGTGTCTACTTTTCCTTCCTTTATCCAATTTTCAAAATAGCTTTGAATTTCAAAATAAAAGTCATTCCATGTACTATCAGGATTCTTTTTATGTGTCACAAATAGGTGACGAAAACGTTCAGCGCTTAATTTGAATCTTTTTAGCAAGATCTCTTTTATATAGTTGTAATTTTCAGCTTTTTCTTCTGGCTCGCGTGCGATAATTTTTGCCACGTCACTTGGAGGAACTCCAACTAGGTAAGCGATCCATTCATTTTCAGGAACCTTTAGAAACTTTAACTGTCTCTCAAAAAGATTAAGAAATAAAGAGATGTCGTCTTCTTTTGCATTAAAGTTAGGAATTAACTTTTTTAACTCAAGTTTTGGTGGATCATTTGATTGAATGGGTAATACCGGTGATAGCGAAGACAACTTTTGGACTTCAAGTTGTAGCTTGGATTCTTTCTTTTTCTATTCTAGCTTCTTCTATTTATTTTTCTTGTGTTATACGTCCACTTGCTAATCTCTCCTGCTCTTATTTTGATATTCTTTCTTCAATAATACTGGATAATAAGTTTTTCGTTAGTTCCTCATCATCCTTGTCAGATTTGACGATTAAACCCTTTAGCTGGATTACTTTTATGTTGTTCCCAGTATCCAAGCCCAATTCCTCAGCCAACAATATCAAATCTTCTTTTCGACCTTTTGCGAGGTATGCCATCTTAAGTCTATCGTAGAAAGGTTACCAATTTCAAAAGTCTTAAGTGTTTATTAAAGTTTGAGGATAAATGAAAACATAATGGTTCATGTAAATATCTTGCAATTCCGAACAAAATTTACACTCACTGTACTAAATTGATTAAAATAATTTTACTTAGTTTATTTTCACTACAGAATAAAATTATAGTTCAAAATAATTTTAACATAGTAATCATTGACACATTTTTAAAATTGTGAAAGTCACTAGAAATGTTTAATGTAAAACTCCTTTAAACCAACTTTTTTGATAACAATTGTAAATAGAATAATTAATAAGTGAAAACCAAATTCACAAGTTAAAAGTCTTATACATCAATTATGAAAATTTACCCAGAAATCAAATTTCAATCACTAAAATAGTAACTATTTAAAAATCTTATTTGATTATTGAAAAGACAATAATTACTTATGACAAATATTACTTATGATAACATAATTTTATACATATATGTATATTCAATAAACTTAGTGAACACTTTCGATTTCACTTTAAATTGCAAAACAATTTACCAAATTTTAAAACTCTTGTACCATTTATTCTGCTACACACAGTATTTAGCAATCAATAAAATATAATTTGAACTCAATTTATATAAGTATTCAAACAACAAGTAACATCTATGAGTATTGTTTTCTATAATAGAAAGTAACTTCAAGTATTCTAAAATGAATCATGTAAAAATAACACTATATAAATTTATATTTTGATCAAAATCAATAACACGAAAACATTCTAAATGAAATACTAAAATATATTCTATATTCACAAGTTCTAGCAATGTTTAACTTATCAATTAAAAATTCACATACATTGTTATTACAATTATAACAATACGTTATTTTCATGACAATCAATCATACATACATTACATATTTGTGTCTCGTAAAACCTTTTTAATATTCTTTCAGAGATAAAATAATATGCATTTATATATTTCACATCGTGATAACAAAAAAATCTATCCTTTCAAATAAAAAGAAAAATTCAAACAATTATTAATTCCATGTGAAGAAGAAAAATATCTTAAGCTAATACTATTTTCAACATTTTTATTTATTTATGTATTTTAGACAGAACCAAAACACAAATGTAAACATTACCAAGAATATGGCAAATACAGTTTAATATAAAATGGCATATTTGTTCTAATTCAGAACACACACCATAAATTAACAATTTCTGGTTTTGTCGGGAAGGCTTCTAAAATACAATTTCAACACAATAATATTAAAATGATTTATTTCAAATGCTATTCGATATGAAGAAAGAAAAATAACTTTTTAGAACAATATTTTACTTTCATGGACCTTGTTATTCATACAGAAAATGATGAGTAAGCTATCTCTTTCTTTTATTTATGTCTAACACTAACTTTAGAAAAGAAAGCTAATATCAAACTAAACAAATTAAATTTTTTTTATTAAACTGTGATCAACAATTTTAATAGTAGTTATGATTCACTTCCAAATTTAGGAAAAAATATTAACATCACAGTACCTTTAAATGACTTTTCTTTTCGGGGTGAAAAGTAACTATACCTTGAAATAAGTTTTTCAGAATGAAAATACTGTTCAAGTAAAACAGGAAATCCAGGTCTTACTATTCAGTCATACTCGGAGTAAGTTTTGATTCGATTCGCCTGAAATAAAACATGAGTCAAGCCTTTGTTTTCGATAACTCAGAATAGGTCTCTGTTTGTAATAAAGGCTATAATTTTGAAAAGCGGTTGGGCACCAATGTATCCGGTGGTTATGGGTTTAATCAAAACAGCCTTTAGTGTAACAATAATTTAATTATTCAAAGTTAAGTTACACACAATAACAAACAGAAACACTAAATTAAAAGGATGATTAAAACACATCTTAAGAGTTCGAAATCAAAAGCCTAACTTTCTTTCCTTGTTTGCATCTTTTATTTGAACATCAATTTTCCTTCAAACTGTAAAATTTTTACGATTGAGTGTAGAACTTTAGTTTCAGTTAATAAGCGAGCAGTATACCCAAATCTTGAGATGATTGCAGTGATGAATTTTTTTGTTTTAAGTATGACTTAAAAAGATCTTATGTTAATTAATGATGAATTCAATAAAGTGGTATAGTTTAAAATAAATGTAAGAAAAATTAGGTGAATATAATATACAGGGTGATCTTTTTTAAAGTGACAGTGTTTGGAGCGCCCTGTAGCCGGAATGGCATCAGGGCTCTCCAAACATAGATCTAATAGCCGGAATGGCACCAAACTTGGTATTCAGATTAATCAAGACACGGGAAAAATGATTCTGTAAAAAAAATTTTGTTCCAAAAATCGACGCTAGGTCATTTTGTGGCGCTTTACAATGTATAAAATGTGAGAAAAGAAAAATACTGATACATACAATCGTACAATTAAATTATTAATTTTTATTTATTACATTAACTTCCCCGGTGATGAATTAGACCACATTCCATGTGAGCTCCATTCTCAGAAATAACACCGTGCATTCTGCGTACAGCGTTCCTCACAGCCGAACGTAACATGTCACGAGGAATATTCCACACTGTCTTTGTTATGCAGTCCTTTAGAATAGACAAATTTGATACTCCACCAACAGAAACGCACGTTCCGGTAACGTGAGAGGCATGGCAACAGGAGCTCGTTTACTTCAGCTGAGATTATTTGTCGGAGCTGTCTACTATTTGCTTTTATAGCCCCTATTACTGGCACTGTCATCGAACAACATTTGCATTTTGCTTTGATATCTGTGTTTTATGCTAATTCACGTTATTGTAAATTACAGCAGCGCCACAAATGCCCTTGCGGTGACTTTTGAACTAAAACTTTTTTTTTACGGAATTTTTTCCCCATGTCTTGATTAGTCTAAATACCAAGTTTGGTGTCATTTCGTCTATTAGATCGCGCTACAGGACGCTTCAAACACTGTCACTTTAAAAAAGATCACCCTGTATTTCAGTTTATGCTTACATTTAAGTCAAGCATTTAGTTTATTCTTGTTGAAATTAAAATAATTATTCACAGTAACAGGTTTGTATAAGTTACCTCTTTTTAAAAATAGAAGTATAAATTCTAATAGAATCAAACTGTTTAATTATATAGTACATTCAACAGTTTACATAAATGAATTATTCAACGGTTTAAATAAATGAATTATTTTATAAACGGTTTACTTAAATTTATTTACGAGTAAAATCTACACACTCATGTTCATAAATTGAGGATAATTCAGAATCACAAAGAAATTGAACTTTAAAATAAAAGTTTCACATGTGTAGAATTATCACACTTCTTGAAGAATAATATGCAAATTACAAGAAACCACCAGATGGCGACGCCGATAGTATGTCACAATGACGAGATTGTAAGAGAGGAGTATATAAGGAATGGTTGCTAAGAAGTAAAATTGTTCACAAGCGCTTTAAAAGGCTTTTAGTGCAGTAACCACATGGTCATGGCACAAAGGAAGCATTTGGATGATGTTTTACGTTGCAGAATTATCAGTCGTCTGAAATGTGGACGTACCCAGCTGGAATTATCACAGGAACTTCGAATCGGCCAGAGTGTCATCTCCAGGCATTGGCAACGGTTCCAAGATGATGGTAATCTGAGTAGACGTTACAGCACAGTTCGCCCCCGAGTTACAATGCCGAATGAGGACCAGTATTTGGCAGTTACTTCCAAAGGAAACAAGGAGCACAACATCAGACCTGTCTCGTCAGCTACCGGTACAATTTCAAGGCAGACCGTAAACAGACGCTTAGGGCACATTGGTCTATATGCACGTAGGCCTGTCAGATGTGTTCCACTTACCGTAACTCACTGTCGCGTGCGATTAGCCTGGAATAGAGAGCATGCAATATGCTCTCTATTCCAGGCTTGTCTGATATTTTCCTACGAATCCAGGTTTAGCTTTGAGTGTGATTCTCGCCGGACTTTCATATGGAGAGGACCAGGTACCCGTTACCACCAAGAGAGCACCGTTACGGCGGTGCAGGATTTCTCGTTAGGGGAGGAATTTTCTGGGTTCCATAACTAACCTGCATGTTCAGAATGTAACCATAACAGGCCACATCTATCGGAATATCATTCTGGAACAACATGTATGTTTGTTTCGGTCCGCCATGGGTGCAGAATTTCTGTTTATGAATAACGCCCGTATGGACAGACCAGGATACTCAACGGACTTGAATCCAATAGAGCATGTGTGGGGCAGTTTTACTGTCCTTATTTCGGAATACTTCGGTAAGCGTCCAGTTTTACGGAAGTATTTTTAACCCCTAGATGTACAACAGCTTCTAAAATGTCTCACTCTGGTACGATATTGCTGGAAAGATGTTTGCATCTTGCGCAAATTCCACTCCAGACTAATTTTTAAAATGTTTAGTAATTGCAGAGTAGCTTTGAATGTTTACAGACCAGATTTTATTGTTCTTGTGCTTATGAGCTCGTTGAGCAATAAAAAACTTTTCATCAGTCAAAAGGAATTTCTACCAATTCTGACATGCGATCCATCTAAAAAACTTTCGGCATCTTTGGAGCAGGACCAGTTTTATTTTATTTTTTTTAGTAAGCTGAACTTAGAGTTTGTAAAACAATTCTTCAAGCTTATTTCGTAAATAAACATACCCATTCGTCGCACTTATAGGTAATGTATTACTGAGCCCTCCTTCTAAATGAAATCCTTGGATTTCGTTGAATTAGATGGCTTTGCGATTACTGAAAGTGTTTATTATACTATCGTCTACTTCTCTGAGGATGATCATCATTGCTGAGCTCTTTTATATACCAGATTGATTGAGACACTGTGTTTGCTGAGGCACATTATGCAAATAATTTCACACTGTCGTTTTAGTTGCTTAAACTTTAAAATAAATATTTTACTAGAAATTAGAATATATATACATATATATATGCATAAACATAAACTAGGTGATATCTAAAGCAGTAAGCGAAATGAATAAACAAATTAAAAGAAATTAGCTTACATCTCTTCTGTGATGCAATAACTTTTTAGTTTTTTGCTGCACTCTGTATACTTAGAACAGGTACATATTTGCAAAGTAACAAATTAAAAAATAAAGAGTAAGTTAAATGTTTAACTTTTGGATAATACTACGTTTGCAATGTTGAAAGAATCAACCAAAATTTATTTTAAAGAACATAAAAGAAATAATTTTATAATAAAATTCCTTTCTGAAAAAAATCATCATTTTTATTATGAATTCAGAATTAATAAACAATTATTACTTTTCAAATTTTCTTTTATAATTTAAATTACGATGGAAATATCCTTTTTCTTTGAAATACAATTTTATATTTATGTATATAACACATTTTACCATTTTATATTAAATTGACATATGGAGGATTTTACAGTTTTGGATATTGGCCTAATACACGTTAATAATGAAAGTATATCACTACATTATTCATATAAATTATATGCATGTATTCTTTTAACTTAAAAAAAAAATAAAAATGGTGGTTACTTTACATTAATGTTCCCAATCTAAATGAGGTGAAACATAAGTCTCAGACTCTCAAACACAGTTATCCTTCTCCTAGTTTAACAGTTAGCGAGTTCAATTTCTATGACATGAATGGGTGTTTATAACAGTTTCTATTTCACTTTAAGCTTCAATTACCTGCTAAATTAAAAATCATGCAAAAGTTAAATAGAAAAATAAATCAAATTTATTATAAATTCTTAATGTTAACATACTAAGCAAATTTTGCTAGTTAACACTATTAAAGGATATGAGCAACAAGGTATATTAATTATTTTATTCAAAAATAACTTTTACAGAATATATGAACATTATCACAAAGCATTATAAACAAAAGTTGATAATTTATAAAACTCTGTTTTTCACATTATATAAATATACATATTTTTAAACTTATACAAAAATCTCAATCATTTCGATATTTACGTGAACATGAAAACAATAAAGATAAAAATAACCTATACATTATAATATAAGGTTTAGTTCCAAATAGTCAGCAATGTAACACTCTATCGTCTCTTTCTGGAACTGAACCATCTACATCTGGAAAATATTTGGCTTGATAATTTAAAAATGCAAGGTTTGAAGCTTTAAGGCGTGCACTAGTTCCTACAGTCATAACTGATGGGCTGATGCATGGTGTGGAACAATGGGAATTAGAAAGATCACATTGATCTAAAAGTTTTATCATCTCATGTGATGAGGGTCCACCAGTCAAATTGCAAGCTATAAGAAATTAAATGAAATAAAAAAAATGTACCAAATAGGATTGCAGTATGAAAATTTAAAAAAATAAATTTTAAAATATTAATCATGATAGATTTTCTTTATAAAATCTTAAGTAATTAATTGCTGCATGATGCTGAACAATGGGAATTTGAAAGATCACATTGATCTGAAATTTCAATCATTTCACATTATGAGGGTCATCCAGTTAAATTGCAAGAAATTAAATGAAATAAGAAAAATATATACATTATTAAGTGCCTTTAGAGGAATATTTTTGGACAACTGAGAAAGTTTCAAAATATCTATTTTTCCCCTAAGTATAAAACACCTATGCTCAAATGACTAAATATCACAAGTCAAATGTAGTGTTATTAAAAATTACTAATTTTTAAGCAAAATATTTAATAAGTATAGACTTTAGTTGCTTTATGAATGATGTAAGAATGACTTATGACACAAAGTTCATTCCACAAATCAGCTAATTGAAGTATGAAAATTTAAAAAATATATCCTCAAATGCACTACTAAATGCAATAAAGAAAGTCGTTAATGAGATAAAAGCAATTTAAATAGTACTCCATTATATATACTAAGTACTATGAATTAGAGTAGGACATAACATTTAGATTTAATTACATTTAAGTTTGTTTAGTCCACTTATTAAATATGTTACTATGAGATATCTTAATAAACCTAATATAAAGAAACAAATAGTTCACAAAGTGAGATATTTTAGAAGTAAAAATCCACGTTATATTAAACACTAGTAAGCAGATTAATTTTCTCTGGAAGATGTTCACTGGAACAAAAAGATTTATTTATGTAAAAAATGGACCAATTATTAAAAAATATGCTATAATATTGATAACTATCATATAAAAATCTTGGGATCAAATGAAAAGCAGATGTCTTTGAACACATTTGCAGCATAATAATAAAATTGTTTAGCCAAATGTAAAAAGAATATTGCAATTTTAAATGCAGTCAATTTATGGAAACAAACATTTTACAAAGAATTTTATATATAATTTCAATAAGATACAACAGATATAAAAAACCAGGAAACTTTTCCTAGGAGAGTAATGAAATGGAATAAACAGCAAAACTCACATTTCAATTTCATGGCATTAAAATTCAAGGTTAAAATAAAACTATTTAATAAACATTTTGTTTACTTCAAATATTATATATTTATTGAGATTATCTTCATAGCAACAGCTTTGGTAAAGCATTTTGGACTCTTAATTTAGAGAATACTTAATTTAAAATATATACACATAGATTAAAAAAAATTTACTTTAAAATTTATAGAATAAATTAAATTTTTAAAAATTTGATACTTGATAATTTTTTCTAGCCAAAGATAAATTAAAGCTTACACTGTTCAATCTACTAACATAGGTAATACTTAAAAATACATTTATGTTTATTTGATTTTTATTTATTTGCTACATTGCTAATGCATTAAACTCAAAAATTATCATTTTTAACCAACAGCAAACTTTTTTTTACTAATGTATTTTGGATTATTTTTACTACTGATTAATAATAACAATTAAATAATTATTTTAAAAAATCCAAAATTTGTATCCTTCTAAAAATGAAAAGAATAAGAAACTGATATTTAGATTTTGTAGAAAAAGAATTTTCTTTTTCACTGAGAACTAAATCAAACTTCTTTGCATTTAATAATGAAATACAAAGAAAAGTAGAACTAAATAACTGTTTAACAATTATGTGTTAATAAGTTAATGCATTTATGTTCTAGTTAAAGGAAAAAAGAGATTCATAGTACTTTCAGTGGAGAAAATTTCATGTAATTAGTAATTTTCTGACTCACTGTCTTGATGAAATAAATTTGAAATTTTATACTTTTAAAGCGTAAAATTTCCAGGGTTTCACACAGCTCTGAAAAATGCTATTTCTCACTGCAGAATGATTTTTCTCTCTAAAAATTTATTTTTCTTTAGTTATGGTTCTTATGACATAATATATTAACCAACTGAGAATTTGTAAAATAAAATTTCAGAGCTCAGCCTGAACTTGTTAGAGAGGAAAAATTTCCAACTTAGAAAATGAATCAAAGTAAGAAAATTAAAATCATAGAACTTGTGAGCACTTTTCACTGAGGAAGTTACATTTTACTTTAAGGAAAATTTATGGGAAGTAAGAAGATGAAGTAATTTAAGAAAGTAATTAAGGGAAATCTTCCACATACTTGGCTCGCCTTTAGCAGACAGATCTAAAGCAGTTGTGAGATCCCACATCTGAAAAACAAGTAAAGTAAACAGTCATTAAAATTATGAATCATTTGTCAATATTATCTGACAAAAAATTTATGTCTCTATACATTACGGAATAAATTTTAATAGCTTACATAAAGAAAAGTCCCTCAAAATGAATAATATATTACAGAATGAATCTAAATGTAAATAATTGTAATGATTTTTAAACAAAAAAAGGTTTTATTTACATTTTATAGACACTCCCTCCCTCTCTCTCTCACACACAAATACATACATACTTAGCAGATTACATATCAATTTCTTATGTAAAATAATCTTTGTAGAAAAAATTTCTCATGCAGAAGAAAGAAATTATTGGATTTCATTCCACTCTTCCACTGCAATTTTTCAGAGTACAGCCAAAGTTTCAATGCAGTCAATAAAAAGTTAAAAATAACAAAAAAACACAATATTCCACAAAATAACTTAAATTTTTATATTTATCTCATCTAACGCAGAATATTTAATTGTATTGTGGATAGACTATTGCTAAGCCAATGTCTTGTTTAGAAGCATTGTTTCAAAAGCAATATGAACTAATTAACATATTATCCCTTTTTAAGTTAATCTTTTATATGAGAATCTATCAATAACAATTAAATTATGAAACACTTTATACAAACACATTTCTGATAAAGCACAAAAACACCTTTCACCCAATTCATTATTCCAGAGACAGTTAAAAGGAGTATGTAGACTACATTTAAATCTACTATTCAACTGTGAAAAAATATAGCAAAATTGTTTTATTTATGAATTGTTGCCATAAAATATTTCTTTTCACAAATTAAATGTTCTTGTAGAACATTAACACTATTTTTCTGATGACAACATGAATTAACATAAATAAGTAAAAAAAATTCCTTCATAATAAAATTTCAAAATTAGGTTATTATGCTTTGAAAAATTATAGAAAAGTTGAACTTTACAATAAATCCAGAAAAAATGTAAAGAAAAGTTAATACCTGAATGACTCCATTACTGTGCCCAGTAAAAATGTAACGTCTAGGCCTAGATCCCATTCTATTAGAGCCTTCACACTCATGAACACAAAAGGCTGTTATAGATGTATTATCCACAGATTTAATAGTGCAAATTCTAAAATAAATTCAAACTTTTATAGTACACAAATTCAAACTTTACACTTTTATAAAGTCACTTATTATGGGCAGGGAAAATATATTTGAACTAATATGAGAAACTTTTAGAATACATTTTTGTTTAAATGTCTTCATTTTCTTACATAGTTTATTCTTCACTAATTAATTTCCTTTTAGAAAATTTTCAAAATACCAAAAATACTCTTCTTTAACTACTATAGTTTAGCCAAATGCAACAATAGTGTAACAAAAATTTGATATTGTAACACTTAAATATTGCACTAACTTTAGATAAACACCAAAACCTAAATATACATTTAAGGAATTACTTTATCAGAGTTTAGAACATAAAAGAAAATATAAAAAAAAATGTTCAAACTTACATTTCTTAAATTTATTTTATAAGTAGTTAAACACATGTTGTGAAACCTTTTTAACACTTCAAAATAGAGTACAAAGAGGTTTATATAACTTATGAATGGTAAAATGGGTATTTAATTAGTGAATTTTGCTCTTATTGTAGAAAATTTGACATACATATAATGCAATACATAAACATTATTTCTTACTAATTAGTAATATACTGAATATTTGAACCAATTTTAAAGATACAAAACAATAAAAACTTACATTTTATTTCAGTCAAACTTATATGAACATTTTATACTTTATCATTTATTTTCCTCTTCTCCAGAGAACAGAACAAACTATTTTGAGTAAAATGATGCATACTCACAATTTTATATCAATAAAAATTGAGATGAACAAGAGAAAAAATAATTTATATGTTCTTTTACCTTTTTAATGAACAAAATTGCTCGAAGTATTTTAATTTTGATTTCAAATAAATTTGAATTTTAATCTGGATTTGTAATCACTTACTCAGGTAACTACCACTACTGTAAAATCTTTTGACTTGAAAATAACTTGGTTGTCTGCAACTTATTTTTCGATAAATTTTAACTGGAGTTCCCAATTCATAATACAATTTTAATGAATAACTACATCAAGGCTTATAGATACTCATGAAACAAATTACAGAAGTTTTCTAAAAGTCATACTAATAATTCTACTAAGAGGCACTTTTTATATATCATAAAAGTATTTTTCATAAAAAATTTAGATATTTAAAAAAACTAATGAATATTTTGGTCAGATATTAAAAATGATTATCAAAGATTACCTATATGATAAGAAATTTTTTAATATATTCTAATTCATAGCAACATTCATTTTAAGTGCTTTTAGTCAACAAAGTGTTACAAAATTTGCATTATATAAAGCTGCAAAATTAAGTTCCAAAATGCGGTCGCAAAAGCCTACAGTAGTTGTATGCCAAATTTTATATTACAGCTTAAATATTCTTGCTATTTCAGAGTTAATCCTCAATTTACTACTTCAATAAAACTGAATGTACTACTCAAAAATTTTAAAATCTTTTTTCATAGTTAAAATATATAAAAAATTAGAATTTTACAGAAGTTTGGAATTTTTTTGTTTTGTAAGATGAAAAATTCTAACTGAAAAATGAATAATTCTTAAAACATCTTGCATTTTCTTGTATTCATAACTATTATTAATAAAAGTCTGCTTTGAAATAATCAAATTACAATTAATCATCAGTTTTTCAGCTCCTTACCAGTAATTCTGCATGTAAATATTTAATTTGAAAAATAAAGTTTATTTTCGATATCTCACAATATATATTAAGCAATAATTCAACAACACGAAACTTCAAGGTTTGAAATAAGATGGATTTGAATGGACTGCATTTCTAATATTCATGGGAACAAGCATTTTTAAAAGAATTTATTTTCTTTAACTATTCCTTTTTTCATATTCGTTGATCTAGATGAAAAGCTCAATATTTATAACACATGAAATCTAACTAATTCCTTTGATTCATTGCATTGAAAATTTTAAATATCTATATTATATATATATACACACATATATATACATACACATACACACACATGTATATAAAACATTTACGAAATTGAAAATATTTTCTAACAAAAAAATTAACTGCATAAATAATCAAAAACTTCCAGAAATCAACAAAAAATTATAAGAATTTCCAAGATCCAAGGAAAAAGTAATCAATTTGCATGAATTTAATGGAACTATACAAACCCTGATAACTGAACACAGTTAATGAACAGTTTTTCAGTTAAATGATAGTGAAAATCACCAGTTTTCTAAACATTAACACTGAAAAACAAAAAAGTATAGAAGCTATAAAATAAATCAAATTGCAGTTTGCTGTATTAAAACTAAGAAAAATATCGCTAAATGTTCTGATACTTCAGAGAATAAATTGTTACCAATCACTAAAACAATAATGACATACACTTGAAATATCATAAATGGCTTCAATAATTCATTTTCAGAGCTAAAAGATTAAATTCCTAAAATGTTAAAAATAAATAATTTAATTTGAACAATCATTTTGTTCCAAAATACCTTTTTCCAGTTGAAGCATAACGAACATACAACATATCAGTTTCAGGTACAACTTTTTGAATAAACACTTGCTCATCATCTTGCTCTCCATATGGGCCTATTCAAATAGCAATTCCATATAGATACATAAGATACTCACAATAAATGTACACATGCAAATTATCAACCATCAAATTTTGTTTACATAGGGTAGCACATTTCCTAAATACTTTAGTTAAGGGTAATACTTTGAATGCAATATATTTTATAACATGTGCCATAATAATAAAAATTATAAATATCATACAAACTTACTTTAGAGTTTTGAATATGAGGTGCAAGTTAAAATTTGGTACTATTTATAAAGATTAGAAAAGACAGTTTGAGATATTAATGAAATTTTGGTTGAAAATTGATAAAAATTCCTTAACCATAAATTTGAATACTTGACAAAACAATATAAAATTTAACATTTTTTATAAATATATTTATACATTTAAATATAGCATTAAAAAATTCATCAGTTTTTTTAATGGAGTTAAAAGATAATTTATATTTTTTATTATGTCATAAAATGTAAAGAATTTCAGGAGCAAGAAGCAAGGAATTACCACAGAATTTGTAAATATTGTTTTTGCTACAGCAAGACCTTGCTAAAATAACATGATTGACGAACAAAAACATTCCAAAAAACAAGCAAATTTTATAATGTAACAATTTCAATAAAGAGTAATGTGTTTGTATCAAACAGAAGGAAGAAGTCAGAATGTGTGACAGAAGGAAAAAGAAAATGTAATCCTGGTCTCAATTATTTTTATTAACTATTAATAAAATTATTCTCGAAGGTTTCTGATAAATGTAGAAGCAAGTTACAAAAGTTTCAAAACATTTGTGAAAACACTATAGCACACAGAGCCTTAACTGAAGAATATTTTGTAACTGAATATTTAAGGTAAAAAAATGTTCAATGGTGCACTGCACAAATTATAAACATTAAAATACACTAATTGTTCTAATGAACAATTTTGTTTTGTGGCACTATAATAATTTTAATAAAAAAATTGAGGTAATTTAATTTGATAAAGATTCATTAGATATAAGTTTTGATTGACTGAAATTCATGTTTATTAGTAAATTAAGAATAAATTTTAGAATTTATTCAAGTTAAGTTTACAGTTGTGTTGAAAAATTAAAACTCATGAAATTTTATAGATGAAAAATTTATTAAAACCCTCACTCACATTATAAAAAATTTATTTTCATTGATGATATACTAATCAATTTAGCAGACTGAATCATTAAAGCTTCAATGTGAAGTACTGTGATCGAAAAACTGGTATTTTGATGAAACATTATAAAGTATGATTCTAATGAATAAGTTAAAATAAGATTAATCTTACAAAAAGCAATGGGAAATATGAATGATTCATTGGAAGTATTGGTAAAATTCACCTACCACTATCATTTCCTGCACTATAACTTATATTTGGTTCCATATCTTCCAAAGATATGACTTTAAAAGATGCTAATGGTGTGGATCCAGGTTGAGTAGAAATCATTCCTCGAAATCTTGTAACACTCCAAGTTCTAGCATGATTGTATTCAGAACAAACTAAAGAAATATTATTTGTGTTAGCTATTAACAATACAATTAAGATTTAAATAAAATTATTTGCTTATTACTATTAATTACCAAATCTAATAATTTGATTTTCATTTCAAGCAAATTTTAAATATTTAAGAATTTTCCTTGTATTTAAAGAAAAATTACTTTTATATCTATATTTATTTGGTTATAAACAATCTATTAAGATTTTTACTGAGTTATTCACATAATTTTATAATGCAATTTCCATAAATATTTTTATGACCAAAAATTTCATAGTATTTTTTATAATTTTAATTTAAAAAATAAATACACTATTGAAAGAAAAATTATTAAACAACAAAATCATACTGTTTATCCAAAAAACAAAAACTTAATTACATTATTTTAAAATAATATAAACGTATTTCTATAAGAAATGGTCTAAGATATTTATATTCTTTGTTGTAATATGTTTGTCTTCTCAGCTGTTATTGATACTGAGTTGCTGAGATCCAGCGCGACATTACATGACCTTTTTGGACTCTGAATTCTCTATTCTCTAAATGATCATGTGATGTCACAACCAATGCAACCAACAATACTGTCATATCATCAACTGTGTGTATCCCATTAAGCAACAGTTCAAGCTTTATTAAAATTGGAAATTCATTGGAAAGTATTTCTTCTTATATAAAGCATTTTTCATTCAAGTATTTTGTAAGTGTCACTAACACATTGCTTATCTTACATGAATGCATTGAAAATCGATCATTTGCATGTGCCATTATCTTACCATGTAACTTTAAAGTTTAGAGCATAGGCATTTTGGTGAAAATTTTAATGACTAGCAATGTAAATCCTGCATGATCTTAGATATTAATCACATCATCTGGATATATAAAATCCTTCCTAACAGATTTGTCAGATTGACAGACTCTCTCAGTCAATGAAATAATGGTTCAGGCAAAAAATGGACAGTCTAAGGAAGTGCATTTTTTTCTATATAAAATGTTTCAACTTTTTAGAAAACTGAAAATTTATAAAAAGCAATTATAGGTATGTTCACAAATACAACAGAATTCTATCTTAAGAACATAACTTTCTTTGGTTAAGTGCTAGTTTCTCCCAGAAGCAAATTTTTCAAGGGTCAATTTGAAAAGTATTTTAATGGGAAAAGTTTAATTTTTGCCATAAGGAGTTTATGAATTTACAAAAATACTATTTTAAAGATCAGAAACCTGAATCCCAAAGTTATTAGTCAAGTCTACATTACAATCATCTGTTAATCAGAAGATTGAAATTACGGGATTAGGATTCTTTCATCTAAAAAAAAATTATTATATCATTTTCAATTATTTGTTAACTGTAGGTTACAAACAAAAATACTCAAAAAAACAAAGCAGGAGAGAATAACCAATGAAATTCAACAAAGGATTTAGAATTAATGAACATATAAAAACAAAAATAACTTACAAGGATAAAAACTACTGAAACAGAGAGAAAGAAAAAAAACACACTAACATTAACTTGTAACTTTAAAGTTTATTTTTTTAAATGTTTCCTTGGCAAACTAATTAATACACATATTTAAAATATTAAATATAACACTTTTTCATTCCAAATACTTTGTTAATTTCTTTTTTATAAATGTAATAGTAGAATTGTTATTTAATTCAACAGATTAAAAACAGGACTAAGACTTTAAAAAGAATATCATTTTAAAAATTTATAAAAAGTAATAATAATAATAATAATAAATTTCATTTAAGAATTTTCAATGAAAACAGTTTGCTTACTTACAAACTGGTATTTGGAAGTTATGAGAGTGAAACTATTTCCATAAAATTCAAAATAAACTAATATAGAAGAGAAATAATAATCAAAAACTTTTAAACTCTATTAGTTTTCTCAATAATTAAAAGTTACGAATTTAAACATTTCAATGAATAACGTTTTTTATATTGAATGTAACTAATATAGAAAAAGAAAGCAAATATTGTTGTTGGTATAATTTTCTTAAATGAACTTGATTTAAAATTTAAAATGTCTACTTAAATGTTTATTTTAAGGCAAGTGGATGCCTTGCTCAAACATAAAAACTGAGTCGGTTACACAACAACCAAGTGATTTTAAATTAAACTGTAGTCTTATTGTATTGTATATCAGATTAAAAGCATAATGATAATAATCCTCCCAATTCTCAAGTGAAATATTATTTATAATTTCTTTCAATTTTTTGACATTTTGATATAAATTTTAATTTGGTCTACATCATATTCTATATTATCACTATGATAGTGTTACAGAGAAAGCCACAAAATTTAATGTGCAATTGTACTCCTCAATCAAACTTAAATTTATAAGTGTTTTTTTTTATCCAATCTCTTTAAACACAGCATAAATTGGTTCTATATTTCTACTTATAAAGCAAACTATATACTACAACTATCATTTGTATATAAAATAACCAGGCAGATATTTACACAGTACAAACTGCATTACTTACTAAAAGTAAGGTCTTTATCTTCAAAATATGACTGTGTATTCAATTGCAAGCATTTTCGCAGGTAAGAAATCTCTTTGTCAAGTAGATCAGAGTAAGTAAAATTAGAATCCCAGGATTATTGCTCAGATAAATTTTGTTATGGTAGCTCTGGAGATTCCCTTTAAATTCATATCAATAACAAAAATGTATTTTAGGATTTGAATTTGTTTTGGGAAATGAATCCTTTTCTTTAGCTGGGAATGCACATCAACAGCAAAACTTTAAATATTATAGGTGACACTGGAAATATTCTGCATATTTTGCATACTATGTATTTGATAAGAGAACTAAAGATTTTAATAAAAACATAGTCATAATGTAAAATTTTAATTGATGATTTTATATGTGGTAATGCAAAAATAATGAAATTGAAATCACATTAAATTTGCATTTTAAATGTAATAAACATAAAAGAAGATATACCTGATATGAGAAACTTTTCAGAAAGAACAACTTTAGTAACAGGACTTCTATGAACTGTAAATGTTTGAAATAATTGTGGTCCATGACCAACAGTTTCAGGATGTTGAACTATTACTCGCACAGTTCCTGAACTTGTACCATATGCAATTTCAATCCAATTTCCACAAAGACCTATGGCATAATTATAAGATATTAGTTTTGTGCAAAATGTAATAGTATGGCAATAGGTTCTTAGGAAGTACTTTGTATGAAGTTTACAAACAAGTTTTTAAATTAAAAGAAACATCCATAAATTTAAGCTAAAAATTCAAACAAATTAAAAGCCAAGAAAGAAAATAAGTAAAAGAAATACTAGATTTTATATTAATTTCAACTAAGTCACAAAAACTTGTAATATAAATAATGAAATTTTTTAAATTTAGAAATAAGTGTAAATTTTTTACAGTAAATACTCTCTTGAATAGCAAAATTTAGTTGGAGAAAATAATAAGATATTCATCTAAACATGGAAAAGTAATGTTTTCTGCGTAGGTGTATCATGTGTTTAACTGAAATTCACTAAAGATGAAATGCTAAGACCATAACACTTTGAAGTAAACCAGCATTGCTGAACAATGAGAAATAGATACTGAATTCCATAAACATATCTATCACAGAATGCTTGAAAGTACCTGTTTTCTCTTTTGTTAGTGTAAATACATCTCTTAGGAATATAAGAAGTTTTTAAGAAAAAGCAATAAATAAACTAAAGTTTTGCAAAAGCATCCAGATTATCCATACATATTGATACATTTAATCACTGATAATTGATTAGAAAAAGTATAAATATTGCAATTTAATTACATATTAATAAATATGAAGGAGCACCAAGTAAAAATTAAGAAATTATATTGAATTTGGCATTTTAACAGCAAATAATTCAGAAAATAATAAATTTAAATAAAACTCAAATTCGTTAGTTTATATTAAAAGTAAATTTAAATACATAAATTTACTTTCAAGCATTGTTATAAAATGCAATTTTTTTAAAAATTAATCTTAGTTGATGTATTGAATGTTTTCATTAATTTAAGGCTATATAATTCAGTTTATTTATTGATATTTATATGTATCTGATTGGAATAAATATGGTTCCTTAAATGTTCATCAATGATATATTTGAAGAGAGTAAATGTCAGAACACATAGTAATAAATAACCAGAAAAACTGAAATCTACATATCTATCTTTGGATTTATATAAAGGAAGCTTTTGCCATTAATATAATTTTGGTTTTGGTTTAGGTGTAGGTGTAATTGATACATACATAACACTGATTATAAATGCAATGTAATATTAAAACATAACTTGTTCAGAAAACTAAGCTTGCAAATTATAAAAGGATAATTATGAAAACTAAATTAAAATGCTTAATACGTATAAGAGTAAATTACATTATAAAAAACAAAAAATAAATAAATAATAGTAATATTTAATTTGAAGCATGTTACATTTATTGCATGAAACATAAATAAATATTAACCATTTATCTACTATTTGTATAAAAAAATATTACTAATATATCTAAAATCATATAAATAAGTTTTGTAGACACTTGAAACTGCAGTTTAAGTGCCTAATGTCAGTATTGCACATAGCATGTTTTAAAGTATTTAAAACAAATTTTAACAGCTATTACCAAAACTGGATATAATTTGATCCCGATTTACTTTACAAAATTCATATAATTTAAGAATTAATACTGTTAATAACAATTTTAATATGTAAAATCAATAATTAATATTAAAAAGGTTTAAATCAATTTTATTTATGAATTTCTTTTTTCAGATATCATAAACAATTTTAATCTCATTGGAATATTATGTTACATAATCATGCAAATCAAATTGCAGTCATTTTTATAAAATGAATTAGTTTTAATATTTACATTGCCCAATTTTGAATATTTCTTTGTTTAGTATATAAAGGTAATGCCAAATGCAAAATATTAACAAAAATTTAAAATAAAAAAGATATGAAAACCACAAGTGTAAAAGATATAAAAATAATAATCTTCATTAATGATAAATATTGAGAAGATTTTTTAAATTGAATTATATAATACAGCAGTAATTAAAATGTTGTAGAAGAGAATATATCAGCTCTTCATTCATATTCCAAATTGTGAGATTAAGTTACTCTTTCATCATTTGCATTTATTACTATTGAGATAATGCATAACTTTTCTTAACAACTGCAAAATATTAAGAGAGGATAATTTGCAGTTAAAAATAAAGTACAACACATTTTTATGATTGGTTTTATAACAAAACTTTACAAATATTGTAATTTCCCTAAAACAAATTTTTAGCTAGTGTTTTGAGAGAGAAGAATATTGATTTCATTTTAATCAGAATCTGAAATATTTACTTCCAAAATATTTTATGCTTGCTATACTATTTGTGCATTTCAACTTCATTAAAGATTACATTAAGTTTTAGTATTTGCTTTTATTTACAACAAATAAAATTCATTAGTAAATAAAATTTTAAACCAACCAAACATTTTCACAGTTATTTAAATTGTATGCAGTAACATAAGAAACAAATGATTTCTTGGGATTAATCATTCAAATAACTTTAAGCTTTCTAAAAAAGTTACCTTAAGTTAAAGCTAGCATCAGTACCATAGGATCTCATATCAGGACTATAAGAATCAACCATTTTGTTAACTGATTAAGTTCAGTAGCACTTAAAATTTAATTAGACTCCATTACAATATATTATGTATTTTCACAAGTAATAAACTACAAAGTGCAATAATTTTAATTGTTTACACATACAATTCAAGACAAAATTTTTTGTATCACTGGGGAAAAGATTACAACTAAAATATGCAGACATGAAAAGATAAAACAAAAAAATAGCTGTCAAACTTTTCATAAAATAAACAATATTATAACATTTTTAATGATATTTTACCCAAATGTGATAATATCATGTAAAACTATTAAGAGCATTATTATTACTGATAATAATAAATAGCTAGTTTTCACTGCATGAGATGTTTACTTTTCAAGCAGTATTATTAAAAAATTCAACATTAAACAGCTATAACAGAAATTTTTTTTATTTAAATAATCAATATTTTTATATTACTGGATTATTCATTATATAAAGTAACTATAGAGTTTTTAAACTTCAAAAGATTCCCCTATTTTAAATTTATTTAGTATTTCAAGATGTACACAGAGAGAGAGAGAACCTCTTTTCAAATATAAATATACTTACTCAACACAAATAAAACTATTAGATAAAGTTAAAAATGATGACATTTTTTAAAATTTTTATTTAATGAAAATAATTCTAATTTTTCTCACATTGAATTTCAAATTCTTTCAAAGAATCCAATTTCATATCTAACTATATACTAGGTTTTTCTATTTCTTTAATCAATCAACAGATTTTCTCATTTCTTGCTTATTTATACTGTTACATTTTCTTCACTCTAACTGAATTGCTTTGTAGTAGTACTGTCTGGGAACATAATTTGAAAGAGGGAATGTATATTGTTACAAAAACTGTAGCTGAATCCACTGTTTAAAACTTAGAATTTCAGTTTTTAAAATTTCTGTTGAAGAAACATGAATCTAAAATTTCAAAACATGCTTTGGTTTCACATTCTTTAACAGGAACAGCAGTAACGAAAAATCTTTTATATGAGTAGATTTTTGCAGATAACAACCTGCTATAATAAATACACATATTTTTTCCCTTTCAAATGGGATTTGATTATCAATTTGCATGAAATACAGAAGTCTTTCTTGTAAAACAGACAATGGGCATTTGTTTTTTCTGAACAATGCAAAAATCAATCCTTGTATGGCTTTTCCAGAGTCTCCTGGTCATTGAAGAGACACTTTCCATCAGGCATATTAAATCATTTATTTCAGTGTTTATTTCATTGATGAAAATTTATACTGATTCACTGAAATTACATGCAATTCTCACCAAAGGAGACATGGAAATTACATTATAACTCTATATATACACTAACTTAGTTTAAATATTAATAATGAGTGAATTTTATTCAATATAAGAAAACAAAAACAAATAGAAAAATAATCAATTAAAATCGCATTTGATTACACAACATGGCGATTTTGTTTGGTGATTCACTTCACACACATCTTAATACTACTAAACTGGATTATCATGAAATTACTGTGGCTGAACTGGATCTTTAAGCAGCTTGGAATACAATCAGCGGTTAAAAAGACAACAATCTAATATCGATCATGCCACCATCTAGTGGTAAAATTAAGAGCTGATAAATTAGGTTCTCAGACAATCTCATTGAAGATTTCACAATGTTAAACAAAAAAACTCACAAAAATTATAATACTTTCTAAAAATAAATAAATGCATCAAGGTGTGTAAAAATTCTACTGATAATTCACAATTTTTATGGAGTCAAGAAATTTTAGAAATTTTAAGGATTCTTAAAAAATTTTGGGATTTAAGGAGTTTTTAGCTGTACAAACCCTCTCACATATTTTAAGATGCAGATTAATAGACATAAATTGACTACGACAAAACAATATTTAATCACATGACAGAACTCATAGCTGGATATTTGAAAGAATAAGTTCCATATATATCATTCAGTTATATTATTCCAAGAACAAATCAAAGGATTTATTTGGCCAGAAAAAATGTAAACTGAATGAAATAATGTAAAGAATGACAAAATTTTCTAATGAATTCTAATGCAGTAGAGATTTAAGAAATAATCGTTTATAAATATGTTAAATAATAGATATTCAACAGTAAAATTTTACCAGATAGATTAATTTGTTGGCAGGCAACTAATTTTTAACTTCATATTTTTATCTAAAACAAAATTAAACATTTCATACTAGTTTTAGGAGTTAAGTATACACTTATTGCAGTGATGACATCATTTGATGGGTCATGATACAATTCAGTAACAAGAAGATCGTTATCCTTCATTCGAAGGGGAAATTTTTGCATATCTGGAAAAAATTTTAATAAACATTATGAAAAGACAAATTACATTCGAAAAATATCATACATAATTTACACACATATTATTTATCTACTTATATAATTTAATAAATTATAAATTTCAACAATTATTTTACATAAAAAAGTAAATTAGTTTTATAGTTACAATCTGAAAAAGAAATTTTAATTCCAGAATAGAATAAATCAAAAATATTTAACAAAAATAAATAAATAAATAAATGAATGAAACAATAAAGAAAAAAAATTACTCGTTTCCAAAATATTTTTATATTTATACTGTATTTAAAATAGTTCTATTTAAATCAATTTAATTCTTGCTTTCAATAAATTACCCATTAAAAGAGATTTCAAAATTTTATGAGTGAAACAAAACTGAATTTACAAAAATTTTTACAAAGTCCTCACACAGATTCTATAAATAAATATATTATTTTTTCAAATTTAACAAAATTTTTGCTATGTTAGTTGTGGCTGAAAACAGATGAGCAAAAGAATTAAATGTGTCACACATATATTTATATATATACACATAGATGTAAATATACTATAAAATAAAAAATGTCTATGGGGTAAATTCATCTGCATTACTATTATTTTGACAATCAAAAAATAAAAAATGCTTTGAGGTATTTCCATGGGAAAGGTGATAATTTATGAACAGGGGTAAGAAGATAAATAATAAATCCCTATACTTTTTTCTGATGCTGTAAATATCAGAAATAAGTAGATAACAATTGCATGAAAATGCATGTCATTTATTTTTAAAAAAAGCATAAAAAATTGTAAATTATTTTTGAATGTTGAAGTTTTCCTAGCAGAATATTTAGAAAGATTTATACCCAATGAATATTTTATAAGCAAAAATAATAAAGAAAAGAGAAAACATTTCCCAAAAATTCATAGCTCTACACAATGTAATCGCAAACCACTTAAAATACAATTAACAGATAAGGAAGGCAAACTAAATCTTGTCATATTTGAATTTATAAAAGTTCTTTAATATTGTGCAGTTTTCAAATTTTTAAACAGAAATATTACAACAATAAAAACTGTTCTAATTCCATATCTTTTGAATGTTTATAATATAACTGCATATAAAACTTTAAAATAGTAAAAAAGTAATAAAAGTGAGAGAGGAAAAAAGAAAATTTTAATACTGCACCTTTCCCAAAGATTGCAAGCATCTGAGAATATAAGTTCATTATTAATAACGAACTTCAAAGAACCTTGTTTCCCATAGAAGAAAATTTCAGTAAGTTCATAATTTTATAGAGCATTTAAACATAAAAAGTAAATAAGACCCCTCAAAAAATCTTATTCTGTAACCTCAAAGTGGTATGAAGGTATGAACAGGTTGCACAGGCAATGTACATCTGGAACCTAAACTTGTTTCAGGTTCCTGGAAGGATCACCCAAGGCTATTCAAATATATCTGGCTAATACAGAAAAGTAACCAAATCCAAAGTGTTAGGCTCTGTGCCAATAGATGGCACCAGGGTTATGGTGTTGTGAACAGGATTCTCCATCAATCAAGTATAACCTCATTGTATGTTTGTCTCTTATGTGTACAGGGAGGCTATGTATGTGGTAACTGTAAAAGTCCTTCCAGTTCTCAGGTCACTCTAGGGATGACAAAAACGAAAAATAAAAAAGAATTGGGTGCACCTTCTTGTGTAAAGCAGCCGGCGAAAAGGTTCCAAAGGAACAGAATTCATGCACAAAGGAAAGCACTAGCCATCTTGCTGTTAGAGGAAGTCAGACACTACAGCTGGGAAGATGGGAGTTTTCACAAAAACTCAAAGGTGTAATTTACAGTGCTGGGAAAAGTAAAGGAGTAGGTGGAAACTGCTCAATAGGTAGGAACAAAAAGGATTAGGTCAAGGGTTTGAACCCCCTCTCCCAGTAACACTGCTATCAATTTAGAATTTTTGCTCAGGCTGTTACATGCCACAACACAGCCATTGTTAAGGATGAATTTCCACCCATCAAACTTGATAAGAAAAAAACTTGTTAATAATCAGTACTAGGATCATGATGAGGTCCCTGTTGGAATTAATCAGCCTAAGGATTGTGGCTTCAGCTTGGTGCTTGCAGCTTTTATCCACCTTTGAGATGACTTTGAATCCATGGAATGGAATAAAAAATTTTGCATGGTAACAAATATTTATGTGATAGTGAGACTCAGAGTTTTGGATCCCAGTGATCTACCTAATATGGTAAAAGTGGTCCACAAGACGAAGGGTACTCATAGCTGTCGTAATTCTGAAACGA
Source organism: Latrodectus hesperus (assembly GCA_037975125.1). Lineage (NCBI taxonomy): Eukaryota > Metazoa > Arthropoda > Arachnida > Araneae > Theridiidae > Latrodectus > Latrodectus hesperus. The sequence continues at coordinate 88,998,442 of CM075853.1, forward strand.
CTTAATTGTCTCAACCCAGAGTTGAAGTCTTTAAAATGGCACGCTCTGCAGAAATTTGTAAAGGCACATTTTATTAGATGGACCTTTGAGTTTGATATTGAAACTGAAGAAGCTATCAAAAAGGCTAATTATAGGCCTATACTGATTTAGACTGTGAGATTTTTAAAATTCTCCTGGATCCAAACCTGAGACTCATAATATTGAAGAGATGGAAGTAGTACCAGAAGATCAGGCAACTTCCTCTCAAATTATGTAAATCCTCTCCTACTATTAAGTAAAGTGAATTACCTTACATTGAAGAGCTGGTTTTAGATACTGATCCTAATGCAAGCCTGCAGCTTAGAAGGAAATTCAAGTAAGTGACTCTCTTACTTGTGATCACACAAAAGAAGCAGTGCTCTGACTTAACTTCTTTGGATGTTACAATGGTAAGCATCATTAAAGTAGCACAAATCAACCATCATCAGCGATGATAAGCTTCAGCTATTCTTAGTTAGAAGATGACTATAGAGGGGAGGTTGACATTATATTAATTCATGAGCCACGGATCCATAATGGTTCGGTTTTGCGTCCACACATGTACAAGGTTTTAACATCTTTTATAATAAATGCTATTTGAGACCTAGAGCTTCTATTGATGTTAGCTAGAAATTAAATGTCCTTATTTTCGTTAATTACCTAAATGGAAATAATTTTGCTGTTCTGACAGTCAAGCTGCATTACTGGCTTTACAGAAGTCTACTGTAATTTCTTTTGTTTCAGAATGCTGCCTTACTCTGTACAGATTGGCTAACAATAATTTCATCACCTTAATGAGTGTGTCCAGGCAATCTGGTGTTCCTGACAATAAGATAGTTGATAAGTTGGCATGGGCTGGATCAACAACCAAATTTTTTGATCCTGAATCAGTGTTAGGTCTTTCAAAAGAACTGATCAGAAACAGATTTTTTAACTTTTCAGGAAACAACTGTTTTTGTACTGGTACAATCCCAGTGGTTAAAGTCAATCAAGGCTATTGAAAAGTAAATGTTCAAGTATAAAGCAAAAATAGTTATTAGAGCTCAGTAGAAGCTGTTTAAGGAACACAGTAGTGACTTCTTATTGGACACTGCCTCCATAAGACACCTCACTATAATGGGAGTATCAGATGATCCTACTTGCAGGGGTTATCAATATATAGAGGAAGCTTCATTATATATTCTCTGAGAATGTGAAACCTTTTCTGCACATAGATTTGAAAACAAGGGATTTAATTGAACCTTGGATGAAGCAGGGCATTCCTATTAAATGTGGGTTGATTTTGCATCAGCCACTGGTCTTTTCATGTAAGGGCTTTTTTTTTCGTGGTATAGTAAAATAAACTTATTGTTACAGTGCTAGGTCTCTTTGGAATCACCTTACCCTAAAGTTAATGTAAAATAAATAAGACAAAATGCCCCAGAATCGGTGGGAGGAATATTTTTAAGAGCAGGAAATTATCTAATACATAGTCAATTATAATTTTATAAAATTTTATTTACACAAAATAGCAATTCATTTATATTTTGCATTTTTACATTTATTTACACAAATTTTACTACTGGTATCACAAACATTTTTTAAAATTGACATAATGACATAACAGACTTAAAATTTTGGCAATTTACATCACTTACTTCATGCATGCTAGTGTAATTTTACGGTAATATAACGAATTTGTTTAACAGATTTGTAAAAGATGGGTGTTTTAGATAGCAAATTACAGAATAACTGAAAAAGGCAAAATCTAAATTTGACATGAAAAATGCACAATAAAAAATTATTTTGATTATTGTAATTTTACATTTTTATTATTGATTTCAGAAATTATTATCAAATATTTTCTACTTTTAATATACAATTCTTAAAATAATAGAAAGGATAATTATCAAATTGAAAAAATAATTTTTATCCTTTTAATTCAGTCATATTCTGAAATATGAATAAAATTTAAGTTAGAACACAAAAGTTTTCTTTTACACCTTGCAACTTCGATTTGCAACTGAGGATTTATTACATTACTATATAAACTACAAAAATTAGATTGAGTAAAGTTAAAATTACATATACTTTTCCAAGTTTATTTATTTAAGACTTTAATAATCATTAAAATGTTAATCACTATTGTATAATTTTAAAATAAAAAAACTACTTACAATTAAACTTGGGTATATATTTTGAAATAATCAGGACAGTCATTTTGGAATTGGAATCTAATTCATTTAAATAACAATTTGATGGGAGACTTTTTCTTAATATAATGGTATATTTAGCCCCAATTTTTTTCTTTTTTTACATTTAAAAATCTAATTGCTTGACAAGGAGTTTTAATATTATGCTTAAAAATATGAAAAAACAAAACTTATATTTAAGGCACCAAGCAAAAGTTTTACTTCCTAAACACAAGAAGAATTTCCTTACCAATATAATATATTGATCCATTATTGCAACCCAGTAACAAAAATGAGCCTGCAGTATCAAAACTAGTAATAGGAGTGACATCTTGAATCTACACACATGAACAAGAAATTTTGTGTTTAATTTCCCAAATAAAATATCAAAAAAAGTAAAAAAATATTAATATACATAACAGATAATAACAAAACCAGCATACTTGCCAGTGTTGAGTCATTGCATGCCATACGCCAACTTTACCAGTGTGACTTAAAGCAACAAGTTGACTCCCAATAAAAAACAAATGATCAACAGATGCAGTGAAGTGGAATGTACCTAAAAATTATTTCAATTATTCAAAATATATATTCCAGAAGCAAAAATAAATAAAAAATCTGCATTAATAAATTTATCTTCAATCTCTTACATTTTAATCACTAGAAAGAAATAAAATCAAGAAAAAATAGCTAATGAAATTAAAACTACATATGTGCACTAAATGCTTTATTCTCAAAGAAAATTTTATGTCAGTTCACAAGTTAAAATTTTCAAAAATAATGTAAGTAATTGATGAGAAAATGGAAATAAATTAGTATATAACACAATAGAAAGACATGAAAGTTTTGTCATTTCTTGGAGGTAAGTTGACACAAAAAAATGTTGAATAACAAAAAATAAATAATCAAAATAATAACCAACAATGCAAGAACCAGAAATTTTAAGTATTTCTTGTTACAAAAAGTTTACGTAAACATCCATAAAGTGTAGATATTTTTTAAGCACTTTAAGAAAGCATATAGCAGAGTTAAAGATTTTGGAGCAGTTTGGAAAAAGCAAAACTACCTTTTGATACATTACTCATAATGTTAAAATTGCAACTAAATGGAGTAATGTTGAAACATCTATTTAGTTAGTTTATAATAGACAATTAAACATTACAAATGTCATTTTAAAAGCATTTACAAAGAAAGCTTTAAATACAAGAAAAAATCGTAAAAGACACATATGAATATGAAAACAATTTTCTGTCACTATTACATAACACATTCAGCAATTTAATGAAATAGTAAATTAAATAAAGGTGAATTAATAAAAAATACTAGTTTCATACGAATAAAAGTTTTAGAAAAACCAAATTTAACTTTAAAAAAAATAATAATCAATAACAAATTTCTCAAAGATTAAAATGCACCAAATTAGAACTTAAAAAAGTAAAAAATTTAAATACATTCAAATACACAAAATCTGCTTATTATGCATCGAATTGAATAATATTCAATAGCAAACATAAATATTGAATTCTTTTATATTAATTTAATGTATAAGATTTAAATATAACTTATGATTAAATTTATTACAATGAAGTAAAAAAAATGTTTAAGATATTGATATTATGATAACTAATTTACAGTCAAATATAACAACTACTTTAATATCATTCATACCTGCCAAACTTGAAGAAAAAATATCAATAGATACTACTAGCGACATTTTGTTTGAAACAAAATGTTTAAAATGGTTGTACCACAAAAGATAATTTTAGATTATACATTCTGAGAATGATTTTTGTGTCATATTTTGCATTAATCTTAATATTATAATAAAATATATTCATCAACCTCATAAAGGAACTAAAAATATATAATACTAAATAAAAGAATGCATTACATGTAAAAAAATATACAAAAAAGTTTATAACCCAATATTTATCTTATAGGGCAACTTTTTTACTACACTAGTGCAATTTATAAATATTAAACTTATAAAATTAGGTAAAAACACAAAATTGCAACGGTTTTTAAGTTGCTCACTGAAATTACCCAAAATCAGCAGATTTTCATAAATTATCAGGAGAAATAATGAAAAATCAGGAGTTTCCCGACAAAATTAATAAGAGTAGGCAGCTATGATCATTTAATGATAAATACTGGATATAGAGATAAATTACAATAAAAGAAAGGTGGAATGCAGAAATTCTAATGATCTAAATTATTTAGAAATTTCACAGCAAATTTTACATTAAATATTATATAAAAAAATTAGTGACAAATAAAACATAAGGTAGTTATTTTATTTAAGAAAACACTATTAGTGTAATGAAATTTTATAAACTAAATATTTGTTAATAATAAATGTAACAAGATATACTACTAGAAAATACAAAATTTCACCTTACTACAAGAAAAATATAAAAATAAAACTAAATCAAATTACCTATTTCTGATTTATTTCCATCTTCAGAAATTCCCCAAAGTCGTACTTGAGTGTTGTAAGCAATGGCTAACATTTTAGTACTATTTTCAACTGGGTTGGAAACCACTTTAGCATTTAAAGCTATTCTGTCAACAACTGGTTCCAGATAGGGACTTAAGAAAGCTAGTTGCCAGCCTGCAGAATCCCGTAATCTAATATTTATGTGTTAATATTGTTAATAAAAGTATTTTTCACTTTTAATACTTTAATATGAAATACAGCAAATGACAGAAATCATAAAACTATATAGAATAAGAAAAAATGATAAATTAATATATCTCTTATTACACAATAATCTAAAACCAGGTGAAAAGTTTTTAAATGTAAAAATACCTTTTACCGTGATAAAAAATATATTTGTAATATGAAGAGATGTATTGTGAATAAGATAATTTTAATATGAAGAGTATTCAAAATGGAAGGGGAGGAGATACTAACAATGAATGAACAAAATTAAATGATATTTATTATGATCTTGTATAAATAAGAAAAAATAAGTATGTGTGCAATAAATAAAAACTCACAGCTTTATCTTGGCAAAACATAAAACTAGATATAAACTTTAATTTGAGGATGTAAATCAGTTTAGAAAACAAGCAATTTTCCAGTTTTACAATGAATTTTCTTCCACACTTGAAATGTCATTGAATAAAATTTTAATTTTAAGATATAGATATTTTTCACCATTTTATTACTAGTTTACTATTCAATTTATAGTTTTTAAGCATATTTTAAAATTGGAGGAGATAAATAATCACAAATAATGTCAACATAAATTCAAATGTTAAAATAAAATATGATGAGGGAAAACTAAAAGAAAGTTATAGAATGACTTGAAACTGCGCTCCACAATTATTTATAACTTTATTTTCTTACTCTTTATATTGTAATAATAATAATATAAAATCTTCCCTTTTCTTAATAAGGATATTTACTTCTTATATTTCACAGCAATTCAAAATTTGATGCATAAAATTTGTAATGTAAGGGAAAACATTTAAAACTATTATTTTCTGTAATCATATTTCTTAAAGCAACAGATAAAATATAAAATGATATGAAGGAAAATATTAAAGAAATTAAAACATTCATATATTATGTCTAAAAAATCAGAAATTAGACTTCACAATAAATCTGACATACTAGGAAAAAAGTAAAAACACTATAAATTAATTGATATAAAAATTTATTCCTAAAAAATTTTTAATTATTACTAATTAATGATAGAAAAGTAGAAAAAATTATGAGAATTCAATAAATGAAGATTACATTTACATTTTTAAAGTTATATTTTATAAGCAGAAAATTAAAGAAATTGTTTATGGTATTTTTAGTATATATATATATATATATATATATATATATATATATATATATATATATATATATATATATATATATATATATATAATATCATCACATATATATGACGAAATTGTTTACAAACATAAAATTTAACTAAATGTAAGTGAAATATTAAACTGAATTCAATTAATGTGCTTTATGTAGTACTCCTTGCCTTACACAAATGCAAATAGAATGGTTGAATGATTTTCCTTAGATTAAAAAAATGCATTTAAATTTCTTTATACACTAATTGAACAGTTTACCAAGACTTCTAAATTAATATCCCTACTTGAAAAGAGACTTGAATGCTGTTTCTAGCTTATGGGGAGTCATTTAACTGTCTGGTAATCTCTAAATAGATATCTTTCATAATTGAGACTGAGAATTTGTGAACACATTGAGACCATTCATTTATTGATGACAGAGATTTTCAAAAAATTCTGGAATCCTGAATTTAAAGGATGTTAGAACATCTACACTCATACAGATGTAATAAAATTACAGCTGAAGGTTTTTATGAAATTTTCAATTTATTACTACACTACTCAGATTGATAATTTCAGTCTAGGGTAAGTGTAAATTGGCTGGTTATTTTTAGTATCAAATTTATAGATAAATGAAGTTCTTTTGTTATGAAAGCTATTTCAAATCATTTTTAGCATGGAAAGAATCTGTGATAACAGATGAAACCACAAAATAGACCAAAATACACATAGAGAATTTTCATTTGTAACTTACACAAATATATCAATAATTAGGTTTTATTAGATTGTATGAAAGGAAACGTTTTAATTGTAGATTTCAAAAATATGCTCTATAGAACATATTTTTGAACTAATACAATTTTATACTATTTAATGCTAACTAATATGAAGCATAGAGCTAGTTAAATAATTTAACTTGAGTTGACTTCATTTTATCAGACAACAGAACAAATGATTTCTGTTAAAATTTATGGAACTTAATAATTAAACTATTGAAGATCTTTTTGAAAAACCAAACTCATGTTATTCAAATTTCAACTACTCATAAAGAAATACATAATGTAATTTTGATTGCAATTCTAAAATTAATTTTTTTAAGAAGTTAACGAATAAAAATCTACTTACAAGTTAAAAGGTATAAATATCAATAGGTTTCTTTAAACAAATGTAATGAATGAATATATGAAAAAAAACTCAGTTTAAGACTATTAGGAAGATAAAAAAAGAACAAAAATTAAACTCTTGTGTCTGTTATATTTAAAATTTTTTAAAGATAAAATAAAAAGAAATTTCTATTGTTAAATGTATTCATAAAATTTACCTATAACAACTGACAAAATGTGCATAAGCTACAGCAATCCAGTTATGATGACCTTTAACAATTCGTACACGAAGAGGATCAGCCCAGTTACAGGGTGCTACAATATTATACACAAAAAACATTAAATAACAAAAAAAGAATGCAAAAAATAATAAATAAATAAGCAAAAAATAAATATTAATTTATGTATTTGCTAATAATATTTTAAATTCAGAAATATCAGGAATTTCTAATTTTAAATAAATTCTAGAACCATTAAAATAATTTTTTTCATCACATAAAGCTGTATTTCATAGAACTGTTATAAAATTTCCCTGTTATTGAGGAATAGTTTAAAGAATAAGAAAATTAAGATAAAATCAAAACAATGAAAAAGATATCCTTGAGATGATTTAAAGAATGCCAAAGGATATAAAGTAAAAATGCATACTGACTACGCATGGATGTTTTGTGGTTCAATACAACTAATTTTCACAAGTAATTCAAAAATATTTTATGGATTTGAAACAAAAGATTTAATTGTTTGACCTCAAGATGGTGGTCATAAAAAATAAATAGCAGTAAATTATTCATCTGAAGCTGGAAAAAATAAATAAAATCTAAGTGCTTAACACACACATCTTCACTAATATGACTAAGAGCATGACTTCTGTATAACTTCAATATAAAAATATTAAGGTTTTAAAATAGATTAACGAAAATTTAATCAAACGAGCTTAAATATGATTTTTATTATATATCGTACAATAACAACTTTTTTTAGGAAACAGTTGGTTGATCTATATACAAATTAATCTTAAACAAGCTGAAGATGGAAGGATGCTTCAAAGATGTTCTTAGAACATTTTTTGTTACCTAGAACTTACAATTTTAGGAAACAAAAATTATGAATACTATTATCAATGATATTTGATTATTATAATTTGTATAGAAAGTGAATTCCAAAAATTTCACACAAATTACATGGCCAAAAGTCTGTTATAGTAGCATTATGAACCAGATTTTGCAATCATTTCTTGACCCTAATTTGAATATTCCAATTTTATATTCCCCAACTTTTAGTATGTTTTCTAATTTTATAATATTTTTAAAGAAAATCAAAATTTAAGACACTAAAATTGGGTACATTAAAAATCACTCAACATTAAAAAGTAAGATGAAGAAATATGAGAAATAATCTTACTTTTCACAATCAGATTCAATACTTTACAGTTGATAACAAAAAAAATTATTTATTCATTGTATAATAGGAAAAAACTATGAATGGAAGCTGTGCTTAGCTATAAATAGAGCTTCCTCTTAACATTCCATTGAATATTACAGACAAAAACACATTAGAAAAAATAATCTTTCAAATTTTTTTTTCAAAAAAAGTTCATAAGAATCTAGATTGAAGAACAAAATCTAGATAATTTGCATTCAGTACAAACATAAATATATACAAGTATTTCATCATTTTCTAAATCAAAATTAATCAGTGTATCCAAAAATATTTACCATGATTATTAAATAAGGAACTAAAGTCAATTTTAAAAGCTTTGCTCAAATCGGCAGAGGAATTTCTGGAATGATGCATATCTAAGGAAGAAGTTCTAGAATGGCCTCTCCCAATACTTCGAATATCTGATGAACTACGAGATAATGCTGAAGATTGAGGCCATATGTCAGATGTCCTAGTTGCAGACACAGAGGCAGTTCTTTGGTGTACATGGTCAGGCATAATTCGAAAAACTAACCCTGGTCTTGAATCAACTGTAGATGTTGAGGTATTAGCACAAGCAGAGGAAACAGTACCTGATGAGATATTATTTTCTGATCTTAAGTTAGAGGGTTCACTTTTTTCATTACTTTTTGACATATGTTCATTTGGTGGAACAGCTAAAAGAAAAAGAAACAAAGATAAAAAATAAAATATTTTAATTAACTGTAAACATTTTAGATTATGTAATTTATATTTCTCGTGAGATAAAATACATCTCTTTCAATATGAAACATTTTAATAGCAGTGAGCAAGTTTGTGAAATAGATAAAATAGTTTCATTGATAATGAATAATGATACATATGTCTCTATGCTAACAGTGTCATTTTAACCAAAATTAATATCAGGAGATACACTAGAAAAAAGCGTCAACTTTTTATTAATAGAAAAAGTTTTTACAAAAGGATAAAATCATAGTATTAAATATGTAAATAGCAAAATTTTCTTTCAAAATGGTAATGATATAAAATTATAATATAATATCCAATGCTTTGAGCAATATAATTTAAAGTTATATAGAATTTAATATTCTTCCTAGATATCTAAGATTATTTATTGTATTTTTTAAACCCTAAGTATATATCTTAATAAATATAAAATAATTGTATTCTCTCATAATTAGTTTATCAAATTACCTTGTATACTTATGATTTAAAATATAAAATTAAGTATATTTTTGTATGTGTAAACACAAATTGAGCTTGAAAAACTATTTTTATCAAGCTATTTTTATTCATGTTTGTTCTTACACATAAAAACCAATTTATTGTACGTTTTTTTCTTTGCAAAAATATGAGAAAAATAACAATGACATAAATATGGGTAAATTTAAGAATGTATTATCAATAAATTTTAAATGAATTCTGACTAAACATAATGTTCTGAAGTAGAACTGTAGAACAATTTTTTGGGGAATTGTATAGTTAGATTCAAACTATCTAATTTTTCACTAAGTAAATAATGAACATATAATTTTAGTTATGACTGAAATTAATAGAAGCACATTTATGCAAAAATATTTAGAAATTTAACATTTATGAGTTTGAGATTCCTTTCTTTGTTTTTAGACCTTAAAAAAGTATCCTAAAATTTAACTGAATTCAAAAAATCTGTGTGACCTGTAATATTAATTCCTATAATATTGACAGAACTTTTAGTTTTATAAAAATAGGTACCACTTTTAATTCACTGTCTAATTGCTCTAATGATAGAGCATGCTTTCAAACATGCATTATATATAATGTACAAAAAAATAGGTTTTAAAATAAAAACAATCAAATCTGATATTAATGATTCAATACATCAATGATTGACAGAAATAAAAAGCTGTATCAATTTTAGAAGAATTCACATGATATAATAATTTAATGAGCTGACAGGAATTGAATGCAATTAATTACACACATAAAAATAATACCTAAAACTGATTTTCAGAGAATTTCATTGAAAATTATAAAATATTAAAACAAAAAGCTCAAAAAAATTATAACATTTTCTAACAAAAAATAAATGTATCATGGTAAGTAAAAATTCTATTAATAATTCATGATTTTCAAGTAGTCAAGATTTCAGGTATTTCAAGGGCGCTTAAAAAAATTTCGAATTCCAAGGAATTTTAAGGAGTTTTCAGGAGCTGTATGATCCCTGTTAATAGTTTGCCAGTTTTTCATCTCTTTCATTTTTAAATCTGGCAGACAATACAGGCAATGGAACACAATCACACTTCAATAAAAAAGCTGAATCATAGAACCTAGCAAAGGTATGTTAAACAAAACAGAGTTATTGATATTTTACAAAATTAAAAGAACTGACCTGCTGGTGGTAAATAACCATGAAATAATACATCACCACATGAGGAGTGGTTCAGATCTTCACAAAGAATTAGTCTTTTCACTACAAAAAATTTTAAACACTAAATATATAACAATATACACACTAAATAAATTAAATTGTTAGTGCAACAATGAAAAGTCTAGTGTTTGAAAGTACTTCATGACAAAAAGACAGTAAAAATTAATTATGAAAACTAGGAACAAGTTTGAATGTTTTATTAAAACATATATTATTTAAGTTTAAAAGTATAATTAATTTATAAAAAGAACTTTAGGAGTTTCTACCAACAATGTAAATTTTCTATAAATTCATAAATTTCAGACCTGTTAGAAAGCAAAAATCTGGCAAACATTACTAGAATATCTGTAACGTGTGGGTAAGGATTTAAATTTCTATCAGGTGAAAAAATGCAAACCAATCCTGTTAACAATAAACATTTATAATGCAAAATTCCTAAAAAAACATTCTGCTTAGAAATGTTTTGGCATATTTCCTGCATTTAGAAACACCCTGTCAACGAATGATTATTTATTAACCAACACTTCACAAAAAATAATCAAAAAATCCTTCTTTACAATATATTAAATACAATGCTTATACAATATTTGTCATCTATTTTATTTTTCATTTTACAAATATAAAATTTTTTTATATTATTAAATTTTTTTATACCTATTTGATAAAAAAAATTATTTACATAGCTAATTCATAAGTAAATTTTCAATTTACAGAGAATTATCTGTACAGAACTTACCACTTCTAAAGGAAATAAAATGAAATTTTGTTAGAATTATGGTCCAGCTAGTTGGTTTTTCTAATTGACAAATTTTTCAGTATTTCTTTTGATATGATTCATATATATAAAGCTTTCTTTTTGTGATAAAACTGAAACTTTGTAATAAAACGAGTGTTATAGACTATAGTTATAAATATGGTTGCCATATGTCCAGGTTTTCAGACAAAATCACAGTCCCAGTAAAAATTAAATTTGCAACACTGGGGTGGGATGAGTATTGCAGTTCGCAGTTGAATATCTTAAGCCTAGTTAGAAAAAGCATTTAGACAATAATATGCAATACACATTCTTAAAAATGAATTTGTATTTTTTCCAAGTCAAAAGTTACATAAAAATGCACATGATTTATAATCAAAACCTGGTATTTAATATTCTGCAAAATACTGAGCAGTTTGTCCCTTCAAGTTACAGAGCATTAATATAGAGAATACCATCAGTTAACCTCCATCCTCTAAAAAGGAGGCAGGATTGGAATGGTTACTCATTGGTCACATTTTACATACAAAACTAATTAGACCAAAGAATGCAGAATTATTGATTCATGTAAAAGTGCAAGTTAGAACTGTTTATAAGGAGTTAAACAGTCAGTAAATAGATGCTTCAACAGCTTTCCTCTTGGTGCTTCTTCTTACACATTTGGTGTTATTGCAAGTTCAATAAACTGATTTCATTACATAGTTTAATCAGTGAAATCCTTCAAAATGCATAATTTTCAATAATTTTTTTAAACTGTTAATGCTACGTTACTTATCACTAAGCCATTTTCTAAGTACTAATGAACATGGATGTTGACAGAAGGGATAAATAAGAAGTTTTAATTACTCTCTATGAAATAGGACTTTTTAAGCAATTTCATTATTTTAAGACATCAAAAACTGTTTCCATGACTATAAAGTTTAACCTAATTTAAGAAAAATTCTGGCAATATTCATGCTTATAAAATACAATGTTTTACTTTTTATATGGTTTTGGATTAAAAAACCAAAAAAGGATTCAGATAAAGACAACAAATTTAAAACTTTCCTTGTTTAAACATTGCCTAATTTATATTGAAAACATTGAAATTCCTTGAATTTTTTATTGTTCAAATTTGAAGTTGGAAGAGAATTTCAAAAATCTTTTTAATACTTACTTTACAAATCAGAAATCACTGCTTAATGGATCAGCAAAAAGAAATGATACATGTACAGATTTGTGATCACTAAGCTAAGTTTTATTGGATAAAATCAATTATTGAATTTCATGACAAGAATATACTTTTTAAAAAAAATATTTATAATAAAATTAACCAATCAAAATTATTATTTTAATTTATAAAAATTTGCATAAAACAATAAAAACATTTAACAACATTACGTGTTTGAAAATTGGTTTTATTAATGCATATAATATAATGAACATAAATTAAATAAAAACATTGATAATTCTGTTTTTTTTATTTAGCTTCCCAGCTTGTTAGCCAACTGCAAGTTTACATCTTACAGTTGATACATCAACATCAAATCAATAGGTAAATTTTTATAAAGGATTTATTTTCTTTTAGATGAAAACTTATTAAACTAGCTTATTTCATACATTCATGTGTACAAAAAGCAGATTCTATTAATACAACAGCTGGAAAGCGATTGCCAATTTCGTGAAAAAATCTTGAGTATCAATTATCCCATACACTATTGCATATTGGGATGCCAAGACATGTTTTAAATGTTTAAAAATTATACATGAAAGAAAATATAGCTTAAATTCTCACCTAATGGAGAAATGCCATAAAATTCAGCTTCATGCCTCAAAGTACTAATATCTACATTGCTACAAAAATGAAAAATCATAAAATAGGTTTTTCAAATATAAATATATTCTATAAGTTCATAAACATTAAAGAAGCAAAACATGCCCCATTAAAAGACAAATTCATCACCATGAAAAATTTATTTGACAAATAAAATGATTTTAAACCATTCTAGAAGTATAAACATGACATTTGGGTTTCTTAGTTTGCACCAAATAATTGACTTCTACAGTCTCTAAAAAAGAAAAATGCTTTTCAAACAGAAAACATGATAAAACAAGACGACATAAAAAGCTTTGATTTTCATAAAAATTTCCATTGAAAATATTGTATTGCTAATAATTATAATTAGCATTACAATTATTATACTGTTTAATATTTTTTACACCTTAAACATATACTAAAGTGATTTATTAAGATAATTGAAATTAATGAAAATATTTCTGCCATTTATGGAGTTGTATATTTCTGCCATTTACAGAATATTTATACTACACTACAACTAATAATTTTTAGCTTTAGATTTTCATTCTGCAGGAATTTATAATGATTAACACATAAAGACTTTTTAATGTGTCCAGAGAAAATAATTTAAAAGTTAAAATAAATTTAAGTAATCATCCTTAAGTGAAATTTTTATTTTATTTATATAAAAAAATATTTTAAAGTATAAATAATCCTTTTGCCAAACAAAATTCAAAAGTATTAGCTGAAAAAAGTAAAATATTACAAAGCATTATAAAGTAGAAACATCTACTGCAAAAGATAAAATATTAAAAAACAGTAACACAAAATGGTTCCCAAAAATAATGTGTGTAGTATACTATAAAAACAAAATATAAAATTATCAACATTGTACTCAAAATTCAATTTCAATTGATATCTTTTATGTAATTTTTTTAGAAAAAAATATGATAAAAAATTTTGAAACTAGAAAAACATTCAAATGAACATATTTTCAGATAAATTTCATAAATCAGAACTTTGAACTCAATTTTCAAATTTTAAATTACTGTCAGAAATTTCAAAACTTTCATTATACTTCTTTAAAAAAGAGGAACTGAATTTATAGTTTTATTTTCTCTTTACATATTTATATTCTTGTTACAAAAAATTAGAGATTCCTCTTAAAATACTAAACCTGTGGCATGGCAACCCATAGGCCTACAGTGTCCATATCCGCTTTTCTGACTGAGAGCCTTGGGGTGGGAAGTACATGTTGCGGTTAGCTGGTCAACCTAACGTGAAACCCACAGTGTTTAGTTCCCAATTATGCTTGGTAATCAGTTTATCAACCCACTGAAGGTCCCCTTCAGATCAATGTCAAAACTGAGGGTGTGGATCTTTTGGTGGTGCCATCTATCAGAGGACTTGAAGAACAAAGAGGTATTTTCTCCTTCATGATGCTCTGATTAAACAAAAGATGAACCCTACTGACTTAAATTTGCATAGTCAAGGGATAGCGAGCTTGGCTTATCCAAGTATCATAAGTAATAACACACAACAACCCATTTAAGGGATGAAAGGCTGAATTGATTATAGACAGCCCAAGGATGAAAGTTTTCCTAACACATTAATAAACCAAATACTTAGAGATGCAATTAAATTGCTGTTGCTAAATTTTAATTGAAAATAAAAATAATTAATCATAATTATATGTAAAAAGAATAAAGCTCTAATAAACAAAGATTCAAAGAATTTATAATATAAGCTTTCTAATTCTCTTTTTTTCTAGAAAGGTTTGAAGTGAAGGTAACAATTAAATACAAAAATATTTCTCCCACAATTTTTCTAGAGAGTAAAATTAAAGAGAAATTCCAAAATAGCAAAAATCAGGCAGGAAAATCTTACGTCTGCAAGAGTTAAAACAAAATTTATGAACATACACAGAAATTCTTTGATGAAAGACAGTTATTAAAATAGCAATTTTCAGCTATTGTAAATGGAGAAAATATTCTTAATTATAGCTTAACAAAAATATTTCCTCTGACTGCTAATAAATTATTTTAATATTTTTTATTTTGAAGAATTTTTTTTTCAAATTCTGTGGTAATTACTTTTAACCATTAGATTACCAAATATAAAAAAGGAAAAAAAATCATATAAGTAAATTGCAGCAAAGAAAAACAAAAATAGAAAACATTAAAACTATGACAATAAAAATGATGAGTACATTTTAAAAATAAATCATATTATCAAATCAATAACACTAACATTTAAGAATATAGACGGAATTAACTTATTGGTGACATAAAGTTACAGGATAAATAAAATTTGTTAAAACCATGATTTATTTTTGCATGATCATTTTGTTTCCATATTGTATAAAAACATTGAAAATATTATATGAATATAAGTAATAAAATTCAACATAAAAATTCAAGCAGTAATATAAATATGCACATACATTAGAACAAAAAAGCTAAGATTACTGGATGCAATTTTATAAAAAAGATTACCTTAGATCAATGTCTTTAGTTCGCATAAAGTTAAGAATTATATTGAATAGTTTAGGATCACGATCAATAAAAATCTAAAAAACAAAGAATTTTAATCAAAAAATATGCATAAATATAAGAAAGATAATTTACAGCATGATTTACAATAAGGATTATTTACAGTTCTGTTATTTACAATATTATTTAAAATTAGAAAAAAATTTTGATAAAGATTATTTTCTTCATGAATAATATTTTATTGATACAAATAATCAAATTTTTCTTATTAAATGCTAAGTAAATAAATTACAGCAAAATATAGATAGAAACTACTCAATGAAATGGTTTGTGAAAGGTTATAATAAATCACTACATTTAATTTTAAAAATTTCCTTTCATGACTTTTGGGAAAAAATTTTCCACATACATATCAGAAATTCGTAAACCAGGATTAGCCCAGCTCATAAAAAAATTAAACAAAATTCTAGAATAAATTGAACATGATAAAAAAATAATTATTTTTAAAAATCTCTTTTTAATCAAAAATATATAATTATGCTTAGTAAAATAATTATTTAACTTCTTTATTGTTAGTTTCAATAGCTTAAAGTTTAAGAAAACATCAACTGAAGTAAAATGAGTTCAATTTTTATAAAGACTACACAGTAATAAAATTCCCTCCAATTAATGAATGAAATATAATTATTAATGATAAGAAAATTAATTAAGTTTTTCGATAAAAAAATTTTCTCAATGTTAAGTGAGCTTTAATAACATATAAGCACAAGAGCTATTCAGAAAATATATCTAAAGTACTGAAGTTTTTGTTAAATTTCATAATAAAAAAATTATTACAACTTAAGAATTAAGAAAAAAATTGTAGTTTTTTTACACATCATATTCTTCAAGTTAAAGTTTGTCAGAAGTACTGTCATTCTACATAATATAAAAAATGAAAAATTCTACATAATAATAGTTCTGTTTTGACATAAAAAAATTAAAACAATCATGTCTGTAAATGCCAGAAAGTCAAAATAGATATGTAAAATAGATTAAGTAATTTCAAAATACTTTTTGTTTAACTACCAGTGTTATATAGGGCTGTTCACATAAATGAACTATTCAAGTAAAGTTACTATATCACAAATTATAATCTTAAAAGATTCAAATAATTTAAGATTGTTTTTTTTAATATAAAAAGTTTAAACTGGTTTTATAAATTTAAATCTGTAAAAAGTTAGTGGTAACTTATGAAATAAATTTTTTTCTTTTCTGTTGTGTTATTCCAATGATTAAGGATAAAAAAATGTGTTTGTACATTGATATGCAGCATAATTTATTCTAGGATAGAAAATTACTAATCAAGATGGCTAAAAAAAATATCTATCACAGTCAGTGGTATGCATATATATACATGCATATATATTTAAAATAAGCTATATATTAGTTAACTTTTGAAAATTTTTGACTGCTGAAAAATTTCCATAAAACAAATTTTCTGAATAAATAATCGCTATATTTATGCCAATAAATATTTGTGAACAAATTGTTTCTTGGATGAAGATGAAGAGTAAATAAAGATACAAATGAGAGCTTCAATAAGCAATCTCACTCTAAGTTTAAGAAAATTATATAAAAGTGTGATAAGGTACATTGTGAAAGTAAACTGTTTATAAAATTAAATGTATTTGGACTATAGATAATATAAAATTAGCATAAAAAATAAATTGAATAAAATTGCTACTATTTTATTTAATATAATTTTTGTGGAGTTATCCATACTTTTCTGACATGCAAAATTAACTAATGAAAAATATCAATTCCTAAAAGTGCAATTTTTTAGTATCCTCTGATTTAACACACACAATATGATCCTCAAGCCAAAACAATTGCTCATCCCTGCTACAATCAATCGAGAATAATTGCATTCACCAAAGAAAAAGGAACAATACGAACCCTCAAAAATGTTTTATTGACAGCATATTTACATTATAATAAAAATGAGAATTATTAGTTTGCAAAAATATGGCATTATTATCTTGTACTATTCACAATCTTCACAAAAAACAGTATAACCAAGATTTATATTCATTAAATTCTATGTCAAATGATTTAATATTAAACACATTTCTAGATTCTTTTCAATGTTTGCTAAAAAAATTTATTCCAGGAAATATAATAAAGAAAAGTATAAATATTCCTTTACTTAGTTATCAGTGCCAAATTAAATTAAAATCACACAGAAGCAAAATTTAATTTGATTCTTTACTCTTTAAATAAATTTAAAGTGAATGAACATCATTTTATTCACTGGTAATATAAAGTATTAGATAAAGGTACAAATGATACTTGTACATCAGTGAATATCAGTTATATAATTATTTTCCATTTCGACATATTAAATATATTATATAGTAATTAACTAAAAAAGTATAAATTATTTTGATTATCATACTTTGCTTATAATAATTCTGAGAATTTTTTTAACTTTAAGCATACATAAGAAAAATATTAATTGCATATTTTGCAAAATTTAATGATAAAAATTGATATCAAGAAGTTTAGAATACTTACGGCTCCAGTTTCATCCTTTAATGTTGAGATTCTCCCACTTAGCATACTGCAAAATAAATGTATGTAAAGTTTTAAAATTAAAAATGATTCTTAACAATATTTAAGTTATTTAAGAACTATTTTAAATAATTAAAAACTAAACTTAGACATAAACTTAAGTTCTTACTTAAAAACAAATTTAAATTTAAGAAACCAAATATAAATATTACTGTCAAGTTTCTTAAAAGTAAACATTGCATTTATTGGCTTGATGCTGCTTAGTGACATAAAAAATCATAAATGTGAGATTGGAGGAGTATTATCTTGGACTAATAAAATGATGTAAACTGTTGGGTATAACATCAAGTTAATTTTAGGTAGCAGTGTTCAGAAGAAACAACTATAGTATTGAATGTGATGAAATGGAATATAAAAATACATGAATTACAGAAATTACATTAGGAAATATGCTAAAATACTTTTAAAATATAACAGTCAAAATATTTTTACTTAAATTATTTTTATATTGAATTCTCCTAAGAAATTGATATTTAAAATTGAAAATCATCTTTAAGTGGCAGTATAAAAAGTAGCCTAAAGATGAAATAAATTAATTTTTTTAAAGACTTCCTGTTTCATGTTCAATATTTAAAGAAATATTATTCAAATATATCATTTATATCTTTAGTAAAATGGTTAGATATATTTAAAATTTTAAAAAGAAAAATTAGTATGTTTCTCACATTAGTAGTTTTGCTAAGTTAGGTTTCAATGAGTTAGAAAATTTTATTGATATGTGGATAGCCTTAAATAAAAGAATTCAGTTAATTTCAGTAAATGTGCTTTAATTTTTTCCTAAATGAAGATTTTAAATTAAAACAGTAAGTATATATTGCAGTATTGTGATAGAAAATTTTTTTTCTAGATTTTTGACAATAAAGACACTATACAGTCTCATCAATATGGATTAAAGGAAGTCCATTGCATTTTTCAATCTTTGTTTTCTAAAAAAAATTCACTTTTCAAAAATTTGCTCTTTTGACTTGTTATTAATGATGGTAAAACTTGTTCTTATCTAACTGTTCTTACTAATGAAATTATCTTACTAATGAAATTATCTTAATTGCATGAAGAAGCTAGAATACTTTAATATACAATATAATGTTTTAGAGAGGGAAAAACACTTATAATGAACAGCAGTTTTAAAATTTTTTAAATATTTATAAAAATTTGCAATAAAAATTATTTTAGTGTAAGAAAATCTAGTAATTTTTATGATTTGTAACATATTAGTGATATACTGATTAAATTTTTACTAAAAACTGAAATATTAAAAAAACATTTGAAAATATTTGAAAAATCAATATAAGAATATACACCTTGCAATGGCATCAACTTTTATACACATAAATATAAGTATTGCTAAACATACAAAAAAATATAAACAAACAAAACAAACATAAAAATAAACACATTTTAATGATTAGATATCTTTTATACAGGCATCTACCCCACAATTTCACACTTTGTTGTTTGAAATAAATAGAAATTTAAAAACTGTTTACAAAAACATCAATAATTAATAATTTAGATGTTTTATTGAGTAAAATAAGCTGATTTATCTGAAATTACATTTCTAAATAACATTCAAAAATACTTGCACCAAAATATGTGTCTATGTTTCATAATTAAAATATTGTTTGAATAAAAAGGTGAAGTACATCATGAAGCACATTTTTAAAATATTATAAAATACAGGAATAAAACAAAAAACATACTTTTATTAAAAGCTTGAATGTGTGCACTAACTAATATAGTTTGCTACACAATTATTTAATCATAGCTTTACATGAACATGATATTCGGTTTTAGAAATTTCAAAACTGCAAAATTTCTAAGAATGGACAGTTACAAGTTCAATTATTCTATTTTTTAAATTTACCACACTTTTCCATTTACAAATATAAAATAATTTTTTATAATTGAAAATATATTTAAATTACATTGCAGTATGATTCAGGTTAAGGTTTGTTCATTACTTAATAGTCAATTTTTTTCTACATGAAGGCTAAGTAGACTGGGAGATACAGTTTAAAAAATGAATTCTGAACCCGTACAAATATCCAAACCTGAGACAGAAATCAAACCCATGAACAGTGATCCAGGTTATGAAATAAGTGTGTGAAAAGTTATAAAAAAATGCATGATAAAATTTTCAGTTACTTCAAAGTAATTAATAACTATACATATAGACTGAAACCTAAAAATTCATTCCAACTATACTTACCTTGTAAAAAATGAATCTGGAACCCATGTTAATGTTTGACGAGATGTTGCCAACCTATTAAAAATATTTTATATTATTTTAGGTTTAAAACATAAAAATTAAACATTTCACAATACATTTAATATAAAGATTAAAATTATTCAAAGAACATTTTAACTATAACTGTTAAGAGACCTCAGTTATAATTTATACTCACCCCGTGAGGGAGCTGTTTACGTAATTTTGTGAGAATAGCTGTAACATTGGAAGGTGACAGGCGGGCCTGCCATCGGTTTTCTGTCCCTTATATAACAAAACATTAAAATGTTTTGTTATGTTTATATAAATGTTGTTTTTATTAAATTACAGTCCACTTAATTCTTTAATTAGTAAGACAGTTCCTTCATTTTAATCCTAGAGGCTCGGAGCTAATCAGAACAAACAAGATCATTAAATTATGGCAAGGCAACTAATAACTGTTTTGAATCGGCAGCATAGTGCCATTAAAACAAAAATCGTAAGGTTAGAATCCTTTACAAGGGACTATCAGGAAACAACTGAAAGACATATAGAACTTTTGCAAAAACCGGATAACATTAAAGCTATAAACAAGTGCATTGATGAAATGAGAAATGAATACTGTGCATTATCATAAGAAGTAAATACTGATGAACATGTAAACAACTTAGAGGAGATATAAGAAAAAATGGATAAAATTGAGGTAAGACTGAAATTTTTTATTTCTTAAGTGAAAAGTACAAATGAATTTGATAAGAAAGAAAATGAATGAAATCAAAATGCATCTAAGGTTATATTTCCTGAAATACTTTACCCACATTTTTTTGTAATTATGAAGATTGGAATGTTTTTAAAAGTCAATTTTATTCTTTGATTGTTAACAATAATATTTTATATGAAACACAGAAGCTTTATTATTTACAAGCATCGTTAAAAGGTGAAACAAAATCCATTCAAACAACAGATGATACTTTTAGTTCTTTATTAAAAGCTCTGGATGAAAGGTATGAAAACAAGAAATTAATAGCGGATTCACATATAAATTCGATTTTATCTTTACTCATGAATCATCAAAAGAATTGAGAAAATTTAAGGGACAATATTTTAAAACACTTAAGAACGCTGAAATTGTTAGATTTAGAGCTGAATAAACTATTGGAATTATTGCTAATCCGTATTAGTTTTCAAAAGCTAGATAAAGAAGTATGTAAGCAATACAAATCGACTGAAGTCAGAAACAAGCTTCCAAATTGGGAAGAATTTATAAAATTTTGTTGAAGCGCAGTCAAATATTGGAAAATATACATAGAAATCAACCTTCATATGTAAAGTCTAAAAGTGGAAACTATAAAAAAATATATATTTAAGATACATATACACAATTTCAACTAATAAACAAAATTAATGATTTTAATATCACAAACATTATGTTAAAAATTAAACCTTAAGACTATAGATTAATATAAACAAAACTAGGTTTATTAGAAAAAGAAAATGTTATTACTTTGAAATAAGGTTTCTTAATAACTATAAATACAGCATAAAGAGTATGAGACTAAACAGTTCAAAGTAAATAAATTTAACTCTAATGAAAGACAGTTTTATAAATAAGATATAATTCTATGAAAATAAAAAAATAACTAAATGGACTAAGGTTTGTTTAGCTAGTTTGTTGCTTAACAATCATTTTCATACACAAGGGTTAATTAGACCGAGTATTACAATTTAAAGTTGATTCCAAACCATGTCCAAAGCAGGATTAAAAATCACGAACTGCTGAACCAAAAGCTAGAGTGCCAACTCTTTGGCTGAAAGGACTAAAAGAAAGGTAATATTTATAATTAAGCAAAGAAATTTATGTATAATGAGCCAGTATAAAGGATAAGATATATATTACAAAACTTTTGTGAATCATTAAATTAGTTAAAGTAGTGTCATCACATAACCAACACCTCATGTGTACCAAGAACTCTGAAGAAATGAAAAATGGTCATACATTATAATATATTAATTTTCTTAAATACACAATGACTTTTTGATTTAATGATTAGCAAAACTTTCATAATGTAATAGTAAATATATATATATTTATATATATATATTCATAAGCAAATTAATTGAAATAATGATTGTTGATCGATTATAATTTTTCCTGGACAGTTGCATTCATCTCAGAGAAATGGCTGGCTTCAGATGGGGATACAATACAATTGAAGAAACTTCCATTAAATTCAAATGTCAAAGACAGCTTCAAAAGGAAGCAAACTATACTAGTTGCTTTTATTTTCACTCAGCTTTTAATAGGGTACGGAGAAAAATGTTATACAAAAAAATGCTTACGAATATGGAAGTTTGGGGTAAATTCTTTATATGAATAAGTAATTTCTTCTCTCAGCATTTCTTAAATGTAAAGTATAAAAACTATTGCTCAAGCTCTTCCACACAGCTGTCTTAAGTCCTGTTCTTTTAAATATTATGATAAATAATCTATTGAACTTCATTGAAAATGTGATTCTGAAAATTCTTTACTATATGCTGTTGATGTAGTTCTTTGGTCAACTAGCTCAGATATTTAATGATAGCTCAGATATTTAATAAAATAAATGTAAACTAAACCAGCTGAAATCATTTATGGCTTTCAGTGTTACAATTTGATTCTAAATATATTTCAATCTATATAACATATGTTTCATGATTTGAGATCAATTACATGAAAAACTAAAGCAACTATAGAGTAAAATATTGGTTAAAAAATTAATAAAATCTCATTTGTTAAGTAATATATATATATATATATATACATTATTGCTAAGTGAGATTAAATATAACTATTAATCAAATTTAAAAAACATCAAGATTTCCTATAAAATAACGTATTTTAAGAGAATCTTACAAAAATATTTTATGCCTTAAATCATTAAAAAAAAAGAATAGATTCAAAATCAAATATTTAATCTTTCAGTAACATATTATTAAATAAATTACCTAGTACCACCAACATTTAGCCGAATTATATCACCAGGTAACATATAATGACACATGACAGATTACCTATAGTGTATGAAGAAATATTTATTAACCACTAGAATTTTATACGCGTATTTGTCTCACGAGAATGGTAAGCACAAGATTATATTTGTTTGCATGAATAACTTAACGATAAGTTCCGATCTTGGGAAAATAATTTAGAATGATATAAATCCCCATCATTGAGATAACATAGTTCCACAAATCGGTCTTAATTTCTATTGTTGCTAAAGTGCACTTTTTCAAAACATCCTCATTCTGTTACATTCACTCTGCTTGGTCTCTATTGCTTTTCATAATGGTGAACTCAGGTTTACACGGTAGAATTTGAAAGAAAAAATTAGAAGATTGTTCTCGTACTTTTCCTTTCTAATATTTTTGAAACTAAAGCCACCAATTAATTCTTCATGTGACATAAAAAATTTCTAATTTGGCAAATTATCATAAAGAACAAATATCCGATATTTCCCATGCTTATAATTGTTGACATAGAAAATTGGTTACTTTTTTCGTTTCTTCCTATATAATGCGAATTGTTAATGTGTATGAAAAGTTGGTGTGAAATGGAATCACATGGTAAAATATATGGATGGTAATGTACTTTTTTTTTATCATAAATGGTTACGGTAGTGGTCGCTCTATAAAGTTTTTTTTATGTTCGAAAAATTGTTGGTTTGATGCTAACATTGTCATAGACTGAGTTCCCTGGATTATATCTAGTGTTGTTTACTTTATTTAAGTTAAAACCTGCCTATTGGTGCACTAATGAAGATTAAATGTCCCATATTAAGTAACTTGATTCAGAGTTATTAGTAATTGATGTTGAATACATCATACCTGTTAATCTACAGTAAAGATTAACCATTTAGCTGTGCAGCTCTAGTTCAACTGAAACATGCAAAAAGAAAGTAAATATATTAATCATTAAATTTAGTTATTCTCCTTGAATTTAAATCGAGACTATCACTAAATGACTTTTAGATTAAAGAAAATTACTCTGATTAGAGTCGTTTTTGTATCATAGTATATGTTAGGATATTGTTCATGTCAACATTTTAAGATGTGACATGGTTGTCTCACTTATGAAACATGGTTGGCAGTATGATCACAATTATTATGTACTCACAAAGTATTTTAAGAATATTTTGTTAGTTAATGTTAAAATTTTGAAAAGAAAACTTAAGATTAATCAAGAAAATCAGATAAGGATTGCACATTGAAAACTTTCAGTCCGACTCAAGATTCATAAGATCTTTTATATACATTAGGAGCATTCTGTGGAGAAAGTTCCAAAAATAGAGAGACTGAACGATTAATGGAGAGTACATAAAGAAGCACTAAAACTGGTGTCCTTCTAATATTAATATACACTGCTAGTCATTAAAATTGCTGCATCAGTTGATGGAAAGTGATATGCTCATCATGTAGAACTTGTATTACAGGAAAAAAATTATATGATAACGTATTTAAGGTATTCATGTGAAATTGGTGGTGATATTTCATCACCAATTTCCCACCGTATGTATAACTATAGTTATACCTACGGTGTGTGAATGTAAATATTCTACCTCAAGTTTCTCATTCAGAAATTGAATTTGAACATTGTTGCCAATTGAAAAGTTGTTGTAATGCTACGTATAAGAAAAAGAAACGCCTAAAACAACAAAATTCTAACTTTAATAAAGGTCGAATTATAGTCTACTGGATTACTATTTATCATATGGCAATATTGCTGCTGATGACAGCCATAATCAAAGGACTCTCTGCAAAATATAGAATTCACGCAGAATAAGAGTTCATAGCCATCATAAGAAAAGCTGAGTTGGATTTCAGTAAAGCATTTACATTAACAGCCGAAAAGACAGGAAAGTTACTCGTCTGACTTCAATGGATTATCAGGAAGTCAAAAAATGGGGATATTTTGACAACAAATAATAGATAGTATTGCAGCCGAAGTCAGTTATAAGAGACTTTAATATCTACAGTAGGACTTTTCCTAAATATTGGGGGCCATTCACGTATGTGAAAGGTGAAAACTTTAAAAACTCTCTGACACTTACCCCAACAGACATTCATGCAAGAGGCAAAAACACAACATTCGTCTCCCGTTGTTCAACTGTAGCTGGAATCGAACCCAGGACCTTAGGCTTTTAAGAATGCAGCCCTATCATTAGACCACAGTAAGTATAAATAAGGTCGTTTGCAAAATAAAAAGTAACTGCACGAACAGTTCGACGACATTTAATGTATATGAACTGTTATCTTGATGATCATGACTTCGGCAGCTCATGACGATACATCACAAAAAGATACATCTTCTACGACGTAATGAACAATGAACATGGACATATGACTGGCTGGCGCCATGTTTCTAAACGAATTTCAACTGTACTTAAGACATTATGATAGTCTCATCCATGTTTGGTGGTACAATGGGGAATGCACATTATCAACATGCCTTCAACATCATCATACTAACCTAACAACTGAAGTAATTGTAAAGAGTTCCTTTGGATATACGTCTCGGTCCCTTTTTGTTCATATTGATAACACTTTGAATAATGTCCGTTATAGTTCTGTTATGTTAAAACGATGTCTCTACTCTTTATTTAAGCCTAGTTATTTTACTTTATACAGAAAGTATTAGATTTCTATTCTAGCCAGCTCTATCTGCCGATTTCTCACCAATAGAAACGGTGTATGAACTGTGACATCATATTGAAGTTGCAGCGACAGCTGTATCTGCTGTCCAATCTCTGTTTCTAAGGTTGCTCTGGGGACTGATTTCTTAAGACTTATGCTTCCAAATTTCTTGAAAATTTAATTATTTCTCTCATAATGTATAAATATTTTCCATAATATAATAGTTTGAAATTAGCATATATTTTTAGTGTTATAATTTAAATGGCCACTTGTGTATTAGAGTGACGTTCTTCATAATATATATGCTCTGTTTATTCAAATATAATCATGTATACTGCTGGCCTCCCGGATTGCGACACCAAGAAAGACAAGAGATCACAACAGAATTTACGTAGATAACATGTTGACCAAGTATCAAATGATTAAATTTATAGATTTCTGAGAATTGTGGTTTCTGCCAAAATCAGTAACCAGAAATGGATAATGAGTGTATTGAAAACGTCGAAAAAGGTAATGTATATAAATTTATTTACAGTTCTTTAGAGGAAATCATATAATTTGTACCATCTTTTAACCGAAGATCCGTCGTCTTCACTAAACCCGGCTAGGGTACGTTAAAAACTGGGCGTGGTCGTAATGTTCTCCAAGTGAAATGTCACCTCTGAGAGTAGCATGACAGGCCAAGTATTGAGGGTGTTCTTGGTCCCTGCTTCGAAATCACGAAGACTCCAACCGGTTGCTTCGATCAAACTGGTAGAGTCCAAATCAGGGCTAAGTACAAAGAAGCATGCTGGTGCAGCTACATATATGTGTTCGTAAGTATGTTATATATAATGTTGGCCACTGAAAATATACAACACCCTGAAAGAAGTATGCAATTCTTTAGTATTGCAGAGCAGGTGCACATTACGGGCGATTGTAGTGCCACCAACAAGCGCTGTATGAAGAGAGACACTGCTTATTTAAGTACAGCAATTGTTCTTTCGTATGTTATTTAATAATATCTCGTAGAAGACAAAGAATATCTTTCCAGCAAGTTTCAGGAAACGATCAAAGAAGAATAGTAGCCTGTGCGGATAGAAAATCAAATTAATCAAATTTAATTGTTTCTTTGGTCTGTGTGTTCTCCTGACCTACAGGTATAGCCTATGATTGCACACCTATGATTGCACATTGATTTTTGTCCCGCGGTACACTACCCGCTGTAATACCAGATCAACTTTAACAGTATATGTAAGCCGCATGGACTGCTATACCCCAAGAATATATACAAAACCTATTTGATTCTATGCCAAAGCGCAGAAGCAGTGATTTAACTAACAATGATGGCTACATTAAATACTCATTTAGTCATCATCTCCACTTCACAAGAGACTGTGATTTCAATCATTTGATCTTTGTGTTATGTAACGTGTTATTACACAAACAAATTTTGTTGCAAAATAGACGTGCGGTTGCAAGAAAAGGGTCACAATGGAATCAGATTTCGTTAAGAATCCTCTAACAAAATCCAAATTCTAATTGATTTGCATTGTTGGACCATTTTTCTTAGAAGAATTGTGTACAAAATCAGTCTGGAAAATGAGCAGTCACAGGTGAGCATTATCTTTCTCTTTTTCTCGCATGTTTGATTCAATGCAAGGGCTTGATAAAGTCATCTTTTCATTAATCGAAAATGCGTGTCATATGTAATTAAATTTATGCAGGATGGCGTATAGCCTTACCATGTGTGTGCAGTGAATAGATTTCTGTTCCAAACCATTGAAATACAAAACAGAGTTCCACTACCAATTCGAATGAAATCAGCAGATTTAATAAAAAGAAATTGAGTATTTATTAAGATTTTTGATTTAGAAAGATCTTGAGTAGTTTATAATCGATATAAATGACAAAGGAACTTTTTTCATTATAAAGACAAAATATTTTACAGTGGTGTATGTAGATATAATAACTCTCAATAACAGTACTTTATATAAGGTCCAACTGGAATACTGTACGACAAGAAATAATAAAACAATAATTCTTCCATATGGGCTCACCACGACCTAGTTGTCAAACAGTGGTCTTCGATTCATGCTCTTCCATATTAGTCTTTCATTGGGTGTAATGCTTTCTGTTTCTATTGGATTCCACTCTCATAGTCCATTGTCGATGCTCTGAAAAGTCAGTGACATATTTCTAATATTCTCTCTCTTTCTGGAGCTTATTATTCTTCTTTGCTTTCATTTTTAACAGAAGGCAATAATCACTAAAACTTTAAACTCAATTTAACTGAAAATAACCAACTATACGTTGTCGTAATGTCCAAAATTTCTTCTTAGACTACCAAACTACACTTTCATCCTAGCATACACAATTGTTTAATGGATCATCTGTTGAACACTTCTTGTCACTGACTGAAGAACGACAAGCTTGGAATGCAGTATTTGACAGGACAATAAGTCAATCTTGGCTATGTATGGAGGCAGAATAAATAACCATTTGTCAACAACATATGCAAAATCCTTTAGAGTCACGACAAGAGGCAATAGTTATTATCAGTCTTGGAAAAAAATGCTTATAACTAATAAATTAATTTACACTGCCTGGCACTGAAAATGCAACATCAAGAAGAGATGGCCCGAAAATTGTGCAAATTTCAGGGTAGACGTATCTTACCGAGTTATACAAATGATGCGAAATGATCAGCTGTCCAGTAAACGTAGAATAAGATACAATGCGAGGAACCGGCAGAATGGGCAACATTCATGCCGTTATTCCTGCTTGGAAAATAATTGTTGAAAGTTTGTTTTTATCACAAAGGACACTTGTAATTGCAAAGAATTCCAGGCCACCATCTCGACGGATTCAGTTCCAGCAGACTGACAAGTTTACGAGGTCATGGTGATTGGCCTGAGAAGGGCAGGTTGTTCCTTACTGTAAATAGCAAGTGACAGACACCTGGATGCATCTACAGTGCACCGGCTGTGGCGAAGATGGTTGGAACAATGAATTGTGGGATGTTTATGGAGTGCCGGTGCAGCCAGAGTGGTGTCAGCACTCGTGGATCGACATGTCCGATGGGAAGTGGTCGATGCCCCGCAAAGCACGTCTGCCGAAATTCTGCAGTTTGTGTAAAACACACTGGATGCTCACATATCGGGCAGAACCATTTGCATCGATTGGTTGCTAGTGGACTGCATTCATGGTGTCCATTAAGAAGACTGTCATTGACCCTACAGCATAGGAGCCAACGTCTGGATGGTGTAGTATCACAGGATGGTCTTCTTAGATGAGTCACGTATTTGTTTCTTCAGTGATAGTCGCCGAGTATGAGTGTGACAACGACGTGGAGACAGGTCCAATCCTGCAGCAATTGAGGAACGCCCCACCGAACGACATTTTGGCATCATGGCTTGGGGTGCCATTGCGTGACCATTCTAAGTCACCTCCAGTTCGTATTCATGGCACTGTGGCAGCACAATGTTACGTGGGTAATGTGCTGCGGTCGGTGACACTTCCCTACTTTTCATGGGGGACCCAGTGCCCTTTATCAGCAGAATAACGTCCTTTAATTCAAGCAATTAAATTTATGGTCGTCACTGTAGTTTAATAACATTTGTCGCATACCCATTTTACTAGGAAACGATGATGTAAAATGTATTTCTGAAATTATATAATATTTTGTAGCTTAAAATTGCTTTTAACTTGTTCGCTGTTTAACTTGTTAGAAATAAATAAAATTTCAAATGTTATTAGTTGTTCCTTTTGTATCATATCTGGCATATTTCAATGAGATTTTTTTGAAAATGTAAAGAGCTTTATAGTTCACCTAATTATCAAACTCACATTGAAATGCCTTTAAACGATAAATTCTATTGTCAAAACAAGAATAGAGATGCATGAAACATTGTCTTAAGTGAGATCATTTAATTATATGATGTTTTTCTTATTTTCATATGATGTTACTAAATATTAAAATATCTAGTTGAGAATCCAGTTTGAAAATCTGCATTTGACAAATTGCAGAGTTCGAGAAAAATAGTTCACTCCACACAATTCTAACTTTATTACTTTCTTTCAGTAGCCTTAATAGTTCTTATGCAAGTACAATTTACATCATGAATGCCAATTATACAGTTATAATTCGGAGAAAAATGTTTTCTGTCATTTGTGTCTCAAGAATTTTTATTTGAAATATATTTTTTTTTAAATTAGTAGGAGTAGGTAAATTTATCTTCGTAAATGAACATGTTAGAAAGTGAAAGGCAAGCGAATAAATAAACGATAA
This sequence comes from Latrodectus hesperus, assembly GCA_037975125.1. Lineage (NCBI taxonomy): Eukaryota > Metazoa > Arthropoda > Arachnida > Araneae > Theridiidae > Latrodectus > Latrodectus hesperus. Next base: position 89,029,152 of record CM075853.1, read on the forward strand.
ATAGAAGAAAATGAATCTGGATATTTCAAATCAAATATTTATGGAAATATCAAAAGTAAAATAAAAAATATGAAATTGAAAAAATTGCGGAATAATTTAACAAGATAGAATGATTTTCTAAATGTGATTTTTAACTAAGCCACTGCAACTATTACTTTATCATTTCTTCACCTAGAAAACTTTTGCTTACAACCAATATTAAGCGCAATGTTTCCCTAGTAAATTCATGACTGTAATTACGAAAATCACATTTCTATGGAGTCTAAATAACAGCAAAATAATGGTCTAGTTTTAACAAAGGTTTCAGTAGATATTCAAACAAAATGAAAAATATGTTAAATATCAGTGAGATTATAATTTTAGCTGCTAAATATATTGACATAAAATTTTTTTATTTTGTTTTTAATTGACTCTTTAAAAAACAATTTTCTCAATTATTAAGTAATTATAATTATTAATAGAGGGAATCCAAATTAATTTTTTTATAAATGTGATTGTATTTCAGAAATGAAAGCATATTTTTTTATTGAAATCATATTTTTTTGACCCTTTGTTTTTTATTTTATGAAAGCATATTTTTTTTTATCAGTTCAACTAACAGTCCCTTTTTGTCTGTCTGGAAAAAAATGTCTGGAAAAAAATATGACCCTTTTTTATTTATTATTATTGTTTATTATATATTTTAGAAAATTCCCATTATTATAAGAGCAGTTCTAACAAGTGAGAAAATTAATCCCGATCATTCCCTTAATTTTTCAAATTAGACGACTGGATATTATATATTCAAAATAAATGTTTGTTTAAATTATTAGTAATTACTGTATAAAAAAGAAACAATAGCATTTTATATGGTGTTAAATACTAACAAGTATGTCAAAAAGATTTACCTTTAAACTTTAACATTATTGTGCTATGAATTTATGTTATTAAATTTATTTATCAGACTTGTGAATAAAACTGAATTTAAATAACACGAATAATTTTATTTCACATTTCTTCGATACATTAAAAATTGTTTCTTATATTTCTTTTATTTACACCATGGTACCTCGAAAACCCTTTGTTTCAAATATCTTGTTGCTCACCAGGAAATTGAGATATTAATTTTCTACCGTATTAAAACATTTCTACTAGTTTTCACACACATGAAAATAATAATATAAGTAAAGTATTTTAACTATTTCAATTTTTTTTTATTCTGATGAATGGATTACACTAAAAAGAAGAAAAAAAGCTCTAGTAATAAATCGACATGATTCCTATTATGTGTTTGTTTGAGCATGAAACGAGAATAATGAAACTTTATGTTTGCAAAAATCGGGGTGATTCTTATTTAAATACGCGTCGGTCTTCTCTGTATGCAATGGGAAGTATAAAATCATTCGTTTTGAATAGGAATTGATTATGAATATCCATAGAAAATAAAAGTAAGTGCTTAACATTGCGCGGATTCCATATGGAATCATTTCATGTCTTGGTAAGCCTTGACCCGATGTCTTTTAGCCTTGTAATCGTGAAAGAAAATTATTATTTTTATTGAATACTGGAACAATCGCGGACTGAATAAAGAAAGTTTGAATCTTTACGTTTTGAGTTGATGCGTTTAATAATGAAATGTTTTCGTTCTTATTTTTTATCACTTTTTTATCTCAAGGTAATAACAGTTTAATCATCAAATAGCTCTCTCTGTTTCTATCTTCAAGAATATTTTTTTTAAGTTCGTCCGATTTCTGGTCTAATTCATTCTTTTCATGCACTCTCAATTGTTTCAGATAGATTTCATCTTTTTCTAAATCGATCGAGAGTCAGGCATATGGTTTTATTTTTAAAACGTTCTACAGTTTTAATTTTTAAGGAAAATCTGCATTCTATTCTACCATGTGACTAGGATTTGGGGGGTTCTAATGATAGAGTGATAGTATAATTTTTAGGGTGACTCTCTCTTTTTTAGACTGAAAGGTCCTTGTTACGATTCTATTCACTGTTGAATATAAAGTGAGTGTGGAATGAAATATTAATACTAGACATATATTCTATCACTAATATTTCTCACTCTTAAGTAATTTTTTTTCGAAATTGGTGATGCTTCAGATATTTCGACACTTTTTCTTTGCATCCTAGAAGAAGGTTCACTGCTTAAGAAAACCTTTTTGAAAGATAATGTGTTGTGGATTTCATCTGAAAGTCTTATGACATCTTCGGACTGCTTAGCCAAGGTCACCATAAGTGATATATAATATCGACTCTTAGATGTCAGCATAACATAATTAATAATCTATGTTACAGAACCAAATGAGTTCCTTGAAGAAAGTAAAATAAAAATCACATAGATAACAATTTAAAGTAGTAAATATCATATTTTAAAAATTAATAAATATCATACAAAAGTGTATTTATTTAAGAAATGTGTCTGAATATTATTTCCATGAGTTTAATAATTGTTGGCCAAATATTCATTACGATTCAGAATGATGACAAAAAGGGGGGAGGGAGAAAAAACTGAGCCAGTCGATCATATGATAGCTCACTCTTAATTGTTACAGCAGAAAGAAATACGAATAAAAATATAATATTTTATGACCAAATTATAAGCAGCAAAAAATTTCTCTTTTGATCTGAAGTTCTAATCTGTAATTTATGTCAGTAGTATGAATGTAGTCATGAACTTTTATCCAAATCTGCTAATTTTTTCTTGGTATTGAAACTTCAATGGTGAAAACTATACATTTGTATGTATATGTATATTTCTTATGAAAAACACAAATAAAGAAAAGAAAAACATTCTAAAGAATTTTAAAGAAATATACATAAAGCTTGTGTATATTTCATAAAGTGTTTTTCTTTAGAACATTATGATATACAGTGAGTGTAAAAAGTATTCGTACAGTACGACAATTGATTTAAAAGAGATCCGTTCATAAAAATTATAAACATAAATTCCATTTTAATTACTAATAAACACATAATAGAACATATTTTCACTAGTTTCATGTGAAATTTACACAAAAATAATTTTATACATGAATAAATATTTACAAAACTGTAACAATCCAACATCTTGTGGTGTAAAAAATATTCGTACACTAAAAGAAATGCAAATTGTTTTAGTTATATTTTGTGTTTGGTTTAGCTATTAAGATGTAGTTAATGGACGTCATCTTGTAAGTTACTTAAAAGGTTCTTCAGTGGAAATTTTAATGTAGTGAGAAACTAGAAATTCTGTAATGGGTCGTAAAAGTAATGAGACAAGTGTTTCCGAAAGAGAACTGATTTTAAAACTCCGTAAAAATGGTAAATCGTACAACAAGATTTCTGATCTGATTGGTAGACCCCGTTCAACCGTGCAGTCAATCATAAAAATGTTTGCTGCCACTCTAATGATTCAAAACAGTTCTCGTACTGGGCGACCATGTCTATTGACATCATCTGACAGACGGTTTCTGTTACATTCATTAAAGAAGGATCCCAAAATAAGTGCTCCTACATTAACACCAGAACTAAAGAACATGGGAACAGCAGTCTCTGTAAGAACTGTTCGAAATGCATGCAGAAATGAAGGTTTCCATGGCCGTGTTGCGAGATGAAAATTCTTTGTTAGTGAGAAGAATCGGAAGCTGCGATTGTCTTTCACCAAGCAATACGTTATGAAAGTCCAGATTTCTGGAAAAAGATTATCTTTACAGACGAAAGTAAATACAACATATTTGGATTGGACGGGAGACGAATGGTATGGAGAAAGCGCAATACAGAAATGCATCCTAAGAATTTAGTGCCAACAGTGAAACATGGGAGTGGAAGTCTACTTGTTTGGGGGTGTATGAGTGCTTCTGGGGTGGGCAAATTAGTCTTTATTAAAGGCATTATGAATCATTAACTTTATATTGACATTTTAAACAATAATTTAGGACCTAGTGCAACAAAAATGGGCTTGAATGGTGATTACGTTTTCATGCATGATAACGACCCCAAGTACACAGCCCTAAACACAAGGCTCTGGATACTATATAATACCCCAAAGTTCATGAAATTTCCTCCTAAATCGCCGGACCTCAACCCCATCGAGAATTTATGGGACGTTCTTGATAAAAATATTAGATCCAGACATATTTCTAATAAAAATTATTTGGAATCGGCTCTTAATCAAGAATGGGACGCCATATCTAGCTCAATAACAGCAAAATTGGTGGAATCGATGCCAAAGAGACTCAAGGCAGTTATTCGAACTAAAGGATATCCTACAAGGTATTAGCTGTAATATTATGATTGTGTTGGCCAATATATGCCTGATGTACGAATACTTTTTACACCACAAGATGTTGGATTGTTTCAGTTTTGTAAATATTTATTTATGTATAAAATTATTTTTGTGTAAATTTCACATGAAACTGGTGAAAATATGTTCTATTATATATTTCTAATTAATTAAAATGGAATTTATGTTAATAATTTTTATGAACGGATCTCTTTTAAATCAATTGTCGTACTGTACGAATACTTTTTACACTCACTGTATATGCATGTTATATCATAAGTGAATGTTTTAAATTTTTACTTCGGATTCAGTTTTGGCTTATAATCGTTTCTTAACATTGAGCAATAAAAACTGAAACTGAGTAAATTATGAGTAGAATAAATTTTGCAAGAAAAATATATTAAGTGAAAAAAATTAATAATATATAATGGAATATGAATTTTTGAAAATTATTTTATATATTTCTTATGAAATTTAACTTTCAAGATTTAAAATAATTTTTAAGCGAAGAGTTTCCAATTGTTGAATTTTTTCATTTGTAACTATTTAGAGTTAAATAATTAGCATAGCAAAGGGTAAATTATGTAATAATTATTTAAATACAAATTTGACATCAAAATAATATTTAGTACGTAAAAATTACATAAACTTTCAGAACAACTTTTCAGTACGTAGTCATGATCATTTGTGTGTGTGTGAAGTCTAATTACATGGAAAAATTATTTTCACTGAAACAAGTGTCAAACCGAACTTTTTGGAGTTCATTTTAAAAGTGAATTTGAATACGTAATATTTGGTTGATAGGTATAATAATCATATTTTAGATGACTGAGTAGGAAAAATATCAAAGATGAAAATCTTAGGAAGTTGTGGTTCTATTTACTTTTGAAATTCACGTTAACAATAATGACGTATATTTCATTTCCATGCGACACTGAGGGTCTTCCAAAAATTATTTTGTACAGTTTACATGATTCAGATAGATTGTTGCCACTAACTGAATTTCAGGAGAAAAATAAGCTTTTGTCTGAATTATAACACAATGATATTCTTTCTACTAATTAAAATATTTATCAAAGGAATATAATTCTCTTATTTTCGTAATTGAAACAGTTTGAATGAATTTTTTATTCAACTAGATAAGATGGTTTTGCTTAAAGCAATTCTAAACAGATATTTCTATGCTAAAAATATAGAAATTTCATGTATTTAATACAAGGAGATTTTATTTTTATTTACTTTTAAAATAATTTATTTATTTCAAATGTTATTCGAAATAATATTTCAAAGGATATTATTTCAATATTTCAAAGGATAAATATTATTTGATATACATTTAACTTCATACACAAATAAGTGGATTAAATTTCTTCAATTCCATTAAATATGTATTTAATATGTATTACAAACGTTGCTTATTATGACCCACTGGTCATATTTGCAATAATGATTGTAAAAAAATAGGAGTTATACATTACATAGTATAGAACCATCCTGCGTACACAACAGCGTATATTAAAGTAAAATTTATTTCATTACATTTAAAAAATTGTCTTTAAATAGTATCTAAATATGGAAATTGTCTTTAAATGATCTAAATCAATGATTACAGAATTTTATGATAAAGAATTAACTTTAAATTCCAGAAAAATTTAAATCTTTTACGTTAAATAAAATTACATGTTATAATCCAAGATTTCGCTTTATTTTATTAATAAATCATATGAATTGATCATAATAAGTAGATTTCATACATACATGTACATTTAAAAAAAACTGTTAAAAAAAGAATTTATCATTAGAAATTGTTATACTAGAACCTTTGCAGCCATATTTTACATTTTGAATATATATTTAGGTGTTTAATATGATTTTTAAATATCTTAATACGTAATCTAAATTAATACAGGCTTTCCTTAATTTTTAGCTAATTACTTTAAAGAGTTGATTTACTTAAATAACCTTTGCTTAAAAAACATAGGTTTATATTTTTTTAGTGCTCCCGCATGCTCATTTCTTAAAAATACAAGGCTAGGAACAGGATAACTCAGGGGGTGGTCTCAGACGGGATGTCTAGACATCTGTGGAAAGGCTCCAGGCCACCTCTTTTCCCATTTTTACCCTCTTTTCCGTCAATATACGGAGACGAACTTGAAAAATTGTATTTCCCTCTCTTTTAAAACAATAAAGAAGCAGGGTATCGAATACCTGAGAGCACATTATAGACTGAGGGGTGCATTAGGATACGATCTGAAATATCTGGAAGGAACTTGGCAAATGACTTGAAGATTACGACGCTATAGATACATGACGATTATATTTGTGAAATAATGAATGAAATATTTTTACATCATTAGAAATATTGCATATATATATATATATATATATATATATATATATATATATATATATATATATATATATATATATATATATATATATATATATATATATATATATATATATATATATATATATATATATATATATATAAAATTTAAAATTCACGAACAACCAAAATGTCCTCTCTTGATAAAATCCATGAATTACTCTTTTAAGATTTCAATTTTATTTCTCTATTACAATTTTTTTTATTTACAAAATTTTGTTTTCTTGTTTGTCATCGAAAGCCTAAGAATTTTTAATTTAATTATGTTCTTTAAATATTTGTTAATGCTTCAAAAGATATTAAAACATTTAGGAAAGTTTTGTAAATGTCTCTGGAGATATTTTAAAAAACTTGTTTATTAAAAAAGTAGTCGCTTTATTATTATTTTTTATAATTACTTTAGTAAATACTTTGTGCTAAGATAAAGATTGAGAAACTCAATGGTACATGACGTCTTCATTGGTGATTCAAATCGTATTATAAATAATTCAGAAAAAAAAATTTAATTAGCTATATGTTTCTCGAATATTTAGAATTTCTTGTCTATATGGATTTAAAAATGCTTAAAAATATAATTTTTAGCTAGAATATATTCTTTCTATTAAACTAAGTTATAAGCAACTGAAGAAGAAATTCTAATTAAATTGCTATAATGATAAAACAGTTATGATTGTAATTGTACTTAATATTTGTTATATAAAGGATGATGGTTTAGTTAACTGCACCCTTCCATAAAATAAAAAAATAATAATAAAATTTAAAAAACTATTTGATTCTAAAATAAATAGAAAGACTGATAATATCTGTTGAAATTCATTCAAAGATGACAAAAATGGATTAGATTAAAACGTTTTCCAACAAGTAGGTATGTTTAACATATTTTTCTTGATAATAATCTGTAAATGTGTCTCAAAAAATATGAGAAAAATAACTCCGACATTTCGTTAATACCATAAACCATTGCGAGAGAATGTTATAGTGTACGATTGTTTTTCATCTAAAAATACTAGATAATTTACCCAACATCACGAGTAAATTTTCATACAAACATATGCTTAAAAGAGAGAAGATGATACAGATTGTTATCAATAATATGACACAAATTACTTTACAAGATGATCCTGACCAGAGAATTCGCAAATTTAACTCATAAATGATGTTCCACAATTTTTAGCATCTAAGGAGTTGAAATTTTAAAGTCTATAAAAATCAATAGAACATCTGTGTATGTAAAAGGTTTTAACTATCTAAAATATGAGTTGTGTAGATTTATATTACATATGAATGACTGACGGATTTAAACACTATTTCTTAAAGCAATCTGAAATATTTTTATTAATAAAGTGTTTTATAACAAAATATGATAATTGAAACAATTGTTTTCTGTATTTATCATAAAAACAGTTACTTATTACAAGACATTCTATAGTTATGAATTTTTATTTGATTCTATAACTATTAACAATATTTTCCTTTAAATATTATGATTTAGCAATTCATGTTTTTACAGTTATATGATAAAATTAATTTAATAAGTCATTGGAATATTTAATATAAATAAATTCAGCCATATGAAACTAGATTCGAGCATTATTGTATAGGTGATCCATAATCTTATATTATCTATGTCAAATTGACTATTTCAAATTCGATCTTTGTTAGTAGTCAAAATATTTAGATTTTTAACAGCTGTTCAACAAAGAGGTAGAGATGATGGATTTTCTTTCATCCGCATGTACATCTGTTGAGGTTGATGGGGAAATTTTTGATTTTCATTCTCTTCGATTGAGGAGTATAGCTGGTACATAAAATTTTTGTAGAAATATTAAGAATATCACAACAAATTTGAGGATTTAAGCTATCAAGGACACACACACACGTGTGTGTGTGTGTGTCTGTCTGCGTGAAATCCTATTGATTATTGACCAAAAAAAAACATGACTACATAACTCTTTTAAAGTTGCGAACAATTTGACTTCTTATTATATTTAAGTACCATTCAAGCAATTTTTTCCGAAAATTCATCGCCATTGGGTCTTTTTTTCTTTTATAGAACATTTCTATTAGCTAAATATGAAAACTAATTTATTTTTTTAGTCTTGATTTTGGATGTCGTGTAATCCAATTTTGTTTCGAACATGTTTTCAAGGAAGGAACACTTGAAGTTTTGTTAACCAAACGCAACACAAATCTGTACTTTAATGTTGTTAAAATGTATAAGTAAAACCATAACTCACACACAAGAAACGGATTTTGTGGAAGCGCTTATTTGGACACTAAACACAATGCAATTTCCAGTTGAGTTTAAGAATATAATAAATTTTATGATTCACATAATATTCAAGAATTTATAGAGATTTGATCGTATGAATTCTTGAATACAATACTGAAAAAAATTTCAGTAAAGCTGTTCTTACTCTTAATTCAAATTTTTGAATTCCTAATTAAGAAAGGATATAGTTTAATTCAGGTTCTTAAAAAAAATTCGATTAGAATCCCCCTCCCCCTCTTTCTCAACAGAACAGTCTTTTAATTTCTATAATTAATGTAAGGGTTTATCAAGTGTATTCTAAATTAAATTATTAAATTTTATATTATTTTTTTACAACAGATTTACTGTAAAATGTTATTTAATGCACCCACAGGGAATCATAATAAGAAATACTTGTGTGAATATTAAAAATTATTAGGGTCTTTTTCATGACTCCGTTAAAATGTACTGATACTTGGAGTTCACAATTGCTGTGAATTTCTTACAGAATTTTCTTCGTAGAATATTTTTTTAACTCCACAAAAAAAATTCTTGAACTATCTTTATTGTCCTAGGGTTAATTGGAAATGATTTGCCTATATTAAAATTTGGTCAAATATTTTTTTGAGACAATTTGTACTTTTTTATTTTCTACAAATTTTAGAACCTATATTACTTTTTTAATGTTCTGTAAGATTAAAAAAAATTGCAAGATAAAATTTTTATAGTATTCTGACTGGACAAATTTATAGGGTTTGTTCCATTTTTATATACAATGAAGAATCGCCTACTTTTTGAAAAACTTGAATGTATCCTATAAAAATAAATTTTCATAAATTTAAATATTGTGGAAAAGAAGTAATAAAAGAAAACGCGGTGATTTACAATATCCTACCAGCACATGTGAAAGGAACACGTTACCAAGTGTATGGAAATAGTAGTGAGCAAGATAAAATAAGGTCAATTGAATGCAAACTTGACGTATTTTACATGGATACTAAAACAAAATAGTTCAAGTGTTTCAGCAATCCTATTCACTTTGCTCTTGAATTTAAAGTGGATTAGTGTGTTTGTGGTTTTATGTATCTTTTTATACAGAAAAAAAAATTCAACTGAGATTTACAGTTTAGAATGGGTTCCATTATCTTACAAAAAATAACTCTTCCAAAGTAGGGAATCAAATTCATGAAAACTGTTGAATAAAAAGCTAGAATGTTCAGCTACTAACTCAGTTAGAACTTACAGCATTGACATATTTTAGATAAAATTTTAATACCTTAAAATATTCTCATCAGTAATTTTCAGTGTTAATATACATGATTTTAACTAATATGTTGAATTTTATAGGAATACTTCGAAAATTGCAATTATATGTATAAATGCATGTATGTATGTTTTTAAAAATCATATTATTAATTAATTTTTTTATAAATAAAATAAGTTTCTACCATTTAAGAAAATTAGAAGAGCAAAATACGATATGCGAAAGTCAATTGTTTTCAGTTTAATAAATTTTCCTGGAAATTGTGTGAATTAATATAAATTAAGGCAGCCTTTGAAGAAAGTATGATGTTTCGAGCTCAATCTAAAGAGTTGATTTTCCAACTAAGTTTGAAGAGAAAAAAACCCTCACTTTATATCGAGAATTTCTTGTTCTGTTTTGACGAAATTTTATTCTGAATTTCAAATTTATTTCTCAATTACAATTCCCACGCACGCGAAAATTTTTCTTGCTATAATCAAAATAATATTTGCTTGCTATCATCGTATACAATGAATATTACTTGTGACTATTTTATGGTTCATAAAGAATGAAAGGAATTTTATTTTTTTTTCTTATGTTTTGTTGAAAATATCCAATAAAAAGAATATTTTTTATCAGTAGTAAACTACTTGTTAAGGAATTTACGATAAAAAATTAATTATGAATTTATTTCATAAAATAATTGTTTAAGATTAATTTTTGAAAATTGTAAAACTTCAGTTTTAAGAAATCCATGTCTCGAAGTTACTTTTGAAACTTATCAATTGTATTTCTGAATAATTTTCTAAAAGAGATTGGTGTAAAACAATTGTTTTGTCAAAAACATTCTTGCGCATGAAATTTTATATAACTGACTATGGTCATACAATGCTCAAGTACAATTATATTTATCATTTTAAAAATTAGAGGGCCTACCTGATATCTGAATGATCAGCACTCTGACATTCAGTTTAACAGTTCGTGGGTTCGATTCTTACTTCAAGTATGGATGTCTGTAGTGATTTATAACTTATTCCAAACTTTAATCTTTGGTTCAATTAACTCAAGTGTGCAAAATATGATCGTAGAGCAACAAACTAAACTTTAAAAATTAGAGAATCAAAAAATACTTGGGCACAAAATCTTGACTTGAAACTTGAGCAAAAAATACTTGAATAAAAAATGCCTGTGATGTCAAAATGATGCAACACAAATTCAATGAAAAATAAAATCAAAACAATCATTTATTTCAGGAAAAGCAAGACACTTAGATATAAATTCTTATACTTCATAATGTTACGCTTAAAATTTCAAATGATTCCTTTCCGCAATATGGCTGAGCACATTACATTATATACTTCTATTTCATGTAAAAAAGTGTATGCTAAATTTTAATCTTAAATTAAGTAATACGATAAGTTTTTCGATAATTTTTCTCATCTTTTAAGCCGAGAAGTTTCAATGCGGTATAAATATTTTGATACATTTGTACTCAATGAGTCAAAAATAACTCCCATTGGAAGAGGTTTCATTAAAACCGTGAAATGAAAGGCAATTAATCTTGCCCGGTGACATTCCTATAGCTTAAAACTAAGTTGTTATAGTGACTTTTGAGCTTGATAGTTTAGTATCAAACACTCAATAGATTGACAAACACTTGATAGTTTTGTTCAAACTTCTCGTAGTAGTTCTAATGTATTTTCAAGGTGTGTCTTGGAATTCTCAAAAACAAATCTATTAGAATACAAGCTTTGTTATTTCGCAGATAACTGTTAAAAATACTCATCAGCGATTAAGTCCTTATATAGAATGCATGAAATCTTTTATAATAATCCAATGAAGTTAATATTTTAATTTTAAGGTACTAAAAGTAGAGTATAAGGAATAATAAATGTATTATAAAAATATTCTAATTATAGATAATTGATATTTTATATAATCGCTTTTATGTTGCTTGTTCTCATATTTTATTGCGCAACAGCATATATAAATAAAAATGGACTTAAGCTACCAATCTTTTGATACATTTCTTAACACTGCATTAAAGTTAATTTCTTGATTTTTCGTTTTAATTTTATTTAAGAATAAGATATCTCTAATTATTAAGCTTATTTATGAAAAAAATGGGTTTATAATAAATACATAGATACCAATAAAAAGATTCTATAATATTTTGAAGAACTGTTCATGGAACAGGAATATGCAGTACGTCAGATGAACCCTAATATCATAGATCAAGAATGCAAATGTTGTAAGTTACCACATCTACATATTATCATATAAGCTATGCGAATCGCAAATTCCCCTAAAATGCAAAGCCATTATGGAGTTCCTTCCCACGAAGATTATTTGTGTCATCAATGCGTGAATTAAACCTGACTTCCCTGATGGAGAATATCCTATTTCAATAATTTTATTATAGTTCAGTTCTCTATTGTGATTGAGAATCATTAATGCACAAACACTCGCACATACATGCACACAACTTTCTTCAGATGTTAATTTTTAAAATAGAAAGTATTCAAAATTCTATATTGACTTAATGCTTCAAAAGTGTTCCACGTTGCTGGTGATCCGGCAAAATATACCCTCTATTAAAAATAATTTTCTTTTAAGGAAATATCTTTTTTTTATTAATTTTTTACATTTTTTTACATGTACATATTGTGATTTTTTTCTTTTGTACTCAGATACTCAATAAAACGCATTCCTTCCTGTCAAATAAATGTCAATTTTATCTCATATAACCTACTACGTATGTCAATAGTGTATCAAGCAGACAAACAAATCTCCAGGTGCAAAATCAACCCACAAACTCAATATCCCTTTATTGTCCTAGGCAGTGCATATGTATCTCTACTTTTGCAATTAACTTTGTTTTACTGCTACGGTACTTTCAAATTGATTTAAATAATTTATGACGATATATCTCCACAACTCCAACCCCGTCCTCTGAAGCATATGATGCGTGAGTATATTCTTTCTGAAAATTGGAAGTTTAAGATTTGTAGCGCATGACTTAAAACCATTTTTTTCTTTCAAGAATACCACATGTTAACGATAGCAGTCTATTTCTCATTGATTTTTTAACAAAAGCTGTGGGTCTTTTAAATGCTGTTATTAAGCGCAATTTAAACATGCGTGTTTAAGTGCTGAAATCTATAGTTTACGTAACTTGACAAACTACATTCCCACGTCAAGTTTCAAAATTATCTCAATTTCTCTAAATGAGCTTTTTTCTTTCAACAAAATTTTTTTATCTCTTCTTAATGCCTCATAGAAGCTTTTAATGATTTATGTCTGCCGCAGTAAGCATCGATATAATCTAAAAAATAAAGAAAGAAACATGTTTTTTTATTATCTGGAAACTTTCGGGTGTGAATTTAGTATGAAATTTGTTATATAATCATTGAAGAATAATACAGAGTTCCAATAAATATTCAATTCTGAATTATTAAAAAATGTATTATTTATTTTATTATAATCTAAACAATCATCAGAAGCTAGAATTACACTTTTGTGTCAGTGCCGCATATAATCTTTTACGTCTTTAAGCGTTCATTTAAAGAAGGATCCCGAATAAAATTGCATTGCTGTAAATACAGCTTTATTAGTGGTATTTCCTTGAAAAAGAAATGTCCAGAGAAATTCATTCCTCAAATTATTTACCTATATGTAGGAAATTACTCGAATGGTATCACATTCTATATAAATATTCAATATTTCATTTGCGTTTTCAATAACAAAATATTTGGTTCAAGCAAAATAGTAATTAAAAATATGTTGCATTTTCTAATTTGTTAAACTTAAAATCTGGGAAAAAAAAAAACTAATGAAGTTATCTGAAAATATATCATTTAAAAGCGTTATTTTTACTTTACAAATGCCAAATATTTGAGTTTAAGCTATTAACTCAAAAGCTCTCCAATACTTTTAAACAATGTCCCTGTTCCTAAAAAATGCAATAGATAATTAAATATTCAAAAATCATACGCTTATTACAGTCACACAAAATACATTTTGGGGAATCCACCTTGCCAATTCAGTAGAGGTGATCTTCCAATTTAAAATCTTTATTGCATTTGCTATTAATAAGCCTAATAAATACTATACTATTAATTTAATGATGTTATTTCAATAAAAATATCATGAAGTTGTGAGGTGGAACTCTAGAGGAGTAGATCCTTTAATATTAATTAAGTATATATATGCAGGAAAAAAATTTAACGAAATTTATTTCAACTTGGACATTTGCGAAGACACGATATGCAATAAACATTTTTTGAGAAGTAAGCTAATTGATTATCTTAGCAAATTTAATATTAAATGAAATCAAATAAATGAACAAACATTATTATTATATTAGAAGAAATTTTCTTTCCGTGCAGCAGAAATGAATAATATCTACAAATTGAAGTAAAATATTTTATCTAGACCTATGTTTATTTAACTCTGTTGGCTCCCTTTCTCATGAAGATATCGCAGCAAAATTTATCTTTTAAAGTTTCTTAGAAGCATTTCTCAGATTTTAATCTTATTTTCCGTCTCTGTTTGATTGTATGCTTTATCACGTGTTATTTCGCAATCAAATTAGAAAGAACCATTAGAGACAGATATCTGAATTTGTTTTTGTTTATTATGAGGGCAAAGTGTATTTGGAAATTAAAAATAAAGCTAAATTTATAAAATAACGTAAAATTTGTTCATTAATGTTGTATTTGAGCAGGAAAATTATATTGATGATTGTCTATGAGAATGTGAGATCTGGAAATAAATTAATGCTGAATCAAGAGTGAAATGGCCTATTTTCCGTCGAGATTTGCAATCAGACCCATTAACTGGGGACATGAAATGCGTCCCATCATACAAAATAGATTATAAGTTGTATAATTTAAAGTAAAGGCTGCAGTACCTTCATTAGGAAAAACATTTCATGTCATTCGATAGTAGGATAGTTGATCCTCGACCTTTCAAATATTAGTGCATTAATAGGGCCTATGCACATTGATCTGTTTATGTTAATGTAATTCTGTCTTTTTTGCGTAAAAATTTAGGAAGAAAACTATTAGTTCAAATGTATTGACAATGTTTTTATGCATTATTTAAATTATTAATATCCCAAATATAAGTTATGAAATCTTGTTCTTCCTGTTTTCTTTCTCATTCTCGCTTTCTTGATTCTTAAGTCTGGTTTCTGAATCCTTTCAATATGATACATTTTGAGATAAATATTTTTGTGAAAATCCCATCTGAATAGCTCCATAGTTGGAAAATGTTAGTTTTTAGAACAATTTAAAGTGGTCAACTAGTTTTAAATGAAGCTACAACAATCAAGTCAAAAGGTCAACATTCAGATTAAACAATGATTTTTGTAAACGTTTTCAACAAAAACACTGTGAAAATCGTTAGCTTCTTGGGACAACATCCGAGCATTACTTCCTCTTCACCACCACTCTTTACTACCTCAGAGGAGAAGGGTAACACAGAGGTGAAAGGTTTTTTTTGTTTGTTTTGGTTTTGTTCAGCTTTTAGTTGAATTCCGGCGGGGTGCAGGACAGAGAGGACCTCGCCTTGTAATGAGAGTTGCTGTTCTTTTAAGCTCCCTTATCCTACTTAAATATAGCATTATTATGCTCATAGAGACCCCAGTATCCTTTTGTCAAAATAACCAATTAGTTAGGCTTCTTAAGCCATTTTATTAATAAGTGTTATGTTATTGGAGACATCAGTCTCGAAATTAATGATTAATCAATTGTTTGGGCTTCTTAAGCCTGTTTCATATGTAATTATTTTGAATGCTTAAGACGCCAGTCTCGTATGAATATATCTATGGGCTTTCCAAGCCATATTTGATTTCTAATGTATTTTGTTATGTGATGCACAGAATATAAATTAAAACTAGCATCAGTAAATTCGTGATCCTTTCTTTCCTCCAAGACCTGCATAGTAAAAATTCTTTCACAAATGAATTACCATTTCGAAATAGAAAGAGGGAGAACTTAACTAACACAATGTAATTTGCTTAACTTATTTTATAAGAGATCTCTTCATGACATTAATAAATTTGAAAAAATTCAGTTAGGAATCAAATTAATATTAGATTTTGACAGAGTACCAATAGGAATGTTTAGTAAAATAATAAAAATGTTCCGCGAATGTTGGTCATAGATATGTATTTTTAATAATGGAATTGTTCTTGATGGAGTAAATTTTATTTGAAATGAATTTAAAGCCAGAAAAAACTGCATTTTTAAGTTATAAAATTTTTTTTCAATACTTGTGGAAATCAGCTCTATAAAAACAATATAGAAATGTATTAATCACTAACTTTCCACTCTATTAAAATGCTTCCAATATAACTGAAACCCAATTTTCCAATTGAAAGTTATAGCTAAATTGATAATTTAGTTGAATAAGTTTTAGTTGAATGGTATTTTGAAAATTATACATAATTTTGCATGCATCAAAGATTAATACTTTTACATCAATGCTTCAATATACTGCCTGTAAATGAATTTATGGATTTTGATAATTTACATAATGAGAGCTTTAATCTGTTTTTCTGTTGTTAATCATCACAAAATGGAAATTTCTGACGATTGAACGATTCATTCTGCTGTAGAAATTCGTTTCATATTTTATAATTCTTTTTTTACTATTTCAGAGAATAATTCAAATTTATTTCAAAGTACAGAGTATATTCTTGCTTTCCAAAAGAAGCTTTTAATAATGCAACGATGAATTCATTACAATATTTCTGAAACACCAAGAATAGCAATTTATAAAATTTTGGAGTTCATAGAAAAGTTATTACACTAAGAAGACTAAGAAGGAATATGTATGCAGAAAGTTGTACGTATATTATGATTCAATTCTAATTTTATTTTGCGTTTAATTTCTATGTAGTAAAATTATTTTCTACTTATAATTTACTATATTGGTTAAACTATTTCAATATTTAACCAATATAGAAATATAAGTTAAAAAATAATTTTAATAATATTGGATTCTAGTAGATATGATTTCCTATTAGATTATTTTAATTCACAACTTATGAAATGTAGCATTCATTTTTATTTCTTAAATTCAATAATAATCTTAGGAAATATGCCCTTTTACTATATTTCTTTTAATCATCAAATTAATAAAAATATTACTAACTGTTTATAAAACAATCTGACAAATATGTAATTAGTAGATGAAATAACAAATTAAGTGAAGAAAAATTACCTTTATACTTGACATTAATGATCACATAGGGCTTCTTATTTTAAATTTTTTGGAGCAAAACATTTTACGTAAACTCATTTTAGGAATCATGATAATGTAAAAATTAAACTGGGATTTTTTAATGAAAAATAGTTTCTTATTAGAAAGAATAATCTTTAATAAAGTTTAATTGAAATACAAATAATATGCTCAGATAATATATTGTATATGTTAGAAAATTTTGTGATTTGGTTAAATTCCGGATATTTCTTATTTTAATAAAGGTATTCATCATTTAAAAATATTCATCTTGATCAGAATAACTAAAAAGCATAAGATTAGTAACATAATACATTTTTATTTAATTTATTTAAAACTGACACTTTTGATTCCTTTTCATACCTCTGTTTATCAGAAAATTTTTTCTAACATTTAGTAAAATGCTGTAACTAAATTTCATCGAAATTTCATCTCTTTAAGTACACTATACAAGCAAATAAAACGCTATGTAGGTATATAAAATATTCATAATTTTTGTTTGTTTTTCTTTATCATATGTAAATTAAAGATTTTAGAGATTGAATTGTACAGATTATGCATTGCAAGCAAAGAAATCTACCATCTTTACATGCATGTGTATAAAATATGTCAAGGAAAATTGTGAAAAACAAACATAAAGACACTATATTTAAAATCTGGATGGATTAAAAAGACTTATTCTATTAATTTTAAGTTACTACTGAATGCTGAAGTTATGCAACTGGGAGATCAGAAAGACCTTCGTGATTACATCTTCATGTTCCTCTTAAGTCATCCCCGAACAAACATAAGTGAATATACAGGAGAATTATCACTCTAAAAGTCAGCATTTTTTAAGAAAGTAGCGTTTTTTGTTTGCCAAGTTATCGAATAATTTAGAGTGATCACGCAAGTTGGCAACGAGATCAGTACATGAAACATGATAGACTGATCTTCCTGTTTTTACAGTGTCGCTTATTTTTATTTTAAGTTTAAGGATTTTTATTTTAATTTTTATTTTAAGGAGATAAAATTTAGAGCAAAAATTTGTTAAGACGTTATGATGATGCACATGCATCCTATAATGGAAAACAATCATTCATAAGATAAACTATAAGATCCACTTTTTAATGTAATATTTGAACAAATTTCAATTTCTGCTACAAGCTCAAAACGACTTTTTGTATTCCTATCACTTGGAATCGATATCTAAATTACAATAAACCTAATGAAATAAGATTCTGTCAAAAATTATTTTTTGACAGAATCTTATTTCATATAGGTTTACTGTTCATCGAATTTTGTATTTGGCAAAGATTGTTTTCAATTGCCTTTTGTGTGTACCCAGTAATGAATTTTTAAACCATAATGATTACAGTTACAGTTTATTTTAAAGCAGATAAATAATAAATTTTGCCCTTCCTAAAAATAAAATTTGATATTTTATGCTGAAAGAAAACAAAGGCAGCAAACGTTATACGTAAATGTCATCAAAAAGTGTCATTGAATAACTGCTTACATTTGATTTTGACATAAGTTCTCGATTCAATAATTGCTTTAGACAGCAATATACATTAAATTAAGTCAGTATTTTCATTTTCTCTATTAAAGCAAATTTTTTATTCCTCTTTCATCTCTTTTTCTTAAAATTTATCAAAATTAATAAACAAGTTCTATATTAACCATTTCTGTATATAGGATTCATATGAATTAATCCTGTAATTAAATGCGATCATTTGAAATTCCATTTTTAAATGCAAGAGATGAAAAAAATGGGAGCATGAAAACAATTTTTTTAATACCTGAAACATCTTTTTCATTTAAGAGTATTTTATGAAGTTCGTACTATTTTTATTTTTTATTTTTATCATTTTTTAAATTTTTATTTTTTTGAGGATCTTACATATTGACTTTATAACGATACATTAACAAAAACATTTTTCAATATCTCTTCACAGCAACTCTTGTTGAAATTGATTCGATTTTCTTTAATTATAATATAACTGACCACATAGATTCTAAAATATGTCGATGAAAAAGAAGAACTTAAGACAACTTTTCTCGATTTCTGAAACGATATTTTCATGGTAAGTAGCTTAAGCATCTATTTTCTCTGTAGCACAAAAATGGCTTCTCTTTATTTTTTCTTTTAGCCATTTCTTATTCTTGTGTGTTAATGCGTATTTTACGATCTTCAAAGCTGTATAAACTACGTACCATTATTCTAATGTATTCTACTGTAATTTGAGTAAAAAAATGTTTTCGCGTTAGAATACTTTTATAAATCAAATAATCATTTCTTTTTTGTCTTTATTCCCTGACATCATAATAAGGATCATTTTGAAAAAAAAAAATATCCATTGATTTTTAAAAATATGAGCTTGATAGTGTAAAAATTATATGGTTTTAAAACTCATAAGGAAAATAAGTAATAAATGACATTTATTAAAAAGAGTAAATGCGAATGCAAAAAGTAAATATACAATATACACACACACTCTTCACTTAAAAAATGTTATTTTAGCATTTTACACAGAATGATTTTTACAAAATATATACTATATAGTTTATATGATAAAATTTTATTGAATTTCGATTATATACATATTCTGTTTATCTATATCTATCTATCAATATAAGAGTATATATGTGTGTGTGTGTGTGTGCATCATTATTCTCTGTCTCTCTCTTTACACACACACACACACACACACACACACACACACACACACACACACACACACACACACACATATATATATATATATAATTTTTTTTAAATAAAATTAATAATTTAACAATAGTCAATTAATTTAAGGTCCATATTTGGAAGTAATAAAAATTACCTATACTTACGGCATTTATTGGAAAATTATCTACGGCAATTATTGGAAAACTATGTGAAACGCATGGGAGTTATGCTTTTCACATAATTTTTTTCGAATGAATTATTTAATGCATGTTTTCAAATTGTCATATCTTATTATCTATGAACTTGAGGTTTCCTCGAATCGAAATCTTCATCCAAAAAATTACCTTGAACAAAGAAAGCGAAATATTTTCATGAATAAAATATTCATTTAATTTTGTGCTGATTCTATAATAGGGCGTTAAGATCTTTTCTTCAAAAAATAATCATGAAGTATGCAAGAAAAATAGATTATGTTTATGTATTTCATAATTTTCGAAAATTAGTTTTTCGGTAAAATAACGAAACAAATATGCTCTCATCAGGTCATGGTGTAGGCTGTGCAGACAGGTTTTTTCTTTTTGATTAGTAACTTTTTCAGGGTTTTTTTTCCGTAAACAAAAGTAGCTTGATATAAGTAGGTTGACTGGTTTTTGTGTGTTTACTCTTTTTCCACCCCTTAACATCAGACCTATTTTAGCTTCTAATTGAATGATGGAAAAAATAGTATATAAAATAAATAATCACACTGAGCAATCTGGAGATCTCATATCGTGCGAAACAAGGAAGGTGACAGTGTTCTTCCAAGTTTAGCCATTGAATTATGGGAGCTATTTTTATACTAGGTTAAAAAACCAGTTTGTAAAATGAACACAATAATACTTATCCTATTGTGTTTCAATTATTGGATGAAATATATTTTTTATTTGAGAGTTTAAATTATATTGAATAATTTAAACTCTCAAATAAAACTTCTCTTTTTTAAGGATATGTATATTAATTTTCTCTAAGGAATTGCATATAATTTTATTGTTGAATGAGTTTATTAAAAAGAAAACAAATGATGTAATGTAATAATATTCTACATTTTTATTTTTGTCAAAATTAATCCCAAGATTAACGGCATAGGAATATTTGTCATGATTATTAATTGGAATAAATATGAAAATTAATATATATATATATATATATATATATATATATATATATATATATATATTTAAAACAAATTCCACTCCTTTGAATATATAGTAATTGTGAATATTATGCCTCATATATTTTATTGCCTTGAATTTTATTTACCTCACTTGATGAAAAATGATGAGCATTTCTAGTATTTTCTGATTCTCAGATAGTGTTTAATTTTTTTTAATAAAAAAATACATCTTCTATAAATTTAGTAATCGAAAAAAGGTAGAATGTCCGGTTTTTGGGAGGAGGATTATTGGTGAACATTTATGTTTCTCATATCTGTAGTCATCTCCCTTCAAAATGTGAGATCTAAAGTTATTAATTTAATTTTAGGTATGTAGAGGAGATCCATTTCAGTCTGTCTCATATTATCAAAAAGTTGAAAAATTCATCATTACCCGCTTTTTATTACTTATGGAGACAACGCTGTGATTTTTCGAGTCCTTCAACAAGTAATTGAAATCAGCACATGGCAATGATATCTGTGGTTACCATTTTCTTCACTGTCAACAGTGAAAAGTATTATTTTTTAACGATTAAAATAATCAATCACATTTCACTTGCATTATAATACTTTAATCTTTGATCTAAGTGACAATAAAAACTACTAAAATTTGACTATTGAATTTAAAGAGTTAGATCTTAAATTGTTAGTAAGTTGACTTGTGAAAACATACATTCATTTTGTTTTAGGAGTATTTGTATAATATAATATGTATTCCTAAATGTAAAAATAAGTATACATAAATGAGTTTGCACTAGAATCATAAATCATTTATTTTTTAAATACAATTTTTGATTTTATCTTAAATTATAATTATAGTTTTACGTAATTTACTCTGGTTTTTTTATTTTTTATTTTAAAATAAATTTACGGTTTTTGTTCCAACTTAAAGTCATTTATGTACACTTAAAAATACATTACCTTTGATTTATTGCAATTTTTTAAAAAATTTTTTATATAATTAAAATTGGATACTAAAGATATATTAAACATTTCAAAATTTTTAATGAAATATGATTAGTTGTACTTCATTACTTTATTTTTGGAATGTCTTAACACTACTATTCCAAATATCAAATTATATAAAATTATTGATAAAAGTTTTTGGAAAGTTGACAATAATAGTTTAAAATAATTTGTTTTCATTTTAGATAGAGAAGCACACTCGTACTGCTGTTAAATTATAATCTGTCTTTTTTCATTTCAATTAATAAATTTTCAATATAAACTTAAATTGTACGTGAATAAAATTTTATTTTATGAATTTCAACTAAAAATTTTGTTAAGTAACCATTTTAAAAACATTTTTAAATTCTTATGTAGAAAAAATTCAATTTACAAAAGAAAAATTGCTTTTAAATTTTTTAAATGGAATTCATTTTACAAAATTATTTTTTTAAAGAAAATAATTTATTTAATAAATATATTTCGTTTTTTTAATTACTTTCGTATATGATAAAGGATACTAATCGTATGTAAACATAATTCAGTATGCATACAAATTTTTTATACTAATGATTCTTGTAAGTTCTGATTGATATTTCTAGGCTGATTCATGTTTTTCCCGATGCTCAATGAATTTTTTTTTTTCGAATGGTAATCAAAATTTTCATTTTCACTAAAAATTAAGCTTACATTCAAATAAGAGCACGGTTTGTTTGGGATATTTCGCACTGTTTTGTCATACTAAAACTAATTATTATTTATGTAAGCAAAGTGGGTTTGATGTGTAATTCCTCCTATGTTCCCTTTAAATATTATAGTAGAATCAAAAACCAAATTTTAATTTCTTTATTCTTTATTGTTTGGACATATGTTTCTATTCTCGCAAAATTTTCTCACAAATACAAAAGAGAAAAAATAGGCCAAAACTATAATATTTTTTATGGGTTATATCAATAAGTTTTCTTTTTGGCTTGTCGAAAAATGACTTCTTTATCTTCTGAGAGTAAGATAAATGCCTTAACGGGGTTAATATGGCGCTTAAACTCGTGAATGATGATAGTGAGATTTACTTGTTCATTGCTCTACCAACTCATAAATTAACACCACTATTCATAAAAACTCATTCAACTCGTTTTACGCAGTAATTAGATGCCTCATAACTTTAATGCATTACATACGCTATTGATATAGAAATAAGTAAATAAGTTGGTATGTATAAACTCCAGAAAAATGTAAGCGGTTTAAAATCGGGATCAATCTTAGTATTGAGAATTGCTTTTTCACTTAGGTTAATATAAATTTATTAATAAATACTAAAAATGTTTTTTATATTTTGAGTTATTTATATAGTTATTTTTTGGAACAAAGAGATATTGAAGTTATATTGAATTCAGAATGTAATCGAAATATATATTGCTTTTATTCACAATATATGAATATTTTCTTAAAAAAAACACTATATTTTCACGAAAATCTTAAAAAGTAAATTTTTACTGGAGTATAATGAGAGTAAAAAAAAAAAGATTTTTTTAAATACAATATTAAAGTATGATTATACTTTTCTCTCTTAATTAAATGAAATAGAGAGGGTTATTAATGAGAGTACTCACAGGCTCGTAATTATGTTTTTACGGAAACAGTAATAATACATATTAAGTATTTCTTGCGGGCAAAATTTTCGCCGGAAATTTTTTTTAAATCCTGTCAGTAAATAGACTATACTGTTTAAAAATATGTGCAAATGCCTACTTCATGGAATTTCTCTATGAAAGCTATACGCAGGGTTTAATTTAATCTTCCTCTTGAAGTGAATATTCAACTGTACAAAGGTATATGAATTCTTATAAGAACTCTCATAGGAATCAGAGGAGCTCTGCAATAGCAATCTATGCTTATAGTGAGAAAAACTTTGCCCGTAAGTGCAGTTAGAGCCACAATGCCAAAGTTTAAAAGGATTACATCAGGGCTGGTTCTCTGAATGTTGTGCTTGGAAAAAGACGGTTTGCAAGTGAGTCAGCGATTATGGAGAAACTTGCAACTTCAGCTTCTTCAAATTTTTCAAACGTCAGTGTAAGTGGTCGCTAAATAGCACCGGTTCTGGAATTTCCATAGGTAACTTTAAACATGATTTTACCCAAAAATTTGAAATTGTATTCTTACACTATGTAACAGATAGTCCAACTCAGGGCTATGTACAGGGAAGTACTCTGTTTTAACAACAACTCTTACATCATCCATTTTGAACAATAACTGAAAACATTCATTTTTTAAAATTTTGCCTTACGTTTTTTGTGAAGGATCCAAGTGGGTGAATTTTATTCATTGCATATCTTATTGACAGATGATACTTATTCGCTGGTTTCGTCATAGCACATATGCATTGCTAATGCTGATGGGACTATCCGTTTATAGCATCATCGGCATTTAGTTGGATGAATTTTTAAATAGACTAGTTGTTGTGAACACATAGAACTACGACATATGGAGTTTCAACAATTTTCATGCCCAACAGTAATAATCACTGCATCACCTAAACATTCTAACTTAGAGTTTATTAACGTCGAATTTTATTTTACATTTTTTTCTTCAAAAAATTACAATGAATAGGTTTGTTCGGTATACCATTACCTGTGAACGATACAGAAGATTTCTAGATGATTATATTAACCTGAAGTTGATGCATGGTGGTTGTTCGACCACCACAATACATTGCAAGCCAGAGCAAAAACTCATAATGTGATGAGTTTCGAACATACTGTCTACTTGATGTGATTTATACAAACTTGCCAGATGAACATGCTTGTGGTTGTTGATAATACGATTGTATGTTTTCAGTAGATGGTTGAGTAAAAAAGATATGCACATCTAATATACGAGTTTGAAAATTTAATAAAATATTATTATTCATTGAATTTTGAGTCATTTTGATTTTTGTTTCATCTTCATTGGATGGAGGAATTCCGAACAATTATTTTCTGATGATAATTTTAACCACATGATTCACATAACATATATTTAAAATTTTATTTGTATTTATTCAGAGGAACCAAAGCTACAAACGAATCGCTTAATACCACTAGTATAAGTTTTATTCCCTGTATATTCCAATCCCTGACTGAAGAATAATAGCGGACTAACTAGATTTTTCATGCTTCGGAAAGTTTAAGAAATTTCTATTTAATAAAGTGTTAGATTTATATAAAACAACATGCTTATTAATAAGATATTAAACAGTAAATAATAAAAACTAAATAATTAATTATTTTATATTATTAATATAGTATAGATGTGAGTGAAAAAAGAAAATAGAAAACTATTTAAAAAAGTTACTGTAATAGTAAATAAATTAGTAAGAAGTGTATAAGTGCATAGTATTACAGATAAAATGAACGAGAGAGATTTGAAAATTGAACTTTGTGCTTAAAATTAAATATAACTCTAGTTATAGTAGCTTGGTGAATAAAAATATCGCTCTTGGGACTGGAGAAGCACGGCATTGATACCTTACCACCTAAAAATGTTTGTGTTAAGAAAGCTTGTGCATATTAAATGTACTGTGAGATCCAAATCTCTTTTCAACTGGAATGGTGTGGTATAAAACCAAAGTCAACCTTGCCATTTTACAATAGACCCGTTAAGGTTAGACTTTTGATTGAGCAAAGGGACAGTATAATGACCCAAGGCTGTTTGAAGAGATTTTCGATTTCCACGGCATAAATTGCTTTCCGGGAAGAATTTTTTCATACATAGTGAGTTGTATTCACAGGTCGCAAGAAAAGAAATACGAAGAATTCCAAGCACACATTTCGCTAGACAATTATGCAGAATCATAGCATGCATCTCCCGTTGTTCAACAATTGTTGGGATTGAACCCTTGACGTTTCACTTCAAAAAGTCCCTTCCTAGCTGATGGTATTCCCTAATGGTCAATCTTTGACATATCATAGTGAATAGCCTAACGGCTGATGTCCGTTTACTACGAGTTATTTTTTTATTGATCACATTAACTGCTTTCCGAGACAGTGGGCTATATTCACGTGTTGCATATTCCTATATGCTCCCCAATTTCCAATTGCGTTGAAGGCAGCAGAACAACATTCCTCTCCCATTGTTTAACCGTGGAGGGAATTGAATCCAGGACTTCATTCTCCCCAAAGAGCTCAGTCCTACCCCTCTAATGTTGAATATTGACAACACGTTGGGAACTGTATAAAGGTTTAAAGCTGTTGCACTTTATTTTAACACCCCCCCCGCGTCATTGCCATCTGGGAGAAATTTTCATAGATTCACTTGTCGCAATGGAAGAAATCCGGAAAATTCCCAAGCACTCACCATTGCATGCAGAAAACAATAAGCTACATTTCTCCCGTTGTTTAAGAGATGCTGGGACTGAACCCAGTACATTTCGTTCTGAAGAACGTTGTCCTACCAGAAAGCCACGGTGAGTCTTAATGCTTGACCTTGTTAATGTGTAACATTTCAAGAGTCCGGGCCTTTTGTCTGTGTTTATATAGTTCTATCAGAAGAAATAAGCAGTTGGAAATGTATGCCAATAAACTATCTCTGTTCAAAAATTAAATTGGCCAATAAGGGTAATTTGAGAAATGTTTGATAATATAGAAAGCTTTTAGCATTATTAAGATTACTCGAGAGTTCATTTTTGAGAAAATTACATGAAAATTAACAAAAGTAAACTTATGAAAAATAAAACATTATTTTCACTATGGAAACAAACTGCATTTAAAACTAGTGTACGAATTCTAATCGAACATTGATAAACTAGCAGTATTAAATAGAATTTTCAGTTATCGAGTGCTTTTTAATTAAAAACGAATAATTTTTAGAATTCAAAGATAAATATGAAGAATAAAAATGATGAAATTGTGGCTTACATTTTAAAGAAAGTATCAGCTTCTTACTGAGGTTGTATACTTATTGCTTATAAAATTTATTTACCGAAAAATTTGTTTGATTTTTGATGAAGCATATTTTCCATTGTGGCTGGAAAGTTATATAGGTCTCAGTATGACTCTCTTTCTTTATTAAGTTAAAAAAGAGAGTTGTTATCTGAAATGATTTAACTTTACTTTTACAAAAATAAAATGTTTCACAATCTCTTATTTTTTTTTTAAAATATATGAATTGTTAAATGCATTGAAATTAAACTAGAGAATAAATTTTTCTCTGAAATGTAAAAAAATATGTTTTCTATGTGATAAATAGTAATAGAACAGATGGATTTTTATACGTTCTATTGAATAACTAAGAAAATATTTGGTGAATTTTTCTAGAATTTCAGAGAAGTAAAGGATATATTTAATTAGATTAAGATTAATTAAGATTTATTTAGTGGTGTAATCAGAAAACGAACAACAAATTATATAAACATATTTATTTCTCCTAATCTGTATCAGAAAAGTTCAAAATAATGTAATGCCGAAACAAATGATTATATGAAACAAATGAAATGACTATGTTAGAAAATTAAAAATATTCATAGAGTTGTACATTTTAAAAATTTAGAAAACTCTCACGAACTTTTTGCTCATAACACAGAGTTTTTAACCAAATTTTGTTTAAAAAAATTGGGCGAATAAGAACATTTGTACAGGTAGTTTTATACTTAACATTTGGAAAGTAGTAATTCATTGTATTTAATAAACTGGAATTAGGAACTAGCAATAAGACGAAATCTCAAAGTCTTTTTCTGTAGGGTTTTGTATGGCAATAATAAAAACAATATATATAAAACTAAGTATAAAACTATTTTTCACTTTTTGTATAAAATAATATATTAGCATTCAAAGTATTCGGTTTTTTAATTCAAAGGGTGATTCGAGTAAGAAGTATGGCTTTAAGAGAATTCTGAGTCACTGAAAACATACACACACCTGAGATAGAAGATTAATCTACAAAGTGTTAAACACAAAGACGAGAGCTCTCTGACCATTTAGTTACCAGCTTTATCTACTTACCACTGAAATGTATCTACGAAAACATTGATTCAATCAACCCTATGCTGAAAATGCGCAGTATTAATAAAAATAAGTATCTTTGAATAAATATTTATAGGAAAAGGAAAAAATAAATATATACTATTGTTTTGTACACTTGAATGAATGAACAGACTTATATATATGATCCTCTCCCTGTGAATATTCTTTTCCACAATCAATGTGTCCCTCAAAACAACTGAAAGAAAAAGCCCGTTTAGATAAGAACACATGAGAAATTAAATAACAAATGATGCACATAACTCTTCATTACATAAACCTTGAGAGTTGATTGTCTTATTTCTGAAGAATAGGTTATTTACATTTGTAGAGGTACACATCTAAAAGGCATTTTTTATAAGTGCATAACTGATGCAACATTTCGTTTTAAGGCCTAGATGGCGTCTTGTTTCATTAATAACAATGTACTTTGGAACGCCTTTGAAGTGTTCTCATTCAAATCGATCTAAATATTCTTTACTTCAACTGGATGATTATGACAAACATATCCTTGAAAAAAAACGACGTTTTTTTATCATCAAATCATCAGAATAAAATCATTCTCTTTGATAAGATTTACTAAATTGAACAGAAAAAACTCTTTTTTTTTTTTTTTTTTTTTGCGTTTGAAAAGATGAATGGGATCAAGAATGATAAAAGGAATGATGACCTTATAACTTGATTGACCTTATACTTTATTTGAAACAGACAAAAATATTTTGCTTAGCATTTGGAAAAGTAAACGTAGTTCTCCATAAAGCTTGTAATGTTAATCGTAACTATATACTTCAGCGTAACATACTGTGGTGGATCCAAAATAATATAAAACATAATAATTTGAATTTTTTTCTACTGATGTTACATAAGGTTCCATTTTTTCAATGCATGATTTCTGTGTATTTCAAAAAAGCTGAATTTCTTAGAATCCTCTTTCATATGATTTTTATCGTCCAAGATTTCATTTACTAGCATTCAAAGTACGCTGTAAGTAATTATATAATAAGTAATACCAAGTTCATAACTAAATTTATCCCAAGTAATAGTAATATTACATTAAGGAACTGAAAATAAAAATCATTGTCAATTGTAGAAACTTGATGCAAATTGTTAATATCTGCGTATTTAAATATATTATTGCATTGGGCCTTAATTCTGAAAGGGTTAGAAGAGGAATTAAACTGTCAAGAACAGAAAATCTTAAATGACACTGAGGACTTTGTGCGAAAAATAATTTCTTTTAATATCTCAATTATTTTCGTAAATTATAGTTCAGTCAATTCCTATTGATTAATGATACAGAGTGTTTCGTATTGGAATCATAAAACAGTATAGTGTAAATAAGAAGCCATATATTCTTTAATGACTTATGGCAGTCAATTATTTTCATTAAACAATATGAATATGCTAATTTTTCAAGAAAGAAAAGTGTGTCTCAAATTATAACTTATAGTATAAGTTTAAATGTTCTTTATTACATACATTGCTCTGACACACTGTTTAAAATTTGAATTTTGTCATAAAAGTTGATGCATGTCAATAAAACT
Source organism: Latrodectus hesperus (assembly GCA_037975125.1). Classification (NCBI taxonomy): domain Eukaryota; kingdom Metazoa; phylum Arthropoda; class Arachnida; order Araneae; family Theridiidae; genus Latrodectus; species Latrodectus hesperus. The sequence continues at coordinate 89,058,880 of CM075853.1, forward strand.
GATTCAGTTTATTGATAATCTTACATAACATGTTCCTAAAGTTTTAAAATTGTATCCGTAAATTTCTCAAACCTTATAACTTTGTGTGGCGATTAAAAATAGAAAAATAACAAAAATAATTAATATTTGATTAATTTTGTTATAATTATCCATATTGCAAGCAACTATTTTTTTCTAAATCATATTTTTTACAATTTCTCAGCAATTATAAATTTATGCTATAACTTATAAAAAAGAAAAATGTGCTTAATTTTTTAAATTAACATTGTTAGAAATTAGGAATCAATTGAATAATTGTTGTTCCCTTTTTTTCTTATACATGCTAAGACTGCACTGCTGGACATCCAAAATGCAGCACAAAGACATATCATAGCAAGACCAGACATATCACAGCAAAATTTATTTGACAATTAACACGTTATACAAAGAAAGTGATCGAAATTAATCTTCTTGTCAAGTGTAGATGATGGAAAAATCAGTAATGTAATTAATGGCTATGATCGCTGTCATACACCTAGGCACAAAATCAAATTAATGGCTATAGTCTTTAGGCTTTAGATGAATCCTTCAGGTATAGTAATCCATGTATTTTCCACATATTGCCAAGGTCTAGTATAGAAACGGTTGGTGTATCCTGGGCCAGCTGTTGCGCAAGCATGGACCACATGTTTCAGACACACGGGAAAATAAGCATGAAAAGGAAACAATGCAATCTAATGGATAAAGAAGATTTCTTGAACACTGCGTGGCGCATATGATGGTGCATTATCCCGTTGCAATATTGTTGATGACAAGTGCTGAATGTATGGGAGAACCACGGGTTCTAACATGTCAGAAATGTTACTGCGCATGTTCGGTGTATCGGTAATACGTATTAGAGGGAGGCAGGAATGACTTGCATCTGGTTACATGGTTTGGAGCAGTTCAGTACTACTCCAAACCATGTAACCGGATGCAGGATCAGCGTGCCGATGCATAAAGCAATAGTTCAGCAGTTTTTCTCTCCAGTATATCCAGACTCGAATACGAATATTGTGGTGTAGCAAGTAGAAGTGGAATTCGTTGATAAAGACAGTGTCATTTCATTTTGTTTCCCATGTCCGTCGTTCGTTGTATACCACTGACTGAGCTAAAGCCTGTTTTTTGACTCAAGGTTAAATGAAACAAACGGATGTCTTGCGCATATTCCACTCATTTGCAAATGATGTCGAATTGAACAAGAGGACATTGAATGATGCGAAAACAGACTGAATCTGTTGTGCTGATGTTCGTGATGTAGCTGAGCAACTCATCACTGACATGAGCATTATATAAATTTCATCACGTGTAATGGTGCAATAAAGTGCGCGTGTTCTATACCATTGATCTGCCGTCCTTTCCTGTATCCAGCGATTACAGATACACATCGCTGTTGCTAGGTTTCGTCCAACACGATCACCGATTTCTGTGAAAGATTATCTGCAATCCCTATGGGCTACTACACCTCCTCGGTTGAACTCAGAAACACTCTCGAAAGACTTTACGAAATATAGTTGATATAGACATTAAAAAAAGAAAGGAAAAAACTGTTGTACTTATCTCTTTTCACCTTTTATGTAGCTCTTGCAGGTGGTACTACAGTCATCCGTGATGTACATATGCGCTGTAATGAATTGCATATTTCATTACATGATGTAAATTTGACAAATGCAGGATGTAAATTTCACATCATTAGCATGCTCCCTTCAGAGTGTTAAATGATCCACAGTGTATAACCTTAATAAAAAAATAAGAATTTTATCACTTCCACTTGTTTTACAGATATCTCCAAAAGAGATTTAATTCATATATATCATTTGTGCAATAACTTTCAGCTAGAGAATACTTTCTATTAACCCTCTTAAAGAGTAGAATTTAGTGAGATTTCTAAAACTAGAAGATATTTAAGGTGACATTTTGATATCACTTAATAGATGGATGTATGCATGCATACATACCCATAACGGGAAAGCGGTTCGCATCCACAGAAAATTCACTGTTGTTGGTGTAACTAAACTAGACATAAAACTATAAAACAGCACCTGTTCATTATCAGGATTAGGGAAACTTGCTAACTATATAAGCTATTAGTTTTTCCATAGTTAAAAAGCTAATAGTGTTTATTCTTTAATTGAAGGTTAGCAATGTATGAAAAATATAACACTGAAAAGTTAATGAAATATAATTCTAATAATTTATTTTTTATTTTTAGAACATAAAAAATGATATATATTTTTCATCAAAGCATTCTCTTAAAGATTATAGCAATGTTATCTTTCTTATTAGGATCTCCCTCAATTCAAGTAAAATTTGTTTAAATTTATACAGAGTTGTATCCTGTGTACTCTGGATATCTCTAAAAATTACAATGTATAACTATTCTTTTTATCATCATTAGAAGACATTTCCTTGTCTTTTTTAAATTTAGATCAAAGATCAGATAAAATCTTTTACCGTAAATTTTATGTCTAAGACGTATTTTTAAGCTATATTCTCTTCTTGATTACATATGCTTCATATTGCATTTAGACTGGACAAAAAGCCTCGTTCTTTTCATTGATTTTCAACTTTACTTATTACTTTATTTTGTTCATGGTCTATTTTGAAATTTTTGAAATTTTCTTAGTTATTATAAATTGCTTAATTGTCACGCACATTTATTCGGCTGTTATGCTCGAGATAGTTTAAAGTAGTTCCATCAAGATTATAGTAATTATCGAAACTGAAGCCATAAACATGCACCTATTCCCAAAGATTCGTTACATGTCTTTCGTATATTGTCTTTCAAAAACTAAGATTATTAAAAATCTGTTCAAATTATCGAAATATAATAGTAAAACCAGATAGGAAATGAATAGCACTTATAAATGAAATCCATATATAGCATTATAAAAAAACTGATCGATTGCTGATTATTAAATTTGGGTATTTACTATGATTTAAAATGTCAATATTGACCATTCAGTCGATTGTTCGACATTCGTTAGCAATGAAGTTACTTCGGAATCACAAAAATGTTTTTTTTTATATTCTTTGCACATAACTATCAATTTTACAGAAAATTTCTGAGTTATGAATCAGACTTAATGCATGTACAGTGTGTTGAATGTATAATTACACCAGTTAAGTTTTTAGGAAAAAATAGAAAATTATTTCTTATTCAGCTTTTATATTGCAGATCTATAAAAATTATTTTAGAATGCCTATAGAAATATGCTATTTTCGTAGACAATGAACATTTCAGGAAAATGACGTAATAGTAAAGGGATGAAATTAAAAATTATATTATTATTTAATTATTAATCATATTTTTTACTTAACAAATTTATTGATATAATATAATTAAATTTCCTTATTCATAGGCTAGAAATTAAATATTGAAAATCTGCCATACTCTGTAGTAATGTTTATAGCGATTATAAAATAATTATTCCTTTTAAATTGGCAAAGCGTAATAGGTATCCTAATAGCTAAAAGGTATGCAAGAGGTATTGGAACATTTACGTATGTTTTTCTCGAAGAGAACACTTCATATAACTTATGAACTCATTAAGTGAATGGTTGTTGCTCAAGCATGTTTCTCTGTACCTAGTCTTGAATTGGACTCTACCTGTTAGATAAGCAGCCGGGTGGAATCTTCGTGATTTTTGAAGCATGGACCAAGCACAACACCCCCAATACTTGGCCTGCCACCCCCAGAGGTATCATTTCACTTGGAGGACATTGCAACCACGCCCAGTTTTAACGTAACCCATCCAATTTTATAGAAAACGACGGATTTTCGGTCAAGTTGGGGTTCGAACTAACTATCTTCCGATAGTGAGAACGACGCCCTAACCAATCAGGCCACCGCTGCCTCATTAAGTGATTGTTTTTTACATGTTATAAAGGCAAGAGTCTGGAAAACTTTCATGAACTCACTCAGACGGATATGCTTGCAGGATGCAAAAATGAAGCTTCCATCCCTCCTTTTTCGACAACTAGTAGCAAACTTGAACTAGAACAAACTTGAAACTCCAAAGAGCAGGGTTAGTTTCTTGGTCACGGTAAGTTTAATATCTCTATTAATTAATAACATCTGAAAACTATGATTTTCAGATTAATTTAATAGAAATGCAGAAATGCATTGAATACTGTAAGAAAAATTAAGGCGTCTATATTTTAATAATAATTAGTTATATTAATAATAAACTTTCGAAATTACTGTAAAAAGATTTTCGTATGTACATAAATATCAAATTTTTTCAATCATATATAATTATTCAATATAATTTGCCATACATCACATTATAGCTAAAAGTATAAATTAAAATATAATTACTGATACTTTCCATGTGACAGAATGCAACATAATATAACAGCTCATTAGACTATTATAATGCCACTGAAAGCTTCAATTAAGTGTAATTAGGTTGAATATTACTATAGGCAACGTTATTTTTATGTTATTTTCAAAAGGAAATGCCGTAATATCAAGAACAAAAATTTCTGCCATGAATGCTTGTGCCTAATCATTTTAACATTCATGAATTCAGTGAATAGAATCCCACACCTGGTAATTGAAAGAGTGGCATTTTTTTCAAGTTGGGCGTAATCTTCTTGTGGAAGAGCATTTCTCCATTCGGAAGTCATTATTCAAGATGCGAAAAGAGAGTGATCTATCTCCTCTTATTGTTTGCGTTTGTTTAACCGGAAACCCACCCGCAACTGTTTGTTGATTCGGGTCAAATGGTATAAGAGAAAGCTTACTTCAACTTTCACCTTCTAGAGTCATAATAGTATTGACCTCAATAAAAAGAAAGCCTGGAATTTTCTGAGTAATCTCCGTAACAGGGAATAAGCCAATCACTGAATTCTTTAAGGTATATGAGAATTACTACACTTAGTTTTCAATAAGAGTTTTGTATTGATAAGGACTTCGAATTTTTTGTTTATTTATCATCCCCATAGTGAATCTTCAGTCCTCTGTGTATATACAGATACCTTTTAATAGAGAGATGACATTGCATTTTTCCTTTTCTGTAGAACAGTGCTTACTTCACTGCTTTCTTTAACTTCATTTGATATAAATGCTTGCCTAACATTTGCAGGAAATAACAGTTATCCTAATTTATGTTAGTTTTATGTGGTATTCTACTTTTTTGTTTCTACGCAATGTATGGTGTTTTATGTGATTAATTCAATGTGATCTCTAATTCATGTAAAAGAAAAAGAAAAATGTATTACTTATCTCTTTTTTCTCTCATCCATACCTATTCACAGGTTTTACTTAATAAAAGAAATTACTGATAGTTAAAAAAAAAAAAAAAAAAAAAAAAAAACTCTTGGGAGCTAGAGTGACCAGCATTTACAATTCGCTATTCCATATATAACATAATAAAACTAAGAAAAATCGTGAAGTAATTTTCAATAAAATATGACACATTTTTGTAAAATAATAGTAAAAGATTGAGTTTCAGATATTTTTTTGTATCCTAAGCCCTTCCGATCCATTTCGTTGACTTTTTCTGAACGATGTAAACAACATCTCTTTTTCACTATTTGAAAGCAAGCATTTTCTCTAATTAGTTTTCAAAACTTTTCATTACAATAATTTTAAGATTCAAGTTTACGTAAAATCATATTAATTCATCACAAGCATACTAATTTAACGCAAGTTATTGAACAAAAAATGTACAACATTTAGTTACCTTCTTAATATTAACAAATGAGTAACCGAAATATCAAATTCATTTGTTTTTAAGAAAAGTAACTTAAATAATACTAGGCAATTTGTGCTCACTCACAGAATAAAACCCACCCATATTTGAAATCAATTAAATTAACTTTTTACATACTAATTCTTGAAACACATGTGGAAATCTCGCGCGCGTGTTTCTACAAGTATATTCATTTATCCCTTTTACATGGCAGTCTGATATTACATGTATTTAATAAGAAATTATGTGATTACTATAAAGAAAAACTATCATTTAGTGAATATTAGACACGATGAGATTTTTGTCTGCCTGGATTTTGATCGTAACTTAGTAATTAGACTAGAATTATTAAAAGGTTTTTATCAAAAATGGGGGGTATTCTAACTCATTCTTTCTGATTATCATTAGCAAATCGAAGTATTGACACAAAAATTGAGAATTTGAATGTAGTTACTCTTTAATAATAAGATATTATTGGTATGTACAGGTTAATCATACTAGTTGGACTGGTTGGACTAGAATATATTGAAGAAATTTTACCAGACTTCTGTTCAATGTCTGCTTCCTTCAAATGCGATTTTGTTTTTAAAGTCATTTTTTTAAATGCTTTAATTAAAAGGATACAACTCTTTTATGTTTAACACCAGGATAAGTTCTAAAAATTTATAAAATATTTTTAGGAAAAGATTTTTTTTCTTTCACAACTTTTTTTTTAAAAATATTCATATTCGTTGAATGAATATTTAGACGAGTACATGGTGAAATTAAAGTAATTACTGAATGTAAATCTAATTTGGATTTAAATATTGAATTAGAAACTTAATACAATTTATCAATGACAAAAGCTTTCTCAGTTCTGTAAATGTTTTTTAAAAATTTCCCATTATAACTAAAAATTGGCAAAAATTTTTTTTCTTTTAATCTGAAATAATAACGAAAAGTATTTTTAAGACCACAAAGGAACGAATTTCTTTCAAATGCAGTTTATAAACATAGTTCATATCGCAACAAATTAATAAATGATTTGTTTAAGTTTTCATTAAATTTCAAATTTATCAAAAGCTTGATCATTATAATTTTTTAAAACTCTATTTTTGCTATTTATTACAGGCTTAGCATAAATGAGTCATTCATTTTGAAAGGCTATATTTTCAAAAGTATTAGGTACATATATGAAAGTTTTGTATGAAGTATCCAAAACTCACCAAGTTTGTATTGTGAGTTCCAGGTGGCAGAATGCGACTATAATCTTTCAAATCAGTTGAGGCAGTACGAAGTTAGTATCAGCCGAAAATGATGGTAAGCAAGTAAAAGTGATTGTATTCTTGAAAATGCTAGTGATTCGTATATTATATCCATGCAATGGCTTTCAGAAGAGAGTGAAAAAAAACCACTGGGTAAATAAAGCATTTTGTGGTGGTACCGGCAATTCAAGGATATCAGTTGTTTGCTACAAAATGTGTGGAGTGAGTTTGATTATCGTTTGAACTTGTATCTTGTCACCGAAAGTGATTCACTATGGATAATGTTAAAGGGTGTATAAAAACTTGATGAGCTTGTGGTTCTTTTCATATATTTTTCATCTGTATACTTGTAATATTTTTGAAAATATACCCTTTACAAAACGAATGGATCATTTATGCTATTCTTGTATAATAACACTAATGAATCGAAATGTGTGTATAAGAATATTAAACTATATTCTCAAATGTAATGTTCAACTAATATATATATATATATATATATATATATATATATATATATATATATATATATATATATATAATTCTGCTTACTACAAATTTAAGTCGTCTCGTTTCAAAACACATTTATATTCTGCATCCAAGTAAAGTTTTATATCGAAACCTTTGAGTGTAATATTTCTTCTGATGTAACACATGAACGCAATTTTATTGTTTTAGAAGCACATCTCTGAAAATATTACATATGAGGAAATCTGTGGTATAGGTATGAATTTAGTATAGAAATTTCTTTCATTATACGCAGATATAGTGTTCTGCTTTCGCGAAAATTCTTAATATTGCAACAAACACATTATTAATTGATCAAGGTAGTTTAGAAAAGTACTTTAATAAAGAATGCATATCCTATTGACAAAGAATGCGTATTATAAAATGATAATTAAATTTTTGTATAATTTTACTGACATTAAAAAACTGTGAACGAAGTGTGTAGATAAATGAAGTGTGGGTAATGAAAAAAAAATAATGCTAACAAAAGAAAACACACACACACACACACATATATATATATATATATATATATATATATATATATATATATATATATATATATATATATATATATATATATATATATATATATTTGGCACATGGGTGTAATATGTGACCGTTACATGCTATTTTGGAATTTGTGTAATATAGTTCGTAAATAAGCGAGAGAAAGTACTGTTTGATTATCTTTAACGCTCCACTAGAGTTAGGTCCAGGAAAATAACTTTATTATAAATTTACTTAAAATGTCCTTACGATACGATATCACGTAATTTTCACGTGCAATAGCGCGAAACTTCTCATCATTATTTTATTATTATCATTCAATATCGAAAAAATACTGCATATATTAGAAAAGAAAGCAATATCAAAGTAATTTCACTGCAACGTATTTCCTGTCAATTGCTCTGGATATTTGCTTATGGAAGTCAAACATTTAATCTAACATTCGTTGAATATCATTGGTGAGTTCAAAACTTTCTTCGGTCAGGTCATTGTTTTCGGCAGTAAATCAGTGAAACCTCTCAAATCGAAATATGTGAAAATGAGATGATTATTGATAACACAATATTAAGTAGAAAAAAAAAACAAAACAAAAACTAAGCAAATTATGCAGAAAATAAGTTTCTTAACTATCTGACATGAAGTGAATAGGAAAGAAATTGGAATTTGTTGTTCCCATACATACATCTCACATAATTTACATAAGTTCAAACAACTTTTAAGTGAAAAAAATGTATGCGAAAGACAGAAAAGAACACGGGAAATTTAAAGCTGAAAACTGCTTACATAGTTTTTTTTAATAATTAAGACAAAAGGTGTTTTCAGAAGTTTTTTCTCCTAAAAAAATCTTTCGTCTCACTGGAAAAGAACATTCGTATTCTTTCACAATTTGCTTCACAATTTCATAAACTATTAGTTTTGAGGGATCTTCATATTAGTTTTCTTTTTATAAGTGTCATCTATTGATTTCGTCATTAAAAATGAATATATATTAGAGACAAAAAAAATTAAGAGTTGCTTATGTTAAATAATTTTCAAACCTACATTTTTTTAAACATATTTGTACTTCATATGTTAACTGTATATTTTCTTTGGCTCAAATAATTTGACAGTATTCTGAATTTTAAGATATATATGCTTATCATACAATTATGCAAACATTTATTTTTGAGAACAGGATTTAAAAACTTATTAAGTTTAAGTTTTAAATTCTCGGAACTTAAAATAAATTTGAAAAAAAATTAGACATTAAAATTTAAGTAAGTTGATTAAATAATACCCTGAAATTTAACAAAAAGTTTCGTTTTAAAATTTATTGAAAACATTCTGTTGAATGTCAGCTTATTATCCTACCAGCTGAATGTCAAAAGGATTTCATATAAATTTAACCAGACCATGAAAACAAAATATAAATTTATCGAGTGCCGGAAATATGATAGTTTTAGAATAAAATTAATCAAATGTTAGTATTTATTTTTTTTTACAAAAAAACTAGTGAGTTTGGTCAGACGATTTAAAAAAAGAATTTTGATGTTAGCAAACGTTTCACATGGTTCGCAGCAAAGATGAGCCTTAATACATCTCACTGCTTGGCCAGCGAAGCGTTGGCACAATTCCAGACCTAAGAGCGTGTTGGATATGAATTAGATGCTGAGTTTAGGATGAGATCTTACAACATTTAGGATCTTTCTTAAACTTGACCCAATTTTTTGAAAAAATAAACTTAAATATCATGATTTCTCATCCTTTTTCTTCATTATTAAAGTCAGTTAAGAAATTTTTTTATTTTTAATAATACCATCCAATGAGAAGAATTTTATCTTAAAAGTTTTAAAAAGTATCAGTAATTAAGGGAACTATTAATTATAAAAACGAAAAAGATTTTATATACATATTTTGATTCAGAATCAATTAGTAAATTGTTTCATATTTATAGAAATATTTTATTGTAGAGTTTAATAAAATAAAAATCTAATGACTATTATAAAAGGTAAATGTGAATAATAATTAGCTACAAACTAATTAAAGAGGCAAATATTTAGGCCCAATTTGAGAGAAAAACTTTTTACATTCTACTACTAAAGCAAATGGAAAATTTTTTTAACCACTATTTTGTATTGAATAAAACGTTCCTTCATTTTTATTAACGTTCCCCCATCCATTAAAATTCAAAACTTCCATTTAATAAAACTCCAGTAAGAATCATAATAACATATTAAATAAAATTGAAAAAAATAATTAATACTAAAGATTGGAACCTATATTTATTGAATCTTAATAATGAGAAAATTTTTATTTCACTCTAAATAAAAAAAAACCGAACCCAGTTTTCAAATCATTATCTGATTTAATAAATGTAAATACAGATTATTAAAAAATTTAAAATCCCAAAAGCATGAACTATAATGAATATTATAAGGAGAATATTAAGCAATATTTTAGATTCATAAATTTGTATTCCAGTGCTGATACTCTTTGTTTGAATCATTTGAATTTTCAATTTAAAATGTAATATAATTAAAATTTTTAATTCGAATAACTTTCAACAAAATTAATTATTTTAGCTATAATTTTTAATTTACACAGCAAAGTACTTTCAGAATAACTTTGAATATATTTTTATTAATTCTGTAAAGGCCTACAATAGTAGAAGCCTTACAATAGCCCTACAATTATACAACAATACAAGCATAGAGAATGTTCATTTAATGTTTTTTATGTACCACAGAATCTCAAAAAAATCGAATAACTTACTGAATTGACACTTGGATCGGCTAAAATTTGTCAGCAATCGGTATCAATATTATCTCGAAAATTCTCAAAATCAACTTCTAAGAGTTACTAAATTCTTAAATTAAATCAATGTTCACGATGAGAACATCCATGAAATTTTATCATTGCTGGTATTATGTCACATGATACTTTTATCACTCACTCAATCGTAAAAGTGGTTCAAATGAAATGTAAGGAATATTAATTTTTTTATCAGACTCACACATTTTTAAATAGATTAAATTACTTCACTTACAATTAAAGATATCATTTGCATTGCATCTCCGTCTATTTAACCCTGATTTCTACAAATTTTTCATATGGTGAAATTATTAAGAAATATACAAAATTATATTGAATACTAAATTAAATGTAGAACATAAATCTCATAACGTAACACACTGTATTAAAAAAAAAAGAATAACCAGAGAGAGAGGAAGAATATTTTCCAAAGTTAGTAGATATTCTTCTGAAAGTTACAGATGCTTAAAAATGGACTTCATATGCCTTTACCACAAGGTAAAATAAGACACCCCAAATGTCTGTTATATAGTCCTGTACATCTTAATAACAAAAAATGCGGTAATTGGTGTAAATTTCAGAATTTTAGATTCTGCCACACTAGTCTTGATCATTATATTATCGCACGTACGCAGTATTTCGTAAATAAACTTGATAAAAAACAATTATCTAAAAAAATTGAATGAAAACGAAACACAACATCACATTTTTAATCAAATGATCAAATGTTTTTAAGACCTTTTGGTATTTGTGAATAAATTGCAGGGGGTTATTAAAATGATTGCTACACCTATGAATAAAAGCGAATATTTGATTGTGCTGAGTATTAAAATACACTGCCCGACATGGAAAATGTAACAATAAGAAGGAGTTGCCAGAAAGAGACATAACTCGGCTAACAGAGAGAAACGGAAAAGAACAATAAGTGATCTGTATTTCGATATGATATGCATAATACCGAGCCTAAACAGGGTCTGCTCAATAAGTTGTAGTACCACCGTGGACAACGATATACGAAGCAACACATCTAGGCATAGAGCCACTGAGAGTATGGATGGCGTCCTGAGAAGTGGTTCTCCATTCCCTATCAATCAATTACCAAATTACGTCTTCTGAAGGAGGCAGTGACTGGGTCTGCAAATGGTGTCCAATAATATTCCAGGCGTGTTCTATGGGTAAGAGATCTGGCGAGCACAGTGGCCAAAGAAGAGGTTGTACACCTTGCTGGTCATGTTGACTGATGCTAGGAATGGGTGGTTGAGAGTTATCACGCAGATAAAGGGCATTGAGCTCCCCCTGAAGGTAGGGGAGTGTCACCGGCCCCAGCACATTATCCACGTAACGTTGGGCAGTCATAGTGCCGTGAATATGAACTAGAAGTGACTTGGAATCATGTACAGTGGCCTCCCAAACCATTATGAAGCATTGTCTCACGGTCGGGCATTCCATAATTTCTGCAAGATCGAACCTGTTTCCACATCGAATCCACATTCGTATCCGGTGACTATCACTGAAGAAACAGAAGCATGACTCATCTGATAAGACGTCCTCTAAATCACTCTGATTCATTGAGACGTTGGCATCTATGATGTGGAGACAATGGCAATCTTCTTAACGAACGCCCTGAGTGCAGGCCACTAGCAACCAATCGACAGCAAATGGTTTCGTTAGATATGGGAGCATTCAGGGTGTCTTGCACATACTGCTGAATTTTGGTAGACGTGCTTTGTAAGGCAGTCACCTGCTTCCACCGGATTCGCAATCCACACGTGTTGATGTTACTCAGGCTGCACCGGCATTCAAAAACGTTCCACACTTCCTTATTCCAACCGCCACAGCTAGTCACTGTGGATATGTTCAGGTGTGTGTCAGCTGCAAATTTTCCGTAAGGAGCAACCTGTCCTTTTGAGTCCGATCAACATGCCCCTCGTAAACTCATCTGTGTGATGAAACTGACTCCGTCGACAATGACTTGGCATTCTCTGCAAGTACAGATGTCCTTTGTGACAAAAACAAACTTTCAACGATTATTTTTCCAGCAACAATAACGGCTCGAATATTGCCCCCTCTGTCGGTTTCTCATCTTATACCTTATCCTATGTGAGCTGGAGATCATCTTTTTGTCAATTCCTTCTTGGTGTTATGTGTTTCACGTAATTTGGATAACTCGGCAATGTGCACCTACCCTGTAATTTGCATACTTTTCTGGATACTAGATAATAAGTACTAACTAGTAATATAAATAGATAATAGGTGCTACCCGAATTTTATGAATAGAAAATATATTCTGGTAGTATGTGGTAGCTTTTTTGAAGTTCTGTAAATATTTTTTCAAAAGCGTAAGATTTTGAACCTCTCAAATTTTCAGAAATCAAATTGTAGAAATCTTTCTTGTTGGAGCAAAAATGACGGAAGCATCTTAGTGAGAGACTGGCAAGTATTGAAGCAGATTGTAATGTCTGAAAGGCGAACAACTGCAGAAAAAGTGACAGCAGAGCTCAATTAGCATTTGAATTCTCCAGTGTCAATGATTAAAGTTATAAGGCTCCTGCATAAACAGAACAGATACGGCAAAGCAGCAATTCCAAAGCCACTTGTTACAGATGTTAATGCCAAAAATAATCTACAGTGGAGTCACACACACAAAACTTCGTTGATTGATAGGTAGAAGAAAGTAATATCATTTGATGAATCGTCTATCCAAATTTTCTTTACAAAAAGAGGGATCTTTGTTTGAAAGACACCTGTACAATCATATGATTGTGATTGTCTCCTTCCATCTATCAAGCATGGAAGTGGATCTGTCAAGGTATGGACAGTTGTGTCGTGGTTTCTGCTGAACGAATCATAACACTAAAGAGAAAGATCACTCGTGAGAAATATATAGAAATTTTAGCTGACCTGGTCCATCCTATGAGGCAAAAATTTGTTTCCAGCAAGAGAATAATGCACCTATCCCTGCAATTTCCAGGAAAATGCATCAATCTATGCAGCGACATTTTTTCAATCATAGTTTGATAAACATGCGGAAAAAGTTAAACATCTACCTTGGCCCATTCAGTTAAACGACTTCAATATAATTAAAACTTTATGTTTTTTTAGAGCGTTCAATAGATAATCGCGCAATATCCTCAACAGGCATCTCTCCCAGAACTTTCACAATACCTTCCAAGAAGAATGAAACTTAGATCAGCACTTATTTTAAAATCGATTCTTATGTTAATCAAAGCTGATTTACATGCCAAAGTTTGAATATAGTGTACTGATAAAGTTTTTTTTAATAAAGCTAAGCGTTTTCTATTATTTAATAATCACATGTATATGAATTTTAGTTTTAGAAATGGTGCTCAAAATTTGAGAAGATTTACAAATAGGATATTATTGTTATTTGGATAACTTCAATGGCCTAGGTAAATGCAGAATCCAATAAAAAATATTGATAAATGCTTCTTTCCAAAAATAATTAGGATATTTTAAATATGACAATCTATGTTTGGTCACAGGAATTTATGATTTTTAATTTTCTTAATTTTTCCTCCTAGTATAATTTTTTTTCTTGAAAAAGTAAGTGTCAGTTGAATATCCTTTACCTAAAATTATGGGTAATCTACGTCACTTCTTTAAGTAATGATTAACTTTTATATTTGTTTTTTGAAAAATCTAACAGCTATTTAATATACTTTATATGACCTTGTTAAAAGCAAAGTAAAGACGGGTTATTCTGAAATTGTGTAGTATAAAACAATGGAATCAAGATTTTTCATGCTTCTAACGGGCACCAAAGGTGCAGCTTTAATTAAAAAAAAAGAAAAATTTTATTAATAAATGAAGCATCAAACATTTCAAACGATGTACTTTAATAGACAGTATTGAAAACATTGTTGATCTAACATATAAACTAAGGCCACTGGGATCTGGTTAGTTAGTGAGCTCGAATTCCAAACCGATCGAAGATCTGTCGCTTTCGCTAACGGCGGCTGGGGCATGTCAAATCTGTCGTAGTCGTAATGTCCTGCATAAGAAATAATACTTCTGAGGGTGGTAGGACAAGTCTGAGGGTTTTCTGTATGGTTCCTTCTTCTAAATTACAAAGATCCAATTTTGAGGCTACGAGGGCTCACCTAGTGGGTGTGCCATCTAAAAAGTGGGTCTTCATAATAATAAAGTGCCATCATTTCCGTTCCTTGTAATGCTAAAAGGTGAAAATTCTAGTTGCAGCACATTATATAACTTATAATAAATAATTATTGACGTCAGTTGAATATTCTTGAATATTGAATATCCTTCGATCAAGCTTTATTTATGTGACATATCTATTTCATATGGATATCTATTTTAAGTATTTACTGATGATAATGCTCCTTTAGTTCAGGTACGACACCAAAAAATCGATAAACACTCTTCTAAACGAGTTAGATATTCATAGCACATTATAAAAGACTTGAGTTATTTGATAATCAAAATACTATCACAGATGTCTACTGTGCATTGAGGAAATTTCTCAATTAATTATGATTATAATGATTAATGATACCCCGCATGCGTGCAACGTTCGGATGTATAATTGACATCGTTATTAGGTCCTGATATTGGAGTTGAAGAAACTGAAGTTTCCTCTACTTATTCGCTGTACTCTGAAACATCCACCAAAGCTACCTCACCGATCATTCCTAAAATCTTTTGTTGATGTGCCTTTGATTTATCCATAATTTTTATCTTCTCCTGACCATAATACTACATAACTTTTAGCTTGGCAGTGGATGGAAGATTATGAAAATGGTATAAGACATGCATTACGTGTTGAAAATTTCAAGCACATACATACCAAACATACTTAAAGTTTGTTTCCATTTCCTCAAACTCCCTTTTCTAATGTTCTTCTCATTTCGAGACTTTTGTTATTTATTGATGTTCGCGTTAATTGCATGCTTAATGGTTTGAATTATTTCAAATCATGAATCAGATAACAGTGATTATTGCTCAAACTTTCTTTTTCTGGTTGGATTTCGATTCAAAGTGTCTGAAGTAATAGTCATAGAACAAGAAATAAACTTTGAATTTGATTTTTTTAAATTTCTCCACACATTTCTACAATTTGAAAAAGATAGAACTATTGCCAAAATCATCGATCATTAAATGGATTGGTTGAATGTTAACGAGACAACAAAAAGTGCTCTGAAGTATTAAAATACCATTTGACGGACAGAATCGTTTTTCAGAATTCGATCAAGCTTTAAAGAAGGCAAACGACATAAATATTTACCTCGATTGATAGAGTTACTGGGTTTCTCTTTGATTACTTGAATACGTTTTAGGAATTCTACTAATGATCTTCCACTTCAACAAGGCTTTTTAGTAAGCTTACGACCTCTTTTTCCAGAAATTATATTTAAATATACTTCATGCAAGTTTCAAATAATGTTTCCATTCACAAAAACTTATCAGATGTTCGGCATGTCTGTAAAACACAAGATGCCGTCTATTTTAACAATCATGTTCACTTTACCAATCCTAATACTTCCCTTGCATAATCTTCAAATCTTTGAGGAATAGTCTTATCAATCAATAAAACTTTTCAGCCACACATTAACTGGGCATTTAAAGATGATTTTTAATGTTCATGTTGTTGTAAAATATCATCTACTTGAGTTTCTATAAAAATTTTCTAAATTTTATCTTTCGAAAAATCAAGAAAATTCTTGATAAGAGTTCGAATTATAACTACACAGCTGGCCACTCAAATTGTAACACCAAGAAAGACAAGAGATATCACCTCAAAATTTATTTTGTAGATAACAAGTTGACCAAGTATTAAATGATTAAATTTATAGACTTCTGTGAAGTGTGGTTCCAGCCAAAATCAGTAGCCAGATTATCCACCATTGTTGGAGATCACAGCTACCACACGCCTTGGCATTCATTCAAAGAGACTTTGGATGTGTTCTTGGGCTACAGCAAACCAGAAATATTCCACATGTTGCCAAAGTTGATCTGGAGTGGCAGCTGGGGATGTAATCAGGGTCAATCATTAAGCAATCATGGACCACATGTTTTCTATCAGTGAAAGATCTGGAGAGCGAGCCGGCCAGAGAAGCAATTCAATCTGGTGATTGGCGAAGAACCCTTGGGCAATGCATGCCACGTGTGGTCAAACATTATCCTGTTGAAACATGGCTGTGGGCCAGCCCTGAAGGTAAGGAAGGACAACTGACTCCAACACCTTGGAGATGTAGCACTCGTTGCTTAAAGTACTGCCATTGCGTAATAGAGGAGTGCGAGAGATATATAATACCACCCCATACTAAAATACCTGATGAAGGACCAGTGTAGTGATGTATAACGCAGCTGTGTTCAGCATTCTCTCTCCATGGTGTCTTTTTGGAAAAGAAAAAGATAAGCAAAGAAATATACTGTAGTGAATATTTGAAACAGTTTCTCTCATCTGCGAAAATTTTACTCTTTAGCGTCATAAGACAGTATTACACAGTATTAGCGTCATAAGACATAATTTCATGTGTGTATCCTATGAAAGTATTATATAACATTTTGCGTACGAAGATTCACATAAATGTTTTGAATCCTCAATTTTTAGAGGGTATCATAGATGTGTGTGTCAATCAAAAAATATTCTCTCCTGCATACCTTATATTCAGTTATTCCCGACATATAAAAATACTTTGTGCATCTATATTGTTGAATAATATCCAACTGTGATTGTCTGACATTCCACTGTTTTCATAAAGATAAGTTGACTCGTTAAGAAAATCATATCCACATGAATTATAAGTGTAAACGTCTAAATTTAACTGTATAGTTCAAGGAAATTATTTTAATGTCAACGTAAATGAAATTATTTTAAAAAGATCCTTAAGAAATGAAAGAAAAATAGTATTCCCTCAGCTGTGTTAAAATTTGAAATTTGAAATTTCCTTTTAAACATACATTTCGTGTTTTATAAAAATATGCAAAGCCTATATTTCGCTTGAAGTATAGAAATTCAGTGTGTCTGGTTGGGGCTGCTTTCGTGTGATGGAGTTTCACATAAATTTATTAAATCTATTATTGTTCTAAATTTTCGCACCTTTCACAACATAAATTATAATTACAGAAATTTCCATTTTTATATTTTTTTCGGATTATTTGTATGTTTTAATTTTTGAAATTATAATTTAAATCATTTAATTTACCTTTTAATCGGTGAATCTTTTGTATAATTTGATGCTGCTTATTGAGTAAAGCGTTTCTCACTTGTTCCTCTATTGAATGTTATTTGCGGTGCCTAACCGCGAGCGCGAGTTCTTTTTCATTGATTCAATTACTGTTGTGTCAAACAAGTTTTCTTCATACAAGAGAGATTATCTTTTTTTCTTCAATATAAATGTACTGGACAACGCAGTCGTGCTTCAAGTCGTTTGTTTTCAAAATGGGGAAATTTGAAATTAATTTAAAATTAAGGGGAATATATATATTAAAAAGAATTCGCTTTGAAAAATAAATTGGTTTCTATTTTAGAAGAACTTGTCCTTAACTGCTTTGAACATTTTTACACTAATAGAAAGAAAGTTAATAAACTTTATTACATTTACTAAAAAGCACCATCATTATTTCCATATTATTACTGGGATTGTCTAGCAACAAAGAAAGAAACCTCTCCAAAGTATTTTACAATTGTTACTGATGTATTTCCAAGACCATAAAAAATTTCAAAATATTCATTTTGCTCTTGTCTTAATGCTTATTTTTTACTTCTGTCAATAAATACTTTAGAGATATAAGATAAATGTAGAAAACTTTATTTTTATTACATATTTATTATTGTTTTAGTAGAAATACTCGTCTAATCATTAGAAAAAGAATTGCAACCAATTTATTTTCTTGCTTTGAAAACAGTTTGCAAAGTGTTTTATCAGTCTTCATTCTGTAATAATTTTTCCTTTTAGTAAAACAAATATTTAAATCACTTATTTTGTGATCTAATAATATTAGCTAATTAATTTTTTGTAAAAATAATAATGTTAAAAAATGTAAGTACATTCTAAAACAGTCCTGATTTGCAATAAATGTATCATATTTTTCAGTTATTGTTTTGTTAATAACATTTGTACTCTAACTAGTAACACATAAGTGCTCATTGAAAATGTAACATCGAGAAGAAATAATCCAAAATTAATGCGAATTGTTGCACGTGTGCAGCTTCTATATGTCTCATAAAACAGAACTATTATTAAGTTTCTGAGTTAGACAGGCCAAGAACTATTTCAGGCATCGTGTCAGATCAAACCTGGTTTTATTTTCCTGCAAATAAGGAATCTGTAGATGCAAAAGATATGCACCAGAAAAGTTACTTGTGCTTCTAGCTGACACTTGTTAAATACAAGAGGTAAAAAGACTTACTAGGATGAAATCAATTTGAGGCAAGAGGTAACAATATACCGACGGAAGCGTTTTTGCATTTGTTTTGTTGTTTCTATATACCTGAAAATAGGCATTTGTGAGCATAGTACTAATGAAACATTATTGCATCAGTAACTGCATCACTGCAAATATAGCTTGCAATACAACAATTTATGACCTTATAGATCATTCTATGTCAATTTTACAAGATGAAATGTCTGAAAGACATCCATTACTTCGGTTATTTTTTATTCTAAACTACATACGTATACGTTTATGAATGCAATGAATAGTCGTTGTGAACAATATGTCATATTTATGGTTGAACCATGCGCCTGCTCGTAAGACCGCTAATTTTAAGACGCACTGCTTGTAAGAACGTTAAATTTGTCGTAATCACAATGTATTCCAAGTGAAATGATACCTCTGGAGATAGCAGGTCATGTATTGGGGGTCTTCTGCATGGTCCCTGCTTCAAAATCACTAAGGCTTCACCCGGCAGCTTCTGTCTAACTGGTTGAATCCAAGTCAGGGCTAAGTACAGGGAAGCATGCTGGTGTAACAACAACACTAGAGAGAGGTTGCAAAACTGTAACCTTATGCGTCATCATATTATTGCTGCATCTGATGTGGATCCCCTTTTTTAATTATATTTATGTGCGTTAATTGTACAGTGTCCAGCTAGTATATCTGTGATATTGTGTAATATGCTCTCTTTTCTTATCTCTAGCTCTTGTCAACCGTCATCCGTCTACAAAGCAATAAATATCCACAAATTGCAAGGGATGTCCTAAATTCCTTTTAGTATATTAAACTGTCTCCCATACCTACCTGTTTCCCAGCTCTATTGCTAAAGAAATAGAAATGATAGCTTATTGAAAATGATTAGCCAGGAATACAGCGTTTATTTTAACGCCATAGCAACTTTCGTTACGAGTGACCGCATAGTCTGTAACTCCCCAACAATATATATTTTAAGTTTCTCATATCTATAGTCCAGTCATTAAACTGCTATTACAGCCAGTCATAGAAGCGACACTCCAAACTGATTTTAACAGCTTTTTATTTCACAAAAGACTGTATTTTCAATCCATTAATATGTATACACTGAGGTTAATCTCTGAAGTGCATTAAGATTTGTTAATATACATGAGAGATTAAGCAACACAGAATCTTGTCTTCTTGATTGCATTTTCAAAGGATAGTAGATTGTTGGATTCAATAATAAGACATTTTATTTATTATATTTCTTTAGCGATTTGGTTTGCTTTACTCTTGTTTTACTGCAAGTTTTAAAATTCAAGAGTTAATTCAAATATCACTGACAACTTAAAGTGGACTTTAGACCAATAAAAATGTACATGCTCTAAGTAAAAAATTAAATCACAAATTGTTAACCTGAAAACCAGAATGTTAATGATTCAAAATTTGTTTGTATCAGACATTTAACACACCTAATCTTTGCAATAAAGGCACTGGCTTTATCAGAAGAGGGAATTGAAATCCACCATTTTGATAATATTAAAATTGTTGCATCAGGTGTCAAGACAAATAAAAAAATGATATTTATCTAACAAATATATTTATGTTGGATATATATATATATATATATATATATATATATATATATATATATATATATATATATATATATATATATATATATATATATATATATATATATATATATATATATATAGTTATATTAAATTCTCAAGAAAATTTTATCCATAGAAATCAGTGTGTACAAAACAACCAATAGCAGCAATAACATCACGTAAATGTTTGGGCGCTGATTCAAGCAAAAATTGGGTGCCAAGTACAAGCATAGCTGTCCATGCAACTTCAATACAATTCATTGTTCATTGACTGTAGTGATTGGTATATGGTGACGAGCCTGTCGCTTGTAAATCATTGACAAAACCTTTTTTATTGATGAGAGAGATCAAGAAAACATGCTGTCTATACAACAGCATTTTATTCTGTAAAATATATTTATTTATCACAATATCTTTTTCCTGTTGTGTAAATTTTTTGTGCATAGAGTTTCGCTTTTTTGTTATAGTTATCTCAACTGTCAGCAACGTGAATACCATAATGCTTCTGTACAGACATCGTGCGTATGTCTAAAGAGTAAGATATCAAAGCAAGTTCCAGCTTCGTCACCTGATCATAAATTAAAATATTGAGATTGCATTTCATGTTGTTTATTTGTAGTTTTCTGTGCTTATTTTTCTCTAAACATTTCTTGTTATTCTTTACTTTAATTGAGGGTTGATGTTAAATTGACTCTGATTAGATTTTAAAATTTAAAACAAAAAGAAAGAAACTGTTCTCTCCAAGAGTTTCGAATTAATAGACAGTGTCATAAACTAGTGGCAATTAGACATTTCTCAACTGATATAGAATGGGAGCTTGAAGATGGCTTGACTGATTTAGATGTCAACTCTGTTAATTAACTCAGACTCAAACATAAGATGCTAGATTTTACAGAAAGGATTGTGTTTAGACTGTCGTCAGTAGTTTAATTAGTTAAGTGAGATGATAATATTTAAATGTAAATAATACGGTTTGAATAATTTATCTTCGTTTTTTACTTTTAGTACGCATAGTTGGGATGTTTGTAGGATTTCAGACTCCTCATTAACCTTACTTCCAAGTCGAATTATGTACATGTGAGAAAAATGACCGTAAAGTGATAAATCGAACAACTGAAGAAATTAATATTTAATTGATGTCATTATTTATTTAAGAGTTAATGATATAATTCTACGTTACCTTCAAATATAACTCTATACCGTATTAAAAATTACGTACATAGGGTTAAGAGAGTGATAATAATTGTTTTTTTAATTACATATATAGTTAATTAACACACAAAAGGAAAAAAACTGATACTAATATAAAATAAGGAAAAACTATTGTTATATAGTTATGAAAATTAAAAACAAATGTGTTTTGCTTCCCTCTTTCATTTTCTTTAGGAAATAATTTACCTAACCAGTGGTTTTTTTTACACTTTTTAGCTATTTTCATTGAGGAAATTCGAAAATAAAAGGTTAAAATATGAAAAGAAAAAAATCAGAAATAATTTATTTCCATTTACAAATTTATATGTGAAATTTCCTTCTATTTAAGCATTTTTATTATTACATATGCGCTAACTGAATTTGACTTTTAAGAATTTGTAGTTATTAATGTCTCATATTTTAGTTTAAATCACACTTGAAAATAAAACAAGTTTTACATAAAAAACTACCTCTTTGTTCAATAAATTGCTTTGAATTTCCTTCATATTTTCTAATATGCAGTAAATTTTGCATATATTTCCTTGTAAGTTTTAATATATTTAGCACTATGAGTGTGTCAACTGAAGAATTTTTTCATAATTTAATGACATATATTTTAGTTTATACTGAAATCGAAAAATATGTAATGGATTTCGTAATAAAAGGAAGCAATTTGATATTGCTTTAAATTATTTTTATTTGTTAAAATATGTTTAGCTTTTTAATTTTTATATATTATTTTAATCGGATTTTCATCATTTAAAGTACTTTTATTTAAATAATTCATAAATGATTATCAACAAAGTGATACTGATATTAATAATTAAATTTGTTTAGTGATATAACTAATAAAGAGCAAAGTTATATTAATACCAAATAATACATCAAATTTTCCTTTCGTTCCGAATAAATAACAAAAAAATTCTTATTTTTTAATCACTAATTTTACAGGATAAAAAGTAATTGAATGAATTTTTATTTCATAAATGCTTCTGTGGAAATTATTCTTATCACTCTCAAATTTTTAGATCAGAATTTAAATATTTTAATGTTGGATATTAAGATATTTTAACATTGAGATAATTTTAAAAAAATAAGAAAATTAATATAAATTTGGAGAAATTAGAGCGAATTCAAAGAATAGCAACCTCTTTTCAATACCATGCTAAAGTGACAGATTAGCTTGAAAAACCGATGCAATTTTATTAATAAATTTATAACATACATAAGGATTTTTAGTTTAGTGGGATTTTCGTTATGTAAAGAATTATTAGTTTTTGAAAACAAGAAGTTTGCAAATATTTTCCAAAAAATAATAAAATATTGCGCTTGGGAATATTTTCAATCAAAATAAAAATTTTATGATAATCACTTAGGAGTCGAAATCTATTCTTGGATGACCAATATTATTGTCTAACATATTTAGCCAGTCTTATTATCCGTATAAGTAGCAGAATATTATTGAATTCTATTTATCATATCTTAAAATCTTGAATTTAGTTGTATCTTTATATTCTATTCTTCTTTAATAAACAAGAAATTAAAATCCAACCTTGTGTGATTATCTATATTCTTATTTTTTCAATTATAAGAAATTGTCTAATTTTCGGATTGATTACAACAGAAGCAAAGATATTAAATTCTCCGCGATTTGTTTTTCATGAAACTTCACGATGTTTACAATATATTTGTAAAGTAAATGACACACAAATAATTGCTTTCTTTTCAGATATAGAGCATTCTAAGCCGATAATAGTTGTAATGGCTAATAGAACAATAAACTTGAATACAATTCTTTTCTACAAATGAGAAGTAATTGAACCAGATTACGAAAGAGCAACAATTTCTTATTTTGAAATTCACAAATAACAGTTAATGTGAGGTTTTTGTAAAACATAACAATAACAATAAAAGAAAGTTTCTGTTTTTAAGAGCACGCTCAATTTATAAGAAAAAAAAATGGAAAATGTGAATTTTGTCAAGCGGGGAAACTCATTCAAAATCCAATTAAAATATTTTTTTAGGTAAACAAATAAAATATAGAATTTCACAAAGAAAAAAAAATGAAGTTTACCATTAAATCGATTATTTTAAAGATTTAAAAAATGTGATTATTTTTCATTTCAAGTAAATATAAACCATACGGATTTTAATTCTTTTCAAAATAAAAGCTTTTTCCTTCTTAAATATTAGAGTAAAGTATTTCCCATTGATTGAGAAGAAGGATTGATATTTAAAAAAGAGGATTTTGTTTATTGTATTATTATGAATATTATTTTCTAAAAATCTCCTTTATATGGTAAACTATATAACCCTTTGGAGCTGCCAGATGAGTGAATAGCTGAGTGGGGTTCGCTCCTTTAGTTCAACAACTCGAAGAGTCGACATGCATCATAGGTATGAACGTTTATTAGTGTCCTACATTCACTTAAAGTATAGAATGTAGTTAGCATTAACCTTTCGAGTACAGAAAGAGACTTTGGAAGAATGTATAAGCAAACCAAAGTAAACTTTGAGCTAAAAATTGATTTCAATGTAAGTTTCGTAAGATTGTATTACACAGCAAAAAATGCATTTTTTATTTATCTGTTTTACATTTTGTTTTTGATATTACATGAAATATTTAGTTTTCATTAAGACGAAAACTGAAAATTAAAATATAAGAAACAAATATATCATGACCAAATATTCATAAAATTTTAGTCATTATTCTTGTACATTGATTCATAAAACGAAATGATAATGAAATAAATGAAAACTAAGTTTTTTTTTCTTTGCGTGTTATGTGCTTATCTTTCGTATTATTTTAATCAGTCATTTTATTTCTAATAAAAATATATTTAAGGGTATTTAGATTATTATCATTTAAATATTTTTTTTTTCTCTCAAACTGCTAATTCTACAGTATCCTGTCGTTTTTATTTATGTTTCGTTTTTACTTTTTTCGTTTGTCTAATTATTTCATCATTGAATCATTGGATAATTAAAAACTTGGTTATGCTTCTTATTTGTATATTATTCTTGGAGAGAAATTGTTAGTATATATATCGTTGAAACGTTATACTTTCAATTGATTTTGACTTACAAAATACATAATTATTCATAAACAAAGGTTTAGTTTACTCATCAAACACAAATACAAATAATTGTTTCGAATAACTTGGAATTATGTTCTTATTTACTGACTTAAAACGGCGATTTTATCAAAAATTCGTGTTGTGCTATTAAATGAACCTCATTTAAATAATGTCTTCATATTGTTTTCTTTTCGCTTGGAATAATATTAATTTAAATAAAAAGTTAAATGAATGATATTAAAAGTTCTTTTTAATTTTTATTTATATAGATACTCTATTGAAAGAAGTCTATTTTGTTAAAGGAAAGAGATAAAAATTTATGAATCTCCCCATCTGTGTAATAATTATAAATATTTTTCAGAAATTTTATTAAATTTCTATTAAATGCAAGTGCCATCATTAAGTCCAAATCCTATCTATAGCCCTTTATTAGGTAGATAGAGAGATGAAGGATGAAACTTGGACAACCAAGTTCAGTTTCTACCCTTTCTATTTGAGGGTAAGTTTGATTTTACTAATATATAATTTGCGTTTTATCTGAGGAAAACATCTTTCATGATTTAAATACATATAGTATTGAATCTCTTGAGAATGTGATACACTTTTCATGTTAACCAAATATTAGAAACTTAATATTTTGCATAAATAAGAAAATTCAAAATTTTATTTATGAACTTTAACATTTGTACTTCGTCTAAGTATGCAACATTTAGGGGACGATAAATATGTAAATACTTTTGCGAATATGAGTATTTATGTATTTCTGGGAAAAAAATTCAGTGACAAGCTGAAAAAATTATATTTAATATGAAAGTTTTTGCAATGTAAATAATACAATCATGTAAAATTTTTCCTTTCGGAATATATTTTAATTTTAGAATTCTTTTATGAAATGGATTTTTTTATAAATATCACGTGCTAAAAAAATTAAACATATTAAAAAATACAAAAGTATTTAATGAAGATAGGAATAAGGTTTCAATATCTCAGTATATATATTTTTTTGTCATATGGTGTTAGAAATTTAATTGACATAATGACATGTGGAAATTCAGGAAGGAAGGTTGTTTATTTTTCGCAAATAATTTTTACACTCTGACAAACAATTATAATAAAAAATTCTTTAGAAACGGTTATAATCCAATATATTTTATTCATTCATTCTTTAAGCATCCCACTTACTTAATAGTCCATAAAGGAAACTTGACTTATTTATTTATTATTGTGACACAAGTGATATATCTCTACCACTTTGGTGAAAACTATATAGTTAACTCAAGTGTGACGAAGATCACATGGTTATGTCATTGGGTCAAAAATCACAATTCATCCATTTATTTGATTCATGATCGTGAAAAGGAATCGTTGTGATTTTTCGTATCCGAACAAATTGTTTCGGATGTGATCTTGTTCTATTTCCACCGAATGTGAAATGAGGAAACAAATTTGGCGCCGGAAAATCATCGCCAATTGGCAACCTTGTAGTAAAACCAGATTACAAACCGGGGGAATGGTTTTAAATATCATCTCGTATGTAAAAGCGAAAGCAAAAGTGAGGAGCTTGCCAGTTTTGTCTGTTTTAAAAGTAGTTCGTTTCGTTTCAATCTTATTAAAACGTATTTTGTTTACAAAATGATGTGTGCAATTTAGCTTCTGTTTTGAGTGATGGATTTGCAATGAAGGATGAAAAATCTGTTTCTTTTAAAATGATCACAGAATTAAAAGTTGATTTGAGATAAAAAAAATAAATTCCAAAATGATAATATTTTAAATTATTCTCACTCTTCATCATTATGCATTGGTTCGAACTTCTCTCGGTAAGTAAATTTGCTACTCATTAAGAAATTTAATGATTCATTTAACCAAAGATTAAGAAGCTTTATATAAAGCTGCAGAAAATATCTTAATATTAAATTATCGTACAGAAGTAGTTCACATTCCCAAAATGCTTCATAATAATGTAGTAATGAGGAAATTTTTCCGTAATAAACAATTAGTCAATAATAATCAAGTAAAAATTAATTTTTTTATACATTTTATTAATTTATTTTTGAAAAATAGTTTAAAAAAGATTTAGAAACAGATCATTTGCAAATATGAATTAATAACTTTATGTAATATATCAATTCCTGCAATGATATATCATGCATGATGCATATATAGCTTACCTTCAATATTTTTCATTGATATATACAAATATTTTAGCTAATCTTGTGTTTTACAATAACTATATAGTCTCTTTTACAATAGCACAAAAAACCCACTTTTAATGTAAAATAAACCAAGTCCACTGTCAAAACTATTACATTAGTTAATTAATGATAATTGACAAAGTAAATTATCGTACTGTGTAAATATAAAAATGTGAGGTAGTTTAAAAATTGCTCAATGTTTTAAATTAGAATTTTTTTCAATTAATTCAAATCTTTCAATTTACTCTTGAATAAAAGGAAGATCGTACTTAATTCTATGTACTTAGGCGCTCACATAATATATCTCATAAAGACTATGTAAGCATGTACATTATAATATTTCAAATGAAACAACTAAGGAGAATTCGAAATTTTGAGTTTCACTGATTGAATTTTTCGTTGACTAGAATAAATATAACTGTATATATATATATATATATATATATATGTAAGATAAATTTATACGCCTTTTTTGTACTTTTTTCTTATATTTTTAATATATGACTACAATTCTGGTTTCTCTGTTTCATGTAATTCATCGATGATGAACATTTGTATTCGAAAAAAATTTAATTTTAATTCATGGTTAAAATTTATAAAATAATTTGATTATTTCATGCATAAAAAGGTTAACTTTAATCCATTTACTGGATTGAGGTCTTTCAATTTATTCATTCCCAAAATAGAAGGGATTTTGTGTTAATTGCAGTAAATTAAATCTTTTATGTAAAAAATTTAATTTACTGAAATAAATATCATAATAGGCATATTTTTGTCTAGAAACATGAGGTGTTATGAAAGATTGATTCTTTTACGTTGCTTCTAATTGTTTTATCTTTTTAATTTCACGTGGTTTTAAGTATAACAGATTTTCAGTTGATAAATTATGCACTTAGATTATTCATTTTAGCATAACTAGGAATAATTTTTGATAGACCAATATTAAATCTTTAAGAAGAGCAGTTTCTGAAAGACAATTCACCTGAATTTCATTGCTAGTATCACATAATTATGCTTAAAGTGTTTTGAAATAAACTTGCGAGTGAAAAATTAGATGCTATATAATGATATTTATTGTGATAAATTTCGAAAGAGAAAAATAGCATGAAAATATCATTTTTCTGTTGCCTGGAATAATGGCAACTGTTTTTTCGATTTATATTTTTTAATGTATTTATTAAAACACTATAGTTTATTTTTAGAATAACAAATGTTACAGTAGCGTGGTCGACAACCAGAATCGATTTAAATCGCCAAACAAAAAAATGGATGTCTATCTATCAGCGTTTCAGCAGCTTATTTTTATTTTCATAATCATTGAATTTGTAATCACAAAATAATAACATAATCACAACATTTCAGTATGATGTTCCTACAAAACCCAAACAGATTTCTATATAATTCCTAATTAGATATTACAATTGAGTAATAACTTTGCATCTATCTGTATTATTGATTAATATTGATTAGACTAATAATTTTTTTTGCCTAATATGTAATTTGCTATTTTTTTTTTTAAATTATTAAGCCTAAATATCTCAGTTGGGCAAGATGATTTCATTCATCCAAAATGTATACATTATTAAAAGTCCATGATATTAAACAAATTATCTAATTTTTCTCATTATCTATATTAACACAACATTTTGTCCTCTTATATGTAAAATATTTCTAATTTTTCGATTATTTATTTCTTATAATATTATATATGTTATTCAGGATAAATAGATAAAATCCTGTCTGTTTAGTCTGAAATAATGATTTTTTAAGCAAGGATTTCAAAAATTGTTAGCTTTTTGCAACATTTAATTCCCGTGAATTTTGTGTTGATAAATTGTTTATGTGAAAAAAATATAAAAAATATTTGTTATTTTGTTCATAAAAGTGGAACAAATTTGTTTTATTCTCCTTCTAGAGAAAAACTTTCTTTTTACGAAGCATTGTTTCTTAATGAAAAAATTACCCTTTTAATTTATGAACCCATAATCCTTATGACACCTTTTACCTCATGAGTTCGCACTATATATATCTCCATTTTATATATGAACAAATATCTGAAGGTGGAACACGTAATGTGTTTCTAAAGATCGTGCAAAGCTGATCATTCCTTCCTCAAATTTTTTCATCCATCAGAATAGATGTAACATTGTCCCAGTTCAAACTGAATTCCTTTAAAAACTCAAATTCATTCGAGTAATGATTCAATCAAATTTCTATCAAGATAAGAAAATGCATAAACTCGTAAGACAATAGAAAAATTCGCTTTAAAATATGATTCGAGTCCAAACCCTTAATAAATATTTAAAATGTATTAATTACAATAACAGTGAATCACTTTGAAATTTTCTATTTGCATTTTATAATGGTTTTGATTGAAACATTTTCTAATAGCTCATAAGAGGATACTTTGAAAACAACAACCAAAATGAGGCAACGTTATTTATTAATTATATACTAAAAAAAGTTTAGACATTTTTCCTATTTTTATAAAGTCAGTGAAATATCTTTTTTATATTGATTAAATGTTAAGTTCAAGAAAAAGATGAATTTTTATGATTTGAAAAAGTTGGCCGAACAAAGAAATTAATTACAACACATAACTACTTTTCATGCATAAAAATAATGTAGCTAATTTAAGGAATTTATTTATATTCTGTTGGTTAGTATTCAAATGGATGCATTTTTCACTGATCCTTTTCATTGAGTTCTTTTAATGAGAAATAGGCATTCTTAAGGTATTACAATAGAAAAAAATAGGTGCCTGTATACCCAATGAATGAATTACTCTTAGAATTTCTAATCAAATTATCCTGTTAATCAGATTAAATATTTTTATCTTGACTGGAAGAAAACAGAAGAGATAATTTTAAGAAAAAATTTTAAAATAGCTTCAATTTTAGTTTTCTTCTTGTGCATGAATTTTTTCGTAGAAAGTAAGCAATCGTATTTATATACATATAAAATATATAAAATGCCCTTTTCTCATAAATTTAAATAAGTAAGTAGGCTTTAACAAATAGATTTTTAATTAGAAGAAGAAGCATTTAAATAATAGCAATTGTGATTTATATGCACAATATAGATATTTTGATTTATAAATATTTTTCTGAAATAACAGAATACAAGTATTTGATACATTCTATTCATAAAAATACACTTCATTTTAGTTTATTAATGGGACTAAGGAATGATCTATTTACTCTAAAACATTTGACGGTATTTTAATAGATATCCAAAATATATAAAAAATTTTCTAGCTTGTATAAAAATGCAGATATATTAGTAAGCCCTCGTAATTATTATTATGAATAATAATGTAAAATATTTTTTATTATTACGTATTATTTCGTTGTCACAGGAGAAAATTTCAATCAATTTAAATACAATGTGCTGGAATACAAAATAAAATTTGTCATAGAATAATGCAGCTTCATTAAAAAAGTTAATTATAACTGCTTAAGAATGAGCTATAACCTCATGAGCTATAAATAAATTCGGGAATACTTTGCCATATTTTGTTGCTAATTATGCTTTTGATTACAAAAAAACCCTTAAGGCATTAAAACAAATTCCTATTTTTAAAATTACAAGTTAAAATAAAAAGTTTTTTATCAATAAATTATGCCGCTTAATATAGCGAAGAGATTTCATTAATTAAAACAATTTTTTTAAATTTAATTTAATTTTTCTTAATAACCATATATCATTTAAAGGATAAATATTCTGCATATCATTTTTTTAAAATTTATTGTATTATTATAAAAAATTTCGTGCTTTTATTAAGTTTTATACGAGATACTCAAAATATGTCATAAAAAGTCTTAAAATGAGCAGATAATAAGGAAAAGCACTGATATTTTCACATTATTCTTAAGACATTATATTGTCTTCTAAGATACTAGCGAAGCCCTATTTTATTAGTAACATCTATTGTTGACTGGAAGGAAAGGAATAATTTAAATGCTGTTTGATATTCCAAAAGCACTCTGTAGAATAACTACGTATAAAGCTTAAGAAATTGTCAAAGTCATCCATGCAAATGTGGTCATCATATAAAAAATATTATTTTATTTATCCATTCACTAAGAAGTAATGCGGCATGAATGACTAACGAGGTACAATAAAACTTTAAGTCAAATTTTTAAAATTCATTTAAAATGGCTTATTTAAAGAAGATGAAACCATGCGACTAATTAGAAGATATTTTAAAGATAAAATTTTCAAAATTTATTGAGATAAATATAATAATAGTTTGAATTTTTTTTTATTTAAAATAACTGAATTGAAACTTTATATTCGTAAAAATTTATGTATTTCTTTATAAGAGCATTTCAATGTTTTGTACCAAATTGTTTTTGGATGATAACTATTCTGGATCACACACACACATACTTGTAGTAAATAAAAATGATATATTTGAACTAAAATGAAAAAAAAAAACTCAGTGCCAAGCTGTATTTAGGTAAGTTTAATTCGATTTTTACAATAATCGCTTGCAAAAGGAATAAAAGATAAATTTATTTTGATTTAATAAGATTATATTTAATTATATTATACAATAACAAATTAAACAAACCATATATATTATATAAGAACATTAAGCTTGGACACGAACCATTTAAATATATTAAAGACAATATTTAAAAGAAATACTATAATCCCTATAAATGTATTGTAATTATGTTATTTACTATTTCTTTTGCGTCATTTATTAGACAAATTTTGCAATCGAGTTTAATTAGGTAAGAATAATTTAACTATTCAGTATAACTTTATTTTGGTTTCCTTTGCAATTATTGAAAAAAAGTTTAAACTTTTAATGGAATAAACAAGGAAGCATTAATAATCAGCCTATGAAAAATTGTGTCACTACAGTAAATTTCCCATTACCCTGGTTAATTAAAAGCTATATTAACTAAATTTGTGCCATGCTGGACAGCGTCTGTAATACAATGTTTAATACAATGTCAACTCAACGTTTCCTCATTTCTGGTCGGAAATCACTATTCATGAAGAAATGGAATTGCATATTTAATTAAACTATAAGATAAATAAGAATTGTTTTCATTTGTGGTCTGTAACCAGTAGATAAAGGTTATTTCATCACATAGGCAACGAGGGAAGTCTTTAATTGAAATAGTCATCAATAAATGCAAAACCAGAAACATTTGAAATTGGTTATGTGTAATAATTTACATTAGTGCCTATTGTCTATTACTTGGCTGCTGATCTAGTTTAATGACAGAAAAATATCTCTTTCTTAATATTTGGTTTGGATTTTAATCTCAAGTTAAATATAAATGTTGAGAAGAATTTCATGTATAAATGTGTCAGAGTACATTCGGGGGACTCTATTTTTAACAATTCTAAAAAATTGATGTTTATATCGAAAGCAAATTAACTATGCAAACACTCATATTATAGCTATAAAGAGCTGTGCTCTTCATACGAATTCACTAATATTTTGTTATCTGTGCATACAAGCCCAATAGTGTACTTGTGAATTAAACTGCGATGGAATTAGATAGAATAGACTTAAATAAAAATTGTTAATAATTTTGGGAGAAATTTCACTACTCTTTACTAAATATTTACTACCTTTGTTTGCGTTATTTAATAAAATTTAAATTAACTGAAAGTATATTCTCATAAATTGCTTTCTGTTACATACAGAATTAATACCTCTCATCAGTCTAAACCTATCTTGTTGATTATATTTTTACCTCTTCCTGACTCCTGTGCTGAACTGTGTGCTATTTAAAATATTTAATTACATTTATTTGAATATTTTAAATTTTAATAATAATAATTGTCTCGGAAAACGAGAAATAATCAGCAAATAGTATTTCTTTAGTACAATTGAAATGGCTCAAAATGGTTACTCTTTTCTTAAATTTCTTGAGAGAAATTTTAAAAAAATTATTGTTTCTTATTTTAAACTATAAAATATTTTAAATGTATAATATCAAAAAGTTGTGCAAATATCACTAACTAAGTGAATAACAGCTAGGAAAAAACAAGCAATGATGTTATTGCATTATAATTCATTTACTGCATTAAAAAAATAAATAACGATTCCTGAAATTTTAAATTTGCAATGTTTTCATATTAAGAAAAGATCTGTGAATTTTTTTCAAATCTAACTTAAAATTTTATAACAGTTAAAATTTTTGTTATTATTTATACCCATAAAAGCCTTCTAGCACACACTTTACGCAGTTTCAAAAATAAGTTATACAAATCGAAAAATAATCATCCCGTTCAAACCTGATTTGATGAAATTCAATCAATCGCCTTAGAAAAAAGAAATTTGACCTCGAATGCAGATGTTCATTGAAAATTTTCTAAGGTCGAAACTGTATTTGGCAGAAAGATAGAACTCCATTCCTTTACTTGCCTGAAAATAAACTTGATTGGCGCCATTTGAGCTTGAAAGAAAGCTATTTCTATAAAAAGGACGTTATAAAGTTTCCTCCCACTTTTACAATAGAGTGCAAACTTTACTTTCTTATAAATTCTGTTCACTGTTTCGAATCGTTATCTAACTCAATAAATATATAAGAATCTTAAGTTCCATTCTTTTCTCAGATACGTGCTTTAATTTTAAATTAGAAATATTATAGTATCAATACGATAAACTTTCTAAAAGGTCACATTACCATGCTTATTAGTTTAAACCTTTAATTTATTCTTCTCACGAGGTATGTATTCTTATTCTAAGCACATCTAAAAATATTATTCATAGAGAGACCAATAAAAATGGAGCATGCAATCAAAAAAATTTACTGGTATATCAATAATATTGTCGAGAATTGCATAAAGAGAGAAAAATATAAATAGAAATCTGTATCGATAGAAGTGAAACACATTACTGGGGTGTAGTGGATTCTTACACAGAAAACATATTTATTGCTAGAATATAAATTTCTTATAGCAATACTGCTCAAAACAATTAAGTGGTATTATGATTTTGGATATGAGCTGGGAGAAAGAAAATGTTTGATGATTGATGCATAATGTGTAAGTGTTGTAAAGTATGAAAAAAGAAGACAGTGCAATGAATGAGCAGTAATTAAATTTTATTAATGATATTTGTTGGTAAAAATAAATATACAACTCATGCTTAGTTTACAAATAGAAAAATGTGATTTCTCAGATAAAAATTTATTTCGTTTTAATAAGGGATATATTTCCTCCCCTGACTGACAAAAAATGTCTCATATTTACGAGATATGGAACCAATGAGATTATCAATGAGGGATAGGGGTATTCTTTCCCACATCTGTAGAAGAAAACTTTCCATCCACTGAATTGCTTGTGGAGTGTTAATCGACTTGCAACCTTTGTCTCTAGAATATTAAAACTTTGTAGTTCATATCTGAGGAATACGCTGCCCAGTCTATTCAAAGATTTATTCGTTGAAAAAGAAACTATTCACTCGTTGAACATGATGTGGCTCAGAATTTTTATCCATGAGAATTTATCTATCGCAAATTGGAGAAATGTGAAAGACCACAATAGATCTCAGCATCTCATCTTTGTACTTCAATTATCATTGTTGCATCTCTAGTAATGTATAACTCAGTAGTAATTTAAGTATCTTTAATAATATATGGGCACGGTTATTTATAGGAATGCTGAGCCAAAGCATTACTTTGCATCCGCAAAATGGACAACTAAATATACAATTGCAGGAATATTTTGAATACCTGATTCTTTCCAGATAATAATTCACTTATTTTTAAGTCCTGTATTGAAGCAGAATTCATGTTGCTCTACTAATCTTTTTGCTGTCTAATATGCTCTTGTGCCCAACTTCTGCGAGCAGCCCAGTGCTCCAATGCCCGATGAAACACTTACCATTGGTATATGAGCATATAAACCCACATAGTGGATTCAGTTTCAAGCTGTTTGAGTCAAAACTTTCGTACAATAAACATTCTGAATGTACCGTTGCAATAAAAACATCAACAGTGTATTTTCATCTGACAGTAAGTATTCAATCTGATTCTCATTTTGTGTTGTGGTAGACACATGACCTTGTTCTGATCTTCAGCCAACATTTCCAGTTTCCAAATCCTTATTCCAAAGTCCATGCTGAAAGAATTATAACGCTCCCATTACAACATTCCATAACGTCTGTATTGTCTGACATGTTTTTAAATGACCGATGGCCTTCTACTTCTACAGAAGGAGTGCTTCTAATTACTTTTCAGTTCTTATCAAAAAGTGTTGTTTTCAATATAGACAAAATTATTATATTTCCAAATTTGTAAATGTTAAAATTTTCTTTAACCTCTTCTATTTGATTTTTGTTTTAAAAAATGTTTATTAAATGATTTCTTCACAGGTTTTTATAAATATAGGAAAATACAACGATTTTTCTTTATATACATTTGTTGACATTACCGGTTAGCAACATCTGTAACTTTAAATATCAATTTAAATATATAATGGTTTTTATATATATCGAATGAAAAATATTTTTTAAGTATTAAGAACAGTTTAATGTAAATTTTTGTAAAGAATATACTAAAATAATATTTCCGTAAATCTTTTTTAGTATTCAAATGTTTATATCGTAATTTGTATAAAAAATGAGATATAATTTTGCTTATTTTTAGTAAACTAAATAAATGTTGTTCTAAGCCAATGTACAGAAATCTGTGCATCATTCTCCTGTTTCTTAAACAGATTTATAGATTTCCTTAAGCAAAAATGATTTCAACTGCATATTATATAAATATCCATACACTTAGATTTATAGCCACTGTTAAAAGCTGACATCAGAGATTTCTATTTACCAATAGAATTTAATTGGTTTTAAATATGTTAACAATTTTTATATGAGAGCTATGTTTAAGAGCTGCTATTTTTAGAAAAATATAAAATAGTTTTTTTTTATTTTCCTTCAATAGTAAAATGTATAGGACTAGTAATTGATCAAATTATAAGTTGCTGTTTATAAAATTAAGGTATAAAAACTCCTTTACTTGAAAAATTATATTTTTATGAGTAGAAATACTGTCATTCTTTCTTTTACGTGTTCTAAATTAATTATATTACAATTTGATATAAATAAATGATTAAAAATATAAGGCAATAAATTTATAAACAAAAATTAATTTTTATAAATATTTTGAAGATAATATAAAAAAGAGCCTGTATGTATAAATGTGTAATACGTAAAAATATTTTACTAAAATTTTCATTTTGAGATATTATTTATTTCTTTGAATATTATCTGGAATATATGTAACATATTAATTTCTTTAAGCTAATTTGGTAATCAGGATAAAATATATTATTTATAAATCTCTCATTCCTACTCAGTCCAATAATATATTTATTAAACCATGTTTTACAAAGTCTGTGATATTTAAATATAACACTGAGGGATATTATTTGTTGAAAATCATTTACGAATTTAGAATAACAATGACCATCATGAAATTTAAAACTAGTTTTAAGAATGAATTTAAAAAGAAAATATCAACTTTACTTTTTTAATAGATATTTCTAGGTCAAACTCTCTCAAAACTATGCCGATCCTTCTAGTGCTTTAAATATTTAAATTTTACTAGGTCAGGTGATATGATTTACTGGTAACATGTCAAACATTTTTCACAGAATGACCATGGATCAACCATTATCTTCCTACTCCTCTTGATCTAATAGCTTGTGAAGATGGAATTTCTTTCACTTATGTTTGCTGCAGCAAAATGCTTGAATTTCAGATCGAGAAATAAAAAAGGTTAATAATAATCTGTCAGTGAGTATGTTTCTAGGCGACTTCAAACATTTTTCCTTTAACCTAACACCGACCCCAATTCGGATGACGGAGAAACCCGCTTACACTTTTAATCTTCCGAAACTCGTCTGATCTAGTGGCAGGAAAGGCCATCATGGAATCCGTTTTTCCCCTTGTCAGAAAACCGATGGAAATTCCTAGCAAAATAAAATATATGTCCGTAATTACCACGCTTGCGGTCATTATTCACTTCAACTGGATGTTTTGATTTTATATCCGCAATGACTGCGCAGTGGATCTTGTCAGGGTGGTTGTTATGAAGATTTTCGACATCCTTGTTACGCTTACATTTTGGAACTGTACCCTGATAATAAATTTAATATGCGTTACTATTTAATTCTCCACATACATTTGAGTAGTGATATCTGTTTGAACAGCAATTATTTTTGCAGAAGCCCTTCTTAAAAATGCGAAACACGCAAAAAGGAATTCACAGGGCTCTTATACAATATTGAAATTTGCATATAAAATTTTGAAGAAATTTCAGATGTAAATAAATATTATAGAAAGCTCAAAAATTTTTCTTATTTTTTGTCAAGATTCTCTTCATAAAGTATAATAGTTTGCAGAAAAATGTGCCCCAATTATGTATGAATAAAATATTAAGATATGTTTACTTTTTCTTAGTATAATTGATATTTTAGTCATTGACTTTTTGTCTGTCAACGATTTATTGGAGTTGATCTTACTAATGTCAGATTTTTAAAGAGGATAAGCCCCTACGCAACATAATTGATATTTTACTTCTATAAAATCTGATGGTGAAATCTAATCGCTGCTATACAATAACAAACGAAACATACAAAAAGAGGTTGATTAAAACAGGCTTTTTAATTATTACATATTCTTAGATTTACACATTTTAGTAAGCTTATTTTTTAACGATAGTTAATAAAGTTTGTATTTAGAGTTAAAAAAGGAACAGTTTCTTTTTCTAAAAAATCTGGAGAAAATATATTTATGTGTTATATCACACAAGAACTCTTTCTATTTACTAAAAAAATTTAAAAAATAATGATGATTTTTGTAGAAAAATTATTAAGGAGATATCAATAGTTTGTTGTATAGTTTTTAGTATAAAAATTGCTGATATGCTTTTTGATATTAATGAAATCTCATGCTTTACATTGTTTTGAATAATGATGTGAAACTTTTAAATGAATAAATAAGGAATATTTTTTATTTAAGTTTCTATACACATTTCTTGTGATTGATTTTTTATTCGGAGGACTAGAAAAAACTTCCTTAACTTTGAATTATTTTATCGGGTGAAAAATACTGCTTAGCAAAAAATGACAAAAAAAAAAAGGATTTTTAGAGCTACATAAAAACTAGAAATCCATGTTGCAACTATCAATATTTATAATTTTATAGCTCATTTTCTTTACTATGCGTTTATTATATTATTGTAAAAAAGTCGCATGTGTTTTTAAAAGAAACTATTGAATCTATATCATGAATAGCCATCTTTAAAATTCTCTTTTGGAAATAAATTTATTTCTTAAAATTGCTTGTATGTACAATAGTTGAATTTATCATAAGAAAATATTGTTTTGTAACCGATTGACGGGACTTAAAAAGAAAAACTATTCAATGATACTGCATTAACCGACTCAGCGGCGCAGAAAATTTCAAGAATCTGCGAAAAATGTTTCCTCTTTAAAACCAGATGTACTACTTTTACCCACGTCCCTAAACTATACAAAAATCGTCGACTGTTTCCCATTCTCATTGGGAACATTTCCTACCCCCTGAAAACTGTCACATCGCTCAATTTAGAGGGAGGGGATGTCACTTACTACTAACTACCCTATCTAGGGTTGTATGCATTTGCCAGAAAGAATTGTACATCCCAATAAAAGTGGTTAAAACGAAAACGTATATCTTTTTTTGTATAAAACTTAAAAAGCAAAAATTATTAATAAGTAACTATTTTTTGTGTAATTGAAAATGATTGAAGATATTCCTCAGTATTTTTAGGTTGACTTGGTAAATAATATGAAATTCAAAGAAAAACGGTATCCACAAATTATGATGTTTTGGATTTCTTACGCAGTTTAATTTAGAAAGTTGCTCGTCACATTAGCTTGTATATTTATTATTTTCTGTATAATGGAAATTTCTCTTTTTGAATGAGACACAGAAGCTTTTCAAATTTTTATTACAGTAAGATAAAATAATGTTAGTAAAAATACATTTTCTCACATTATATTTTTCTTAACACAAACAAATTTTTACTTTATATGAATACATCTATGTAGTAATTAGTGTAGTGTTTATATGAAAATAAAAGGCTTAATTATTTTTCAATTTTTATAATGTTATTTTAAAAAACATTAATAAAAGCTTTTCAATTTATTCATCTATAAATGTTTTGAGTTTAAACAATTAAACATAACATTAGAAAATTTGCAAAACATTGTGAATAAATGTGTGTAATGTTCTTGGTTTATACTATATCTGAAAAATTACTTTCACTTTATATTTAAATATTTGGAAAAGTTTTTTAGCCCAAAAAATTAAATATTTACAAAAAAAGGATTAGTTTTCATTTCTGCATTATTGTATATGAAAATAAAACTATTTAATGCAAAATACATGTAGATAAACTTGCATTAAAATTGTTCTGTATAAGAAATTTTAACACATTATATTTGCTGATTGTGTACTTTCTTAATTATGATATTTCTTATATATTTACATTCTAAAACAATATTATAAAATCATTTATAACTTTTACAATTTTTTTCTTTCATATTAAAAAAACATTATTTAGATATTTTTAACAAGATACTTACTCTAAATTAAAGTTGTATTTTAATCGAAAAGAATTCCAAGTGATGGACGAAAAATAAATTGCTTAAATCACATTTGTTAAGTATTCAATGTACTTATTCTCATTAACTCAAAATAATATTCAATTACTATGAATCAATCTGGTGAAATAGAAAATGAATTTGAAACTCAAAAGAATTTAAATTAATTTTTTTCAATATATGTGACAACCTTTTTTTAAGAAAGCTTTTCCTAAGCACTTATTTGAGAGAGGAAAAGAGAGAGATTATTGTGTGCCGTCCTTATTATATATTTACTTTCATCTGGAAATACATTTTTCTCAATTCTTGAAGTTAAGCACTTTGATAGACCTCATAGTGATTTGAAATATATATACTGCTATTTAGTAATTTATACTAATAGAAGA
Source organism: Latrodectus hesperus (assembly GCA_037975125.1). Classification (NCBI taxonomy): domain Eukaryota; kingdom Metazoa; phylum Arthropoda; class Arachnida; order Araneae; family Theridiidae; genus Latrodectus; species Latrodectus hesperus. The sequence goes on from CM075853.1 coordinate 89,099,113, forward strand.
GTTGATAAGTTGCCTATAAGCTCAGAGGATATGTAACATGAAGGCGAACAATTGATATCATTGAACGATAAAAAAAGTTAGCAATGTACTTCAAGCAACGTTATGAAGTCTCATTTATTCCATTTTAAAAGTTACAGAAGTAGAAACTTTATAATTATTTAATGCAAGTAAATAAATATTTTTCAAACCCTTTCATAATATTATAATACTTTCAGCACACATAGCAAGGCTGATTTAGATTATTTATACGTTTCTATAATTCAACAGTCTAAATGAATTAGAAATATATTAAAATTATTAATTTACTTAATTTTTTAGCAGAACTAAAAATATATATTACTTATGCTCTTTTTTTCATAGATAAATTTTGTTTTTTTATTTAAAAGCGTTAAAGCCCAAATTTATTAGCTAAATTAATTTTTTCTACTCGTAACTGAACAAACTTAGATAAAATATCACTTGTAACAATACATGAAAATTAGCTTCATTTGTAAATCTGAATTGAAATATATATCAGTGCATGTACTAATAAGAAGCTTAAACTGTTACATTTAATTTATTTCAATGTAAATGGAATATTTGGTTTCACAAGTGCTTACTCGAGTTATTTTTTTAAATATCAATCTAGCGTTTATGAACTGAACTTTATGTATAATTATAAATAAAAACAAAAGAATCTTTACAACTTAATTTGGCAAAATTACTGTACGAAAGAAACTTAAAATTTTATAACGAGTTTCTATTGGCTTATATTTAACTTTACATAATATAATATGTAATAAAATGCTAAGAGGCTATTATTACTCCATTATAAAAATATTTTTATGAAAAGTTCTTGCATTGGTAATATTTTATTGCATTACAAGTTGCAAAACCTTTATATAATTATCATATATCTCTACTATATAAAGTTTTCTAATAAAAGAGACTTTATCTATAATTGAGAATTGTTAAGATTGAGAGGAATGAAACAAGGTGAGAAAAACCAGTTTCTCATATGTCTACTTCAACTAGAGTAATCGATAAAATTCCCTTTCATTCCATCTGTAACTAAATGGAAACATCTTTAACCACACAGGAAGCCACATGTGCACTGAATTATCTTCCTTGAAACGAAGTCTTGACGTATATACAGGGGATATATGGGAGAAGCCGTTTGAAACAATACTGTTAATAGTCGAATACTTGTAAAAATTGTAGAGAAAATAAATTTAACACCTCATCCTTTAGTATTCAACTATCTGTGATAAAAAACTACGCAAGGTTTTAAGGAAAGGAAATAATTAAGTGAAAAATGTTTGAATACTATAGGAGCTATTTATAACTACTGCTGCATAACAAAAAATATAGTAGTATTAATATGATAGAAACAAAATGATACAAAACCAATTTTGCTTATCAAATCATGAAAGATTGCAGGAAACCTATAAAAATTATCAACTTTATATTCTCTTTTTTATATAAGTAAGGTAGAATTTTGGATAGAAAATTTCCAAACAGCAATTTATTTTAAATTTTAAAAATTCTGAAAACAGAAAATTTCAAAAATTGCGTTAATAATTCAAATTTAATATCCTTGATTTCATTTCAACTACATTTTATTTTTTGAAAGAATAATTTTATTTTAGTTTTTGTTATTTTGTATTGTTAACATTAACATTAATAAACGATTTAATGACTTAACAGATAAATACCTAAAAAAGTCTGAAAATTTGAATTTAATCATATAGTTCCTTTTTAAAAAATTATCTCAAATGTTTTCAAAATTCAAATGAATTTTTACGTATAAAAAATGCTAGCATTCTTTTTTATATTGTAAGGTAGTTGAAATGGGAGCAGGCGTACAAAAAAAATTATATAAAATGTGCTAAAACAGTATTATGCTTTCAATATAATGAATATTACAAAGTTATATATCAAGAATAAAAATCGAAAAATATTATCAAAATTGAAAAAGTAATCATTATTTAAATTGACAGAGGATATATTCTTAAGACTTGAAAAGGTAAACAACAAAAATTTTTATAAGCATTTATTTTTCTATTCTTAATATTTATCTATTACTAATTTAGAAAAACATTAATGTTTTAGATTATCACAAATTTACTTAAGGCGAAAAAGTTATGTTTGGTATCGAAAGATTACTTTTTTATTTAATTATTTATTTTATAAATTCATAGCAAGCATTTAATTCTAAATTTATCAGTTTTATGAACGTTAATGAATATTCAATAATGAATCTTTTTTTATAATTATATATTTTAGATCATCATATAACTAATGTACTATAAGTTTGCCCTGAATTTGTTAACTTTCTTTAATATGGTTTATTTTTACTCAAATAAATAACACCATATTCCTATAAAAAAGAGCTAGCAATTTAAATATTGTATTAATATATTATATTTTATAATAAACAATGATTTTTTTGCGAGCTAAAATTCACATGTATTTTAAGAAAATAAATATTTTTTTCATAATTTGAACAGCTAATTAATTTATTTCTAAGCCACAATATCTCATTTTGAACTTCATTTTATTTCTGTAATCAATTTTGTCCCTTTAATATAATTAATCGTATTTATGTCATCTATATCTTGTTATCGTTAATTCAGATTATAACAACACAACTAAATTTAAACATTCTATGATTTCTATAGTCATATAACTTTAGCATACTATTTCATTTAGATTTTTCAAAGTGAATTTTCTTTGTTTTCAAAACTTTAATTTTTTAAAAAAGAAGTTTATTTGAAATACATAATGCGTTTATTATATTTTTAAATTTAAATAACACAATCAATCGTATATGGAATATACCATTTTATGTTTCAAAGATAAACCAGAAAAATTAATTTTTAATTCAAATAAGAAGAGTAAAGTAAATATATAACCACATTTTACAATAAGAAATTTTCTGGTTAAGATTATTATATTTAAAAATTTCTTTTATACCTAATATGGACCACGCTAAAAGATAATTATTTGTAAAACTAACGTATTAATAATTTGCTTATTTTAAAAATAAATTTTGTAATAAAATAATTATTTTCTGTAGGTTAAAAATTTAATTGTTTAGATGGCAGCATTTCCATTTACGAAATTTATTTGTTTATTTCAGTCATAACTAGTCGATAAAAAATGCCGTCAAAAACAATAAAAACTGAATTAAATTAAGTAAGATGTAAGAAATAATTAGCATAAGCAGGAAAATTATTAAAATTTAACTTAGAAAAGAAAGCAAGCTCGTTAGTAATTTAAAAGTACATATGGATTTAAAATTTTTGTGTAATAAAATCGTCTAATTCAATTAGGAACTAACTTTAGAACTTAGGAACTAAAATGAAAAATAATAATGTATAAACATGCATTTTATTTCTAAAGCAACAAATTTATAGATTATTAAATTTTAAAGTTGAATCTTGGCGAAAAAATAATCAGTATTTCAGATATTTGGCGTAAAACTCAGGCTGAGTAGTAGTTTTCAAAGAAAAGTCTCCAAGGAGTGTGGTTTGAGTGATTAAGACCGATCAATCAAACCACCGATTAGGGGGAAAGCAAAAGTAAGTGGTTTCTACTATGCGAAAATATACGTCGCGGCCGCTTTCGGTGCAAACTCTGCGACGTATCTGTGCCGTCGCAGGCCGCTTTCGAGCAGGAAAGTTTCGACGTATCCATGCCGTCATGAACCGCTTTTCTACCAGTTTATTGCGACGTAACAGATACGTCGCGGGCGCTGAGTCGGTTAAATACCTTTATGCAATAGGTTAAAATGTACAGGACATCATTATTTGCATAAAATTTAATGCCAGTTATCTTCAACTTATTGGCCTTACCTCGACGTTGAATTCAGTACAAAAAAAATATTTCTTGAAAAACTACCAAAAGTTATGCCAACAAAAAATATCATCAGTCAGCTTGCAGCCGTTAAGACTCGTTTTGAATAATTTAAAATGCAGATAGTTTAGATTCAATGTGTCAGTCTAATTCAATAATAATTAGAAAAACTCAAGAATTAGGATAATGAAAGAAATTTTAAATAAACAAATTCAGCTCTTAGAATGTAATATTTTTGTATACATTTTATTTAGAATAAAAAAATTCAGAATCACATGATACTTTTTAAATTGATAGTTAATTATTAAAAATGAAGATTTTTTAAATAAGATAGTAAATGAAAAAAAATTTAGGACTTTTTTTGTTTATTCTCGTCAAGTTTTCGTTTAATTATTCTATTTGATATATAATAACATGTTGTTTATGTTAAAGAGAAGTATAATTTTTAAAATGTTTTTTTATAATTTATTATTGCTTAAAACTTTTAATTATATTTTCTTTGAAGAATTTTTTTGTGCACATGATTTTTCTTTTAAATCCTCCATTGTTTTAACATGAATTTAAATGAAATTTCATACAATTTGTCATTATATTTGTCGTTTTTAGTTTCATTAAAGCTATCATTGTGTATTATTATATTAATGCTAGTACTGTCCTTATGATTCATCGTATTATTAAAAGAGATATATTCATTAATTATTAAATAAATAACATTCATTCTTCAGATCTTTTACAGTTTACCATGATTGTTTCAATATTCTTGTTTTTATTTAATTGAATATTTAATCGATTGCAACACTTCATTAATCAAAATGGTTGAGTTGTCAAAATTCTCTATGTTAGAATTATCATAATTAACTTTGAAGAAAATATTTTCATCCCCCGATGCGAAATATATTCGAAGTTAAATTCCTTTTAGAAAATTATGGTTATGTATTGAAGGCATGAATATAAAAATCTCTTTAGAACAATGAAAGCATTTTAATAAATTTTAAGAGACTATATACATGTATAACTTCTCATTATTAATAATTATTATTCCTATATTATATCATTTATTATCCGGAAAGCATAATAACTAAAAAATTGAGTCTCTTAAAATATCTGAATACTTGGGATTTAATTTATTTCTTCATTGTATTCATTTTAATTTGACAGAGAATAGAAATATAATAATATCTTAAACAAAGCGCTCTAAAAAATAAGATTAACCTCAATTACAGTTAATCTTTTAACATTTAACAATTGATGAACTAGTAAGTATATTGTTGAAATTGAACCACTATGTGGGTGAATGAAATTAGAAGGGACAAATAACTAAAATACTTAATACTATATAAAATGTTATACTAATATTTAGGACTTTGATAAAATATAAAATAAATTTTCATTGATAAAATAAAGTAACAATATTAGATAAATTTTTTTTAAAAAAATTTGTTTTTATAGGAACTTTATTAAATTAATAATAGCTGCCATTGTAAGCTTGCTAAAAAATTTAAAGCCTATAAATCAAATTCTCTCAATAGAACGTAATTATATAAAAGCTACTATTATAAGAGCCTCATTTTGTGATGTTTCCTACTATTATGGATGATATATATGATTTTTGTACTAATTCTCTTTCTCCATAAAAACGTTTTTCTAAACATAGCTCTATTCTCCAGTTAGTTGACTGAACTGACAACTGAATTTGTTCTCTGTTTTGTGCTATGGCTAAACACGTGCTTAGCATAGTCCCAGGTTGGACTCAAGCTGTAAGCTAGGATGTTTTACGGTGGCTCGGAATGCATTTTAAACTGTAGTTCTCGGCTGAATTAGAACACGTTTCAAGAATGATCGTAGAAGGATAAATAAACCAATTTAATCAATTCGTAGTCCGTTTCACACCTTGGATGCTTATTATAGGTTGTTTGAAATCCACATTGAACAATGATTGTCAATTGAATTGATTCCCATGTCCCAAAAGAGATCGTAGAACTATATCCATACAAAAATTTGGAAACAGTAACTGCAAATTAAACCAAAAGTGTGAATCGAGAGAAAATTAAACTATAAATTTTTATGTGTTAAATTGGCAAATGGAGCGAGTTCCTCCTTGAAAATTTTACATACATTTCTATTATGTGATGCAATTCTTATATTACGAAATTGAATGTAGCAAATGTAGGTACAATCATAGGCTATTGACGAATGTCTATGACACGATTTATTTAATGCGCTGAAAAAAGCCTTTAATTTTTAATTATAATTTAAATATAAAGGGTATAACTATAACATCATTTTTCCAAAACTTTTGCAACACATTAATTTTCATGAATCGGAAAAACGTCGAAAATATATAAATTAATGATATTAATAGCATGACAAATAAATTAACCGAATGATGAAAAATTATATTAATTTTTCAGAAATTGACAAGGATTATAATTTTTGTGTTAGACTTAAATTTTTTTTTTCTAATTACTTGACAAGTTGCCAAATTTATTTATTCTCAATTTGAATACATAATATTAGGTAAATTTGGATTTTGTTTATTTATTATAATTAGAACAGGAAATTATGCCTATTCCATTAATGTCATTCAATATTCATTTTTAATGTAATGTAAAATACAAATTCATAAAACAATCTGTTGCATTTTTTGTGATATGCACTTTGTATGCTGCCTGGAGTCATTTGTTTTTACTGACATAGAAAAGAGGGAAACAGAAACATTATTATACAGATTCTCGACAAGAAAATGATTGTAGCATAATGCATTTTCACAAAAAAGATTGAATTTTTAATTTATTAATAAAATTTGCTAGATATTTTTAATTCAAAACCCTTTCTTTTAAATGTCTTGCCATGCAAATCTAATATATTTTTTTGTCGTGTTAAAGCTAAAATTAATTTCAGATGAATGTGATTCTTATAAATATTTAATAACCTTATTTTTGGGGCTGCTTACAATATTTTTTATTTTAACATATTTTTTGTCAATGCTAACAATACTTTAAGATTGCTTTACTGTAAAATTTGTTCAAAAGTTTTATTTTTCTTCAGTATTAATCGCATGTTTTCATATTTTTTAAATTTCTTCATAGGCATTCCGCCAGCTTGTTCAATTCCAAACTGTATCAAAATTAGTTTAAAATAAAAATTCTTAATGTTTCACATTTAAAAAAAGACAATGTAAAAATGAAACAGTTCATATTTTTATTTTAATTCAGTTATAGTAAAAATTATTGAAAACAAACTTAATATGAAAGAACAAAACATGCTTTATATTCTTCCGGTGTGACAATTTGTTACAAAATTTTTCATTTTATAAATATTATCTATTAAGGAGGAAGACTAGATTATATATTTATAGAAAAACAATATTGTAAAATTCATATATTTAAATATGTATATGTATTTACAATACAATCTTGCAACTTCTCGTATTTTACTTTATAATAGATAATTACTTGTTATAAAATATGCGATGCTGAGATAAGATTAAAGTAAATTGAACCATAATTCTTTCTGGAATTTTGTTTTTGAGGTTGAGCAATAATGTATATTTTTTAAAGTTGAGAGAAAAGTTATTTTATAATGAAGAGTCTTTGATGAAGAGGTAGCAAAACATTTTTCTCTGAATCATCAAGTTCAACTGCAATTAAACGCGGCCGTGCCCTCGTAAATATATTACATCGATAAAGAGAATTAAGGTTTATTTTGTAATTAAAGTTTAAAAAAGAAAAGCAATTTTTCAGTTTGTCAATCGTTCTTAGAGAACATGTCTGGCTTCTGAAACATTTAGTAAGATTTTATGAATACGACGATACATGTTACCTACAATCTTTTAAATCAAAGAACATAAAACCAGACCTTGCTTTTATAACTATAAAAATAATGATAGGATGTATTCATAAAGCACAAAGATAAAGTAATAAAGTTGCCGACAATTTCTTCATTCTTATTTCATTGTTCATTATGTTCTTTTCTCGAAATCCAATCTTCGTGTCCGCATTTCAATTCTCTATAAACTTCCGTTCTTTCATTACTTGTCTCCTTACGCACCGGTGACTTAAAGGTCATGCTCGTTAATTATTCCATTGTACGTCTCTTTGGAGGCTTATAGTTGTTGAGACAACATATTCAGAACCACTGGGACATGATGGGTACAAAAGGTTAATACAATACACGTTTGGGTGTTGGAATGCGTCGTTTTAAGCAGCGTGAATGACAAAGCTGATAAAATTCTGAGGCTAAGTCTATCTTACAGACTAGTAAACTATGATTTGCAGTATGACATGATTTTTAACTTCTAATAAAGATTAATATTTGTTAATTGTTTGCTAAATTATTAAAAGTATAAATTTTAAGGCAAAAATTAAGATTACATTTGTAAGACCATTTTCAAGCATTTTTACTACTTAATAAAAATTTACTTTAAGATTATAAATAAGAAAATGTAAATAAGAGACTAAAAATTTCTTATAAGTTTAGTTGAGAAATTTGAGTCTCAATAATCCTCAAACTCTCTAAAACTGTAACAAAAATAAATCAATTTGTGCCCAATTTATAAGTAGATATAATTTACTAAGTAAGTTAATGAACCAATTATGTTGTTTTTTTTTTCCCAAATGTAATTTGGAAATAGAATGCAAATATTTTTTTATCGTTTTTAGAGCATACATTATAACTGTGATGCTGCTTATAGCTCTTGCACTTTTTGTATGCAAGCTTCTGTATTAACGTTTTTCGTTTCCAAAGAATGCGTTTAATGACAGCATTAATTTTATTTCAGTTTTCGCTCGGAATATTTTAAGAGTTCTTAATTTAAATTGCATATATTATGCACTGACGTTTATAGTAAATTTAGAAAAAATCACAGAAAGTTCTGATGAATCTATTTATAAGAGTCGAATTTACATAGATATGGTGGACTCAATCTAATATGTGTTAAATAGTTTTTTTTCTGTTAGAATTTCTGGATACAGATTTCAGGATAAAATCTAAATATTCTGGGTAACAATGAATTACATCACTTCTGAATTACTTTCTTATAATCTAAAATATTTATAGTATTGTAGTCCAATACTTTTGCCTATAGTTCCATTTATTGATCAACACATTATACAGTTTAATGTATGATTCACTTTTATTGACGGAAATCTACGAATCTATCTTAAGTAAATAAATATGTTAATCAGCATAAAAATATAAATGAAATCAGCTTTTAAAAAAGCCCAACTTTTAATGAAAACAAACTTATTTTTTTTAATTCTTTGCTATGTATTTTTTAAGCTGAAGCTATACATACAAAATTATTTATTAATATATATATATATATATATATATATATATATATATGTGTGTGTGTGTGTGTGTGTGTGTGTGTGTGTGTGTGTGTGTGTGTGTTTAATTATTCATTTTCTTTAAAGAACTAGTAAAAAATAATTTTGATGCACATTTTTAAGTGTTGTTTGTCAACATTTTTTGTAAACACTATTATTTACCACTAAAGCAACGCATATTTTAAATTTCCAGGAAATAAGCACCTTGCAAAAATAAATAAAAAATGCAGCATTATAAGGATCATTTCTTTTAATTACCATTAAAAGTAATAATCACAACAATTAATATGTCTGCTTTGGTTGATACGCGCACAGTAGTAATTTTGTTCAACTAAAATTCGTCAGCTATTTCAGCACACACACAATAATATTTATATTATATATAGTTTTATCATCTTCATATCTTAATATATGAATTTATATAAGCCATTTCAATTTCAGGTTAGTAAATAACTGTTTATTTTGCATTTTACTCATATTCTGTTATTTCTTGCAATTTCATTTTATTGTTATTCATATCCTATGTTGATTTTCTTTTTCTTTTATTCACTTTCATTTTAAATATATTTTCATTCTAGTATTCCTATTAATTTGAAAGTGTTTGCTTTTGACCCTATTTTTGATTCAGAAATTCACAGATGTAACAACTGAATAGTACATTTATGTGCTTAGTTTAGAAACATGTTTAATTTAGAAATGCATGAAAATATATATCTCTTTGTAAGAATAGGTATTAGTAATAATGGATTTAAAAAGTTGTTTTGAAAATTTTTATCAGTTTTTCATGAAATATTTTTTTAACTATTTTACGACAATTATTTTTAAATTGACCGCATCACTTAGCTAGTTATTGGAAATACAAGTTTAACTTTAATGTAATAATTCATTCAATATAACGTGATCTCCTATAATTAGATATCACGCACGATACAATTAGATTTATCGTTATGCTTTTATAATTCTCGCTATATTTGAATTGTTGCAGCGAGAACGATTTTGAAACGCAATGAATAATTTTAACTTGCATGATTATAACCTATTTGAAATTTTATTAATTTTAAATTGCGATGCCATAACTTTATATTATTGCATAAACTGAAAATAAAAGAACTAAAAACGCAAGTAATATAACTAGTGCAATTTAAAAGAAGTGTTTGTGAGTTATAAGTTTTCAATTACTACAATACAATGTTCATCAGTTTGTATGACCGAAAAACAATAAAGTGCCTCGCCAACACAAAAATTGATTTCATTAAAAAAAAAAAAAAAAAAAAAAAAAAAAAAAAACAGCGGTTTATAATTATAAGATGTCAAAGTAATGAGCCAGATTTATTTATTCATTAATGTATTTCTGTAGTAGCATCTTACACATGTGAACCAACTAATCGATTTGTAGTTCTTTTAACGCATACAAATTAACTTGTGTTTACCTTTATAATATGGTTAAGGTTTTATTCCACCGTTGTGAAAATTTAAAGTATTCAAAATTTACCAGTTGAAAGATAACTTGCTCGTTTTTGGAAAGGGTATTCGTAAAATTTTGATCCATTGTAAGAGAGAGCGTAACACCACAGTATTGTAGAAAAACCTTTTAAAAGTTGGAGCATGTAATGGTTTCCTGGTTGGTATTTTAAAAAATAATCAGGAGTTTTCAACGAGGAAGACATTAAACTGTATATTGTATTTGGTTTTCCATCATAATCAAATTTGTACACATCTTATGAATTTTATGAATTTCCTTTCTTACATAATCAAAGTATGAACATTTTGAAATCTTTAAATGTCTGTATGACGATATTCGTGAAGGAAATTACAAAAGCGTTATACAGTTTCTTTCGCTACATATGTCCATCACTAATACTTCGCAAACTATTCACTGTTTCAGTTACTAGTAATGAGCAAATACAAATAAACATTAAGTAAATGATTCAATTTATATGTCATCTTTGGTGGTTCAATCAATATTGTAATAATTAAAGTTAGAGTAAAATTTTGAAGTACTGATAAAAAATACAGGGTAATGCTTTATTAGTGACTCTTGTGGAAAATATACTTCTTCCCAAAAGATTACAATTTTGATTTGATGCCCTTGAATTTAATTAGTTTAATATGTGTCAGTTGTCTTGCAAATAATTTTGAAAGACTCAATTATATGATAAACAATTTCCAGCTGAAAAACATTGAAGATCATTTAAGCAACGCTCCGCTGAGCAACTACCTAAACTGGATCTTGCTTATCATCCTCAACTTCAAGAAATAGTCATTATCAACTGAATAATTATGAATTGAGGTGATGAATTGCAGCATCTGGAAAGAAATGTGAATCTATTCTATGAGCCCGCATATGTAGCTATTTTGTAAAGTAAGGACAACTACCGTTATGTCGAAACCTAATATCAAGAGCTCTGTTTCTCGTCATTAATTTTCCGATCTTGCCAAGGTTAGAGAAAAGGGAGAAAACATTTTTTCCTCAGCACAATTAGTATGCTACGAAGGCGGAAATCTTAGATAATTTTTATCAGATACTGTACTTTATGAAATGAATGATAATCAAGATAGTGCTGGATTAGAGTCTTAATTAGACTTTGTCTAGACATTAACATTAAAATAGTCAAATTCTCTGTATGTTTATTATAGTGATTGTCAATTTTGATAACTTATAGAAATGTCTTATGTTTGATTAAAACACTTTTAGAGATTTATTAAAGAAAAATTTCTGCTTGAAAGTAGCTCTTCTTCATTGAAATGAGAGAGATTTTGAAGTGCAAAACTTTCCTAAATGAATTACTCTATCAGTGCAGTTATAAATGTTTTACCTAAAAGAAGCAAACCTTTTTCGTGTTATATCTTAACGGGTTTATTGAAGAACACAAAAAGTTAATTATATTTACTTTCATTGTGTAGAACAAGTATATTTCTCTCATTTTTCTGAATGAGAAGTAAGTTTCAAAATGAAATTTAATTAAATTAAATAAGAAAATTAAATTGTATGAAATATTAAACAGATTTCCTAAAAAATTTTGTAATTATTTAAACCTAGGAGTTATTTTCTCTAAATGGAATATTAAATTGTGTCTTTAAAATAAGAATTTAAGAAAATTTTAATTCATATTTTCTGTGATATCTGTGTATTTAATACAAAACACTTATTGTATTGTCTTAAACGGAAGAGACTGTTTCTGCATTATATCAAAACATTAAAAATATATTTTTGCCTCAAATGAAACTACTGACAAGCCCATAATGATTCTTAGCATATTCTAATCAATCTAATGGATGAGCAAGTTTTAATATTGCATCTGCATTTTGAGCAGTTTTGAACCTATTCATTAGTAATAAAGTGCCTCGCCAACATTCATTCATTTTCCCATTCAATTAATTGTGTTGAAGCTCATCCCTTATCAGTATTTACAACACAATTTTATCTGCTTTCGATGGTTGTATTGATTATTTTACCTAGTCATAATTATTGTTCATTTTTTCATTTAATAATATAAAGAAGTTTTAATTTTTATAAACAATTCACAACAATTCAATGTAAATTTTTGCCCCTTAATGAGATTATTCCAGCTTCTTCTCTTTCAAACAAAAAAATTCACAATTTAATGTTCTAATATTATTAAAATTTTCATGACTGTAATCAATTCATTTAATTGTTCAGTAAAGACTGTTTTAGGCTCCCATTCTTTCAGTAATTTGCTGAGTAATCATTCAGTAATCTTTAAATAATTTGCTGACTTATCTTATTCCTTATTATCCAATTTTAAGTAGTTAATAATTATATGTTCCTTCTGAAACTTGAGTATTAATTGCGATTGTATTTTCCTTCGATTTCTCCTAATATTTTCTATTCTCTTATAAGTTATTTTTAAAAAATTTTCAAAATATTTGAAAAATTATTCAATTATTGAAAATAATTAGAAAATGATTCAAGACTCTAAGACACTATCAAGAATAAATTTAATAATGATTTTCAAAATTTTAATACATGATATGAAAAGCTCCGAAATAAGTTACATTTTAAGACCCTAAGATGCGTGTTCAGCAGTAATTATTCTTTTATTTATTGTTCTAAATCTTTAATATTGATTGTCACAGATTTAAAGTAGGCTCATCAGTTTACTTCATACTGCAATTTTCCAAAAAAATATTAATATGCTGCAATCAAAAGACAAATAAATGTGTTCAGTCAATCAATTAAAAATTCATGCTTAAATTTTAAAAAATTATAAAATTAAAAAACTCTAAAAATAACAACTTGAAGTCAAAACTTTTTTAATAGTACAAAAAATACAATACCATTTAAATAAAATATACAATGAGAGCCGATTTGAATACGAAGCATTTAAAATTAAATATGATAATCTTAAAATAAATTTTTAAAAATAGACTCAATAATCATTAGAAAAAGAATAAACCGTTAAAATGAGAATATATGGAACTTCATAAGCGATTTCATTAACCAAACTGCGTTTCATATTGTATGCTTGAGGGTAAAACGTGAGTACCAGAAACGAAAGCAAATCTAACTGACATTATGCATCGGAATCAACACTGAATCACGTCGTCGAGTCCCTAAGTCACGTCGTAGAACAAACTAATTAGAAAGGCTGCAATTGATATTATAAGCAGTTGGTGATCGAGAAGATATCGAATTTCTTGCTAGAGCAATAGAGAATGTAAATAGCGATTGTAACAGTTGAGGATCTTTTAAACCGTTTGCAAATTAAATATTCGTTTAGAGTTTAACTGCAGTTTGTAACCACCATAGCACAGTAAACATTTCTATATGAGTTATCTTTTGAGAATGATCAAAACTAATTCTTATCGTATGGCAATAAAAAGTATGCATTTGAAAAATATTTTTATAAAGTAGGGGGAGTAATAGTTTTTACAATAGCATCAACTTTTTCACAGAAAATATATAAATAAAAAAACATCGAAAATTATGCATTACTTACAAAATGCAAAAGTGAAAAATGAATGTACTACACAAATTAGGCTTTATACATAATTTAAACACAATTGTAAATTTATGTTTGAAAGTTTTCTTAAAGCTCACATACTAAATACAGAGTCCAAGCTATACATCAGTGGTAAAGTTAAGACAGTTAATCCTATGTCCAAAAAATGGGTAGTTTGATTCTTGACTTTGAGTTGATTGTCATATTTATAGAGGCAGATTAAGGACACACGTCAAATTATTGATGTTTTTCAGCTTGCTGTGCAATGTAGAAATTTATGGATACAAATGCACTTTTTTAAATCTAACCAATTTAATTGAATATTTTATGAAATTATGAGACATTAATTCTAAATATAATCTTTAAATTATTCACGAGCTTTTATTGGCTTAATCACGAGTTTATAATAGGCTTGACTAGGCATAAATACTCAAATATGTAACATAATAAATAAAACTTTAACCAAATAACTTCCTTAGTAGTTTTTCCTTTATAGTTGCTAGTGATATATGATGATATTAATTGACCTTAACAATATTATTATGAATCAAATTTTAGAATTAAGGTATCAGTAATTTATATATATATCAACTGATATATATATATATTACTTTGTATAAATTGCTGAGAAAAGTAAAATTACGATGAGGGGAAATTGTAAAATAGCTTAAATGCTAAACAGGTGGATGATTTTTCCTAAGGTAGATTTCCTTTTTCCTCAGAAATAGGTGTGGTGTTCTTTTTTGTGCTTGTTTTGCATTTTTGTGGTGGGCTGTTTTGCATTTTTGTAATAAGTGTGCCAGATGAGTTTGCCTTCAGGTAAAGACGTCTGAAAACTCTTCCAGTTTACTCAGTACCTGTTTTTCGTAAGTGAATTTATGAATTCCAACATTATGAAAATAAATACCACAATGGGATTGATAAATGATAGAATTAAACTATCATGCAAGCTTGTTTAGTGAATATTTTGTGCAATATTTCCAAAAGCACTCAATTGTTTTGATGTTTCGAGATGCATCATAAAAACAGAGTACAAATGGTTTTAACAACAATAAATATCAGTCTTTCATCCTTAATAAATTTTTCTTTTAACCTTCCCCGCCTGTGTTTACATTATGCTGTTAAGTAAAATAATGTTAAATAATAATAAAATAATGTTTTCGGCACGATTTGGCATTTGCGAATGTCTTGAATAAGAATCAATAGATTTTTTAAATAATATAGTAGAAGTCACACTTGACCGTTATACCAGTACGATTGAATTTTTTACAAGCATACAAAGTTCAAGTAAGCAAAAATGAAATATGATACCAAATCCTTTTTGCTTCCTTGAATCATTTTTGATAAATTTTGATTTGAAGCTTAAAATATGAATAAAAATGTTAATATACAGTGAGGGAAAAAAAAGTAGCGATCATGCGATCGTAACTCTAAACCTTTTCTTTAAGCTACAATATATTTAATGCAAAGAAATTATAAGAATATATAAATAAAATATTCAATAGTCACCCGATATATATCTACTTTTAGATCTTTCAACTTTTAGACTACTTCGATTGACTGCAAATAGTTAATGCATGAATGAGAATTTTGTACCTTATTTGAATTCGCTCATTAACGTTGTACTATATATTCTCTTTACAATACCTTATTAACAACGATCAATTTTACATTTTAAGATGCATGTTCTATACAATTATTCGTAATTTTGAGCCAAAATTAAGTGATTAAGTTAATAAATGAGTTGACAGTTTTCTCTATCAATACTTCTTTCCATACAAAACAGAAAACTTTTGAGCCGCAGCTGTTTAATATAATTTTGTCTTATCGACATCACTATCGTTGGCTTAGCCAGGATCGAGCAATGTACTTCCCATATTACAAAAGCGATGCCCTTATGAATTAAATATTTTTTCTCAGTCTACGCAGATGTATTAAATTCAATTTTACTTAAACTGCTTTTTATATAACAAAATAAATATATTAATTGGAGAAAACACTTTTTTTCTGTAAGTTTTATTTAGTTATCTTTGATACACACAAATATTTAGATTATGTCTTAAATTAGTTGTTTCTCTTAAATTTCTGTAAAACAGAATTAATCTACCAACCAAATAATTCAGATTTAGAGCAATAAATTTCAAATTTGAAATAACTTAGTAAAATTAATTTGAATATTTAATTGGTTTATTAATATATGATTCTTACTATTGTTCTAACTTACTTAAAAACTGAAAAGATTCTACTATGTTATGTGTGTGAGTTACGATTTATAAATATAGCATGTTATTTGTGAATCATTTCGAAGAATGTACTAATGATGATCTCATGAACAACAAAAAAACTGCGCATGTCAGAATATTATTTCTAGCATGCAATTTCCAATTTTGCCTTCAAACTGAATATACGGTTTTTTAAGGAAATTTTGCACCTAAAGGTGAGAACACAGCTGTGAATATATATGAAAACTTTAGTTCATGCATTCAAATTTAAATATTACACGCATTTTCAATGTAAAAGTTCTTTAAAAAAATAATGAATTTATTTATGTCAATATTTTTTGGGGGAAATAAAATAGATTCACACTCAATAAGAATTACTTTTCCTTAAAAAAATTACCGTCAATGATAGAAATATTTTTACAATAAAATCATTTTTTTGTGAAATACATGAAGTGGAATGAAAAATGAATATATATATATGATATATATATATATATATATATATATATATATATATATATATATATATATATATATATATATATATATATATCCATTAATAATCACACCTTAACTTTCTCAGAATGTTAAAATAATGCAAAAATTATAAATTTTAAAATGTTATTCAAATGGAATGAATAGCTTCACAGAGTTTGATGCATTAACGAAAGTTTGTAGATAAGAACTCTAACTCAATTTATCGCATGTGTTAAATTTTGAAATCGGTACTCAATGAATGAAAATATTACTGATTGATTATTCACAGTATAATTAGATGACATTGATGATGTATTTTGATCTGAACACGCAAGAAATAAATGGTGAATTGCTTAAACGAGAGATAAAACGTGTAAACCCTCTTTCATTTATATGCAGCAACCGTAAAAAATACTCAACTACTTATTACTCAGGCATCTAACCCAAGGTCCAGTGTTAACCTTGTTCTGAGTGTCTTAGAAAATAATTTTTACGTATTCTTGTCAACTACTGAAGTATTATTCTATTAACGTAGCATTGTCAATCTTGTAAACTTGATCCGTGCCATAAAGATCTTCCTTAACGAGTAGCCTGCTGAGATTTGACTTACTTATTCTCCGAGACATTTGTCAAACACCTGGATAACCAGGTAGCCTGAGTTATTTCAGACATTTCTTGAATAAGTAAATAACATTATGAGCTAAAGTCGACTCTGCTTAGGTGAACAATTTTTTGTAGACTTCGTTTTTATTAGTTTTTTTTAATTAGTTTAGATATTCAAATTAAATGCGTATAAAATATATTAAAATTATTATAAATTATTCAAATTCTTAAAGAGCTTGAATAAAAACATGAAAATAATTTGATTTTTAATCTTTTAGTAAATAGGTCATGAAATCATGTATTTTATAGACCCAATTCTGATTTCTTAGCCTTGTGATGTGATTTCAAATTTTGGACTGCATAAATCGGTTTTATACTTTTGACACCGCTTAGTGGACAGACTAACGCTAAATATTGATGATATAAGGCATTTTAGCATCAGTTGCGTTAGTTTCTTTGCTGTCAGACATCATAGATAGTGGACCATATTCACGGTTGCTTTGGAGAAAACTCGGAAAATTCTCAAGCACGTACCCAGAGACACGCGCAGGCAGAAGCACAACAATCTTCCGTTGTTCATCAGTGGCGTGGAACGAACTCGGGACCTTATGCTCCGAGGAGTGTTACTCTATTACTTGGTTTCGGTGAGCCCACCGGTAATGTACTTAATTTCATCAGGGAGCTAAGCTTCAATGATCTACTCTGAAATCTATTCAGATCTGGTATATTGCTCTATTGTCACACTTTGCTTACCAATGCAATTTGACCTGAACTTTCAGTATTAGGGGAGTTTTCTGAACCATATTACAAACATTTATACCAGAATCAGAAGTCTGAGTCGCAATCTGCTAAAATGAATAGCAGAATTCTCTGTCTCTCTTTGATTATTTAGTTACTATCTCTGGTAAAGTGTTAACAAGAATGTAGAATAATTACATTTTTTACAATTGAGGAAATATTTATGAATATGGGAAATCAAAATCATCCTAAGAAATTTCAATTTCATTTTATTATGATTTTACCTACGTCTAAAACACGTCATCACTTACTTAAATTACAAATAAGAGCATCGTTACTTACTTTGAATATATCAATTAATGCCAAAGTTCTCAAAATCGATAATCTATAGTTTCCAGGTGAAAATATTTTAGATGCTTATAAACTCATGGTAAGATCTCGTAGCAATCCTATTCATATCAAAATGATTTTCAGTGAATTCAAAAATCTCGGAAAATGTATTGAGGTAAGAAAGCTTTCAGTTACGTAATTTAGAAAAAAAAGAAAGAAAGAAGCAGGGAATTTTATATTTCCTTTAAATTTCAAATGAATATTGTAAAGAATGTTTTGTACATTTAAATCTTAGGATACATCTAATAGCATTCCGTTCAGACCATTTCTCCACACAGAACTAATGCAACCGAGCTACTAAGTCTCATGTAATACTACTAATTCCAGAAATTGAAATGCTTTTAAATAGTTACAATTTTAAATACTATACAAAAAGTAATACAAAAAATATTTTGTGTTCAGTTTTCATTAGATAATCCATCTCGCTTATAGAATTTTGTAACCGCATAGCTTAACATCTAAGCAGTGTGGTAAGGTATTCGAACAATTTCTGGGATCTGTATTCCAGGATTACTTTTCATAGGAAGAAGGCCGTATTCATGGGTCGCAAATGGTAAGATTCAGAAGATTTTCAAGTACCCATAACAACAAATGTGAAAGCACAAACCACGAATGCAACATTTATCTTTTATTGCTCAAAAATGACTGAAAACAAAACCGGGACTTCTGTTACGATAAGTGCAATTAATCCACCAAGATATAGTGAATTTTTAAATTTATACTTAGGAAAATCAATTTTGTTAATCAAATTAAAGACTATTCATGTACATTTACAGTATCTCAAAATTTTTAAAATGAGTTTCGTTGTATTTAAATTTGAGGTATAAAAAAAATCAGTCAAAGCTAAGTCCAAAGTTTGTTCATTTGGTCTGAATTTATAGTTTAAAAGTTAGCCTGTAGGTTTCAAAATAGTTTGTTATTTTATTATGAAAAAGAAACAAATGTGTTTAAAAATGTAAATTACATTCATAAATTCCCTGATTAAATCAAAAAAATTAACTTCTGTCTTTGAAATATTTAATATTAATTTCAATCTAAGATGAGGCGAAATTGTAATGCGCTATAAAATATTTCAGGTTTATAGTTAATTAAAATTCCCAAAGAACGTATTCAAATATCGAAGATCACAGACAATTTTATGATGACATTAAAAATATTGTCGTTGTTCTCGTCTTTATCGATTATTCTATATATAGGCAACCATTTCTAATTAACCATATATAAACCTGAGTATAACACTTAAGAGAGAGATACGCTTTAAGCTTGATTAATTATTTCCTGAGTTTTATTGATATTTTTCCAGTTAAAATTTAGATTATATTGTTCACATGATATTTTATTCTGTTTTACAAAATTTTGGCAATGGAAGAAAAGCTTATACACTTTAAAGATTGCAATTTGTGACCTACCAACTAAGAATATGAACAACGAAAGGATAACGATGAGGAATTCTTTCTAAAAACAATACCATTGAGTGATGAGAGAGAGTGTTACTTAAATACTTTTTCTTAAAATTTAAGCCTGGTTTCTTTATAATTATCTAAACAATACACTGTAAAATACAGCCTTTTTAAATCAAACTGCTTTGACTTCAAATCCTACTGCTGGGCATGTAAAGTTATCAACATAACGCTTATTCCAGCTTGTCTATAAGTCTTTAGCAATCTTTAATATTTTTACCAGATCTTATAGTTAGCAATTCAGTGATTGTAAGGAAAGAGGCCAAAGTAGATACGCAATACTGTAAACGTTCATTGAAAATTTCAGTAACGTAAATCCCTATGGAAAATAACATATTTTCTTGTTCTCATAATTTTGCAATCTAGAAAGAAATAAAATTGGCACCCACAGGAGACATTTAACCGAAAAAAATTTATTTCCAAACATGTAGTTGCTTACAGGAAATAAACTTTGAGGAAGATATCGTAGTATTCCATTTTCTATCTGAAAACTGAAGTGCGCAGATATTTTAAGTAGAACACACATTGCAAGTTTTTTAGTAGCACTAAAAGTGTTTTGAAACTTCCAGCAAATACATTTCCTAAAGACAATTAAAAACAGATACTGAGCTTCCTGAATAGCCAGTGGAGAACTTGTAGCCTGAAGCTTAAATAGCTATTTTCTTCTTTGAAGAGTGATTAATGGCAGTCTGTGTGTGAAATGGCTTTGATTAATACCTGTGTCGAATACTCCCTGCTATGATTCCGTGTAGAAGATAGTAATATGTCCTTCTGTGATTCTTTTTTTTGTTTTTTATTATCGATTTCTAAATTTAATTAGCTAAAAGTGACTTAAACGATTGTAACTACTTCCCTGAAAAAAGAAAACCATCATCGATTTTTCCATCCGTCTAAAATCATCATAAATTTCATTCGAAAACTAAATGCTATATTTTTAGAATGAAGAAACTTTTTTTTATTTCTTCTTTGATCTAAAAGCTTTAATTTCAACGATTAAAAAAGAATTTGGAAGAAGAAATGAAAATATTTAGTAAAAATGAAGCACTTAGATAAAAAAAAATGTTTCATTATTAAAAGAGACAATATTAGAAAATTCCATTATAGTGATTTTGAAATCAGTTCGAATTTTTTGAATATATATTTTAATGAAATAAATATTTCAACATTTTCAATTCAAAATATAATTAGCTTATACATCAAGATTAATTTTAAAGCATAAAACTCAGTGTATTTCAAATAACCATAATTTTAAAAATAAATATTTTTTACTTTATTAAATTATATAAAGTAATGTTAAAATATGAGCTCACAACTAAACCTTAATTTAATCAAATGCAAATGGGGATCCCAAAACATGACAGCTTATAAACTGCAAAATTATTTAACAATCTGGGACTGTGCTTCTCCAAATATCAATTCTTGAAGTAACTCGATTGCATTATTAGTGTTATTTATAAGGAGAAAGTAAGCTAGAAAAATAAAATAGTTTTCATTCATTAAAATTTTTATTGAAGAAAATAAATAGTCTGTAATAAATATATATATTTTTGCCTCTAAATTTTATTTGCATACTTTATATAAAATCAGAAAACTATTTTTAAAAATTGTATTATTTTTGTTTTGAATTTTAAACAGTTTTCAAATTTTAAATAAATTTTGGAATTTACTGAATATTTTTATAAAATTTTATTATGAATTTTATAACGAAAAAAAAATTGTAAATATTTTCTGATTTCAAAACTTTTAATGATCGATATTATTTATGAATTAATATTTTAATTCAAAAACCATTTTGAAACAAATTTCAGAATGGAGAACTTCATAGATTTACGCTCTTGATTGGAGGACTTTCAAGATTTAGATTTTATTATATATATATACATATATATATATATATATATATATATATATATATATATATATATATATATATATATATATAAAAGATTTTTTAATAATAAATTAGAATAAAGAATATCTAAAGAGAGAGATTGAGGTTCAGGTTCGAGGGAATTTAAAGTTTCAATATCTTGAAGTTAAACTTTGAATCGTAAAAACATTCTAGAAATTATTTATTATTTAAAGTGTATACATAAGTTTTAGAATAGTTTCATATTTTAAAATTGCTATGAACAATGCATACTTTCAATGGTATGGTACAATGGTGTTTCTGTTATTAATTCTACTTTTTGTTAGAGATTTTCTAGAGCAAATTTATATGTTTTAGTACAACTAATCATATCTTATAAATAAGTTCATTTATGTCAAGTTAATTTTACAAAGTTTCTATACTAATGTGGCCCCTATAGGACTTCAAAATTAATTTATAATGCAATGATATTTGATGATTGCCGCCCAACTTGTTTAGTGGTCAGTGTGCCTGACTGCGGATAAGGAGGTCCTGGATTCGAGTCCCGGTTCTGGCATGGATGCACTTTCTCTCTCTATTTATCCTGTCTTTGTCCTTTCCTTGTATGAATGAGGTGTGAATGGTTGCCTACCCTATAAACGGGTACCTATGGCACGTGTGTATTGAAGAAGTCGGACTCCACACCAAAATATGGTTCAGTTGGAAAAGTGGAGCAGTGCACCCCATGTTGCCAGCATAGCTAGCACACGACAACAACAGCATTTAATTGCTCTTTGCATTTGAGTGGTTATGACAATCCTCCTACGAAGTGTTGCAGTAAAAAATAATGAGTAATTGCAGATACGTGAAAGAAATTTACTTTGAGCAAATATAAATTCATCCAAAAATATTTTTAAAATAATTTATGTTTTTCTTTCCTTAGCTTAATTTTACGTCTGGTCTAGTAACTGAACTGTCGGTGCTTTCTCATCTTCAATTCAATAATTTGTTGGTTCAATTCCACCTTCGAGTGTGGATATTTGTGATGCGTTGGAGTGGAGCTTAAAACAGCTTATGAATGAAGCTACTTTAAATTATATATGTTACTTAGAAATTTATGGTATTAAATAGAGAAACAGCAAAAGTGTTTTTCCTCAATGACATGAGTTCCAATGATTTTTATCCATTTAAAATGAAATTATTATCAATTTTGAATCATCAATCTATAAAAAAGATTGTCTTTATAAAATCTAATCTACAAGGGTAATTTTTTTTTACTAATTCTCGAAATTTTAATTTCATAAAACCATTTATTATTTGTGTTTACTATAATGCACTTGAGTTACATTAATATTTAGGTAGTATAATTGACCTTCACAAGGATCACATCAATCATTTTCATTGTTATTTATTGTTGCATTTAAAGAAATCTAAAACTCTATCACCATTCTTTACTTCTATTTTGTTGACAAAATTTCATAACCTAGAGTTGCTTCTATGAGGTGAATGACGAAACCTTTTTCTTTAGTTTCTGGTTAAGATTATTTAGTATATTGTCTTTGTTTTTTTACAAGGTTAAAGCTGACTTATCCTTCTAAAAGTAAGAATTATCATTATTCATTAGTTGTGAATGTAAAAGGTCGAGCTATTAGGACATCATTGCTTAACCAATTATTTTATGTAGTTTCGTTTATTTAACTATACTTAAAATTACTCGATGTTTTAAATTTAGATGATGCACGTTTATCTGCTTGTCTTTAAGAAAAATGATTCAGAAATTTAAATATTAAATAAATCATTGCATAAAAAATTATAGCCATTTAAAATATTTTTTATGTTATAGAGATTATTAATTAATGAAAAATATATTATATTAAAATTATAAATTAAAGTCTCAGAAAAATTATATATATTTTATGAATTCTTATTATCAAAATCAATTTATATCTATTCACATATATATTTTGAAATTTATATTCATCTTCATTTTCTATTTTTTCAGTGCTATTTTATATTCTAATGCACATGCAGTATTTATCAACTGGATTATACACCGTAAATATACACACCTAACCCTGTATCTCCTGATATAAAAGGTTAACATATCACTATTCATTTCCGTAATTGATTACATTATTAAAAAGAGATTACAAGAAGTAGTTCATTGTAGTTTCATACTTAAATTTTTGTATCTCTATATACAACTGAAATATCTTTTTTATATTCCTATATTATATTA
Organism: Latrodectus hesperus; assembly: GCA_037975125.1. NCBI lineage: Eukaryota > Metazoa > Arthropoda > Arachnida > Araneae > Theridiidae > Latrodectus > Latrodectus hesperus. Next base: position 89,123,222 of record CM075853.1, read on the forward strand.
TTTAATTTCTTACTCTTTAAAAAAATTTGAAAAATTATACATCGGAGTAAAAACACTTAAATTTGAATGAAAATTAGATTTACGTATTTTTAATACAGGAATATCGATACAATAAATGGTTGGTGACATTTTAAACAGTAATTATTTGAAGTTAAAAGATGACAATCGCTCTTTAATTTGCTACAGTACTCAAGTTTGTCAACACAGGCGCACGAGTTCTTTGAACAGAGTTTGAATCAATTATTTTCAGCTTGATTAGCATATGTCGCGTTTTAGATATTTTCATCTTCTTTTTGCTCAAAATTCCAAAAACATACTTGCTTGGCATCACTGAAACATAAGTTTTGAGTTGTAGATTTACGTGTTTAAATCAAGATACATTTGAGAATTTTTCGCATAATGAAATGAAGTTTTCTTAGATTTTTTAATACAGATGATATTTTCAACACTTTCTTTCAACAGTTTCTAAGATTTGTCCATATATTGCTTCTAGTGCTCTTGATTAATCGAAGCTTTACTAGCTAAAGTACATCTACACTCTTTTCAAAGACAATTAAATACGGCAACATATTGATTTTCTAATTCTTATTAAATTCACGTCGTGTTTTATATGGTATATGTCAAACGTTATTCGCTGTTGTTTGCCTAAGGTAGTGTTTCCCAGACTTTTGACATATGCGTGATCCTTCTATAATTTTCGCAACAATGAGTACCCCGCGTAAAAAAAATGGATGTATTTTAATCACAATCAAAAACATTTTATTTTTTATTTTTTGGTTACTTACACAAAATAATAAGAAAAGAGTGAAATGAAATTATTCATAATAAAATATAAATAAAAGTTATATTACAAATAACATTTATTTAGATCAATGAGAATGATGAAATTGTTTGGAAAGAGATGACAGATCGTCATAATTTGGCCTTTAATTGTTAATTTTAATCTCAGATGCGGTTTCACGTCTGATTGTCTGTTCCTTTACTTCCGACTTTATCTACAAATGCTGAAAAAGCAAGTACCACAGATGATTGGGTCTTGTTTCGTTTTAGACAGAGTCACTTGATTTTCCGGGGGTTGACCATCACCTCAGTTGTACCCCCCTCAAACTATTGTATCTCAAGGGATGCACGCACCAAACTTTGGTAAACACTGGTCAAAAGAATGAGAAATATCTTGTGAGATATTTCTCATTGTATGTGAGAAGTATCATGTATATGTATGTGAGAAGTATGTGAGAAGGATCAGTAAAGTTACATTCCGCATCTAAAGCGATCATTTTGCTAAAATTTCTTAACTTCAAAATGTAAGCTAATTTAAACAGATAATATAGAAAGGCAAATAATATATTGCTTGCCTTCTATATGAAATGGATTTTTTTTTATTATTCCAGAATTTAATGTCAATTAATTTTAATTTATTTGTTTCTTTTATAGTTTCTGTCTTCTTTTTTTTAATTAATGTATCCTGACGTAAACTTTCTGGCTAAATTTTATGCAGCAATAAATATCATTCAATGTTTTTTTAACAATTTTTATAGGATTATATTTTTCAGTTTGTTATCTGTTTTACTTCTATACAGTTATACATACATTTGATTTTTATTTATTTTTTTAAAGAAAATTTAAACAGGATTGCGGTGTGAAAGTTTATGGATGGAGTAGTAATTCTTCCTTGGAAAGTTAAATCAAGATTACTAACATTACAAACAATTATGAAATATCCATATCTATTTTCTTTCATGACTACAGATTGTCCTAAGTTTGTAATATGTTATTGGTACTTCAAGAAACTTTGTTGAACAAATCTTTAATAATGCAACTTGAACAAGAAATTAAAATTAAATAGATGAGCATTTTTCATGTTTATAAGAAGATAAAAATAACATTAACAATCCTAATGCACAGGTTTTCCTAAAATAACGCAGCTAAAAAATTTACTTTGAAATAGTTGAAAAGAATTAAGTTTTATTGTTTAAATGAAGGCACTTCGACAATTCTTACTGTGGTGGTAACATATTAATGAAGGTTTTATGTGTTGTATCGTTTTAGAAATAATATCTGGAAATATATAAAAATTTATTTCCTTAAAAATGAACTTTCAGCCTAAAAAAAATGTAAGGTAAATTTGTCGTACTTCATTCTTTTTTCTTAACTTTTTCCTTGTCATTTGTGTCTGAGCTTTACAACTCAAACATGGAAATTATCTTTATTTCCCTCCGAATTTATAAAAAAAACTTAAGGAATAACTTCTCAAAAACAAGATAGTGAAAAAATAACTTCCGGTAATTTATACATACCCTAATGGACAAGATATCATTGAAAGAATTCGCATTCAAGTGGTTTTGTTAATTCTTCCTGTCGCATTAACATAAGTATTTCTCTTGAACGTGATTTGGTAACAAACGTCAATTCCTGTCAATCCCTCGAGCAATGAGATCTGGCAGGATTCAGAGAGGATGGTGATTTACTTTGACAAAAATGGATGGATCGGCACAAATTAAAATTCCTCCATTGAATCTAGTGGAAGTTGCAAAATTAATTAATATAATCAACAAATTTCACACCCAACATCTTATTGTGTGTTATGATTGGTCATAGATTTTGAACTTGGGCAAGTAAAGCATTTGAAAGTGATTGCATACTAAAAGCCATAATGCAAAAAATGATTGATAGTGTAACTGATTGAATAGAAGCAAGCGAAAGTTGCATTAAGAATGCTTTCACTTTTATCTTTTTAATCTAATATGAAAAAAAAGTGTTATAAACTTTTACATATAAAAAAACATCATGAAATTGTTTTGTATAGTTGGATTTACATAAAAATAAATAAAAATTGTTAATTTTTATATAATATTGTCTCCAGTTTAAATTAAAATATTAGACGACTGTTAAACGGGGAAAAATTATATCTGAATAGAATGAATTTTGCAATTTACATCCTCAATTTTGAATAAATAATGTTCACACACAAAAAACTTTGACGTGTAGGTTTAATATATTTTTGAGAAGTTCTGAAGGTTATTCACTTAATTTCTAGCTTGTAACTCTGTAGAATTTGCATAAGAAAAATATATAGTTTGAATAAATGCGATAAAAAGCTTATAGTTGGACATTATTAGTATTTTAATCTTATAAGCAAAAATATAAAAATAGGTTCATGGTTTTAATATATATAAATCTATATTCAGTGGCATCTTCAAACCAATATTTTGAATTTTCTAGTTTTAATCATTTAAATGGACTTTTCGATTTGACAAGGTTCAATATTTGAAATGATTACATAGAATATGAGATTTTTCATTGTTTATCATTTGTTTTAATTTCCGTATACAAAGATGATATTGGAAATCCGGGTTTCTTCTTCATTGATAAAAATTTAAATAATTTATCAATTTAGAAGCAAAAATGGTTCCACTCTCACTAATATTTATTGACTTGACAAAATAACTAATTTTTACTAATCTATGAAAAAATAAATTTCCATGTATATAAAATAAAAGGTGACCTAAATTCTGAGATTATTTTAACAAAATTATTATTGAAAAATGAATTTCATTTTGGAGTAAACTGTAAGGAAATAGAGATGAATTCAAATGCTCTCGGTTGGAATATTATGGTAATACAAGTCCCGACATTAGCCTTAAAAAATTGCTTGTACACAGGAGGTTCTTGCTGGTATCACCTAATGTAAATTAGTTGTTGGTACCTCCACTTGCTTGAGCACCAATTTTATATTTGTTTTTTTCCCCTCTCCAGTGGATAGAAAAATCCTGTTATCGGTTTTTTTACTTTTCCCTTGTGCTTCTTTTTCTTTGGTACTTCCATCCAATTTCATTCAAAAGTTAAGAGTGCATTTATTTTCCCTCTTCATAGTGGTTTTCTCATACTTCCATACATAAAAATTTTTTTTTCAAGAATACCCCATATTTTTATTTGAAATAATATTCTCACTATGCATTATTAAACTAAAGAGATGATTTCTTTTTCAATGTAGACATGGAATCGCACTTTAGTTTATATTTCAAAACTAATATATTAAGTCCGTATTCCGATAAGAAAAATTCTTTAATCAACATAAAATTAAAATGTAGGCTGTAAGAAATCATTTCTGTTTTGAAATTGTGGGTAGTTTTTATATTACTTTGACTTTTCCGTTAGTATCCCGTTCCTTTTTCCATTTTTATTTTTATTAAATTTACTCTATTAGCTAAATTTAATTATGTGTCACTTACTTTTAAACAGAATTTTGGTTTTATTTACTGCAGAAAACTTCATTAAATAAAATCCAATTATAAATAAATATAGTTGATATTTCATGTATTATATTCAAGGAGTTGACAGTTCATAACCATGATTTTAAGCTGATTAATTGTTACACTTCATGGTTAAGCAGTTTATAGTTAAGCAGTTAATCATGTCTTAAAATTAAATCAAGAAACAAATAGTGATTGTGTTCAATTCAAAATCAAAGTGCACAAAAATTATACAGTTGGGTTAAATATGTAAAGAGGGACAAAAAAGGAACTTGCATGGTCTTTTTTTAATTTAGTTGAACTCTAGTATTTCAGCTATTTTAACAAATAAATTAAATTATAAAACTGATTTTTATGTAATATTTTCACACACACATATTTCCTTATATTTACTTGCAATCTATTATTTTTTATACCGTTTGCTTGGAAACTCAAAAAATATTTTACAATGTATTTAGTTTACATTGTTTTAGATTAAAACATATTAATCAATTTTACACGTACATATATTTCCGGAAAACCCGTATTGTTAGGCTTTATTTTGCCGACTTAATTTTACTCTGCAATCTTTATAACTTATTCTTTTTATAGGATCTCTCCCTTTCTAGCCTTTAAGGTGTTCCTTTATGAGAGAGTGGTTAAGTATTTCGTTGACAGTCTCATTGTTTTAGGGAGAAGATTTGAAGACGAGAAATCTCTGAAATCAAGAGTGCAACATGGAGAACAAACACAGCTGGAACGTAAAGCTGTGATAAAAATCTGCATCTGATTTCGAATTACTTTTATGGAGGTAAATCTATTCATTCCGTCAAGGAACTGATTTTAAAATGACTGTGTCACTTAGAACAATCTTGGATACCTACCATTGTTCTGAGTTTTTGAATAGGTGGGGACAATTTACTGAAAGCTTACATTGGGTGGAAACTTTTACGCTGTGTAGTTTTCTGGACTTCTATAGTGATAGCCATTCTGTTACACAAAATGTTGAAAGTATGAATAGTTTCCTCTACTGTTATGTGGAGAAATTTTACTAAATGCAATTTAGAATAACAGAAACTGTAGTAAAAGTCACGCAATTCTATAGAATTGTGAATGCTAAAACATTATAATCAAAATGTTTTAATGGATATTATTCACGAAATTCATACTTGAAGTACTTTTCTAAATCAGTTTCTTATACATACACAGCTATATATTAAACTTTACAGTTATTTACTGAAAAAACTTCTACCTCTATAACTTAAAATATTCTCAAATTTATTTAACATGGAAAAATTTAATTATGTGTCACTTATTTATCAGTGTTAAAATGTATTCATTGGTTATTTTTTAATTACAGAAGCATTTGAATTTTTATTAACATATTCTAAACGTGATAGAACTGATATTTTGTTTATTTTAATACACAAAATGTAGTAATTTCCAGTATTCTTTTGTCGAAACTCCAAGTTAATTTTTTCCAGGTAACAGATTGTTTCCAATCAATAATTAACGCCCTATATATTTTCCCTTTGCTCAGGCCGAGAATCCTATAGAGCTTCTTTTAAACTCTTTTTATAATAATATTTATTATAAAACTGCTTATAATAATGTATCTGAAATCAGTAGTACCCTTTTAATCCTATTAATACTTGAAAATAAACATTACTCTAATACTAACTAGCTGCATTTTAATATATTAATATGATGCATCGAATGCTAATATTTTAAAATATCTTTGACAAATAGAAATACAAAATCAACTTTCAATTAATTTTCTCATTTTTTGTACTCTTTTCCTATTTCTAATTTTATTTTCATGAGCTATCATTCAGTACGCTGCTCATACCTTAAGGCAAGTATGAGTTCCTATTTGCAGTCTAGGAGCTTTGCCTTAAAGTATAATTTTTTTTTAGATTTTGCTTATATCCATTAACAAATTGAAATTGGATTTAAAAACTTTTGCTAAATACGAAAATGAAATTCCTTTTCTGTATTTTTAATCTTTTCGGAATTTACATATGAAATACAAATAAATATATAAAATAAGACATTACTGCTTGTTAGTTGTTGCTTTTGAAGTATTTCAGTGTCATAAAAATTCTTCTAAATTATATAACATTAAAATTATAATCAATTGAAATAAAAACTATTATTTATTGTTCCTCATGCATAAATGTTGCAAAGAAATGTCGGAAAAATACTGTTGGAGCTATTGATTCATTTATTTTTACAAGTATGAAATATTTCTGTATTGAAATGTTTTTCTAATTTTAAAATTACAATTTCAAACAACATTTGAAATATTATCATTGTAACAGAATCTGATAAGCTAACTCTATTGTTATCATGTTTATATAAGTATTATAACTTCTATTAAATTCACTCAGAATACCAAAGACGTTTATAACCTCCCAAATATAACAGCTTCTCTACTTTTCAAATAAAGGTATTATGGATATAAATCATAAAATGTATGCCAAAACATTAGTATTCAAAAATATTAAATTCTTCAAATGTCATTCTGACCTAGTTTCCTATTGTTAAATTATTTCTCTACAGCAGTTTTTAATAATTTTATTTGTGTTTTTTTTTCACATTATTGACAATATATGTATTTTACTTCTAACATAAGTCATATTTTACGCCTAAGAAAGTAGAAAAATCAAAGTGGAACCCATCATTTTATGAGGAATATCATACACCATATGATTTCGTCTAGTTTTAAAAGCTGTAAAAAGGTCATTTATTCAAAATTCTCTCTCTCATTTTTAGGAAGAAAATTTTAAATTCACTGAAAGAAGACTTGTCTGAATTTTAAAACTACCAATATAAATACGTATGAAAAAATAACCGAATCCTTTATATAAGAGAGCAATAAAGCACTACTTAAATCACTTTCAGACCACAAAGCCGAGTCATAATATTTCCTTTACCAAATTTGTCTTCAATGGCAATGAAAAATAGAAATTTTCCTTGTGGGTTTAAATGCGTAGGAATACCTTTTAAAGAAATAAGTTTTAAATCATTTTTCGTTCATACACAAAAACAGGAAAAAGAAGGCAGCACATTTTAAAATCTTAAATCATTTGTCGGTGTAAAAAGGATTGAATACTGCAGAATATGTTTCCAACACAAAAGTCATTAATCATTAATAATTTTCAATATATATATATATATATATTGAAAATTATTAATGATTTTTATTATATGATCTCTCAGTATATATATATATATATATATATATATATATATATATATATATATATATATATATATATATATATATATATATATATATATATATATATATATATATATATATAAACTGAGAGATGAATGTTAGAAAATTTGATTCACAAATATAATTTGCAACAAAAAACACGATGAAATTCGAAAAACTTTAATGATTCAAATTCTTAATGAAAAATCCTTTGTTAAATATGAACTTGCTTTTTATCGGAAAATTTTATATTATTTAGAATAAAATTATTTATAAGTCGAAGAATAAAATATTTTGGTGAACTATTATATAGATACAATCCAGAATGTATAAATGCTCGATTTAACATTTCGAGATATTCAGATGCTTCTGTCCGATAAAAGGAAAAAATGTAACATGTTAGAAAAATCAGTGAGATTTTAAATTTTATCGCTCTTCTTTATTAAAAGCATTTGAGTTTTTTTACAGAGTGAATTCTATGAAAAGTCATAAATAATAACTCTCATAAATAAAAGGACAACATTTTTATATTTGTTGTGAAAGTTTTTCAGATGTTGAAATAAATCTGGCAATAATTTTTAGACATCTCGCAATAGTTGTGCAGACTAAATATGACACTGGATTCTTTGTGAAACGGCTTAATTTCGTTTGCAAAAGCTTAAGAGGTGTGGACTTGAAATCTTGAATGGTAAATGAATGCACGGCTTTTTTGTCACACATTTATTTTTACCAAATAAGAATGTGCAGTGATTATGGCAGTCTAAAGCATTCGGTAATATGAACATGTCATGAAAAAGTTAAAAAAGAATCCGAATCAATCATTACCCAAGGAAAACAACTATAACTTACTAGTATCAAGAATAAATAATATTACACATTTTCCTACCAGTAACTGTAACCATATGTTAATATAATTACTTTAAAAAATTGAAAAGATAAATAAATCCTTATTATTCCTACAGTTCGCTTTACCCACTTCGACGATGTTATACAGCAAGAAACTATGTGAAAGCATTCACTCAACCCGTTGCGATTGATAAAACAATCCATTTAGCACAAAAATTTTAAAGTCTAAAAATTTGGTCTTTTTTTAGAGATGCATAGCAGCTCGAATTAGAACATCTCGTTTTCCAAAACTTTTAAAATTTGAAGATGGAGTCATGTTTTAATAATGCCTAAGGGTATAAAATTAATGAAAACAAATTCTTTCCTGTGACAAATACTAGATTTCATGCTTCATTTAAAAGTTTAACAAGCAAATCTTCTTCTTCTCTTGTACAATCAGGGTCTATCTCTTCTGTACATTACTTTTTAAAGAATTAACCTTTACTAGTACATTTTTAAACATTCAGAGGCTTTAAAAACAGTTTAAATCCAATAAGAGTGTGCGAATTTCTTCAAAAATTTGAGCGATTCTTAATAACTAACCATCTGCTCTTCAGCCGACCAACTTGTCTAGAGGTCAGCGTGCCTGACTGCGGATAAGGAGGTCCTGAGTTCGAATCCCGTTTCGGGCATGGATGTACTTTCTCTCTATCTATCCTGTCTTTTCCTTGTATGAATGAGGTGTGAATGGATGCCTACCATATAAACGGGTCCCTATGGCATGTGTGCACTGAGGAATTCGGACTCCACACCAAAACCTATGGTTCAGTTGAAAAAGTGGAGCAGCGCAATCCATATTGCCAGCTTAGCCACACGACAACAACAACAACATCTGCTCTTCAAAAAATTCACTGTTAAGTATTCCCATGCTTTTCAAAATTGTATAAAATCTTTTTTCACTCGGAGAAAAATTAATTCATAAAACAATTTTTCCCCTTTTGTGTTTAAAGAGAATAGGTATTAGTTTGAACATTTTAATAGATACGAAAACTTATACATTTTAGATATAATTGCATATAGTGTGGTTTTATTTTTTATATTTTAATGCAATACTGCTTTTATAAGAAAAGTGGCTAGCAAAAGAAAAAAAAGATTATTGCAAACCTTTCCTGTGTGTATGCCAGTTCAAAAAATTTACCTTAAAAATTCTCATATTTTGTCACATCAAAAATTGTAAAATAAAATTTAATAAAATAGATGTGAGAAAAATAGAGAAAATTAATTTTTAATTATTAACAATGAAGGAAAACTTCAGACAGTGTTAACAGGTTATCGAGTTTTTAACACTGGAAGTAAAACTACTCAGATGGAAGTTATATTTTAAGTGATTTCAAAACTAAATCATATGGGAAGCACTCTTAATTTTGAATAGTTTTAAAGTTTTTTATAATATTAGCAATATTTCAAAACGAATGCGTCTAATATTTTTACAATACTGTAAAAATGTCTATTAAATTTCTAGGACGAAGTTTATAAAATTTAAAAAATAATGTTTGTAAATCAGTTGATAAGAAAATATGCGAAAATAGGTCTGTGTGGGGGAAGAAACGAAACTGGAAGATACTGCACTTTATCGAATTGCAGTATGACTTCTTGCGTTGGTAGAAATCCTAAGCTTACCTGCAGAATATAGAATTGATAGGCTCAGGGTAGTCATAAGGAAAGCCGTGCTGGGCCTCAGCAACCAACTCATTAAAAAATGAGAGAACAACCACCCGTATGGCATTCACGGATGGTAGAGGCAACTTATAAACATCATGCCAAGAAATAGGATCGTTTGCATGAAGAAAACAAATGTCTGCGCGAGAAGTCCAGCAACTTTTGCAACGCCATAGACTGTTAACTTGTGAATCGCGGTTTCGCTTATCTATAACACTACATAACTGATAGAAGCTCCTTTAACGATGTGATCAACGGAAAACCTTATTTCAGAAATGGTGAGACGTCATGTATCAGACAAATGCCTGTTCTAGAGCCCCTTTTCAGGAGACTTATCCTGCTCTATCTACATCATAATAATGATCATTTCCGTGTTTGGCAGCATCGCAGAGAACGCACATTCCGTAGATGGCAATATACACTCTATTGCCATAGACGGCTATTCTAAGTATCAATTTCTCAAAATCTATGGTACCATGTTTCTTGAGAATTTAATCACTTTTTATTACCAATGTGTGTGTGTGTGTGTGTGTGTGTGTGTGTGTGTGTGTGTGTGTGTGTGTGTGTGTGTGTGTGTGTGTGTGTGTGTGTGTGTGTGTGTGTGTGTGTGTGTGTGTGTGTGTGCCAAAAAATATTATTTGCATTTCTTTTTGGTGTGGCAATTTTGATAACCAGTAGTGCATATTTGACCTTTATGATATAAGAAGGCGAGATGTTAATACTAACAAATTTGGAAAAAAATGTTAAATATATTTAACAAAAGTGCGAAAATTAAATACACTTATATTGTTGTTATTTCTTTATTCGTGACTAACTGTAAAATCAAAATCATTAGAATTACTGTTTTTTTTTTCAAATAATCATATTACATTTTTAAATTTTTAACACAGCTCTTTATATTATCAAAAAGTGAAAATTAGAATTTGTATACAAGATCTCATTTTAAGCAGATTCTTTTTCAAAATTTGGTGAATATTTTTATTAAAAGAATTACATGTTAATTTATTTCAAAATTATCCTTTTAAAATATTGGTGTATACTTGTTTCTTTCTTTCATATCATTAATCATAACGGGTTTCTGACAAATTTGTAGAGGTGCTGACTTCGAAGAATTAATTAATTACCGAAATGCTTTCCTCAAACATTAAATTTCTGAGTCTTAATCTAAAAGTTTCACTATCCTATTTATTTTTAAAAGAAGCGTAAAGAAATATTATATAACTTTTATTCTTATTTCTTTGTTTACTCTCATGTATCGTTAAAATATTTCATTGCTTAGAATTAATAGCAAAATATTTTATTTATTTAAGTCAATCAAACATTTAAACTGTTAAAAAAAATCATAAAAATATGTATGAGTACCTCTTAAAAATACTGACCAGTTTGTAATTGAATTTAAAGTACTTTCTATAAAAAGAATTTATCGTGGCTTTATTGTCATGAATTTATTTCACTTCTTCAATTCAATACATATATATGTGTAAGCGTTACAACTGTAAGCGTTATGATCACCTTTTATGATCATTAAGTCTAAATATTATTTATTTTACTCGTAAAATCTGTTACAGGAATGAAACAAAGATTTTGAAATAAGTTTTCCATCAATGAAATCTTAAAAATTCTATTATTTTTCACTCGACTCACGTGAGACATTTTTTCGACACAATTGTACTTTGGGCCACAGGGATTGAAAAACATTCTTATAAAACAGTTACAGTTTCAACCAAAAACTTAATAAAATTCTCAAAGTTATACACATCTTTTAAGCTTTCTTAAAAGAAAATTAAGGTAAAAAAAATTGAGGTAAGAAAAAAGCTGTTGGATTGCAATAAATTTCTCAACTCGTCCTATCAAGTAACAGGTGATAAAAATAAAACTTCTGCAGGAAGAATAGAGTGTGCCTTAGGGGTGGTTTAAATGGGACCATGAAGATCTTCACACATCGAACCAAATGGACCTGTTCCGATAAGAGTAATATATTGCATCCATCACGTGGGAGAACCGGAGAGGTGTTCAGTGATTGAGGAAATAGGAATACTACTTTGCGTGTGTCGGAAATTTTAAGTTCCCTTACAAGCGACAATTCTTTCCCCATCTTCCGAAATAATAAGTTACTGAATTGTGAAGATGTGAAATTTTAATAAGTCTCCCACATATTTTCTCTGTTGTCTCGAGTGAAAAATAGGACGAACATTTTCTTTTATCTCTAAGTAAAGTGAAAGCATAAAGTAATATTTCTATGAGTTGGGGTGCAAAAGAAAGATTTTCTACTAGCCAAATATATTCAAAAATTCTAAGCCATGAATGAGAATGAGTGTTTGCTCTATTTAATATTTTTATCATTTTATCCAAGTAATAATAATTATTAAAGAGGAAATATTTATAAGAAATTTAAAAATGTGCTTGGGAAATTATTTCTTAATCATAATAAACATTCAACTTCAGGATGTTGAAAAAAAATAGCCTTTATAATAATCTTATTGATCTAAATTGATGACTTATTTTTTAACAAAAAATGTATTTTTGTATGTAAATATTACATTGTAAAGTATATGCTTCTTATATTTATATAACTAATGATATATATATATATATATATGAATTGGGGTGTATATATGTATATATATATATACAGATATAGATAGATAGATGTGTATATATGTATAATAAAATGTGATTTGAAATTTGTACAAGTTTTTCAGGCTATTTATAACTCAACCGTGTTTTATCTGCATCAGATATTATTAAGAAACTAATAGCTGAGAGACCTATTTAAATTTAATAAATATTAATTTTCAAATATCATAAATGATTTGACTTATGTGCCTTTTTAGACCAGCAAAAATTTATTCCATAGATTAATTTATCGAAAGATTTATAACTTATTTCTAAATGAATAATAATTAAGTATACTTAAAAAATTTACTAAGCGGATTTTTCTTTGAAAAAATAATTTGTATTTAAGACGTGTAAATTAATTTCATTGTAAAACAATTTTCTTCAATATTTTTTTTCCTTTTTAAATCATTTCCTATTATTTAATGGTATTTCATATTTGAAGATAAATTTATTTATAATTATACATTTTTACAAGTGATTATTCAATTCTCTAATTTTTTTCAGTTGTACTTTGCATTGTATCATACTTAAATGATAATTTGAGTATATTAGGCTATGTGTTTTTTTTATTAATGGAAGATTTGAAGTAAAAAAATTTTGAAGACTCTTCTCATGGGAATTACTTATCTGATTTTATTTTGACATTTTACGCCGACCAACAGCGTATAGTTTAGCGTCCCTAATTTCGATGTAGTAGGTCTTAGGTTCAAATCCGGGGAGCGGACCTGGGTGTTTATTCCATACCTTTTCGGGGCGATGATGGCACACATACTGGGTGCCCACTGTATAAGATGCTCTCCCCTTCATTCCTTGTAGCACTGAATGGGTATAACCTATGGACTGCCGGGGATTTTGAAAAAAAAATAATTTTAAACATTTACTCATAAATACATTAAACTGCAAAAATGATTTACATGATAAACGGAACCTTTTTATTAAAGTATTTTCAAATTTAAAAATATAGTTTTAAAAAATTTTGAAATTCAGATTTTGATATAATCATCGGTGTTTATAGTTGTATTTAGTAAAATATCCCGCAGACAGTTTGCCTAAATCATGATAAAAGTTTGCTAAGATATCTTGCTTAAAATTTTGAGATGAGTTTTTCCACAGAAAATTTAGAACTGTATACCAATCATAGGCCACGGTGGCCTGGTTGGTTAGGACGTCGTTCTCATATCGTAAAGTACTGAGTTCGAATACCGGCTTAACCGAAAATCCGTCGTGTTCACTAATGGCGGCGGGGTCACGTTAAAACTAGGCGTGGTCGCAATTACTCCAAAGGAAATGATACCTGAAGGTGGCAGGTCAAGTATTGGGGGTCTTCTGCTTGTGGTCCCTACTTTAAAATCACAAAGACTCTACCTGGCTGATTCTATCTAACTGGTAGAGCCCAACTCAAGCTAGGAACAGGGAAGCATATTGGTGTAATAACTGTATACCAATTGAAAAGCTAATGAGCAATATATATTTTCTCTTTTGGAAAAAGTCTCGGTTGAAGCCCTGTGGGGCGTAGCGAGAGTGTTTTGTGCTTCAAAGGCACAGGTTCGAGGTTCAATTTGTGAGCTGTGCAAGGTCAATTCATTCTTTCAATGGATTAATAAAAGTTGGTTCCAAGCATGCTTGAGAACTAAACACTGAGGATTTCGCTTTAAGTTGACCATCTAACGGGAACATGAGCCAATATCCCTCGATCAAGAAAGTATATATTTGGACTGTAGTCTTTAGCTTCATAGAGCTGTCACTGAGATTTTAAGTATATATATATATATATATATATATATATATATATATATATATATATATATATATATATATATATATATATATGTCCCTTATTTCGTAGCAGGAATGAACGAAATTTGAAACACTGAATAAAACAAAAACTATGAAGTGGATTTCTTATTCAAGAATTGCTTTCCAAGATCGGAGTTTTCTCAAAATATCATGTTATGCATCCAATAGCAAGAATGCTTACCAGTAATATTCACATTTGCAATTCGATAGAGGCAAAACTGTTATCTATCAGTAATGTTGATAATCGTTCCTTTTGTGACATCTCCGTATGCATTGATCGAAACTCAATCAATGGAATGGGAATGGGGAATCGATGAGTTGCTGAGAGTTTGCTCAATTAAAATGAGTCCATGCTCGTTCAATATACCTAAAAAAGTTTTAAGTGCTTAGAAGCATTGTAACTTTTTTAAATGTTCTTTATATAGAGCATTTCTTGAAGAGAGCTCTATATACATTATTATATATCCATATTGAGCATTTCTTGAAAATTAAAATAGCTGCACATGGTGTCTGCCAACGAGTAAAACTAATTAAGTTAATCTGATTCAGTTAATTTTTTATCAAGTTTCATTGTTATAAAAACAAAAGTAAAGGTTCGTGTTAAATGAAAAACTCTTTATTTTAAAATTAGCAAAATGTTAATTTTATAATTCAGAAAATATTGGTAAAAACCATTATTTTACGCCTGCTATTTCACTGGCATAACACTAGACATTTTATGGGGAGCTACTTAAAATAACATGTTTACATAAATAAATCATTAATAATTCTAGAATTTCGATAACACACTGTGAATGATGTAAAATTGCAAACTTATTTTAAAGTTTTTATATCCATTGAAGGTGACTTTCCGAGAATTTTTTTCTTAGTACTATCCTATTTATGTGTCGTAAGGCTGGAAATGCGAAAAATCTCCAACCACCTACCTCACAAAAGTAGTAGAAAGTTATTACGAGCAGGAAAACAGCTGTCAATTGAGAGAAATTTTCTATACGTAATACTGAGAAAACTAACTACTTATAAGATTTTTAAACTTAAATATTTAAATTAATGAAATTTTTGTGAAATTTATATTTTACATCCATTAGTGATTTAAAGGACACCTTTTACAAATACCAAAAGAAAATTGAAAAATTATTTTCAAAAATTTACTACTTTTCTTTATTTCTGGTATTTTATAATAAGCTGCTCTAATTATCGAAAATTTTAATTCCTAATGTAAAATAATAAATGAAAAATACAATGTAAAACAAAAACAAGATAAAAAAAATGACACCATATATCATACTCTAGTATTTCCTGCTTTGGTCAAATTATAACAAAGGAATGTGTAAAGCCACTAAATCAATAAATTTTAAGATTTATATTTTGCACACTCTTTAATGGATGACGATATTGTGTTATGTATGATGTTCCCAGTGATGCACATAAACTGGAAGCATGCAATGTACTTCCCATAGTTTATGAGAGCAAGCGGATATTAATTCAAAATTTTCTTTACTGAAATTCTTTTCTTTACTGAAGAAGAAAATTTTCTTTCATCATCAATCCGTGCGCGCTGAAACGTATCTTTCACTCATAAATATTCAAATTATCAGGAAGACATATGATGTAAAGAAGTATAAAGACGAAGTCACAATCTAAACTTTAACTGTAACTTTTTAAAATAACTTTTGTTCTTGTTATTTACTTTAATGATTTTCATATATCTTCGTAACATGTTTGAGAGTTTGAGAGAGAATGTATTTATTTCAAGAGAGCCCCAATTCTTTTTGAAATTATCGACATTACCATTGAGTCATTTTCTTCTCTTGTTGGGAAAATCCTTCACGTTGTAATAGATGGTTGTGTCGATGGGTAAATTTTCATTTATATGTCTTTATGTTGAGTCATTGGTGTGGAATGAGATTTTAAATGAAAGACTGATGACTCGTGCGGCTGATATATGGTTATTCAAACGTAGTTAGAAATTACGAAGTATTGTGTCTAGATAATTATGTTTAAGGATATATTTTTGATTGTCTCAGTTACATACGAGTTATATTAAATTGTTTCTTTTCTATCACACTCAATTTTGGGCTCCGTTCTTATGATAAAGCATGGTTTTTAATAGATATATATTGTTCGTTTCATCAATCTAAAAATTGTCACCGAATGTCATCTAAAGATTTTATTATGCATCATAATTAATTGTTCATCATGGAACGTTAAAATGTTGAAATATGTAAAAAATATTTATTTAAACATGAAATAATTATAAAAAAATGTAAATGAAACATTACAAAAAATATAGATCAAAATTTCAGGAAGAAAACATTAATTAAAATCATTAGACATTAATATATTATTCCTCAGATTTATAAAATTATCTGCAGCTGCTTTCTAGGGATCTCTTTAAGATACGTTTCCTTTATTAACTGGATTGCTATAGCCTCATGGAAGTAGTCCGATGGTTTAATTAGTCATAAAAAATAAATAGTCATGAAAATAATTTAACTTTGATATATCATGAAGCAGATTTTGAGGACAAGAAAAATCACCGGAAAAATTAGTTTTGGATCCACATTAAATTCATAAAAAAACGTAATGTTGATATGTCATAATTTCCACTCAAACAAATTTCCCATCAAGTGTTTCTACAAATAATTCATGAAACTAGAAAATACATATTTATAAATATGTTTAAAAACAAATGGATAGTTGGAAATGTGTGTGTAATTTGTGTTAATTTTAGTATAAAGAGTAATATTAATCTGTAGCAACTCTAATTCTTGTTCACAAAGTACCGCCATGAAATGATCAAAGTAAGTGCGTTGATTTAAAATTATAGATGGGATTTCTAATATTATTAAATCTTCTGTCTCCATTAAAATTAATATAAATTTAACTTACATGTTTTTCAATTTTGTGACTTTGAACTGATTACCATAAACTTGTATAAACACTATAAAGTTAAAGTATTATAAATAAGATTAAGAAATAAATGTTCTGATTACTTCTCCTTTCAAATACAGAGGTAATTAAAAATAGAACAAGCGTATCATAAATACTTAAAATGAAAAAAAAATATTGTGTGCCATGATAATATGCTAACAACATAAATAAAGTTAGAGTACTTATTTTCTTTTAGTTGCATGTGTGAGAAGTCAAATCATAGAATACTATATAACATGCTGAAAAAAAATTTTTTTTTTTTTTTAACAATCAATACTCTTACATAGTCCTTTTATGGCATCAAAAAGGTGACAAATGACTCTAGGGTTGTTGACATAACATTGTTTTGACTGCTAGTTTCCAATAAAAACCTCTTGATCGATAGCAGTTATCTTGTTCCAGATCACTCTTTAATTAATTATACTTCTAACCCTATTATAAAATTGTTCGCACTTTATATTTAACTTGTATTGGTATATATTTAAGTAGTAGTATCAAAATTTTAAAACAGTAAATGAGATGGGCCGACATTGCAATCTATTAGGGTATGAGAATGAGTAAAATTTTATACATACATACAGATATATATATATATATATATATATATATATATATATATATATATATATATATATATATATATATATATATATATATATATATATATATATATATATATATATATATATATATATATAAATAACACGTGAAGGAAAGCCTATGTATATCTTTCTTTTCTGCATTATTGAAAATAAATTTTTAAAAATTGACTGTATTTACACATTACTAATTCAATACTACAGCAGTATTAGCAGACTTTCCCTAAAATTCAATTCAGGATTTTATTTTTTTATATAAGCCCAATTCAAATGAAGCAAGAAGAATCTCTGCTCTAAGTTTGCTCTAATTTTCCCATGAAATTTGTTCATGAAACTTTTTAACTCTAATATATGAAACGCAGCGATTATATGTTGGTAAACTAGAAAGTCAGTTAATGTATTAAGAAAGGGAATACGGTCAACCTAGAGTTGGATTGTGCTTTCTAAAAGGGTAGACCCCCAGCTCTATCCCAGCCATTGTTAAACGGAGGAGATAGATGTTGTAATTTCGTTTTCTACACGGATGTTCGATACGGAAAACAGCGATTATATGATGTTAAATTGAAGGCTGGTTTTATTTGAAAGAAGAATACGGTTGACCTATTTATTAGTAAGATTGTGCTGTCTAAAATGTAAGTCATTAAGTCCCATCAAATAGTTAACGCTTTAGCCTGTGGTTCAAAAGATAGTAAGTTCGAGACCAACATGTGTATGGATGTTTGCAGTGGTTTTAAATCCACTTTGAACTATATATCGTGGTCTAATTAGCCCTCGTAGATAAAAAATGACTACTGAGCGACAAGCAAATCAAACCCGAATTCTACCTAAGCCATTGTTGAGCAACGTGGCATGAATGCCTATCATCCTTCTAAACACAAGTTTGTCAGGGTGTGTATTTAAAATTTTTCAAGAGTTTCTCTTTTGCGACACTTGAAAATGTACACTACTTATGGGAAGTCCTTCTGTATGATAAGACGCAGATGCTTCTCAAATTTCTTACAAGAGTCCTCCTCTGTTGAATTGAGTTAGAACGGTTTTAAATGGCAGAATATATAGAAAGTTGTATTACATTTCTTGATTGTTACTTTTAACTTTTTTATGACTGCTCAGTGCGACATTACTGATTCAACAATTCAATAATTTGATTAGTACTGCAATTCGTATTTATAATTATCAGTTAGGAATTCATCATACAACTATTTATACAACAATATTATGATATCGTGATTTTTTTAAATGTTAACCTTACTCAATGTATTGAAAATATACAATAAGCATAAGAAATATCTTTTAAGCATTTAATTCTAATATGAATCTCATAAAACACCTCCATGCTCACTATAGAAAATTTAAATTCGAACTACAGATATATTTTAATTAATATCCATATAACAGGTTGACATAGAAAACTTCGCATGTAATGATCTAAAATGGGGATCCAGTTGAATTGGTCACACATTTTAAAGTGTCAAAGAACTGGAAACGAGCGTATTTTGATCACACATCGGAACGGTTAACCTGGCATCTTCCTTACTGTTTCTTCTCCTTTTCCTGTTAACAGTGACCTTCTTAAAATAATTTTATCTGTGTGACCATAATTTGATTTTCATCCAAACTATTTGACGCCTAAAAGAAAACTCTTCATGCTTAACTGCTAGTCTGGAAAATAACAACTTATCAATCGAAAAGAGGAAATAATTTAATAGAAAATATAAAAAATGTTCAAACATCATAGGGTTTTCAATTAGTTCGCGTGTTATAAGGAGATGTATTACAATTCAACGCGTATAATGTTATTTTCTTTCGTTATTTTGAAATATATAGTTTTTCCTTTTAAAGTTCGAGGCTAATATAGCTGATTCGCACCATTAATTTTTAATGATTATTGACATATGATAATGATACAAGCAGCAGAATATAAAAAATTAGCATATAAATTTAATTAAAGCTTGCAATCTGAAATACAAGATTAATTTTTATACTAAACTGTTTATAATTCGTAAGGGGACTGAAGTAAAATTTAATTTTCCAGTTTGTCATTGT
The DNA here is from genome assembly GCA_037975125.1 of Latrodectus hesperus. Lineage (NCBI taxonomy): Eukaryota > Metazoa > Arthropoda > Arachnida > Araneae > Theridiidae > Latrodectus > Latrodectus hesperus. The sequence continues at coordinate 89,143,213 of CM075853.1, forward strand.
TATTATTAGGCAAATGCTTTAAATTCAATAAAGCCATCTGATAATCAAAATTTATCAAAACTTTTATAAACAAAACTTATGAAAAACATTTTATGGCTGATTTTCAAAATGAATTTCAGAATTGTCAAACTAATTGTACAAAATGAAATCTCAAGAAAATTTAGGGATAAGAAATATTGGCAATATATTTTTTTGTATTTAGGGATTTATTTAATTCATTAGAGACTCATAAAGATTAGAAAAATAATGTACTTTCGTAGAAAATTTCTAAACGTGATATTTTTGGTCATTAGTCCTTCAGTTGACTTAGTCATTACGTCATTGAATGCAAGAATGCAAAAGTGAATGAATTCTGCCATAAAGTTTTATGGTTACAAATTTCCATATTTATATTAACTTTTTATTCAAATAAGGAATTATCTTAATTGGTTATGAATGAAACAAGGTTTGACAAATTCTATATAGGCTTTATAGGAGTTGTAAGGACAATAAAATGATCGTGATACTGCTGAAAAATTCGTTTTGGATATCCTTCCGGTATAAATAGCTGCATTTTTTCACTGATAACTCTAATATATACACTGACCATCGAGGTACAGTCGGTCAAAATTTTTTGACCGACTGTACTTGGGACTGCGAAAAGAAAGTTTGTTATCATAAAAAAAATCCTTTCCCTTACCAAAACTCTTGATATAAGTCCAGAATAGTACATGCGAAGCACAAAGCTTGATTGCAAGCGTTCAGATAGGTATCTAGTTACCACCGTATTGTTCATTAATAAAAACATAGCAAACATGATAGCACCTGAGTACACAAGCACATCTCATTTACATCCTCCAATGATGTCTATTTTGATAAACAAATATATATATATATATATATATATATATATATATATATATATATATATATATATATACATATATATATATATATATATATATTCCTATGATGTAGCAAAATAGTGATGAGAGGAAAAAGTAACACTTTCCCGGTGAAAGGTAGTGTAACTATCACTGATGAAGAGAAACTAATGAGGGGATTTTGCAATCCATTTTTAGCATTAATGTATACAAAATACAAAATGTCTCTTATAATACTCTGAAGTTATATAACTTCGAGATTACTTATATCATGTGTAGCTTTTGAAATTATTATGCAAACTTCTCAGTTTATTCTAGATGCCCTACTCGAATATCCAGATCTACTCTGCTATATTGAGACACCACTTTTATAGTATAAACTGTCGGCATATAGAATCTTGTGAAAACTAGCTAGGTGGTTTTGAATATCTCCATCAATGAGATCAGTATATATAAAGCTATTTGAAAAAAAGATATCCTAATTGGAAAGTGATTATCTCCATTTACAGAAGTGAAAATAAATAATGCCGTTTGCAATGTTTTCATAAAATAAACAGAGACTGTAGATTTTCAAAATAGTGTTGAATACTACGGTCTTTACTATTCTACTCTGATCATAAACCAAGAGTATACATTCTGAAAAATATGTATATATTTAATTTCTGTTGCAAATAACAAAAATCGCTTTATTTCTTCTATTTCAAAAATAAATATAGCCTGAATATTTTTGCAAAAGATTCCATGTAATAATATAACGAGGATAAGTGTATACGATGATACACAATGAACTGCAATTTTAGTTTAATTAATTGATAACCCAAAGTCAACTTTACCGCAAATATGAATTCATAATTCAGATTATAAAAATAATTTAGTTAATATTATAGAAACAATATGACGAAATATTATAAAGAATTATCAGTCGCGAAATTTATGTGATTCATTTACGAAAGTATTCCGTTTATTAAATAAAAACACATGCATACAATATAGGTATTACATATGACACTTACAATAGATTAAGTAATTTGATATATAATAGGTGTTCTATACATTGAATAAAATTGTATCTTCATTGAATCAGTTATTACAATACAGCGATAATTGTAGAGAAAAGTAGATCTATATAAAACCATTAAATTTTATTATATATATTTTCAGAACACTCTAAAATAATACAAGTATTTAAATGACGAAACTAAATCATAATTTTTTTGAGTATAATATATATATATATATATATATATATATATATATATATATATATATATATATATATATATATATATATATATATATATATATATATCATTGGGTCACTCTTATAAAGCTAAAGGCTGTTTATTCCATTGCAGTGAAAAGATTGTCACAATGAGTTAATGCTCGTTACTAAATAGAACTTAAATTTTCTTCTGTAGTGTTACACTGCGTGAAAAAAAGTAGAACACTAGAATTTTTTTTTAAATAAGAGAAGAATTTTGAATTTTTACAAAATAATTTTATTATAAAAATTTATTTACAATCAGATAACTATATCTGTAACTTGAAATAGAAAAAACTTCTTGCTTATTACAACTGAAAATTAGTTTCAACCATATAATACTGTGTGAAAAAAGCAGAAGGGCAGTTTTAAATCATGAAAATAAAAGTCTTGTTAATAAGGAATTCTGCCATTTGCTTTAATTACTTCAAATACCCTCTTTGGCATTGAATCGGATAAGTCTTGAATTTGACAAACATTTTCCCAACACACAATTCAAAGCTCCTAGAAGTTCAAGATATTAAAATTTTGTTTTGGCGCAGCTTGTCCTTATCTGGACCTTGCGCCAGAAAACTCAACCAACCAACCAACTCCTAGAAGTTCGATCAAAGATCCATATTGTTTTCCCCCTACGTAGACACGCCGAACAATTACTGACTGTATATTTTCAACAATATTGAGGTCTGGACTTTTAGCATTCCATGGCAAAACCCGAACATTATTTGTTTCAAACCAATTTTTACGCCATTGGCCGTATGAATTGATACTCCGTCCTGCTGAAATATCCAATTTTTGTCACTTAGCTCAGCGCCGTAAGAAAGAAGCTCTGAATTTAAAATTTTAATGTAATCTGTATGCTTCTGTCTTCCATCCAGAAACACAAGATTGATCTTTCTACACATCCGACAGCTATCGAAAACATTAAACTGCCTCCTTCCATTTGTCTGGTAGAATAATTTTTTCCTTGTGTACCCAAACAATGCCAATAATATTGATAACCATCTGGGCAATCTAAATTGAATTTTGTTTCATCAGATAAAATAGCTGAAATCAGTTAGGAGCTCCAAGAGATGTGATCTTTGGCCCACTGTAGCCGGTGGTCAATGTTTTCGTTCCATATAGGATACTCTCTTTTCTTGTATATGAACGATTTCGATCTTTTCATGTAGTTGTAAAGTGTTCTTCTGATTACATGTGGGATTCCAGCTCCATCTTGTGCTTTCCAATGCTTCCACAAGTTTTTTTAGTCCTTTAAGGATTTTCCTTTGATTACATGGTGTCAATTTTTTGGGTCTGCCACAGTCTTTGTTTTCCTTTGACACTTTGGATTCTTCAAGAAGTTAGAAGCAGCGTTTGGACTAATGTGTAGGTGCCTCACAATTTCTCTTACACTTTTGCCAGCATCTTTATAAACCACAATTTGACCTTTTTGAAATTTACTTAAAGGTTTCCCTCTTGGAACTTTAATTGTACAAAAATTGAAGATTTTTTCAACAAAATATATCTTTTAAAAAAAACAGTTTAAAAACAAGGCTTTCTACAATTTAAAGTTCTACAGATTCCACACAAAATGAAAATATTTTTGCATTTGTCTTCTTATTTTTTCACAGACTGAAAATCTCTCTCCTTAAATACTATTTTATATTTTCCTTAGTGGTAGATAAAACTCATTCACTGAAAATAAATGAAGAAATATTTTAATAAAATAAAAAATAAAATTTACATTAATTACGCTAAAATATAAAGCACAATTTAAAAAATATGTGTGCCCTGCTACTTTTTTCGTGCAGTGTGTGTATATCTTCTCTTCTCTCTCTCTCTCTCTCTCTCTCTTTCTCTGTTCTTATTCTATTCTTCTGTTATTCTATTCTTCTCTGAATATGAAAGTGTAAGAAAAAAGAACGACAGTTCAAGAATCAACTTCATCTTTTGTAAGAGTGAATCTTACGATACATTTAGATATCGTCCTAATAGTGTAGCTTTAATGTACTCAGTAATGTATGAATATATCTATATGATAACGATATTAATATTTAATGTATACATTGAGAAATTTTCAGCTTTGGAATAGTATCGTACTTTTTGTTAATCTATATAATTGAAATAATATATTTAGCACAAAATCTTTTTTTCTAAAGCTTTTAAAATAAAGTAGAAAAAATATAAAACAGTTTGCATTATCCTATCTAATATTTTTTTGTTTACTTTTTGATAAAATCAAGTTACGGCTGTTACGAGTAAACATTTAAAATAATTTTAAGTTTGATTTGAAACAAAATTAATTATACTTTGTCTATCCACTGATTTTTATTCCATAATATTAATAGGAACTGAGAGTTAAGCCATAACATAAGTTCAATATATATCATTTTACTGTCGCATATACACACACGAAGTTTCAGCAAATTCGATTATGTTAAATATCCCAAGGGTACATATGTACGCGTAATTTGAATGTGATGTATCTCAGTGATTTTTATATATAGGAAAAAGCAAAATCATTTTAAAATTTCATGGAGAATTTTGTAAAAATTATCTTTGTGAATAATTTACCGTATTCACAATGAAATTAAGCTACCGTTTTACAAATGTAGTTGAATAATATTAATTTACTAGAACTAAACATTTTTAATGTTTGTGTATTTAATTAATATAAATGCATGTGAGTAAATTGATTATATATTGACGTACATGTATATATTTCTATTTCAGGCTATACTTTTCTTCTCAGTATGTTGCAAGTCTTCATCTATACTGATTGACTCTAAATCTGATAGACGAAATAATGTCAGTCAATCTGACAATCGAAAAAGTGATTTACGGTTTGACTCTCAGGATAATCAGGTGGATTACCAACTGAAGACTGATGATGCTCAAGAATCAACGAATTTTTTTACATCCGATCTTGGAGGCTATGATGCTCCCTCGGATTATGGGAGTTTTTTTGAAAGTTTCCCCAGTTTGCCTTATTTTCCAGAATTCGGCGAAATATTTCGTATTTCAAAAACAACAACACCACAGCCACCTTTCCAGTTTCCAGATTATGTCCGGGATGCATTTCCTGACAGGATTCGAGGAAGTTTGCCACCAAGTGGAGGATCAGCATCAAGCACAGTTTCTGGTGGTCGAAGACCATCTAGACGTCCACCACGACCGGCTTCAAGTGGTACTAGAACAAAAGTGACGAAACACAATCAGAGCGAACCTAAAGACAAACCTCGTACTTTTAAAAGCAAAGCGCCTAATAAATCCAGAAACTATCCGAAGATATTTCGATTCAATCCTGATAGAGTGAATTTAGCAGAATTTGACACAAAGAAAAAGATGAATGAAAACTATTTGTCCCTTGCTAAAGGAGATGAGTTAGATTTTGATAAAGTGAAACGAAATAAATTTTTAATTCTTCATGGAGGTGTTTTCGAAATAGAACGTTCCCGAAGACGAGGTCTTCTTCATGCCAGTACTAATAGCCATTCAGATGTTATCTCATCAGAAGATTCAATTTAGAAATTCCATTTAAGCCACAAACAATGATGATAAATTGAAGTTTACGATATGTGATTTTTGTCTTAAAATTTTATGTTTTATATGGCACAATAAATGAAAATCAACTATTAAATTTTGTAAAAATGTAATTTTTCTGTGTGTTTTAAGCAACATTAAATATATGATAGTACAAATACTTTTTCTTTAAAAAAAAAAAAAAGATTATTTTCATCATATGCAAAGAGTAATTTTTTAATATAAATTTCAAATTAATAATTTTTATATTATTCTAATTCAATTATGTTTAATAGTAGAATGTTTAGAATGGAAAACTTATATTAAGATAGCTTACAAATTTTTATCTAGTAGTGTGTGATTGTTTTTTCATATTATATAAATTTGCCATTTTTTATTTTCTTGTTTCAATAAAAAGAAAGATGCAATATCCAAATGTTACATTTTGTTAATAAAAAATCATTTTATTCACAATACTAGAATTTCTTGAGTTAATATTGGCTTGTTAAAGTTTTTTAAAGTTTATTGAAACAATAAAAATGAAATATTAAGAAAAAAATACTTAATTTAATTTAGTTTACATGAAATTCGTCTAAGCGCGCGATATGAAAAGAATATATACACACACAACAATTTCAATACATGAATAATTAATAAAAAGAAACATGATGATCTAGAAAGAGACATCGAATTGTACTGAATGGTTTTATAGCTAATAAAGCAAGTTAAACTACCAAAGCAAATGGAAAGAAAAACTATAAAATGGACGCTTTTAGCAGTTTAAACTTATTATATTTTGTAGAGTGTGTGAAAATTGTATACATTCTATACTCATACCTATATATGTACTTACACATTACAAAATAAATTATCTACATCATTACTTTTATGGAATTCAAGCAATTTTTTTATAAATAAAATATTTGAGCATCGTGATGTAATTGATTAAAAAACTAAACTGAAAGATAAAGAATATGCTTTTTGTAATACAGTTGTATTTATATTAGAATATTCTCTAAAAGTAAATTAAAATGAATGAGCTTGCTCTAAGAACTACAAAAATTTTTTGGACTAAAACAAAATGTTAAAACATCTTATTCATGAAAATGCGCTTCTTAATAAAAAATAAAATAAAAACTTGCAGTTTTTGATTTGAGCAAAGCTTATTTATTCAAAAATATCTTGATATGTACAAAGTATAGTAAAAACAAATATGATTTAAATGGAACCTAATATAGACTTTGATTTCTTAAATATAAATCACAAGTGCTTATATGGTATTTTAAATACAATTTTCATGTAAAATATTTATCACATGAGATTCATAAGTTAAATATACACTTAATGTCAGAAAACTAGTAGAGGCATGTATATATAAGTAAAGGAGGTACGCGCAAATAACCAGCGTTGCTACTTCGTAGATAGCATTTGTATAAGACAACAGGTATCTAGAAAATCTAATAGATGATTATTGGTTCTATTAGTGGCAAGTTATCAAGATTTAAATAACTTTGAACTTAGAGTTACAGTAGGCGCATGAAAAATGGGACATATTTCAAAAATAACCCTAAAATTTAGATTCTTGAGTACGACCTTTTCACGTGTACACCGTGAATATTGATTATCTGGTAAAATATCAAATTTTAGACAGCAATGTAACCAAAAAAAAAGACTCCAAAAGAACAGGATGAACATCTGAAAAGAATTCTTAAACGGGGTGGACGTGCAACACTTTTCCAAATAGCTGCGGATTTCAGTGCTGGGGCGTTAAAAAGTGTCAACAGACGACCGTTGATTATACGTATAAATGTTCCTTCGATTTCCCGAAAAAGTTTGTTTGAACCAAATCTAATTTGAAGGAGTGATTGCAAATTTCACATTTGAACTTTTGAAACGATTCTTGAATTGGGCAAGAAGTATTGATATTTTCATACAGTAAAATGATGCTATAAATTGATCATGCGAGAGCATACAGGTGATTCGTTGTTTTCTCTTTCTTTCGATATAGATATATTATTTATAAAAAAAACGTGCCTTCTACTTCCAAATGAATCCATTTCTCCAAGTGTCTCAACTTTCAGTATCTCCTACACATCTGAGAGCTTACACTACAAGCACTGACAATCATTACAAGATACTTTGCACCATCTCCTTTCAAGGCAAAATCATTTTTTTCCCGATGATTACTTATCAAATGCCTCCGCTTGTAACATTTTTCTTGGATATATAATCGTAATACAATCACTTCTTAAAATTTTCACTTCATGAATTTTGGTTGCGACACAATTGTTGATTTTCCTATTCTCTCAATGGAATTGACAGCTCATGTGACCTATTATACTACAATGAATCCCACTTCGATTTATAAATAATTTAATTCCACCGTAAATTTCTGTTAGCAATTTATTATATAATCATAGATATCGATTTTACGTGACCTGCTCGTAGGGGAGTATTTTTAGAGTGAAATGTCTGAAGCTCAATCCCTGCCACAATTGGACAAGAAGAGATGAAGATGTAACATTTATGCTTTCTACATGTTCATCCATCGGAGTGAGTACTTGAGAGATTTTCGTGTTTCTTTCTCTTGATACATGAAGACAATCCGCTGTATAAAAACTATTTCAGAAGCCAAAATACACTGTGGGTATAAAAAAAAAGCCTTTCAACAGCTTTCAGCAATTCGGCTACTCACTCTGCAGTGTCATATCGCAATCATGAACAATGAACTTTAGAGGTTCTTTTTTGAAGAGTTTGTAATCTTCCACAAAGCATTTCCTCTTGCTTGCGATGAAGTTTTGTTTTTCTTTAATACAGAGTAACACTAAGACTTTTAATATAGAGAAGAATCCAACTGAGAATATGTGTCGTTTTATGTATTTTGCAATATATGCTAAAATTCACATGATTACAATTTTTTTTAGTTTTGTTATTATTTGAGTTTTTGTACTAATAACATTGCATTCAAATGCAATTTTCATTTTCCGCAATTGCAAGTTCCTTTCAGTTTGCAACTACTCCAGTTTTTAACTCTCGTAATACATGAGAGAATTGTACTTGCAGCATTACTTTTAGTCGACTTTTTTCGATGCAAAGACCATTTAACACACACTGAAAATAATATACGGCAGTTCACTGAATCACTTGAGCTCTAAATACGGGAAGGAGCATGAACATGTAAAAAAAATCCGACTAAAAATATCTTTCTGACAAAATATTTATATAAATAATTTTAACTATATCAATGTGAAAGATTATAAAATACATATCTACTATGAATCTATGAGCTGAAAAAGTTAGAAAAGCTTTTATTTAAAACCCTATTTATGACATAAGATTGGAAATTGTTTCAGTAAATCACAAATTCTCATTTAAATAAGTTTTATGAACAGTCTTGTAAAAGTAATGAACTTGCATCGTATCTTCTCATTGTCATCGTAATAAAAATATGTTGTTGTTGTTGTCGTCGTGTGCCAGCTAGGCTGGCAATATGGGGTGCGCTGCTCCACTTTTTCAACTGAACCACATTTTGGTGTGGAGTCCGACTTCCTCAGTACACACATGCCATAGGGATCCGTTTATAGGGTAGGCAACCATTCACACCTCATTCATACAAGGAAAGGACAAAGATAGGATAAATAGAGAGAGAAAGTGCATCCATGCCCGAACCGGAATTCGAACCCAGGTCCTCCCTATCCGTAAATAAAAATATTTAGCTTAGTTATAAAAATATTTTAAAAAAGAAAATTTTGTAAATAAAATCATCTGAATGATTTGAAAATATAATATAGATACATTATATATATATATATATATATATATATATATATATATATATATATATATATATATATATATATTTCTCAAGAACGAAAATGATATATTATGTAAGACGACGACAAACATGGAAAATGAGTTAGTGATATGTAATTGTAAATCTCTTGGAATTCTTAACACATTAGAATTTGTCTATGGAAATGCAGTGCCATCTCTTGGCCAATGATTTAACTAATTGAAGAAATTTTGATACAGTAAAGTTTCGCATACTTATTATTACCAAGAGATGTCAAAAAATATAAGTTTTGAATTATTTTTTGTATTAATATAATAAAATAAAATTACAACTATACATCAGAAAAAATTAATATTTAAGGATTGAAAATTCAATTAACAGTTTTATTGAAAGTTCTATTTACTTGTTTCTGTAATTGTGTAACTGAAAAAACTAAAAACAAATTCTGTAACTTCCGGCTTACTCTGGGTTATGACAATCACAATAAATAGCGTGAATGAAGACTGACTTCAATTAGGGATGCTATATAAGTAAAGCGTGATTTTTTTTAAAGGTAACTTAGTTTAAATTCAGTGCTGCCATCTATAAAATAAAAGGCTCGTAACAAGAGATTTAGAAGTACAAAACGGCAAATAAATACTTTTTTTATAAAGTTTCACTTCATTAATATTATAAATTTGATAGTAATGTTAATTTTGATGAAAAAACACAAATATTTACCTTTGATCACCCAAAACCTTTATTAAATAAATTTATTTATATATATGAAATAGATCAAAGCATATATATCGATCTACCACAGTTGAATTGAAAGTTGGATAGTTAATACTCAGATCTAGTTACTCAGTGGGTTCGACCAACACCCCCTAAGGGGTGCTGGTAAAGGCCACTCCAATATGCTTCGCTAAAGCCTGGGTCAATGGAGCTTAGTCAGTTCTCACAAGCGGATAAGGGCGGCAAAAATTTCTCCCAGAGAGCTAGTCCTTGACAGCATTAGGAAAAGCTGAACGAATATTTTCTCCGAGAGACTTAGTCCTTGAGAGATCTAGTCCCCCGAATGTTGGCTGTTGAATTTACATCTGTTACTCCCATCTTTCTAAATTTTCGCGCATGCGCATTGAAATATGCTCTTAATTATTAGCCATTTTTTCATTTCACTTGCAGATAGTCAGTGAATACTATTCTCTTTTAATTTATACATTTATAGATACAGGAAGTTATTTTTATAAATTATATTTCACTGCATGTGTTAAATTATAAATCTTATTTATAACTATAAAAATTAATATTCTGTTTATTTTTCAAACCACATGTTTAATTACCTTTGTGTGTCGATCCTTGTTGTGATGTATTATGTCTTAATAAGCATTATTTTTTCAGGAGTGTGAAGTCTTGTATAATTGTTAAAACTAAATTATTTATTTGTCTTAGTATAAGGAACTGTAATTGATGCTGGGGTCTGTAGGTTTCTCACAAATTATTTTTTATATAAACTTGATGTTATATGGATTCGTGATCGATGTGCATACTTTGTTCAAAAATCGAACAATATTTTATTGATGCAATTTTTTTGATGATCAATTACTGACATAGTATGATTATATTGTTTTGCATTGATATGTGAAAAAAATGTTACAAAAATTGTGGGGTGTTCAAAATTAGTATACTTGAAACCATGCAAATGCAAGAAGTAAAATATTTTGGTATAATTGATACGATGCATTATATATACTCAAGTAGAATTTTGTTAATTTATTGTGATATACTTAGATTAACATTGTGGTATACATTTGAGTTAACGTGTTAACTCTTAATTTGCAAATATAATTTATTTATAATTTATCCAAAAGTATCTTATTTTGTAGAATTATGTATTTTTGCATGTGATTTATTATATTGGGTAACCAGTGTTGTCTTAATATTTCAAATTTATATTTTAAAAAGTGATCTATCTTCTACAATGAGATAATGGTCATTTTGATAACTGTTTTCATTCGACTTAAATCCACTGTTTTGTTCTTGAGCCAATTTTTTTTCTCACCATTCTATGTTTAATATTTTTGTTATAGAAGTAAGTGGCATTTCGTTAATTTGTTCTATCCAGCTGAAGGAGACACGCTCACCAAGAATATATCACTAAACAGATGTTTTCAAGATAACTTGATTGCATATGTGCATCCACTATATCAATACTAGATTTGATACCAATTTGCATTTATTGGTTTCCTACGGAACTTGAAAATTCCCAAGTTCCACTAGTTAGGAATTTGTCAATCCTGGTGTCAAATTGATATAATCAGAAACACCAATCAATCTTTCTGCTATCTTCATTCTAGTTGTAAATAATTTAAAATTAACTACGTGCATTAATTTCCTGTTTATTCGAGTATTTTACTAAACATGTTTTAAAATTTTTCATATTGTCACAAATTTTACATCACACTACTCAAAATTTCTGTATACATATTTCAACCATTGTTTAAAATACCAAGATCAAGGTGGGGAATAAATCCTATTACAAATGAATGGGAATTGTGTTACTCTTTATTCCACATAAAAATATATTTTGTTATGACTGAGGTTATAATTTCAAGGAAGCTATTATTTTTAGCAAGAAAACTTTAATTTTGATTCAAACTATAGAACTGGCAAATGATATTAAACACCAAGAATTTCTAATTTTAGAGAAATTATTAAAATATTCCCTTAAATGTTTAAGAAATGCATCAAATTTAAATATGTAAAAAATATTTGAATAAAGTAACCACAAACATTTTTCTGTATAAAAAAACCGCAGACTACATGTTAAATTATTTAATGTCTTAATTATGAAGTTCAGAAAATATGAAATTTTCTCTTTGTCATGTAAACAAAATATTTTCATTTACTAATTTAATGATTACCTTTTAAGTATTATGCTTTGTTTCTCATATTCTTCAATATTTAACAGCATTGCACTAAAGATTATACTTTTACCTTCTTGAAACAAGCACTATCTTACGACTTTTTTGTCCTATTTGAGTGCTTTTGTAAACAATGACTTAATTCTAATATCAAGCTAAATAATTTGACCTTCAATAAGATGTTTCTAACATAAATAAAATTTGTCCTTGTGGTAAAATAATATGTATTTTTAACAGGTTAATTTTATTGCAAAATTAATATTGTCGTACTAAATAAAGTATTCATTTCAGGTATGTGAAATTTTGGATAAATATAAAGGGATTGATACGAGTGTTTGTAGTTGTAGCGTTTTTCTAATTTTATTACTTAAAAATGTTGTTTTTAAAATTTATGAAATAGTTGAAAACAATAAGATAAACATGTTTTAATATTATAATTTTAAAGTTTTGCATTGTTCGAAAGTCAAATTTTTTTTACTCTATAAAAGAGCATTTTATAAGAGAGTAACAGAATCTTTTAAAGGATCCCCAAATTTCAATTTCAACTAAGTTGCCTAGTAAACACGCAATTAGTTTTACATGGTTCGTAAAGATTTCCAAGAATCAAATTCCCGGAGGTATCGACATTCATGTTAAAGATTGTTCTGAACCAAATACGCATATAATTATGTACATGCAATATTTTTCAATCATTTCTGTAAATAAAAGTAAATAATTGTGAACATTAACGAGACTATTTTTATTTAAGTTAAAATTATTTATGATAATTTAAAAAGCCTTCAATGATGACAGCTATAACAGACAATTTTTTAATTTAAATCAAAATTCTATAGATAATACTGGATCATATATTGTATAAAATAATGAGTGATTTTAGAATTTTTAGACATTTCGAATAGATTTAGATAGCAAAGATTCTTTTAAAAACTTTTGCATCAAACTTTTCAACAATGCATGAAAATTTCCAGCAATAAAGGACAACAATGTGGTTTATCAGTTTTTATTAAAATAATATTCAAAAAATTTAATACAAAGAAATCAACAGCAAATATAAAAAGAATCAATTAAAATTACTGAACATATTGATTTTGTTTGGTGTTTACTTGATGATTGATGCTGATTACACATATCTAAATACAAAACTTAATTTTCATGAAATTATTGAATACAAGTCAACAATACACATGAACTAATGTATCTTTATAAACATATAATATTGTAAATCAATTATTAATTACACAAAATTAGAATAGCAATATAAAGTCTCAAGTATGATAAAAGCTCACACGTTTCACTGACAATCTGCAAGTGAAATGAATATTAATTTTTATAATTATAAATAATATATATGATTTAACACATTCAGAGAAATATAATTTATAAGAATCACTTCCTATATCTATAAATGAAAAGAGAATAGCAATATAAAGTCGCAAGTATGATCAAAGCTCACACGTTTCACTGACAATCTGCAAGTGAAATGAAACAAATGGCTAATAATTAAGAGCAAATTTCAATGGGCATGCGTGAAAATTTAGAAAGATGGGAGTAACAGATGTAAATTCAACAGCCGTCAAGGACTAGCTCTGGGAGAAATTTTCGCTGCCCTTATCCGCTTGTGTCAGTTCTCCTCCTTTGGGCGCTCCAGTCTTATGGACTAACGGAGGCTGCAACCCTTCCCCATTCATGAATAGTAATTCACTTCCTCATGGAGCTGAGATTTGGATTTTATCTGACAGTAAAAGAGCAATACAGCATTTTGCCAGATGGCAACAAGTGAGAGACAGGACTGGAGTTTCAATACTTCAAGGTATCTCCAGGAGAGATCTGATGGAAAATCCACTTATGGTGCTGGACGTTTTGAAGGTGTACGCGCTCATGGACCTGGTCTAGCGCTATTGAATCGTCTAGAAACCACATTATCTCATACAGAAGTACTGACATCGTTTTATTTCAACTACGGATCAGTCACACTCGTTTGACGCATTGTTATATTTTATTTAAAGAACCAGCCCCTATTTGCTCGAGTTGAAAAAATGTAACAGTATATCTTATCTTAATATGATAATTTAAATCACCATCGTCTTAACCTGAATACCATCATTAATTAAATATATTTAAACTTAATTTCAAATTTCTAATGGCTGATATCGCAAAATTAGTAAACAAATCTTTTGAACTTTAAAATAATTTAATTCATATGCACAACAATACCTTTAGATTTTTATATTTAAGAAGAATGTATGTGTTTTAAAAGTACTAACAGATACAGTTATTTCTTCTCATCCCTAGTCTGGTCATAAAGTTAGGTGATAATAGAAACCACGACCTTTGATAGATATCAATAACTGTGGTTTTAATAAACAGTAGCAGCGTATAATACCTGACAAATTTCCTTTCCTAATCTAACTACAAATTCGTGTGTATTAGGGGTGGTTTTTAATTCAGGAGCACATATTGTTGTTTGAACTAATATAACTCCGCCTTCTAGAAAAATGAACTAGTTCTACTACGCGGCATTTACAGAAGTCCATGCAGAATTTAAATTATAGTCTATGTTTGAAATTTCCGTATTAACAACACAATTTGGAATATTGTCTTGAAAGCAATAAGAGAAATTATAATTTTTTAAAGGAATATTTTCCACATTACCTAACTAAGCAAATTACACATTCGTCACTGATATTAAGGTGTTGCCTGGATAGAAAATTCGCCACACCCATCAGCAGAATTTTCAGAACTTAAACCCATCATAATTATAATTAGAAGAAATCAAATTTAGTCTGAAACACAGAATAAATTTAAATCTAATTTAGATTAATGTCTGTAATGTTAATTTAAAAAATTATTCGTTGCGACAGAGGCAAATTTAAGTAACATTTTTGAGGAATGAAGTATTAGAAAAAGAAGCACGTAATAATTGAATGAGATTGCATTTTAATGTATGATAAATATTCATTTAAAATACATCATCGTTAGTTTATCAACTACAGTTAAAAATTCGTACACTTATTTTTATAATTGTTGTTAATTATAACTGGCTTATTATATAAGCAATTTGTGGATAGTTATACAAAATAGGCATTAAACCTCTGGATTGTAAGTTTTGTGAAAATACACATCTATAAAATTATAACTTAATACATAAGTGGAGTTTACCGTTGTTTTTTGAAAAAATGTTAATTCAAATCAATCATTGAAAACACGAAAAGTTGAAGATATTAAATCAGCAATCCTGCTAAAATGTGAGTTTTTGATATATATATATATATATATATATATATATATATATATATATATATATATATATATATATATATATATATACAGTGGAACTTGGATAATTCGAAGCTCAAGGGACCATTGCAAAACTTCGAATTATCCAAGTTTACGAAATTTCGATTTTTTTTTATTTACTGTATGTGACTATATGCAATTAAATACTAGTATTAAAAGAGTAAAATTGGTATGCATTTAACTAATACAACCATCAGGTTGAAACGATGTTTATTATAATAAAATACAAATGCACTCTGAATTACAATTTTGGAAAATATTGCGATATTTTAGATTGTTTTAAAATAGAACAACTGCTTAGAATTTTTTCCTTATTTTTCAAAAAAGTTGAAAGAGTATTTGCCGCTATTCCGTATTTTTTTGTAATGTCGCATTTCTTTCTTAAACCTTTTTCAACTTCACGGATGACGGAAATTTTTTGTTCCAAAGTTAAGGTCTTCTAGGGAACGCGTGGTTTACTCAAAGACATGCTTGCTGTTCTGAAGTTTCAAGTGAAATGAAGACTAAAAGTTGCCACACATGAAAGAAAATACATGTGACCACTACAGGTTTTTTGGAAAACAGGTGCATGCAACGTTAAACGCCTGTCGTACAAAAGAGGGGTTAACAGTGCAGTCCAGTCACACTAATTTTCTCCCATTCTTTCCTCCCGCCCTCAACAATCTTCCTCCCCCTTAATCCTGTACTCTTAGCCTGTAGTACGTCTCCCCCTCCCTCTCGGAAAATACGGAAAACCTGAAAAAGTTACTGCATTGACAGTATATTTCTTCTGGAGTAAAGCTTCGAATTATCCCAGTTCCACTGTATATATATATATATATATATATATATATATATATATATATATATATATATATATATATATATATATATATATATATATCTGGGAATGAAATGGAATCATATTATTTATTATTTTATGTGAACAGTATTTTTTAGACAGTAAAATAATGAAAAACATACAAAAACTGACATAATCATCTGTGATCATGTTACTAACTATTGTCACCAATTGAAAAGTTGTGCGTAGTCTGATCACTGAAAGCAGATTTTCTCAACTAACAGTCCCATTAATACAAAATTATCTATATATATGCATTACAAACGTAAATCCAATTCTAAACTGGAAACTAATTTTAAATTTGAATTTTTGCCACTTCTTACCCAAGAAATTGTGGTAGAAAGATTTTGAAGATAGAATTATTTTTTATTTGTATATTCACTGAATTCTCTGGCCATTTTAAATTTGTTTAAACTAAATTAAATGATCATTTTATTATTAATTATCTTACTTACATACATTTAATCTATTTAACAAAATTGAAATATTATTATTAGTTTAAATACTGACCAGTATTTTTATTTATTAATTGATGCTATAATAATTATTACATTCTTATATACTATATAAGTGATCGAAAATAGCATTTTTGTAAATTTTTATTGCAGTAATTGAACTTCAAAAAATGAGCTTAATTCGGAATTAAAATCATGATTTTATCATAAATGTATAGTTTCCTTTTACTGTAATCAATATATTCGAAAGTTCAGATTTTAAATTATCTGTAATTTTTTTAATTAATTTAAATTTTTCAGGTTAGATGGTTTTGAAAACTTCGCCAATTTCAAAAAAATTATAAAATCATCAATATATCTATATGCCAAAGGCATCTTAATAAAAAAAATATTTTTCATACTAATGTAAAAATAAATTTGCTACAGGGCTTGAGAATTTTGAACCTTCAGGGATACCATTAACTTGTAAATAAAGTATTTCTCCACAAGAGAGAAAAATATAATTATTGTGTATGCAAAATATACAGAGATCTTTCAAAAAATTTGAGTTACTATTTAATACTGAACTAAAATGATAGAAATAAAATATAATAACATTAAAAAATTTTCCAGGAGAATGCTGATGAATAGATCTTTGAAGTCATAAGAAGAAATATTAATTCCATGAGAAGAAATAAATTCAATAATTGGTTTTTACTTTTTATTATCCATCTGTTCTGAGAATTGGTAATTTTATTTAAAATAATATTTAAATAATAAGAAAATAAATTTTCAAATTTGTCTGCATATGTCTTGAATATCCACAGGTATTATATCAAAATTTATCTGAATTTTTATGGAATTTAGCATAAATTGTAATGAAAAGAATATTAAAATTTATATTTTTAAGTTTTTTTTAAAAAAGATAGAAATTTTCTAAATATAGTTGTTTTGTTTAAATTAATGATTTTGCAAGTTGTTGAATTAGAGATTTCTGCATTTAATTGTTGGTAATACAATTTTTTTTATTGAAAAAGAGACAAAATTAGATGCTTTATCTAAAAATAAAATAAAAATTTGAAGTTCTTTTATAGAATTTTAAAGATATTTTCTTATATATATATATATATATATATATATATATATATATATATATATATATATATATATATATATATATATATATATATATATATAACCTAAATGGGAGTTGTAAAATTTACAAGCTGTTGAACCAAATGATCCAGCATAAACCATATGCCTGCCAATGCAACCGTTAGATATATGATATGGAAAAAAGACTCCATATTTAAATAATTTTACTGCATAAAATTCTTGCAAGGTATCTGAAATAGTTTGTAATACGTAGCGGACACTCAACAGTCCTACACTCGCTTCGCAAGTAGGCTGTCGGTTGCGGCGACGAAATAGTTTGTAATAGGACATTTAGATTTTTAAATTTTATGTTTACTATTTTAATTTTCCTCAAAATCCTGCATTTTTGTAGTTGTCAATTGTCGACAACTGTGCCAAATACAAGTAACTGCATAAATTTCGTGTTCTATGAATATTATAAAATCCTTCTTTCACCAAATTAGCAGCGTTTTCAGTTAGCAAATGATATTGTTTACAGGTGACAGTACAAAGTAAGTAAAATTATAGTCCAAGAAAAAAAGCATTAAAATACATTTATAATATTGTACGCGAGTTACAAAAGCAGTTTCTTGTTTAATTAAAATATATATTTCATTTATTAAATATGTATTTATCACTACATTTGAATTTATTATCAATGTATGTACAATATTATTGGATCAGATCGAAGAATATTTTGTTGGGTATCAAAACAAATACAGTACTCGAAACAATTAAATGATATTGAGGTTATGGTTTGGTCTTATACCTAGAAAATTGTTTAGTTGATCAAAACATTGACGAACATAGTAGGCTATGAGTTAAAAATGACATTTTTTTAGCAGATAAAAATCTGTTTTATTGAGAATTTGAATCAAAAAGGAAGAAAAAGCAGAATTTGTGCATATGAGTTAAAAAAAATAAAAAAAGGAGTTCTCCTTGGAAACAAAATAGTTTTTAGTAGGGGGCGTGGTTTCTAATGAAAGCAAGCAACGTCGAACATCTTTGATGTATCGAGTCAATGAGACTAGTAGGGAAGGGTGGGGAAATTCTGTCTCCAGAATATCTTTTCCCATGTTTTGGAAAAATTGTGGGGGTGTAGGTTAGTTAGTTGGGTTTTAAGACGCAAGGTCCATGATAGATGACAAGCTGCAACATTAGAAAATATAAAAATATATGTTTATTTGCATAAAAACCCAAGCAACATTTAAATTCTAATTAAAAATATATTAATTTTGAACAATTAAATTCTCCATGTTTTTCTCCATATGTACCTATCGTGCAAGGGTTCTTCATCGATTTATTTCTATCGCTTTTAAGTCCCTTTCCACTTCATCCAACGTCTTGTAGGAAGTTTACCTCTTCGCCATTTTCCCTCCATGTTGGAGAAGATGATTGCTTATGAAGGAAAGGTGTCATCATGTCGAAATATGTGGCTCAGCCACCTAAAGTAAAATACCTTTACAACCTTAAAATGTCATGCCGTTTTGTTTCATTAATCCAAAAATATTCTTTAAAATTTTTCTTTCATAATCTAATAAAAGGTTATTCTCAGCCCTGTTTAGAGCAAAGCATTGTCTTTTATACAAGGTAATAGGTCTCATCTCAAGGGTTTATACAAAAACTTATCTTCGTTTTAATAATGATATATTCCGATTTTAGTTTGTATTTAAAGCCATAATAACTCCCATTAGCCATGACTAGCCTGCCTTTAATTTCAATCTTTAGGTAGTTGCAGCTTGAGATCAATTCATTCAGGTATATAAGTTGCTTGAGATTGATTCAGAGGCATTGAATCTACATTTCGGTTTGTTGTAATCCAGTATTTTGTTTTATCTTCATCGATGGTTAGGTCTATCTTACCTGATGTATTCTCATGTGAGGTAAAAACATCAACAGCTAACTTATAATTTGCTTAATAATATCCATGCAATCAGTAAAGCAGGTGGACTGTTCGTTTTAGGATGGTTTCACTAGCGTTATTTGCTGATTTTTCACTTCTTATCCTAGAGTCAAGTTAAGCAGAAGTCATGAGGTGTCACGTTATCTCAAACCCTTTTTAGTATAATAAGGTTCCGAGAATGTGATATAATTTTAATCCTACATTTTGCATTTCTAAGAGTCATTCTAGTAAGAGTTTTTAGCTTTGTTCTTATATTGAATTCTCTCACGGTTTCGAATAGATTTTTCTGTTAATGTCATATGCAGCTTTAAATTTGATGAAAAGATGGTAGTTATCTATAACCTTGTTTTTTTGATAATTGTCTAAGCGAATGTATTTGATCTCTTGATTTCTCTTTCTGGAAGTCATATGTAAAGAATGGTGGAGAAGATATTGTATGCTGTATTCAGTAGGGAGATAACACTCTCATTACAACATCCCAGCTTGTCTCCTTTTTTTAAAAAAATTGGACAGACAAATCCTGCTTACCACTTAGTAGACAATAGTTACGGTATCCAGTTACAATAAATTGTTTTATGGGGGGAATTCTTTATTTACATTACCGTTATTGATGTTTATGTGTTAAATTTTTTACTATCTGGACCAGAAAATTTATGATTTAAATTTTTGATTCCCATCTGATCATAAAGAGTTGGTTGGTGGCTTGTGCTGTATTTCGCGATTTTCACTAAATAATATGTTCTGAATATTATTTGTACTTAATTCATTATCCCTGTCCTTTAATATAGTTTTAAAATGTTCACGCGTTTTATCGAAATATCTTCCTTATCACTGGTAATTTTTCTATTTTCCTTTTTGCAGGCTATAGATTTGGGATTGAAGTATACTCTTACGTTATTTATTGATTTATAAAATTTCTAGCTTGATTTTGAAGGCTTTTTTCTTGAGATTTTTAATGTTTTGATGTTATTTATCTCACACATCTAGGTATGATATTTTTTTGTCTGTATCACTTTCCCCTCCTTTCTCATATCTTTATAATCTAGCTCTGCGTCTCTACTATGTTTCTATATAATCAGTTTATTTGCCTCGTTCTTTTTACTATTTATAAGTCGACGCACTTCATCAAACCATTTATTTCTTCTCTTTACTTGTCACTCCAGTAATTTTTTACAGAAATTTTATTGATAGATTATTTCAAATATTGCCAAGCATTTTCTATAGCGTTATTCAGAGTTTCTTCACTACTTCATATTTTATCATGTAATTCTCTTTTTTTTTACTTTTTTTATTTGCTACATATCCCGATTCTCTTCACTTCTTCAATATTTAACTTTTAATTAAATAAAATCCATGAAGCTAATAAATTTCAAAAAAGATGTAAGGATGGTAAGTGTTTTGCCCCTTGTCTGCTAGGCTATCCCAACTATGCTCAAGTGTATTCATGCTCCGAGAACACGCTGGCCGTTCCCGTTCCATCTGTATGATTCCTTCCTCTTAAAGGGAATCATTCACCAAGTTACTATAATGCGAGTTACAATTGCCGCCAATTAACATGATGTCATCTCTGATTGCTGCAACATGAGAGATTACAATAGGTATGAGTAACTCATTCCTAAATCGGTCATCGGCTATAGTTTCATTTCGAATGAAATGATGCGCCCATCAAAGGTGATACAGCATAAACCATCACTCTCCAACCACGAAATCTGACATTCCCCCCCCCCGAACAACATACGCTTTCTAATTGCCACGTTCCTTCCAGAGGAAAATACGCCTAATATCAAGATGTGGAGAAAATTGGGACGTGTTTTATTTCTCGAATGCCATTAATTTCTCTTTCAGTTCACAAGCTGTTTGAAAATGGAAAAAAAGCATAAAAATGCGCCAACTAAATCCTTTTGCATCTCACTTTCTCTTCACAATATAGTTAGAACAGACTTTTCTATATTGACAATAGAATATATATCAAACAATCTTCTGATACATGAAGTTCAATTTCAACACGAATACAAGAATATTTCATTTTTATAAACATAAGAAGCTGCTCTACATAATTTTTTGCTAAATAGATTAAGAGATTCTGTTTTCAGGAATGAAGATTATTTCTAAAAATCATGAACTCTGATGATTTAAAGAAATTTAACATTTGAATGGCCAGATAATTCAGCGAATATTTTAACGTAATTCTAATTTAAAAATCTTTTTCTATCACAATTATTTGGGTCCATAGTTGTAAAAATATTTAAAATGAGTTATTAGTTTAAAACTACATTCGTGTGTGTGTGCGTTACAAACATAAATCTCTAGTTTTAAACTGGTAACTCATTTTAATCATATATTAATGGGATGGATGGGGGGGGGGAGATCAGTCAGTGTTCGGAATAGGTACAATTTTAAATTTAACCATTGATGATCCCGGTGAATAGGAAGACCAAAGACACTTTCCAATCAGCTTTTTTGGTCTTTGTTCCTTATTTAACTGTCTAAAATATAATTAATGTAATGCTACTCACATATTGTTTCTCTCACAAGTTAGACAATAATTTTTTGACAAATACCATAAATGAGAGAAATATGCAACTTCCATATCAAATAATATATGTAGGTTTTAATATTATTTCTCAAAAATGCATGTTTCAGCGGGATTGCTAATTTAATGTATTAAATTCTTTTTATTTACAATATGATTGATTTAATTAAGCATTTAAATTAATTTTAAAAAACGGCTCTTCTGTAATAAGTTATAATTTTAGGTGTGTATTTTCCCAAAATTCATAGTTCAGATTTTCAATGCATGTTTTTATAACTATCTAAAAATTACTTAATAAAATGAGCCAAGAGTTTTATTTAACAACAATTATCAAAATAAATGTGAGAATTTTATCTGTAGTTGATAAATTAAGAATAATGTATTTTAAATAAAAATTTATCCTACATGAACAAGCAACCTCATTCAATTATTAAATGCTGCTTATTCTAACAATTCATCAAAAATATTTTTATAAATTTGCCTCTTTCTCAGTAAATGATTTTTTAAAGTGACATAACACAGACATTAATTTAAATTAGATTTAAATGTATTATGTATTTTTGAATATAAATTTGATTTCTACTAATTATAATCATGAAGGATTTTGGCTCTGAAATTTCTTGTCGACGTATTTCCTATCCAAGCCACGCCTCTTAATATCAGTGACGAATCTATAATTTCAATAAAGAAGAAATATTGTGAAAATTATTCATTTGAAAATTTACTTCTCATATTCCAAGTTGTGATATGAATACGCATATTTCAAAGATAAGCTATAATTTAAATTCTGAAGAGAATTCTATAAATTTCGCTTAATAAATCTAGTTCATTTTTCTAGAAGGCGGGGTTACATCAGCTTATAACAAACTTTCTGGTTCTAAATATAGAACCACTCCTCATTAACAGGAATTTGCTCGTGGGTTAACAAAAGGAATTTTGTTAGGTATTACTCCCGGCTTATATTGCTTATTACAACCACAGTTATTGATTCATCTCAAAGGCCGTGGTTTTTACTATGAATTTTATCCAAGCAACGATACGCCATGTCCTAAGCTTATTTATATATTTGAATTCGAAAGTATAAATTAGTGGTAGGTACAACAAATAAAAAATCTATTTGAATTCGAAAGTATAAATTAGTGGTAGGTACAACAAATAAAAAAATCTTTTTAATATTTATACTTTAATTTTAATAATTATACTTTCTTAAATTTAATATTTATACTTATTCAAATACTGAAACAAGTTTTAATTTGATGTTAAAATTTACAGAATAATGTTTGCATTGAATAGTGCGAAATTGCAAAGATGACACATCAATTATAGACAGGAAATATTGTCTAGAATGCAAAATTAATTGATATGGTAGAAAAATAAAAATTTTAAGAACACGCCGAATGATTATAATCTTAATATTTAAGAAGAACCGGATTCTAATAAACTTTGACACGAATTTTAGCAAGCATTACGTTATTCAAAATATTTACTTTTTCTTATTTTAAAAGATGGACATCTGACTACCAAATTTCTGCTGCAGAAAATGATACAAAAATAAATTTACTGATATAAGATGCAATAACGCATGCATATCTTAAATGGATTCCGAGCCACTAATATCCAAGTCCAATTTGGGATTCGGACCCTAATTTGTTGAATTGAAGGTCAGATCACTAACATTTGGATGCTAGTTTGGCTAAAAGCTGTTGAAGTGATGCATATTGAAAACGCAAAATTCCTTAAAAATTTATGTGCTATTATCACCCTCACGTATTGTGTGGTTCAGAGATTGATACTAAAATGTGTGGTTCTTTAAATTTTCTCCATAATGTAGACAATTTATTTACTCTAAAATTAGTAGATAGCTATGCATCTGCATTTTTAAAGCATTTTATATATACTGTGTTATTATGAGTAGTATCCGTAATGCGATAGAAAATTTGTGTATTTCATCTAACCTATTCTATTAAAGACTGGCTTTATCTACTTGATTAAGAAACCTACTAAACAAGGATATAATCCTTATTGTTTCTCATAGTTAAATATAAAGATTGAACTCATGCTGATTCAAAATGAATTTTTCACAAGACACCATATCATATGATCTCGTTAGAATTTATATCTATAGGATTTTTCCAATTTTTTCAAATTAAAATAATTTTCCACAACATAAATAGCAATGTTACTGCTTTTTATAATTTTATTTCCAAACGTTGAGTGGCAGAATTTCAATCTGCCACTTCGTCATAAAAATACCTTATTATGATAATACGAAATTCACTGAACAACTTAAGATTTAGTACACTTAAAATATTCATCCGTTTTAAAACAGTAGTCTAATGATATTGCTTTATATAAAAACTTTCAGTTTCAAAAGATTTGTATTTTATTTTTCATAACAACCATCACAAATATGGAATTAGGTTGAACTGCCTTTAACTAAAAAAATAACTACTCATTAAAAATAAGGCAGTTTTTTTAAATGTAGACTAAAATATCATAAGGGAAATCAATTTCATAAATCTATAATATTCTCATTTAAATTATCTATTAAAAATATTTCTCTCATAAGGAATGAAACAACTAAATTTTTTGTAAAATATAATTTAAATTAGATCTCACAGTATAATGTAATTTATAGTATTTCAATTGTAATTTTTCAATAGCATTCAATTTATATTAGTTTAAAAAGGCTTCTTTAACAATAACTTCACTTAAAAATTATAATTTATTTCAGTAATTAAAACGATTGTTATAATATCTTATAATGTGCATTAGGAAATGAGAAGAATCGGTTATATCTTAGTTTACTTACTGTTCTAAACTCATTTCAGGAAAAAGAGGTATCATTTGAGTAAACCTACAGTTTTTTTAGAGCTGAAAATAGATTAAATATTAGAAGTTTCTTTACTATATTTAAACTTTATATAAAGTACATAAACAGAAATAAATTATAATGCCCAACACGTGGAAAACTTCCAATATTCTTCAACTACTTCATTATTTTGATAAAAATCGATTGTAAGTAGAAATATTGCACAAATTATCTCACATGAATACCCATCTGTATAGTAATTGTAGTTAAGATACTCCCACTGCAATAATTTTTGCTTAAAATAATTGAAAATTTCCACATCTAACATTGTTCGCACGTACCGGAATTTCCTTCAGCTTAAACTCATGAACTTGAGACAAGTCTTACTTATCAAATAGAAATCCAATTTTTTTGTTATCAGTCATTATGATATAAGAGAAATAATTTAGTTCATATAAGTCTAATAAGACATGCCTCAGTCTTCTTATATTATGAATACTGATAACTAAAATCATACGGCTTGGTGCAGTTTGTCAACATTTCCAATTTTAGCTGCAAGTTCTTTATCACCAGCATAAATTCAAAGATTTCACGCATTCTCCGACTTGAAAGATTTGAATATCGCTCGATCTACAATTTTCAATAAAGCGATTTTCCTTATCTCCTTAAATCTTAATCTTCCTTAAATCTCCAACTTTGAATATCGTAATCCCACACTATCTTTGATTTTTTTCAATACCACGATTTTGAATTATTCCCTTTATTTTCTTACCCAAGATATGCTACAGGAGTAGAAGCAAGAAACTTCATATTCGATCAATAATATTGTTATATGAGCATATGTAATATAATATTATGATATTAAATATATGAACTATTTTCTATAGTTACATTTTTCCTTCAATCTTATAGAGTAAACAAGCATAATTTAAAATTATTTTATATGTAACAATACCAATCAGGTATTAACAGAACTAGAAATGTGAATTAATAAGGAAAATTATAATAGTTTTATATTAATATTCAGTTTTCAATTAACCGGACAGTGGCGTTCAACTTATAAAAGCATCTTATGTTATGATCCCAGTTTAGTTTTGGCTTGCCTCTCAATTGTATTTTTGTTAACATAAACTCATACATGTACTCGACTAATAACTGAAGGTTATCAGACACTTCAGTCAGGAATCTTGCAAAGTAATACATAATACAATGCTGTACGAGGTGGTGATCTTTATTGAATGGTATGTTTCAAAGCACATCATACATCCCATATATATTCAATATTTCATTGGGTTGCTGGAGCTCTTTGGGTTTTTGACATGTCTAAGTTAATATGTGACATCAAAAGTCCTTTAGCTCTGGCGGAGTGACTTGGATGAGAAGAGGACAGTGCCAGCTCAGGTTTGACCTCGTTAATGATCATAGATAAAAAAATTACTAGGCTCTTGGTGATGGGCAAGTAATCTAAACTTGTTAACATTAAAGTAGAGACTGGGGCTCATCTACACCGCTCTGTATAATCGGGCTGCGGTGGCATGGTTGGTAAGGGTATCGTTCTCTTTATCGGAAGGTAGTGAATTCGAATATTGGCTTAACCGAAGATCCACCGTTTTCACTAAAGGTTGCAAGGGCATGTTGAAACAAAAGGCGTTGTCGCAATATTCTTCAAGTAAAATGATACCTCTGGGGTCGCAGGTCAAGTATTAATGGTCTTCTGCTTGGTCCCTGTTTCAAAATCACCAAGATTCCACCCTGCTGCTTCTACCTAACTAATAGAGTCCAACTCAGGGCTAGGTATAGAGATGGTAGGTTGGTTGGTTGGGTTTTATGGCGCAAGGTCCAAAAATGGACATGCTGCACAAGTTTTGGAAAAATATATTTTATTTTATTTACTTGTTTATATATATATATATATATATATATATATATATATATATATATATATATATATATATATATATATATATATATATATATATATATATATATATATATTATAAGAATATTAAAGAAAAATCAAATATATATAAAATTTTCAAATGTATAAATATAAATTATAAAAAATTTAAAAAACCTATTGCTCTCAAATAGGCAAATAGGTTTCTGTGGGGTTATTCCCCCACCAAATCAAACATAGTTAAAAGGTTTGTTAAAATCAAGGAAAAATTTTAAACGGTAGACGTTAAAAGTAGGGCATGCGATTAAAATATGATAGACAGTAAATGGTTCATCACACGCTTCACACCATGGATTTAGTTCACTTAAAAACAAATTTCTGTGTGTGAAACGAAGGCAAGTCAATCTAACATCAGCACTTCGCAACGGTAAAATTGATAATGAGATGAGGGATGAGAGAATGGTATGTAACTTGTTGCCGACCTGCATGTTCCACAATTCCTGCCAAAGACCATGGATAAAACTTTTTATACCCTTTCTCACATCAGAGAGCGGAACCGATAGTAAAACTGGATCTGATGCAGCCTTTGCAGCTGCATCCGCTCTCTCATTTCCATCAAGACCTACGTAACTAGGTATCCAACAAAATACAATGTCATATCCCTTACCAGCAAGGGATTCTAATGCTCTGAAAATCTTTGACACAACCAGATGGCAAGTAAAACTATTGCTTCTCAAAGCTTCCAGAACACTCATGCTGTCAGTGTACACACAAAAGTAACGATGGTCATCTGTATTCACAAGCTGAAGCGCGTAATAAATAGCTTTTGCTTCAACAGTAAAGATGGAGCAAGACGAATGTAGGTTGTAACTAAAAACTGTATTATGAATAAAACCTCCACAGCCTACATGCCCTGCTGTTTTAGAACCATCTGTGAATTCATGTGCGTATGACTGCTACTGACAGTGATGAGAGGAAAATAGCATTTGAAAAACAATAGATGTTGTGTCTGATTTTCGAAATTGAGCAAAAGTGTTGTTAAAGCTAATTGCTGGATCATACCAAGGCGGATGAAGAAAATGATCAGTTGTTCCAATCCGAACATCACATAGGTCTGAGAATAACATGTGATTTGGCTCGTGTGAGAAAAGGTGGTATGCTCTTTGGACGACCATCATATAGTCTTTGATGAAAGTCATTAGGAACCATGGAACGTAGTGGATGATCAGGGGTCGACATGATTTTAGTATAATAATTGAGAGACTGCTGCATTCGTCTCAAGTCTAACGGTAGTTGATGACATATCACGTATAGATTCTGAACGTGTGATGTGTGGAATGCCCCAGAGCATATTCTTTAAGCAGAGTGGTGAACTGTGTCCAATCTTCGTAAAACGGAAGATCTAGCCGATCCATAAACAACACTCCGTAGTCAATGCGGGACGAAATCAATGACTGATAAACTCGAAGAAGAGTGATGTGCGATCTGCACCCCAATATTTATTTGACAACACATTGAGGATATTAAGCGATCGTTCACACTTCTTTCGCAAAAACAAAACATGCATAAGAAAGGTTAATTTTTGATCAAAGATAAAGCCGAAAAATTTTATTTCATTGACTACTTGTATTGGAGTGTTGTTGATATTTATCATTGGATCATTATGAAGGCTAGTCTTTCTGCAGAAGTGGACACATCTGCTCTTACTAGGAGATAAAGTATAGGCATTCTCAGCACACCATGCAGCAAGCTTTTTAACTGCTGTTTGCAGTTGTCTCTCAATTAATCGCATATTAGACCCCTGACATGATATTTGCAGGTCGTCAACATAAAGTGTACCATTTATTGATGGTGGTAATTGATGCAAGAGGTTACTGATAAATAGATTAAAAATGGGAACACTTAAAATGGAGCCTTGGAGAACACCCTCGGCTTGAATAAAAGTATTGGAAAAAACAGTTTCAATACGGACTTTAAAAACACGGGAGTTTAAAAATTTTTGTAGAAATTTGCTTTTGTAGGAATATCGGAAGATTACCCCGAAAGCTAAAATTATATAATGAACGGAGAATACCATATCACCATGTACGGTCGTATGCCTTCTCGATGTCAAAGAAAATGGAGACCAGATGGTTTCTCCTCACAAAAGCATTGCAGATTTGTGTCTCCAAATATATGATATTATCAAGAGTGAATCTCCCTTTACGGAAGCTACTCTGATTAATATATATACATTAATTTTTTTATAAGACATAAACGAGACGGGCGTTGACCATACGTTCGAGTCTTACAAAAGCAACTTGTCAGAGCTTTTGGTCGATAATGTGAAGGATCTCTTTACCAGCCTTAACAACTGGAATCACTACGCTTCATTCCAAGCTGATGGAAATTTCTTTTCCTTCCAGATCTTATTGAACAAAAGTAATATGTTCGATTGGGAGTCTGGACTTAAATTTCGAGCTAGTATCATGGGCCTGCTGTGATGCTCTCTTCAATTCCAACATCCGAAATTCACAGTTGTAAGGCAAAGCTTGTCCAAGATTGAAACGAATAGGTGTTCGCTCAGCAAGACTCTTAGAACTTAAAATGGAAGGACTATAAGAATCATTGCTTGAGACGCTAGCAAAGGTTTCACCAAGGGCGTTAGCGATGTCCTTAGGAGAAGAGTATACAGCAGCTCCGGATTTCAAAATTGGAATGGAAAATTCCTTACATATTCCATTGGCTGCTTTCACTTTTGTCCATAACTGCTTACTGGATGTGGAAGATGTAATTGAAGATATATAGCGAGACCAAAACTCCTTCTGACTTCGACGACGAGCTCTGCGAGCTAGAGTTCTGCTCTCTTAAAGGCGATAAGATTCTCCGTTGTGGGGTATCTCCTAAATAACCCCCATAACTTCCTTTGTTTTTTATAAGTTTATTGGCATTCTTTATTACACCAAGGTTTGCAACGCCTGTGTGTTAGAAAGAAACTCTTAGGAATTGATGCATCAGCTGCATTGAATATTGCATTGGTGACCTTATAAATTAGTTAAAAAATTACTTAACTTTTTATGTCACAAAAAATGATAAATAAAATTGCATTAAAATTCTTTTACACACATGAAATGCCACAAAAATGAGTAAAGAAATGTATCGTATTCACGTATTTCAGAAATTATAACATTAATAAAAATGTTACACTAACTTAAACTGAGGAAAATTTTACAAAAAATGCAATTCACAGTACGAAAAGTACTTTAATATCAAAAAAATAGCAAATTTAAAGCATTAACTGAAGATATTTAAAATAACAAAACATGTAAAAAATGTCCTATTAAAAGTTCCCCATTAATTAAACAGAATTTCTGGATTATATATAACTATTTAACTACAAATATTTTTAATCACGCTTCCATTTTATCAAAGTTGCATTAAATAAAATCTGCAAACCTATTTATTATCACTTAAATCTTAAAACTGTTGGAAAATGAATCAAATTAAAAATCCCATAGATATAATGCAACAAATGTACATTGTGACTTTTCTAAGTTGTAATTTATTTAAAAATTATTTCCAAAATACTATAAAATATAAGAATGAAATGCAAAATATTTGTCAAAATGTTTTCTAACAAAAAATAAAATTTATTAGTATAGGTAAAATTGGTCTTCCCCAACCTAAAATTAATTTTAATAATTTAGTTAGAATATTTTTATTCTACAGTTAGAATAACTTTAACTTAGTAAATTAAAATAAAAAATTTGAATACAATTTACAGTCATATCAAATTGAACCTTAGTGTTAAATATATTGCAAAAAGACAAAATGTAAAACTAGACATTTGGAAAATTTTTTATGTACTCATAATAAAAAATTAACAAAGAACTGGATTCCATTCACAATTTTTACGAAAAAACTTTCATTTAACAAAAAAATAATAAAATAATGATCAGATTAATTAAATACAGCAATTAATTTATTTAAAATTTTATAAATATATTTTGCTGAAATAAGCATTAAAAAGTAATTAATTAAGAATAAATTTCAAAAATTCTACTTTAACTTCATTCTACGCTTTATAAGTGTTATCATGAAGTTTTTTACTTTAATTACAAATCAGTAATTTGCAAAACTATTCAAGAAATCATAGAAGTATTTTATGTGGATATGTTTTAACTGTAAAATGTTATCTGTAAATGTGCATGTTAAATGTAAAAGTACTAAGTGAAATTATAATGTATAATATTATGTGATTAAGAAAGAGAAATAGAAATTCTTTATGCATATCTAACAAATCCATCAAAAGAGCTGAAAATAATAAATAAGAACTATTACTGTTTATGATAAGGTTTTATCTAATAAAATATTAGAACAAATTCTTAAGGCTTTATTAACTTTGTTGCACATATTAATCAAATTTCATATTTTTTGTTCCAATGTTTAGAATTAAGCTTTTTGATGTATATGAATTAAAGATGAGTGTTAATTCAATAATTAATTTTCTATCAAATTGTCTGTTCTGGCAATGACAGCCATTTGACCACTACAAAACTAACTCCAAGAAATACTGAGGAATATACAAATTAAAAGAAAAATACACAAGTTTGCTCTTAAAAAAAATTAGGAAAAATTCTGAAATTACAAAGTAATCTTTTTTACCTAAATTAGAGAATAAATTATACATTTATTTTACACACTATCCTTTTTAGAGAAACATTTATAGTTAAGTATTTGTATAATTAGAAATCGGCAAATACAAGGTATTACTGCCACTAGGATTACAGTTTTCACAAATATTTTGTTTTTTTTCTAGTGAGTTTTGTGAAAAAAATTAATAAAATTTAAAAGCATTTTTGGGTACATTGCATTATTTTATAAATGTTGCAAATTTATTTTAAAAGTCGTTAATCAACACTCTATTTTATAAAATGACACATATAATTATAGTAATAATAAAGGAATTTAAATTAACCCCTCTTACTAATAAAATATGCATCATATTCAAATTGTGTGGCATTATTTACTATATATACCACTTTCATTCAATATTTTCATGCATATTTAGTAAGGACCATTTTTATAAATTTGTAATCAAATATTTCAAAGGAATAATTACAATTAAACGAATTTAACCTCCAGTCTTTAAATTGAAAAATGTTGATATCATAATTGATTCAATATCATTAAATAATTACAATTATTATTTTACTAAGATGCAGAATTTTTAACTTGTACAATTATAAGAAAGCTTTTTTTATTACTAACAGAGCAATGATGGATTGGTAACTTTTACGATTCTCATGATCTACAATGTAAAATTACTTATTTTTCATTAAAAATAATTTTTAAAAAATTTTCAACATAACCAATATCTTAAACTATCAGTTTAACAGCTGAATCTCTTTTCTTTCAATTTTACATCAGCAAAAAATTGTAATTTATTAAAAGATAAACATTTTATCACATTAAATTATCAGAGACCATTTATTATTAGGAAGTATCATGAGTGGCATATGAAGACAGCACGGATAATATTATTCCCCATTTTTTATAACAAAAAAAAATTTGTAATTTAAAATCAGAATCTAATAAAAGTTTACCAAATCTTAACTTATTTTATTTACTTTGGGATATCAACAAAAACATTCAGTAACAATAGAGAAAATACATGTAATTTATGACTCTGCTCTGCACACATAGAACTTATACTTATTTCTGTGAATGGAAATTTTGATGCAAAAATATTAAGAAATTGATTAAGTAATTAAAAATTGACTAACTTGGAATAAAGTTATGAAAACTTAAAATTATTATCAGAGTTGTAAAATATTAAAGACATTAATGTTACCAAAGAATGTAAAAATTTTTCTCATATTTAGAAATAACTTTTTATGGGAGATTTACTTTATTGTAATGCACTCTCAATGGTATTATTTACAAATAAAAAGTTTGACACTAATATAAGTTGTCAATATTTTTATTTAAATAGAGTTGCAATTTATTTTTTATCTCAATAGAATAAAATATTACCAAAACAGTTGAAAAGTTTAGATTTTTTAGATACAAAGAAAAATAATTAATTAATGTAATTAATTACAAATATCTTTCAATCACATTACAAGTACTGGTTTTTTTATTTGCATAGATTAAAAATTTAACATACAAAAGCTAAAACAGTTCAAATAAAATCAACTAGCATAACAATTCCCAAAATAAAGTGCAATGAAGAATTTGGTAGTAAAATATGACTTTCAATATTCTATGAACTCTTAAATAGAATTAAAAAGAATATTAGTGAAAAAAGATTAAGCTTACAAATATATATATATATATAAGGTTTATGAATAACTTTTAGCACTTAAATAATATAGAAAATTTAAATAAATTGCAGTTTAGACAGAAATTTTAGTTTTTGCAGTCAAGGATTGGAATATAAATATTTTGAGAATCGGTTAACTAGAATCATAATGCATATTAACTAAATAACAAAAGTATAACAAAAATATTTTTAACATAGAAATATATAAAAAATATCACTGAAATATAAAGATATAGAATTATTTTCTATAAATACACAAAGAAGTATAAAAATACATGAATATTAAAGTATCTTATAAACATAACATGTCTTTGTGAAAATTATTTTCCAAAATAAATAACAACAATCATAAAATTTCAAATAATATTAGTTCATAGAACTTCATAAATCTTTAGATAAGTAAATACATTTGATTTAAATCATACCACCCATTTTTGTAGATTAAAATTAAAATCGTGGTGGGTAATGGAAACAAACAAGATTTCTCAAAATATTGATCAAATCAAACATATCAGTTAAAATTATAAAAAAAATATGTTTGTTATCAAATTATTAGGGTAACAAAATCATAAACATATGGTATAAAAATTAAAACAATATTTAATAGCTTAAATATACAATGAATTATGAAACACTTATATTAAATAAGCCGAAAAGGAGTAACTAAAATAAAATAACCTACAATGGACGGGATTCCCAAATTTGTGCATAAAATGGAAAATATTTTTTAAATAAAAAAGACAAGATATAATTCTAGGACACTATAATAATGTAAATAGCAATTCAAATGTTAATAACAGATATATAAAATGGAAATACAGTAGACGTATATTTTTTCAAACACTCATGATTTTAAAATCTGTTAGCTGATCCCTAACACGGTCTGATAAACATAACAGTTTTAATTTCCATTTCAAACTAAAATTTTAAAAAATCTTTTTTGCAAACTCATTTTCATGCATTTTTTTATTCCCTTGATATTTTTCAGTTTTATAACTTGTTTTATTTTTTACCCAATGGCAGAAAAATATGGATTGAAATTTTTTATCCAATGATTTGATTTTTAAAAATGCAGTTTAGAAATCGAAAAATTACAAGACTAATTAACTTGATTTTTCATACATAAGATGACAGTAAAAATTGTTTCTAAATATGTATTTTATTTTGAATGTGGCTGATGTAGTGCATACTAAATAGTTTTTCTTTAAAATAATATTTTATTTATAAAAAGAAAAAGTTTTCTCAGAAAATTAGCTTTGAAATCTTTAAATCATATTTTATGAGTCTTCGATTTTAAGAATTATTTTATTGCTCCCTATAAGTGTGTAAAAACACACTCCTACTATATATTAAATTTTAATACACCTACACCATAAGGAACTAATATTTTGTAATTCTTTCATTTCAATAATTTAGCAATCACACATTATACCAGTCCATATGGTTAGTTAAGTGAGAATAAATTAAAATACTTCTAACTGCCAAAAATAAGATTATAGCGAACAGTTTGTTTACACATACAAAATAAATAACTGATATATTACAAATGAATAATTAAGCAAATTACAATTTTAAAATAAAAATATTTAATAGAGCGTGTGAGTCATTAAATTGGAGCTCCATTTCCCTCCTTTACTGATTCCCAGTAATGACACAAGGGAAATAATAGCTTAGGGATATAAATAATATCCTGTGATCATTTGTGATACCTTTTATGCATCATACCTTCAAGAGCTATTTTTTTAACAAGAAAATACCTAGTCGATATCTGACACTATGCATATTTCTCATGATTAACATTATCCCAAAATTTAGCCTTTACCAAGTATTTAAGATTTAAGACTTTACCAAGAATATTAAAGTGAACATGATATATATATATATATATATATATATATATATATATATATATATATATATATATATATATATATATATATATATATATATATATATATGGTCTAAATAGCCCCTTGCAGCGTTGATGCACAGATATAACCCAAGATTTTAATGGTCACAACAGCATTATGTTACAATTGCATCCTATATTACCTAAAACCATAGTGAAGATAATTTATAAGCAATTAGTTTCTAAGCCATGTCTAAATGTAATTCCAGTGATATAATTAAGTCCCTTTTCAAAAGATATATATTTCATTCTTTTAACTATTTTACCTGTTCTAATTGCTAACTAATATTCTTCCTTTTCAGGCATTTTTTTTATTTCCAGGTAATAATTTTAAATTTAAAATCAAATTTTCAAAATAATTCTCTTCATAAAAAAGTATTTTTAATCTTTTGCTATATTGCATTAAACAAAACTTTAAAATCTTTAAAGATTAAAATGATGTAAATACAGTATAATGTTTAAATTTTAGAAAGAAATTTCTCACACAAGAAGCTCTATATGAAAATATTAGACGCCTCATACATAACTGCTGATGGAGAGCAAATAAATAATAATATTATTTATAACTGCATTAAAACTAATTCGTAAACTGAAATGAATAAATTCATCATAAACAAGAGAATAAATTTCAATGTATTCCAGGAAAAGTTCACAGAAAAAATATTATGATAAAAATGTAAATAATGAACACATTAAAAACATGAAAAAAAATATTTTTTGAAATGTGTACTAAATACATTACATAAATAATAATTATTTTTCAGAATTTTTTAAATACTTTTAGCAATTCATGCAGTAATTGCTGGTATTTAACCCTTATAACTATTAAATCATGACAACTTAATACCTGAATTTAAAAAAAATTAAAACAGATAGTAGGAAATTTCTCAAATTAAATATTAATATGTAAACATTGCAAGTCATGCAAAATAAATTTGCACATAAGCCAACAGAGCATTATTTAAAATATGCAAATTCCAAATATTAATATTTATTAGGGGAAACTATGGGAAAGAAAAACAAAATTTAATTAATATAGTATTTTTATACTTCTTGTGTGATAAAAAAAACTGTATAGAGAAAGTTAATTTTATGAATGATATTAAACATTTAAACATTCTCTCAATGGTTTACATAATACATTACAAAAACAAAATACAGTGTTTTTGAGTTACCTTATTGACTTGACACTGATTATCTATGGTCTTGATAACTTATTAACATCTATAATTATTG
Source organism: Latrodectus hesperus (assembly GCA_037975125.1). Classification (NCBI taxonomy): domain Eukaryota; kingdom Metazoa; phylum Arthropoda; class Arachnida; order Araneae; family Theridiidae; genus Latrodectus; species Latrodectus hesperus. The sequence continues at coordinate 89,179,834 of CM075853.1, forward strand.
TACAACAATAAAAAATTAATATTTTCATAATTATAAAGTTTCATATATCATTTATTTGAAGTTTATAAAAATTTATGTAAAAACAATATAATGTATGCAAAAATATGATTTTAAAATAAATATTGTGATTTGAAACATTTGGATGACCCATATCAACTGTAAAAAAATTTTCTAAGAAACAAAACAATGAAACATTATTTTACTTTTATCACAGCCTAGAAAACAAACATTTTGTTGTCATTTAATTTAATGATATTATAAAGAGTTAAGTATCACTGTGAAATGACGGGATAGATTTTGTGCAATTATGTTCACACATTATGCATTTATTTTCTTCAATTCCCCATCAAATTTAAACTATTATAAAATAATTTGCAGACTATATTTAAATATTATAAAATATACAGCAAAATAATAAGAAAAAATTCAAGAAATTATAAAATGAATAATTTTACTGGAGAATTTTTAACAGACTGTTTTATTTTGTGCATTATTGTGTCATAAAGCATGTGACTGAGAAGAATCTGAATACAAGAGAAAAATATGACGAAATATTTACATTGCTAGAAATTTTAGTACTGTGAAAATTTTTTTAAAAATATTGCTTACTTTTTCTAGTTTTATTTTGTTTATAAATTGAGGAGCTAAGTAAGGAAGAAATATTATTATAATTTAATAAAGTTTTATAAATGATATTTTCAATACTTCTGAAATGGAATTTTAAGTCTTCAGAAAAACGAGAATAAAACTCGATTTAAGCATTTCACATTAATACAAATAATTACTAGTTAGTAATTTTTAGGTAAAATATTAATTTATTTCTCAGGTTAATTCAGCAAGTCAACTTATTTTAAATGTTAGTGCATCAGCTGATCTCTCTACAAAGGGTAAAATATAATTATTTTTTATTTGTCACTAAAGTTTCATTATTCATGCAACAAATTGATGTGCACAAGGTACATATACATACTGTGTAAAGATTATTGATTATGCTACACTTTTATAAACTATTACAATATAGTTTATGAAACCAAATACTTATTACTAAAGTATAAGAACTCTTTTAATTATTATCAAACCACATAGCTTAAATTATACATTTCCCTTTTAAGGAAATTGCATCGAGGTGTTGCTACGAAGGCCAAATTTTAAGCAAGCGAAAAATAATTAAAAATTATAAATTCTATCTAAACTTTTATAGCAATATTATAACTGAGATACATTGCATGGAAAACAAAGTTTCTATTATGAAATTAATCTTTTAAGTTTGCCAGCAAATCAGGATAAAGTGGACATAAGTAAGTTATGAAATCCTAAAAAAATTAGGACTGATACTTCAATTGAGACACATTTAATGTTAAAAACTGAATGCCTGAACACATGAGTTTACATTAAAATATTAAAATTATTTGTTGTTTACAGGTATATAATATTTTTTGACAACAAATATATTCATCTTAAATATAATTCGCCGAAACATTAAAAACAAGCTAACAATAAATAATACCTATTAGTTACAGTTTGAAATACATAAAATAATGTGAAATTGTATTAAAGCTTATTTGATTTCAAAACTATAAGTTCATCCTAAAAATATATAAGATCTAATTTATAATGAAAAATAAAGTTTAAAAAAAAAACTTGCAATGAAGTCCTAAAAACGCATTCTGTAAAAAATAAATCAAAGATAAATGATTATTGAATTATTTTCAGATAAAAAATATATGATTATTTTTTACTAATGAACAATTTGGAATAATAAATTTTATATAATTATATTTGAGATTCTATCATAGTAATGCTTCAGAATGCAAAATTTTTTAAACTAATACTTATTATTGAGAATTATTTATAAAAAGAAAGTTGCAAAAAGCAAAAGTAAACAGTTAAAGAATTTGCGTTCACAACTATTAGAATATCCAATATAAACTATATGTTGAACGTTTATAGATTACCTTAAACACATTAGAGAATACTTCACAAAGCAAATAAACAGAGAACTTAGGCCTAAAGTGCAGCTACTTATAATGTAATTTAAAGCTTCTCTATATAATCATATAACTTCTACAATTGACCGATACAGTACCTTCATTGTTTTTAACCATTAATAATGAGAATATTTTTTTATTTACATGTTTATTTATATAACTAATGAATTTTTAATTTAACTAGCATGTAGTCTAAGTTTAGCATTCAAAGTGAGTAAAAAGAATCAGTGAAAATAACTATAACTGATTTAAATCTAAAAATTTAAAAAAATAAAATTTCTTAAAGAAAATAATATTTGAATTTTGAAGTACAATTGATTTTAATCAATATTCATATGTTTTATACATTATATTATTTAATAACCAAAAACATAAATGCTATATTTTAAATCACTAATAAATCAGCGAATAACTACATACATAATCTCTGAAATAATTATTTTTACAAGTAAAGTATATACCTTTTCAGCATATTTTTATAAGAGAGTACATAGAAAAAGATCAACTAAAAAATATTAAAATAGTGAATTTATGTCTAAGAAGTGAAAAATGTTTACATTTTTATCAATGCAACTGTTAAATTGTCAAGTATTATTTCAATGAACAAAAATTTGAAGAAATCAACTATATATAGTATGCATTCAAAATTATTTTGTAGAAAGTTTACTTCTTGTGCATTGAAGCATGTCACAGTATATAAAAGAAATAAAAATTAGAATTGTGTTAAAAAATAAAGAAAACAATACTTTTTCCTTAAAGTTTTGTAAAAAAAAAAATACAAACATTTTACGAAATATTGAGGAAAAATATTTTCCTTTAATCAATTCATACAAAATATGTTGTCTGATATCAATTTTTACATACACAGAATGAAATAAGTAATAGTGTATGTGACAGATTCTAAAGCCTATTCTATTAAAAATATAATAATAATGTAAAAAATCCCTAAAGGCATAAATGTATAATGAATGTTATTAAAAATTTTATGTAGAAAATTTGAAACATAAAACAAAAATATTGCATAGAATTTGAAAAATAAAATTATTTTTTATTAATTCATCATTGTAAAATGATAATCAATGAAGTAAAATAGTCAATATATATATATATATATATATACATAGAGAGAGATTTAAAAAAATAAAAGTACAATGTTGGTGTTGATTGGAGAAAACAATAAATACATTACTGAACTGAGTAAAAATACTATGCAAAATTAAAATGGTTGGTAATATTAAAAAATGCTAGTTATTGAAAGACAAATTATAAGAATAAAATTCAAGAAAGCATTTTTTTCATGGAAATGCCTTAGCTTTTGAATTTAATAAAATGCAAACGATTTTTCATATAGCTGGAGAAAAGATATTTCAAGACCAATAATGCTTTCTTTTCTTTCTTTGTGGTAAAAATAACAATTTTGTTGATTTTTTAAAGAACATGAAAAGTTAAACTTAGGAACAATAATAGAAAAAAGAGGATGAGACAAAACAGTTCTTTTGTTAAGAAAAGTATTTTGTATAATCAAGATAAAAGCTTGATCAAACAAATGAATAATAATCTTTCATATCAAAAGGTGTTTCTTTGCAGACATCTATCTATTCATAAAATAACCAATACAAATTTTCAATATGTATAATTTAAATTAAATCTGTGAGAAAAAACAAATTTCCTATTAATAATTCGATTCACAGCAAATATATAGAAAGGCATCAAATTAAATTTACAGTATATTTGGAAATTAAATTTTTTAAAACCTGTTTATTTTCAGATTTTGTTCAAAAACTTTATAAATCAGGCTTTTGTTCAAAGCATCTTACAAATGATTTCTAATAGATAAGACAAATTGCTTTTTTAATGATTAAATTCCATACCACAGAATTAAAAATGTGGAAAATATGTAAAAAATTGTTTATCATATTTATATATTATTGTCACACAAAAATTTAAAGAATATTCCCTTTACTCTATTATTTTGAGAAGAAAATAAAAATGAAGATTTTTAATATAAAATATAACTTCAATATTAAAAAGATTTCTTACAAAAGCTCTCCTGTATAAACGCAATGTAAGCAAATACAGCCTTTCAACATGTTTTATTTTCATTTTTTGAATAAATCAATATTTCCATTCTACCATATGTTCTAATCAAAATCAAATGTAACAGGGTAACTTGTTCTATCTTATTAAAAATTCTAGGAAGATCAAGAGTAACCATTTAATTCCTAAATTAACATCATTTAGATTAGACGGTGTTAAATTGGAATGAGGACCAGAAATGAAAATGGTCACATCATTCACTCCATACTATGAACAATATTAAGATTGACTTGGTTTGTATGTAATTCAACAGTCAATATTTTTGCAGCTAGAGCTAATTTGAACAAGACCTACATTTTAAAAAGGATTTTTAACCAATATGAATTCACAGCCCAGGGAGGGATTTGAAACCAAATTGTTAAACAGAAGACCAGAGGGATAACCACTCAGTGGCCAGCTCGACAATCAATATCAAGATGTTCAACAATCAGGAATATTTAATTAAGTTAAGCATTTTAATTCATACAAATAGCTTTATTGTATGGGCTTATTTATTAATATGTTCTCATTTTGACAGGGAGACCATGAAAGTCAGCATGGCTGCCTAAAAATTTCTAGCTCAAATTATTAAAGTTTTCACAATAAAGCCATGGCTTTCAGTAAACATGAATTACATCTGTTGATACTTCTTTCTAGGGAAAAATAAAACAGAAACTGCTAACTAAAGTAAGTCAGAAATCTGTGAAAAGAAAAATCTTCATTGATTAATGGTCATATTGCCTGTTATCAGTCAATGTAATTGATAATTTCTTTATAAATGAGGAAGACAAATAAATATAATTAATCTTACATGAGGTATTTGACATTAACATGTAAACACCTTCATACGGTAGTGATAGATGCTAATGTTTCTACTACAGCAAAATTATCTTAAATGATATAACAGACAATTATAGCAGTGAATGATTGTTGTCTGTTTGAAACAGTCTCATTCTGATAGATGTCTGTTAAATATGTGAGGTCTTTAAGAAATTGAATTTTCAGTTTTATACACATTCATTTAACAATGGTGTTTAAACATTACAACATAGGTCATTTTTTTGATCGTGCACTAATTACAAAGCTTGCCTCCAAATCATTCTCATTTTAATGAATTAGATGATTAATTTAAATTACAACCTGAAATATATTTAAATAAAAACTCACACTATCAATAAAAATAAAACTTGAGATTTTAGAGGAATTATTGTCCAACTTTCATATTACTGTGTATATTATTTATGACAAAAATAAAGTTGATTTAGACATTTTTATCGAATATCATAAACAAAATCTATACAATATTTTACTACAAGTAACTGTAAAGAAATATTTTTACTCCAGTTTATATTTTTTGAATGAATACAAGAGAAAAAACTTGATGTACAGAAACATTTAAAATGTAGCACATTCAATTCAATGTTAAAAAATTATTTAAATTAAAGAACTGTTCTTCCCAAGAGAAAAAAAATTTCATTTCTTTGGAAATAATCATAAAACACCAGAAGAACATAAAATATAATGGATAAGATAAACCACTACCAAATTTTGCAAAAAATTTACAACTACATCTGTAATATACATCATATAAAAATTGAAATTTTTATGCACACATTCAAATATATTTTAAACATACATAATTTAAATATAGAATATTTTTAAGGATTTTGATGAAGTACATTTTTAATAAGATTTACTAAAAATGTAGAAAGAAAAACGGCATTTATATTTTAGTTAATAAGTTAATGCACGCTACTAAAATAATCTCCATAAGCAAAACTTTTACATTGATATGCATATTGGTAGCTGACATTACTATTGGTGTACCATATTGTTACTTTTCAACCATAATTATGTGCTTACAGAAAAAATTTCTTTAGTTACCTAAATGTTTTTAATAAATTAATTAGTAGAATATACACATTTTGCAAATATTTTTATCGACTAAAAGTTATCCAAAAATAAGGATTTATAAAAAAATCTAAGAACAGATTAAATTTAAAATGTAAGAATTGCTTCTTTCAATAATCTCTATTCATTAAGAAATACAGCTGGCTAAATTTCTATCTTTAACCAACATACTCAAATTAAGCATTTATTGTATCCAACTAAAAAATGAAACTTTTGAAAAATTAAAACAGAAATCATTTGTTATAAACATACATGAATAAATTTCACATGTGTTTGACTGAATCAAAATTTTTTAGCCAGAATGCCTTTAAATTTGGAAAACATTTTAATAAATTATTTTAAACATAGATTCTTTAATGTTAGATCTGTCATAAAAGTAAATTTTACCTTAAATCAGAAATTAAAAGAAAAATTAGATTTAACATTTTTCAAAATTAAATGTATAAAACATGATGAATATACAGAATAAGATAATTTCAAATATCAAGTCAGTGTAGTAGGACAAAAAGCATTATGTACAAGGGTAAGCATTATTGTGTTGAAAATCACAATGAAGATTCATTGCTTCTTATATGTCTGCTAATAGACATGAAAATGTACAAATTCTAAACAATTGGATGGCAATATTCTTTACAAATAGTTCAAATATATCACATTAAGCACAAGGAGAGATTCAAGTTTTATATATGCAATATATATACTAATACCTAAATCAATACAACTCTTTCTTTAAGACTTTGTTATACAGAGAGGAATGTTACAAAAAAAAGAAAGTGAAAACTCACTACAAATCTATGCCTTAAATTCAAATTTGAATTCCAGTTGGAAAATAAAAGAAACAATTAGAATTTAATGCAGAGAAAGTTTATGAGTAATAGTGCTTATAAATAATGACAAATGCAGATAATAACAAAGATAAATTATGAGTATATGTTTTAAATATATAAAATGAAATATTCAAGAAAACTTGCAACAATTGTGTTCAGGATTCTCAACTGAATCTAAATAGCCAGGAATTGCATCAAAATTTGATTTGCCATTATATTTTTGGCTGCTGAGTTTGGCCTCTTTAGTTAATTTCATAGCTATCTCAGTAAAAAGTTTTTCAACGTTTTCAGCTTCTTTAGCAGATGTTTCAATAAAAAACATGTTATTTAAACGAGCAAATTCTTCTCCTTCACAATAAAGAACAGCACGGTCTTCCCTATCAACTTTATTTCCTGAAAAATTAAATTGTTAATTTATTAATAATAACTAAGAAATAAAGTAAAATACAAAAATTACTATTTGAAATGTTCAATTTTAATGTTAGGATATTCAATATAGTGAAGTATTCAAGAGAAAATTTACTGTTTTCGCATCAAGAACTGAATTGCATTTTGTATATAACTATTTAAAATATTTCTTATAAGTTAATCAACCACAAGCATTTAACAGTGAATTGAAAATAACAGTTTATTGAAATATATTATATGTAAGCATATTATAATAAATAAATTGTAATAAGATAATTGTCTCATACTCTCAATATTCAGAAGCTACAATACAAAATAATGGGATATACTTTTAAATATACTGCACTGAAAAATCATGGCTTTGCATAACTAATTTTTAAACATGCTGTCACACTACAAATATAATTCTCTGGGGAAGTTATTGCACAGCTTGAGCATAATTTTCTTAAAAAGTATAATAGGACATAAGTGCTGAATTTATAACTGAATATCACTGATATTTATGATAAATCAATTCAGTATTTTTAATTCAACAATGGCAGTGACAAAAGAAAAAATATTTGGTATAATAGACATTTATTGTAGGCAGAGTTCAACTAATATGCAACAGCATTAAATAAATAACACAAATGATTATGCTTTATATATTTCTTTTTAAAAATATCTCTTAGCAGAAATCTTATACCACAATTATTAATGTGCTGTTACACATATCAGTCATGCGAATTGTCATCATCAGTCACTTAGATAAGTTATGCAAATTGAAGCAGAAAAAATTTATTTTACTAAAAATTAATACTTATTCGGTTTTTCTAAGCAAGTTATAGATAATGTTAATGATATCCAAAAATGATACATAAAAATTAAATGTAATATATTAGTTTAACGATATTTATATAATTAAATCATAGCCTAATGCTGAATTAATATTTTGTTCAATTCTGATAGGAAATATCTTGAAGAATTCATTAAAGTGATTTGAATAATTTATTAGTGATTTATGTTAAATGATAAAAAAATTAATAGTTTATGTTTAAAAATTAGTTATCACACAGCATTTTAATGAATCAGACAGTGTGGGTAATGCATAAAAAGTTTATGTATTCCACACACCAGGAATAGTTGAGTGAAGTTTTTATACCAATAGTTATAATCACCTATGACTATAATATGACCCTTTCTCTGTGTATCAATTAGAAGGAAAATATTTTGTTATATTTGCCCAATTACATACTGCTAAATATGCATGATTTCACATTTCATAAGAAAGTATATACAAATTATGGTTTACTTTTAGAGTTAAGAGGCATAGTTACAATATATATTTAATACACTTTTAAATTTCATTCAATAAGTATTAATGGACCAGCTTATAGAAACATTCATGATTTTAATCCCTTCATAATTAAGTTATCTGAAAATAACGCTAACATTGAAATGACAAACTAATTTCAGAAGCATCACTATCAAATGCAAGCTCCAAATTCTATTGAAACATATCCTCCCCACCCTCATTGCCAGGTTATATCGACACCTGGCAAACATTTTCGTCAAGCTTGATTGCCAAGCAGCGATAATGATTCAAATATGGTTTTTAGTGATGTCACTGAAGGAATGTGATTATATGATGTCATAGTCACATGATATTCTCTATACAGACGATTATATGTAGGTCTTTATTTCTATTGACGATCGCCATGGTATTCGCCATGTGCTGTTTTACACCTAAGCTCTGGAAGCATTATTCATTTGCTTTTATTAATACTTAAAAATCTTATTTTTTAAATTATTTATTTGATCAAAATTCATTAATTGATTTCTAATATACTAAAATAAATAATATTATATTAATGCACCGTATTAAATTATTTAAAAAAATTATTTTCTTAAATTATTATTTTTTAAAAATTTAAGATTTTTAATATAATAAAAAATAAAATAAATAAATTATACTACAATAATGCATCTAATTTAATTGTTTAAAATTTTTATTATTTGATTAAAATTAATTGATTAAAATACATTTAACAATTTCTAAAATAATAATTTAATAAAATAAATAATATACATAATTGTTAATTTAATTTTAATTTAAATCTTATTTGATTGCTTAAAAATGTTATTTATTTTTGTAAATTATTATTTCTGTAGTTAAAATTAATTTCTCGATTTCTAATATAATAATATAAATAAATAGTATTATTTTAATGCATTTTTTGTGTTGAAATAATATTATTTACATACATAATTATTTTTAAATTAATATGTAATTAAAATAAATGCATCAATTCCTAATATAATAATAAAATAAATAATATTATATTTAATTATTTAAAAATCTTATTTTTTAAATTATTATTTATATAATTAAAATTCATTTATCGTTTTGTAATATATTAATAAAATAAAATAATACTATTATTTTAATGTATTTTTTTGTATTAATAAAATATTTTTTAATTGCTTAAAAATCTTATTTATTTTTTGAATTATTATTTATTTACTTAAAATTAATTTATCAACACTTCTAATATAATAAAATAAATAAATGATATTATATTAATGCATCATATTTAATTGTTTAAAAAACTTATTTATTTTCTTAAATTACTTTATAATAAAAATTCATTTATTGTTTGATAATATAATAATAAAATAAAATAAATAATAGTATTATTTTAATGCATTTTTTATATTAATATTATATCATTTATATACATAATTATTTTATTAATTTTAATTTAAATGATATTTGATTGTAAAAATTTTTTAAAATTATTATTTATTTGATTAAAATTCATTTATTGATTTCTGATATAAAATAAATAAATAAATATTATTTTAATGCATATTTTGAATTAATATAATATTATTTATATTCATTATTATTTGTTTCATTTTAATTTAATTGTAATTTAATTGCTTTATTTTTTAAATTATTATTTATTTGATAAAAGTTCATTTACCAATTTCTAATATAATAATAAATAATTTTTTTAAAGGTTTAAGATCCTTTTTATTTTTTAATTATTACTAATTTTATTATTTAAAATATTTAAAACTTATTTATTTTTTTAAATTATTTAATTCTTTAAAAAAACCCCGTTCTGATTTTCTGAAAAAAAAAGATATTTAAAATATTAAATTCTAATTTATTTTGTTATTTTAAAATTTTAATTTTTAATATCTTATTTATTTTTTTAAAATTATTTAAATAATTATATTTGTTTCTTTAATTTCAATTAAAATTTATTAATTGATTGCTTATATAATAAAATAAATAATATTATAATGAATTTATTGTATTAATATAATATTATATATAATTATTTCTACACTTTTAATCTAAATCTTATTTAATTCTTTAAATTTTTATCCATCATCTCTTCTATTTCTTATTAATTGACATGCATCCTTTACTAGTAAAAGTGAAAACTTTGAATCATTTCCAAGGAAACTATAAAATTTCTGATTAACATAAAAAAGTCTAAATGCATTGTTGATTTGTGTTAGTGTGATATTCATTTCAAAACAGTTTTTAGCTTTGTGATGCTAGACTTAAATAATAAAGTTAACTTTACATATTATCTTCAAACTCGATATAGAAAATCAAAATTTAAAGTAAAAAATTATTGGGTGCCTATATAAAAGTATACTTCTTAAGGGAAGCACTTTTCTACTTAACAGGGATATAAAATATATAAAACTGAAAACTTTTACTGGTGTGTTTACATTAACTATAATTATAAAATATTTTGCAGATAGAAAATTGCTGAAAAAGTTATTTGTCTTTTCTCACCTTTTTAATGTAGATTCATTTATCTTCATTTATTTATTACTTACTGATATTTCATAATTTTTTTTAATTGATGAATACCATTATAGAATATTTAAAAAAACTAAGTTAAAATGTGACTCTTCTAATACTGCCATGTGTAATTATAATTAATAATTTTAAATTATTAGAACGTTTTGATATTTATATGTGTAAAAAAATACATATGTTTAAAAATATTAAATTTTAAAGTTTTGAACTGAGATAATTTAAAGTATTTGCTCATTCACAATTAATTATGATGGATATAAATATTTATGACAAATTAATATCGACACAGATATATTAGTTTTTAATTATGTCTTAGAACAAAAAGTTTTTGCATATGGGGAGATAAATAGAATTATGATATTGTTGACATTACTCTGCTGTGAATGTCATTTTATTCTACAACTTTCATTTATTTTCTTGTACTAAATGTAAATTCTATTGTTGCTACATAAGAATACTATTAAAAAATAAATATTTCTCACTGCATCAATGGCATATCACATGTAATTGATATTTATCCCATTCTTTGAAACATATTACACCAATTCTAGAAATTATTATATTTTAAATTTTTTTACAGAAAAATAAGTGAAATTCATTTGGTATTTAAAAGCTAAATTAAAATGTTTACTATAGAAAAGCTCTTCATAAGGTATTATTTCAAAATTAGGGTGTGTCTTAGGATTACTTGAAATCTTATTTATCCCTAAGCGAAAAATTAAATCTTTAAATCTACATAAATTAATTATTTATATTTATGAGAAAATTTTATATTACTTATATAAAAGCCAAATTTTTCTATAAAATTGCGATTTTTCTCAAGAGTCGATTCTCACCCTTCCTGAGAGATTTTGAGAGTAATTCATAGTAAAGGAAATTAAACTGTTTTTCATGCATCTGGTAATAATTTAAAACAGATACAGACTTAGAGATGTCATTTATCTTATATAACACTACTTGATATTAAAAGTGAATCTATGATTTTTTTTATACTATTAACACATTTAAAGGATTTTTAGGAAAAAAAATCAATATGAACTTTTAGAAATTTTTTTATCAATAACTATATTTTTATTTTCCTCATTTGTATTAGGGTCTTTTTTGCTCAAAGTGGAAGCGAAACACCCAAGTATAATTAATTTAAAGAGCAACTACAAAAATTTAACGGTGAAATAGTTAGAATTTTTTATCCAACATTATTTTTCTATAAAAAAAGATTTCCAAATTTTTTATTCACTTTCATTTATATTTACTGAAGCCCTAACAAGTGAAAGGAATCATATATTTAAATACCTATACTAGTACCTTATTAAATGTTTTCTAAGATTGTATTAAACATGTACTATGCGCTAATTTTTTTGTCTTAGTCCATCTTTGAGATCTTTAAGAACTAACTAATGTAATATTTCGAAATTTTATCAGAAAAATTTAAGATTTTTCCATTATTTATGCATGTACAAGATTTGTAATATAAAATATATATATTACAGATGTTGAGAAAAGTATAAAACTTTAGTAGATTATAAGTGAAAACACGATAGTATTCTTTTAAATACAATTTTAGAAGAAACTAAATTTTGTAAAATTATTTACATAAAAATAAAATAAGAAGTTTCTCGTCTATAGCAAGCTCCTTCAGCTCTACTCATACTTTTCCCCTCCGTTTATTTCACAATATAACATAATAATTCCTCACTTTTGATGATCAACTTCGATGAAGACAATTTATCAACTATGTTATCAATGTCTATTAATTTAAATGTTTTTTGTTCTCCATTTAAATATACTTGGTCACTTTGGCAATAATTTATCACATGGTTGATCTTAAATGTGTCTGAATTAATTTTAATTCGCTGACACACAATTAGCAGTTGATATTGATATAGTAGGGATTATTTAAAGTGAGACTCTCATAGTTGGAAAAATGTCTTCAAAATGTGAGATTATAAAGGTAAAAAGCTTCAATGGAGTTTAAGTTCTAATTTCTTTAAAATAAAATTACATTTATATTCATTATTTTTAATAATATCAGGAATATTCCGAGCCAAATTCTCTAAATTTATAATGTTTTTAACATTTCCAAAACTGATAAACTTGAAAAAATAATATTCAGTGTTTCGTTGATTCAAATTATATCACCAGGAATTCGGACTTTAAACTGTTGGTTCCAATCTAATTAGATCTCATACATAAAAAATGATAGTTTTGACCGTTTTCTGGTATTATTGATTTACAGGCATTCAGATACAAGAATTAACATTCACATTTCTGCATTTTACATACAAGAATTTTCTCAGTTGGTTATTTAACATTGAAAAATTCATTAAATTAAGGATGTTGATATTAAGATGTTAAAATTTTGATTTAGAAAAATGACTGAATATCCATTATTCTGTGTTTTTAAGTATATTTTAGTCAGTGAAACAAAGTGTACATTGAGATAATCATGAATATTATTTTATGTGTAATACATATATGTATATATACAATTACATACATTTATATATATTAATATTAAAAAGAATAAATTCTTTTAGAAAAATTGCAATTAAAAGTATTGATATTTTTTCAGTGACCTATTTATGCAGACAACTTTGCACTGTTGAACTGATAGGAAATGGTACACTTAACCCCAAGTTGGCATCTTTTAACCACCCATAATTTAATAATCTAATAAATTCTGAACATTTTTACGAAAGTAAATTTGGGATTCGATATGATCACATTTCTGTTATTTCCTGATAATTTTTTCTTTTACTTCAACATCTTATTATTGAAAAAATTACTGACATCATGAAGATATTAACTGTATACCCACAAGCCACGCTATAACCTGAGAATGACGGAATTGGCAGCATTGCACTGCTTTTATTGCAACATGCTGGTAAATGTTTTATTAAGACAAAATTACTTTTCATTAATTTATTTCTTAATTTTATTAATTATTTTACTAGTATAAAGCTTATAAAGAAATGTGAATGTGAATTATTTATTTATTTTAAGGAATAAAAAGTCTTAGCCTTAAATAACATACATTAATAACAAGTAGATTACACATGTGAAATATTTCAAATATATTTATTTCTTCATTTAATCTTTATTTATGTTTTAATTTTCTTATATGTTGAAGAAACCATTACACCTTCCATTCATGTAATTTAGCAATTATTGTATCATCTGAATTTTAATTAATAGTAAGATGGTAGTAATGGAAAAATGGCAAATAATTTTAAGGCTTTTTTTAAAGTTAATTAAGGCTGTAAGTTACATGTTTTACTGATTATTTGTCTTACATATTGGTATGATATGCTTATCTTAATTTTAATTTGATTTTTAGGTATTAAGGATCTAACATTACTTAATAATTTTTTTTGTCACTGATTTAGTGATTATTATATTTTCGGTCTTAACAAGAACTTACTTAGAATAAGTTTTTTTTTAAGCATTAAAATTTGTTAAAAATGGAGTACATTGAAAACGTTGTACTGCTAGTAAAAATTATTTTAAATTAGTCTTTGTTAAGAAAGCATTATGAAATGTTCATTACAATAATTCTTTGTGAAAATGCATTTTTTCTTATCTGATTGTACTTAACAATTACTAAGCATTAAAATTTAATTTCATTATTAAATCTAACTAATTAATTTTTTAAAACCTAATAATTAATAAAAAATTATGATAATCAGATATCTTAGTTTAAAACTCTGATACAAATTAAAATTTCAAAATTTTCAAATAAATAATTCAATAAATTAAAATTACAGCAGAAAAATTAAGCTTTAGAGAGAAGGCAAGTAAAAAAAGGTAACAGACATATCTAAAGTAAGATAAAGAAAAAACAAAGCATGAGTGGTACAAAAGAAGCAATGTATCAAATGTGCAGTTTGAAAATAATTTCTTTTATTTTATTATTAAAGAAACAAATTTTATTTTTTAAAGTATGTCTAAACATGTTTTAAAAGTTAATAAAAGATAATTTTAGTTTATTGCACTTTGCGATAAGGTGGATTCAAACAGATTTTTATTATAATAAATGTTTCTTCTGTACAATTTATTATTTTAATCTTACTGTGTTATTATTTTTATTTTATGTGACAGCCCCGCTATCAAAAGTATGTATTTTTAACTATTCACTGAAAAAACTGCCACAGATTATACAACGCTGCAGATTATGTGACGCTTTTTTTCTTACAATTGGAAAAAATCTTGAGGATAATATACTTCTGCAGATTATATAGAGGAGAATATGGTAATGCCCATATACTGAAATAACAAAATCCAATCAAAAATTGGCATTATGTTTTTAAACATATGATTTTCAAAACTTGAAAAAATCAAGAAGAGTGATTATATAAATAGTTATAACCATCTAAACTTCAGAAAAATCATCCCTTTCTAATTTATGTAAAATTCAATTCATAATGTACATATGGTAATGCAAAATAGAAAAAACCAATTGGGATACAAAATTATGCTCCATCATTTAATCAATCCAGAATTTCAACAACAGATAGCTATTTTTAAATACTTGAACTAATTTCTGTCCAAGGAGAATTATCAGTGGTACAAGGTACAACAATATATCAAGCAATGGAGGACTTCATGAGTCCAAATGACAATAATTAAATGTCGATGATGACAACGAACATGATAGATCTTCCATCAAGCCGAGATTCAGACTTACTACTTTCTGATAATGAAAACAACACACTAACCAAACAGCCCATCATGGTCTTACACTTATGTAGTAATAGCTATCAACAGAAATATATAAATAATATTTACGCTTATAATTAGTTAAAAGTTACACTTACCAACAAGAGCTCGTAAGACTTTTGGATTAGCATACTGTTCTATTTCTTTTATCCACATTGGTAAAGAGGTGAAAGTTGATTGTGTACTGATATCATAAACCAATACAAGGGCATGTGCACTACGGTAATAGCTTTGAGTGATGGAACGAAAACGTTCTTGACCAGCTGTGTCCCAAATTTGAAGCTAGAAAATTAAATTCAAAACAGTTTTACAATAAAATCACTATTAATAAAAGTAGTGAATTAAAAGTTATTACTACTTATTACTACTTTTATTAATACTATTAATAAAAGTAGTAATAAGAAATATGCTTTCACTGCTGTACTTTCAAGAAACACTTCCTTAATAAATAACGGTATGGAATTTTAATCATATATATTTTTGTGCATTTATATTTTTAATTTAATATTCATTCAAAATAATATATATATTTTAATAATAAGTAACACAAAAATTCCTTCACAAAATATTATTTCTGTTACATCAAGTAGTTCGGAATCCACTTTAAACCGCAGGTCCCCGTCTAATTAGCCCTCGTGTGCAAAAAATGACCTTTGAGCTACAAACAAACATCAAAATGGTGTGAGGGTGCACACAAGTAGCACAACAGGTGATATACGTCCTAAATTGTTTTAGGTTCTTGGAAGGGTCACCCATGCTGTGAAGGCTCTACAGATATACCTGGGTAATACAGAAAGATAACCCAATACAAGGATCAAGGCTGAAAAGATTATAAATTATGATATAACAAAATGGGCTATAATGAACTTTAAACCTCGTAAATCATCAGCAATGGATGGTATTGTATTGACTCTATTTCTTGAAGGAGTCCAATGCATTACCCTATTCAGTGGAAAATTATCAAGGCATGTATAGCTTCTGACCATATTCCTATAGCTTGGATGCATACAAAACTAATTTTATTCCAAAAATAAAAAAGATAATTACTATAAAGCAATACCTTTCAGACCTAGTAGTTTAACATCTTTTCTTCCAAAGACAATTGAAATGATAATAGATAGATATATCAGTAAAGTCTGCTCAGTGGAGAAACCATTTTGACTCACAATGTACATACTGGGCAGGTAAATCTGCTGATAGTGCGGTCTACAATCTGCCCTTCAATTTGGAAAAAACATTTAAGGCTAAGGAACTTTCTTTAGATGTTTTCTGAGAAAGAAATACTAAAGCTCAGTAGAAACTGTTTAAGGAGAGCAGTGGGACTTTTTATAGGACACTATCACCATAAGAGACATCTCACCATTATGGGAGTATTAGATGATCCTATTTGCAGGGTGGTCAATGTGAGGAGGAAACTTCATTACATATTGTATGTGATACTTTTTCTGCACATAGATTTGAACACATTGGTCAGCATTTAATTAAACCTTGGATACTGCAGTTTATTCATGTTAAGTGTGTGCTGAATTTTGCTTTAGCCACTGGTCTTTTCAAATAAGGGCTTTCTTTTTGGGGTATAGTATAATAGATCTATGGTCACTGAGCTAGGTTCTTTTGGAACCACCCTACCCTAAACCTAAATATAATCTAATATAAAAATTGTAAAAATGGAATCTCTGCACTACAGCTGACAAAATGTTTGGTCTGCAGTCTCAATAATGATTATAAAACTTTTGTTTTGGTAATTTCAATTTTCAACAATTTAATTAGAAATGCTTTGTTAATATCATTAATATTATAAACTATAATGTTCTCTTTAACTGTTTCTCTCTACTTAAAGTTATTTATAAAAATAGTTTTAAAAGCACTTTGAGTGAATTAGATAAAAAAAAAATTAATATATAATTGAAGAAATTTTTTTTACAAACAAAATATATATGCATATAATTCATTTATACAGATACTTCAACAGTTTAAAGAAAAAGAAATATTTCATCAAGTATGAAATATTAAGATACATTAATTATAAATAATATGGCATTTCATAATGCTTTCCACATTTGGTGTAGTATTTTTTATTACATTACAAAATTAACTCCACACGAATGGACCATAAATCACTGTCAACTTTGTTGACACAACTTGAATTTTTGTAAATTTATTCAGTAAAATTATACAATGTTTGACAGATCAAATTATATGAAATATATCATGCCATCATATGTCATGACAGTTTTAATTTTCATGTTGAACATAATACACATAATTAGAGGAGTGCATTATTTTTATAAAATTGTACTAATATTTAGTATTATTTCATTTACTAATACTTTCTTTATTTTAATGAAATTGCACTGTAATTAATATCAAGTTCAACAATATTTCAAAATATAGATAATTTAGTATGTGATGTTTGACATGTTTATTATTAATTTTCTAATAATGAACATATTGACCTTTTACTTAACAATTATGAGCGAATTTATGAAAAAATATTCTATATGTGTAATACTTGAACATTTCAAATATATATACATGTTAAAACATCATGTTTAAAATACATATTATAACATCTAAATACAAAAAGTGCTCCAAATGGTACTCCAATTCACGAAAAATTTTAAGATAGCAAATTGATGCATAGTAACAAAGTAACAAATTTTTGTGAAAATAATGTTTCTAAATGAAATATATATACATTTCTAATTGAAAATAAAATACAGGAAAAATTTCTAAGATAAGCATTCCATATAACAATGAAAACTGCCAATTTTGTGTTAAATATAATTACATTATAAGAATTTAAAATATAATTATTAATTTATGAAAATTTTATGGATAATATTTAAATAATTATCAATTTTTCAATAATTTAATTTCATGTAGGCTACAATCAGGTATTTTCTTTCAACAATACTTTTAAGCTTAATTTTTTTCTTTTTTCCCCAAAACAATGACATGCATAAGAAAAAGAAGTTGATAAATAATTCTCTTGCAGATAATCTAATCTAAGGAAATAAATATCACCAAACTTTGAAAATTAATAAACTTGTTTTCCTCTTCTCTTGGATTTTTATAAATGCAATATTTACACACATAATAGTATTAAAAATATCTTTTAATTTTTACTATAAATTTTTAACTCAAAATTAAAAAAAACACATTTTTAATATTCAAATATATAAAAAGCATAATTATATACAGCAAAGAAATATTTTAATGTAATTATTTTATATCAATACCTTAACTTTTTCTCCCTCTATATCAACAGTTTTTATTAAAAAATCAACACCAATGGTAGCACCTTGTCCAGGTGGAAATAAACCCTATGAACAGAAATAATTGAATTGAAGTATAAATACTTTCACTTGTAATTTGAATAGTGAATAATAAAATAATTTTGAAGAAGTTTCACTGTAATTTCAACAAAGAGTTGATTAAATATAGATATAAACATTACAAAATATTACACAAAATAAATGTGATATATTACATAACAGTGTGAACCAAGTAACATTTTATTTAAGAATAATTTGATATCTACTATTTAAATCATAAGTAGATTTTGAAATAAAAACAGCAGGTTGCTTGCGGAAGAATTGACATGCTTGTTAATTGTATGGTAAGAAATCTAATAATTCTTAACAAAATTTACTAAGATTCAAATCAATTTTACATTTTTAATGGTACAAAAAGTTTACATAATGAATTTGATTTAGAAATTTACTTAGATAATTTACTACAGATAAAAATTTTAAAATAGCAACAACTATTTTCTGATTTTTTCTAAAACCAATTTTAAATTGTTTTACTTGTTTTTGGTAGAAACAAAAGATTATTAAACTAAATTTTAACTGTATGAAATACAATTATCTCCAAATATATTATGAGCATATAACACATTTGGAATTGGATGAGAAATTTCTTTGTTTTATTATAAATTTTAACACTTTGAGATACAATATAAATTATTATGACGATAAAATTTTACCCATTTGCATTTGAAAATATTAATGAGATATCAGGGATATTACAAAAATCTATGTAAAAAATGGATCACACATATTCAAAAATTCTGAAAAGTACATACTAAATACCAAATTCTCCACAGTACATAAAAATAAGAAATTAATATAATTACACTGAAAATCTACTAAAGATTCAATCATCAAGTAAAAACTATTGCTCTGTGTCAAAAATATATTTTAAAATGATTAAGGAATACAACTTCAATCACTAAATGCATTGAAATAGTAATCAATAAAATTCATGATTAACAAATTAAAACATGATATCTTCAAAATAAACATCCTAAAGAGGGTATTTTTAATTTTTTTTCTTCAATGCAGAAATAATGATAGTCTCTTTTAGAGATGACTAGTAATAAATATAAGTAATTTCATATTATGTTAAATATAAAAGATTCAATTACATATAATTGTAACAGCAAATTTCTCAAGCAAAAGAAAAATATTATAAAAATGATGAAAGTCTAAGCCAAAAGTAACTAGTAATAAATAATAAAATAATAAAATATATAACATAAGTGACTAGTAATAAACATAAATGATTTCAAACTTCTGTTAAGTATAAAAAGATTCAGTTGCACATAATTGTAATATCATTTTCTTAAGAAAAATATTCATAAAAATGATTTGAAACAGAGTCATATTTCTTAATCATTAAAAAAAATATTTTTGACAAGAGAAGGAATTTTAACTTGATGGGGTGTTCATACTCCTGTGTATGAATTAAAAATATCTATGAATAAAATATTCTCAAAATTGTTTTGCAAGAATTCAGAAATTGTTTATCTGATTATTTTTTAAAAACTTGTAAATATTAATAAACATTATCTATACTTTAATGATCATTTTAAGCAGAAAACTATTACTTTAGTACTTTTTATAAAATTAACAGAACAAAATTTTGATTCATGCTAACACCATTAAGTGATGTAATTATTTATATAGGAAATAAATTAATCAAATTAAAAATTCAGAAATTGCTTAAAATGTAAATTTAGGATGTACTAAGAGTTTAACATTCAGAACGATATAGGAATCAAAAACTCTTGTTAGGATAAAGATTAAAATTATAAGTAGGTTTTAAAAAATTTATTTCTTAAGCAAAGCAAATTTCTTTTTAAAATAATTTATTATGCACTTTAAGTTTTCTCTATTTGATACAATTCAAATTTGCATCATGTTCAAGCAAAAACAAAAACCTTATTCTGATTTTATATAGAAAAATCTGTCTACACGAAAACTATCATAATATAGTAACTATTAGTCATTGAATAATATAAGTAGGTTATTATATTATATTTATTTTATTATCATTATTACTATCACTGATTTATGTAGGTATTTATACTGAAATAGAAATTATAAGAAATATGAAATAATAACCATTTAATTCATAAATTTATAGAACTCATGAGAATTTAACCTATGAGAATGTGATTAAACAGCATAAAATCTGATGCTGTTGCAAATTCTTATTATATTTTAATAGAGATGATATTTTTTCTTTTATAATACTTCAAAATTTGTATACATTCATTAAAATAAGATTTAACATTTAAAACATCTGACTTAAGGATTGCAATTCATTAAAACAAAATATTTATTAAATAATGTGAATTCTATCATACATTTTAAATTATAGACTGTTTACTAATTTGTCCAACAGGATAATTCTAAAGTCATTTTTATAAATCAGTCAGTGCTAAAAAATCATTTTTATAAAGTGCGAAAAATTTCCAAAAGTAATAGAAATTGTCGAAAAACATAAATGCAATGACTACTAAATGAAAACTCTTATTCACACAAGTGAATTCTTTACCAATAGCATTTACACAATAACATTGCATCAAGAGTATACAACATAAAACTATAATTTACGTATGCATTTTAATCATAATGGGTAGAGATTATTTGAAATTATAAGGAATATAATCTTTTTAAACATATAACAATTACACTGATTTGAGTTTTTGACAAAGAATCATAGACAATGAAAAAATGATTCCAAATATATTTAAAGTAAGAAATAAAAGATGAATTCACATTTTTATACTAACTAACAAATTTCAAATTTACAAAAGCAAACCTAAGTCAATGCCAATGTGATTAGAAGAATATTCCACATTTGAAAAAAATTATTTATTAACAATGTGAGAGTGATAAATTTTGTCAAAACTAACTTGTGTTAAAATTTCATTATATATCAGAAATAGAATAAAAATTGAAGAGCATAGAAAAAAATAGATCAGAAATTATAATATAGACACAGATCAATGTAAGACCATTACAATAAGTAATAAGAAAACTGTAAATTACTCATATCTAGTTAACTTTAATATATTAACATATTTCACTACATGAAAAATTGAAACAAATTAACATATTTGGTATATAAAAAGTCTTCTCAAAATTTTCTATATTGTGTATTATCAGGTCCAATAAACTCTCTGCAAACTGTGATGGAAAAATTATTCCAAGGATTCAAATCATGGAATATTAAATATTAAGTACAAAATAACACATTCAGAGTCAAATGTTATTTTTTCAGCCTTTTATCTTACAATAAAAAAGAGAAGTTAAAAAAATATTGCATTTAAAATTCTTGGCAAATTAAAAATTATGAACAAAATATTTTCCCATTTAAATGGTGATAAATAATGTAATTAAATAAAAACTTTGGTAAAAATAACATATCAGTGTGGAAGATATATTCTTTAAGTTTGGAAATTGATCAATAATAAAATTTTTTAATAAGGAAGTACACAGGTTTTTTTTTCTATTTATATGTGTTTTTGTGAAATAGTTGTTGCTCTTTATTTATTTTCTAAATGAATTACATTATACATTTAAATTATTAACCTGGTCATTACAGATTTTACTACCACAAACAATGCACTACTCTTAGGGCAGACTAAAAAATAGATGGAATTCCATTATACTCATTAGAGACTACATTTTTAAAAACTGAAGAAAAATATATTAAATATGAAATTTGCTGATGTCATGATATTTTAAATTACATATTATCATAAAATCTTATTAGAAAATATACATACTTTATTTTATTTTTAAATTACAAGTTTCTGACTTTTATATATTTCATACTGATGTTCTAATAATAAAAGCTTGAAGTGCAGTATACTAGTTTTACTAAGATGTCATTTTGAAATTTTTGTCAGAAAAAAATGATGAAACTTTAGCTAGTTTACTAAATTGCCCCAAGCAATCACAAATACTGAGAATAATGATCACTTTAGATTTATCAAATTTAATAATAATACATTAGTGAATTTCTAATAAAGTGTTTCAAAAGGTTGCAAAACTAAGACATTAAACTATATTATAAGTAAAAAGTATTAATTTTGTACTAAAAAAAATTCTATGAATAAGATTGTTAGTTTCTCTTTAAATTTTGAAACTAAATTGAGGATCAATAAAACCAAAATATATATAATTCACAAAAAGACACATAAAAATGACATTAAATACAAATTTCACAGTTTAGTGATTCATTTTAGAAGGAAAAAGTGCAAAATATGATAAAATAGAGAGTATATGAGGTGTAAATTTCACAGAATATATCAGGTATTATTTAAGTAAGTTGTTTATGTATGTAAATTAACAAATATTAATGATGATGAAAAATATTTAAACACAACATCTTTTGTTTAAGGTTATGGTTATACATCCCTCTTTGTATAGACACATCCTGGAACCAGGGGGTATGTGTACCCCTCTGGGGCTTGAGCTAGCCACCAGGCGCGTCGGCAGGTGGCGGATCGCCGAACGTCCTGTAGGAATGACAGGATAGCCTTGAATATAGAATAAGAGGCCACGAACCAGCTCCCGTAAACCCTGGTGTTATGCGATCCGTGCCTAGGGCTAATTGGCACCGCGGTATTGGTGTCTTAACGGAGCCTCTAGTTGCCTGGCAAACTTCTAGAGTAATTTGCCTTGCCCAGTATCTCAGGCAATGCTGGGTGGACTTATATTACCTGAGCTTATTAATTGTTATCTTGTGGCTGAAAAGACACAAGAAATAACAAATCTTTCTGCATTTGCAGGTAATGCCTCTGAAGTAGACCTTGCTGAAAAAGACAAGGGAACTCAGAGGCAATCTTGTAAAGGGGCAGTAATGAATCTTTTACTTGAGGTAGAAATGACCTCCAAACCATCTTCTGGTGAAAGCCAGGAAGCTATGCCTAGCATGACTGACTTTCTGACCAGATGGGACTGTTTCAGCAAGACCCTATCTGCTGGAAATGTCAAACGCAAGAGGAAACGGCAGAGCATATCATTTATGAATGCGAGGCTCTTGCCCTCCCTAGATTAACTTCTTTAGGCATCATCCATACTAGAGAGTTACACCTAGGCTCCATTAAAGGGTTATCAGACTTTATTAATAAAGTGGGTGACCCGAGCAACTGGAACTAGGAAACATTGGGTTTGGAGTTAATGGTACAAAATGCTGATAAAAGCAGAGGTGCCCAATGACATACAAACCCAACCTTAAGAAGAAGAAGAAGAAGAAGATAGACACATCCCCAATTGCATGAACATTCACTGAAATTTACAATACTAATATTTAGATACTGCATGTCTTCATCTAGATGGAGTTAGAATTTACTAATCTTAAAATGCGTTTGATCACAGATTGATTTCTACGTAATCAATACTTATATTTGTCTGCTATAAAAAATTGCTAAATGTTTCTCTCCAATGCATAGTTTAACATATAATAAGAGAAAAAACCATTGTTAAAAAATGTTTATAAGTAATACTAACATTTTCTGAAAATTCTGTAATTTCTACTTATTTTAGTACTGTACTGATGTCAATAATTTACTTAATTTGACTTATAATATTATACTATAAAAATTAAACTTAAAATAATTCTAAAAATTTTTACAATTTTATTGAACGTGTACTATTTTACAACAGAAGTACAAGTAGGAAGAATTAAAAAGTGCATATTTTAGATTTCGGAAATCAATATAAGACAAAAAATATGCAATTTTATAAAACATCCAAATACTAAATTCAGCAGCACAAGCGCCCATATGTCTTTTCATGATTGAAGATTCAAATACAAAATTAACAAATTATTTTAGAAAGAAAAATGAATGCATAAATAATAACAATACAAATTTCAGGAAGTAATTTCATAAAGTAACAGTAAATATTATTCATTACATACTTTTCAAATTTTGATTTAATCTATTTTGTTGACATAAAAAGTATTCTGAATAAAGTAGCACATATCATGCATAACTAAGTAATAAGATTTCTAAGTTTTCTAATATTCAGTTCATTTTATAATATTCAATCATATTTATAAATTATTTTGTAATCATAAATATCAGTAAGACTACTTGCATACTTCTTCTTAACATTTAAATAAAAACTAACAAAAGAGGAAAACGTACATGTATGCCAAAAACTTATACAATTAATATTCTATACAATGATTATATTTTTTAGTCAAATAAATGATTAAAATTAGCCCCTGCAATAAGTTATAACTTTAAAAAATCAAAGAAAATTAACATAGAATAATATTTACTTGAGTAAATCTTCTCACTAAACAGGTTTTACCAACACCAGCATTACCAACAAGAACAACTTTGAATAGAAATTTATAATCTTCCATGGAAGTCACTATTCCTAAAAGAAAGATAAATATACATCATTAGATATACAAAAAGTTTTTAATGTCCTATTACACAAATTGACATATTAGGAAGAGCAATTGTAAATGACAGTCAAATATGACATAAAAAAGCATGTAAAAAAATTAAATATAAAAACTGACATCAATGACACTTAAAAATATTAAAATTTTTCTAATCTAGAAATAACTTAATTTAAAATAGTAATATAAAAGTAATATTGAAAATATGTAGGGATAGCATTTTATGAATACATCCTTTGTAATACAAATAACTGCAAAAGAATCTCAGGAAAACAGTAAATTTTAATAAGTAATTTTGACCTTACAATTTTTTTTACTACCAATACTTAATCTTATTGGAAAAATTAGAATCTAACATCATATATCATTTTAATATATAATAGATAATATTATGTAAGAGCTCTGAGAATCTGAATATTAGAAAATTAACTATTTCATGGTATTAAGAAAAAATACTTTTAGGCTTGAAAGAGACAACATATCTTTAATATCAATAAATTATTAGGTTTGTTTGTCACTCAACGGTCATTTTTGGCACACGAGGGGTAATTAGACTGGGACCTACGGTTTAAAGTGGATTCCGAACTACTACAAACATCCATGGCCAAGGTGGGATTCGAGCCCATGAGCTGTTGAACCGAAACAAAGAGCGATAACCATTTGACTGCCAGCTTGACCAATTAATTATTTGAATTTGTTTTATTTAGCTATATACTATAACATATGCATACATTAATTTATAACATAAGACATACTGTATTACAAGAATAAATAAACTTATAAATATTGTAAAAAAACGTGATCTTTAAAACACACAGCAGACTTACATTTACACCAAAAAATGAGTTAGTCATAAAAAAGCAATCATGTTAATTCAGAGTTCATTCTATGGTTTTCAAACAGAAAAGTTTTCAATGAAGAAACAGAACTTGTATAAAAATCAAAAATTTCCATTAATCAGTTAAAACAATTTTTCAGGAGAAAATTGCTTGTTTTTAAAGTTCTAATTGAAATCTCATTTTAATAGGATAACTAGATTGATAATGTTGATAAGTAAAAAAAATATTATTTTCCTTTGTAACTAACATTTGATTAAAATAGACAATATTGCTTGTGTTACACATAAAACCACATAAAACTTTTCCTTTTTATTTATTATATTGAGATTTATTTTTACTTTATAAATATTTTTTTGCATTTCTAAAAGAGTAATTGTGACTATTGAATTATAGTTAGTTGTGTGAACACTGTAACATGTGATTATTGAATATACTAGTGATAACTCATGAGTCTCATCTCAGAAAGAAATCAATTTTTCATTTTACAATAGATGCTGGAAAAGAATGTTTTTAAGAACTGTTTTCAGCAAAAAAAAGGTGAAATTTCTACAACACAGTTTTTCATATCTATTTATTTGAAAATCTTATTCTGAACTACATTTAGAGCTAAAATGAATCATCGTGACGAGCTTCATCGTGACGAGGGAGTGTCACTGGGTGGAATGGGTGAAGTATGTCTGGAGAGTATTCTCATGTTAGGGTCACCCAAGGGCTGAAGACTATTCCACTTTACCCAAATAGAAACCTACAAGCAAACAAGCTAAGTTAGTCTTCTACCTCTGGTGCTCAGGTTTTTAGACTAACAGAGGCTGGCTTTTCCCTCCATGTATTAGACTCGTAGATCTCATCTAGGAAAAGCTAGACATGGATCTTAGCAACAACAAATATGATAAATGTTCTGAGTTATTACTTTTAACTTTTCCTTCAGACAAAATGTTATTTTGATATCAATATAATCAATCAACTTCACTGCTGATTATCTTAGAGAGCTGTTTACAATTCAAATATGATTGATAAGGCTATATTTATTAAATTTTCTTTATCAAATGACTAGTAAACATTGATTGATGTTGATCAAAACTTTCTATCTTCATTTATGAAACTCATTGCACTTTGTTTTAAGTAATTAATTCAAGCACACCTTTATGTGTGATTCAACCATTAGTATTCATAAAAAAATTATGAAAACAAACATTTAGCTTAAAATGTTAAACATTATTAAAGATGGAGAAAATTCCTAATCAAACTTTCATGAAGAAAAATAATATATTCAGTGAAATGTTATGAAATTACTTGTCACTGTACACATTCCAAAAGAACACAACTAATCACTATCAATTACATAATAATACCATCATTATATAAGAGATATAGTAATGATAAGAAAAATATTGGTGAGCACTGTTTTTGCATTAATGATCAACAACCTGTTAAAATGTTTCCTCTTGAAAATTTGAAATAAAGAAAAAGAACAGCAAAATAAGGAACACAGGCAAGAAAATTTATTATAAGTATTAAGCTGCACAACAACATATATCCATTAAGTATTTCAGATAACAATGTAGACTACAATACTATACCATGAGATCTCAACTTACGAGCAATTCACAATTTCCTCTAAAAGTGCGAAGTCCAACTGAAGCAAATATTAGAGTTTACAGAAGTTAATCTCATGCCAAAGCAAGTTTAAAATTGCTACAAGACCAAAAATCTTTTTAAGCACTCAAAAAGGTTGTCAATTTGAGGGATATCTAACTTTAATGATCTCAGTATCTCAAAAGCTAATATAAAAATAATCAAAATAGAGTATCATGGAAATAATGAGTCTTGGAAGAAGAAACCAGTGATTATTTTTCGTGAAGAGCTTAAATTCAAGCTCATCCTAACTTCATTTAAAAAGTTAGCACATTAATATTCTTGCTGACAAAATTCATGAGGCAGAAAAAAAAATGGTAACATTTACCTTTGTTACTGAATTAGTAATAAAAAATAAGTTGCCTTCAATCTCAGTTAGAATTTGCTTCACAAACTTTCTAATCATTTTTCAATTATGAGTTACAATCTTTTTCTAAAAAATAATAGATATTTACTATATGTATAAAGCTCACTCGTGTGTGTATGTATGTGTGTGTAAATTCTAAGATTTTATCAAATTGAACAAGGATTGTCAACAGAACATACTTTTCAGTAATAAAATGCCCAGCAAATTTTTATTAGACAGCAAGAATACAACCTAACAAAAAGGCATAATTGCTTCTATATGATGCAATTAATATGAAAATTTTTAGACACTCATTTTTTAAAAATCTTTATACCAAATGTTCAGCAAACAGTAAACACAAGAAAATTCATTTTCAATTTTAACAAACACTGGCCACTTCAATCAAAGTAAAAAAATTAAGCTATTAAGCAACAAAGGAATTCAAAACCCATAAAGTTCTAGCCAACAATTTCTCTTAATACCGGAAATAATAAGTGAATTAATGTCTCAAGGTGTTAGAAAAAAAATTAAAAGTAGTGATATTTATATTTATTTTTTATCTTAAACCTACCATCACATGAATA
This sequence comes from Latrodectus hesperus, assembly GCA_037975125.1. Taxonomy (NCBI): domain Eukaryota; kingdom Metazoa; phylum Arthropoda; class Arachnida; order Araneae; family Theridiidae; genus Latrodectus; species Latrodectus hesperus. The sequence continues at coordinate 89,208,710 of CM075853.1, forward strand.
ATACCAAAACTTCTTTGTATGATATTATTCGCCAAAGCTGTCATCTTTTTAAATGTCATAATTACTTGGATAACTAGAATGAATTGTTTCAAAGATATCTTTGTTCTAAAAACCTACTTTTGTTTGTTCTGAACAGTCCTCGGGCTGAAAACAAATATTTTCCATATATGTTTCGCAATCTTTTAAGTCTAAAGCTGCAAAATAACTAGATAAATTTCAAAATGTAAACATAATTATGTTACTACATGGGAATGTTCCATATATATATAATACTGGTGAAAAAATTTATTCCTCTAACTACAATGAACAACTTTCATTTACTAATAAATTTCAAGCTTTTCACAAATTTGAAAGATTATTTTTATGTTACTGATCCAAAAGGTATCTTTCCATATAAATATTTTACTTTTATTTCAATTGCTTACAAACTAAAAGATCAATTATATTCATTTATCATAGTACTAATCAAACCTTATGGGTATTTGCAAGCAATTCTGTAGTGATATCAATCAGTGTATGTTCTATTCTTCTTCTTAACTCAAACATAATATCTCACCAGTGTTCAAACAGAAAACTTGATCACACATTTAGTTTAAAAATTAAATTTCTATTTTGAACAAGAAAGATTTTTCAAGAAATATTTTTTCTTTAGCACACATCAAATCCATTTAGCACATCTCACAATCTTAGGAATGCCATAATTTTAAAATTACATTTTTAATTGTTGACAAAACCTATTCTTGTATTCACACAAGTCTTCTAATATATGTATAAATGAAGTAAAAGTAAATATGCAATACTCTGAGCACAAAACAGAAACACTTAGAGAAACACATTACCAACATATTTCAAAAATAACAACTAATTGATCCAGAAATCTAATCAATCTCTGAATGATAAATCACTATTTTTAACACTATTTTAAAAAAATCACAATTTAACACTTCAACAATTCTTTGGTAGGAAAAAAATATTTTATCTTTACTTTATTAACATGTAATAAAAATCATATTGGAAATATCATCCCACAATCATTAAAGAGAAAAGTTATTAGAATGATAATATTCTGCAAATCATATTCTCTATACTCTATAAAATCTTACAGTAAATTGTAGAAAAAAATTACAATAAACAAATCACAAAAGATAAATGTAATTTGTGTTATCAAATTGAAAATTCCAATTCATTAATGAGAGCTTTAAAGTCATAAATAATACACTACATAATAAAGAAGATTACACCTCTTCGGTTTACTGATAATGTAAAACATAAAATAAATGAGGAAATCCATCAATTAAATCTATAATTCTTTCTATACTTAATATTGAAATTTGCTTTTTGTGTGCCATTGATTCACCACCTATGTCCCAGGGGTTAAATTAGTTTTAATCTACCTAACTTTGAGTATAGTTCTTCAAAAACATGTGAATAGGCTTCTACCAAATCCTCATTTTGACAGAAAAGAAATATCAGACTTTTCAACATAGTTTTTATTTGATACAATTTGATACAATTTTATTTGATACAAATTTATGAAAATTTTACAAATTTTCTAAAGAGATTTTAAGAGAGAAACTTAATTCAGCAAAACAGCAAACAACTGAAAAAGTCTAAACAAGAACTTAACAAAAATACTGAACATTTGTAACTAAGAGACGCCTTAAAAACTAAATATGTTGATCAATTTGAATTATAATTACAAAGCAGATGTGTTTCAGTTTTTATTAAATTGCAGAATTTATAATTTAAGATTGTATGGCTATTAAAATAAGCATGTCAAATATTCATAGATAAGTATATCACACCTTAAAATCATTCATTTACTGATTTCAAATCGATGACTTTTTATAGATGTTGTGGTTAAGTTCAGAATAATACACTTGTTTGAACATGACACATCATAAGTATTTAAATTTATTCTTACATAGCATTGTTTGTAAAAGAAAACAGATCTATATTATAGTCATAGTTCATACCATTTTACAAAATGTGGTCAATAGTAATGATACTGCAATTTAGTATTAAAATATATGCAATTGTGGTATTATTTATTTAATTAAATATTAAACAAATGCTTAGTTTCTGTGTTACAAAAATTTGACACCCTGATTGAAACAAAGATTGTAATCACCAGAAAGAAGATCACTGCAGCAAATGATTGATGAACTGAATATCTGCCGAACCCAGTTTTAATCCACACAATTCAGAGAAAATTGAATAAACGAAATATTTTGGGCAGAACTGTGATTGCAAAACACCTTGTATTAGATGGCATGATCAAAAATGGCATGTACAGTGGTGGAAGGACATATAAAACCTGAACTACAGATAATGGAAACATATCTTGTGCTATAGAAAGAAGTCCAGTTTCTCCCTATTTCCCAACATGGAATGAATTTATGTGTGACAAACCTTTACAGAAGGCAATAGCCTAAACTGTCTCCTAGATAGAGACAGGAAAGCATGGGAATGGTTCCACAATAGTTTAGAGCTCTGGAGTAGATAATCTTACATAGACATGTCACTAGCAATGAGTATACCATTCTTTTGATTAATCAATGGTATTCTATGGTGTAAAATGATAATTCCAATATTTTTTTTAATTACGTCCTTATATAAGCTCTTTCGAGCATCATAAGTCTTGCAGTCCAATAGAGAAATGAAGCTCCTCCAGGAGAAGAGAGAGTCTTGAAGTGTGAAGGATTGCAGGCCTCCTGGAGGGCAGAACACATCCAAAGGTGCTCGCCATTTATGTCCAAATGTTCATTGGACAAAATGCAGTCAGGTGAGTCCACAAGTAATTTCAATATGATAACTCCTTGTTTCACTGAAGCTGAAATGTAAAATCACAGTTTTGGGAACATAAGAACTCTATGGCTTTCTATGGGCAGCCCAACCACTGGACTTTAATATTATGAAGAATGTATGATCTGTTTTGGAAGAATGAGATCCAATTATCTTCTTTGTTTTTCTGAGATTGAGAGCAATTTGTGCATGAATTATGGTAAAATAACACACTTACCATGATAGAGAATTTATATATATATATATATATATATATATATATATATATATATATATATATATATATATTTCAAAGAGGATTCAAGGACTTCAATTGCTAAATGTCTCTTACATCATATTAAGTGGAAAATGTTTCTTTCGGAAAGGATTTTTCTAAAATTTTGGACAATCTCTCTCTCTTTTTTTCTCTGTATATAAATAACATATGATGCACATAGAATAATGAAAAGGAAGCCACAAAATAAGCTAATTTGTTTAATTCTACAGTAAAATTACACACTTCCATATAAAAATATGAAACTCCCACAGAAACATATGACAGTGTTTCTGGCTCAGCTAACAGAATATGCAAACTTTTTACACACACACAGACTAATACAATTTCAGCTTAGTCAGTATAATCTTTGTATTTCTCACTCAACTAAATTCAGAAATTTACTCAATTGACAGTGTTTCTTCTTCACAAACGTAACAGCCCTTTACAGGCCTTGGCTGCCTCAACCAAACACTCCCTCAAGCATCTTCTATCATTAGCAACTTCTCACAAATTCTTAATTTTTAAAATATTTATGTCTCCTTCAGTATTATCCAAAGAGCAAATAAATGTTTTAATGTTCCTCATGTTTTAAATGTTAAGATTTTTCCCCCAGATGATTGTATTATCATCTGGGGTTCTCCAAACATGGCCAAGCCATCTTAATAGGTTACTATGGATGATTTGTATAATCTGCAGTTGTCTAGAGCCTATGGATTTCAAAATTGTATCTGGCTCTCCAACATTCTTCCAGCACAGGGCCAAAAATAGTTATGAAGATTTTTTTTTAAACATCTAGTGATTGTTGTGTATCTTCATTTAATGTTCAAGTTTCACTGTTATACAGTAAAACAGATCTTATCATTACTTATTATGCTAAGGTATTTAAATTCATTAACTTTTCAAAGTTGCAACCATTAATGAAGAGAGAGTTAGAATAATTTACAATAGAAGGTAAGACTTTCATATATTTGGTTTTGCCTTCATTAACAGTGAGGCCAATTTTTGTGGTGGAAGATTCAAGTGCTTAAAAAGCATCTTTTATTGCTTTCTCCGACTTTCCACTTATATCAATATCATCTACATGGGAAAAATTAGCAGAGACCTATTCTACAAAGTACCACTTCAGTATCCACTGTCTCTAATGAACTATGAACTGATATAGTTTGCTGCACACAAGAACATTTTAAAAGAAAATAGTTCAAATTTACTTTATTGCAATCATTACAATCACATTGAATTTATAATAAACAAATTTATAAACATTAAATTACCTATACTTTTACACTGAACACATGCTAAATTTATTAACAAGGAAATTATAATCATTTGCAGCAATGATTATAATTTCTTTGTTTATTATTGCTTTTAGCTATAAGTATGATGCAAATTTCATGCATTCATGTTCTTCCTGGTTACAGAAAGCATCAGTTTTGGTATATTAAGTTTCATATAAATCAATTTTCTCCACAATATCAGTCTATAGACAACAAATTACAGTAATTATAATATTACTTACTATCATTTTAAATTAATAATTATTTAAATTGAAATTAGGTTTGTATGAAAGCTCATTACAATATCAGATTTTGTATGTTGTGAGAAACTCCAAGCAAATATTCTGGATCATCTTGATCATTATTTAAATATTCTACTGGAATGACATTGTGTAGTACAAGTTAAAATGAATATCTTGATTTTAAAATATTATTAAGCAAATGTTATTTCTTTCATTCATGCATACGTTTTTGAAATATCAATATTATAATAGATAGCTTGTTCACATTTCAAATGCTAATTTTGGTTCAAGTTATGTATTTTTTGTTATGCATCATATATAAAGCGTAATATAATTTTTGTTTAATCATCTGCATAAATTTTTGTTGATGCCATAAAAACATTAGTTGCAAAACAAGTTTTTTTTATCAATGATGGCCACATAACACTGAAACACAAGTATACAATTTCTATCCAATCTCTATTAAAAAATAATAAAATGAAATCTGAAGATTTTACTCATTAAGTTCATTGTACATTAATCTAACTATGTTAGCCAAAAATACTGCCATTGTAAAAATGTGTGTTATAGCAGTTTGATATTCTTATATAAAAATATGTTATTGCATCCCTCAGGTGCAGATCTTTTATGACTTCAAGTTGTAACATGATGTCTCCTAATACTTATGTATCCTAATTTTCTTAAGAGGCAAAGTTATAAGACAAACATTTTAGAATAAATTATTCCAACATAACATCTGGAAGCAATTTTCAATAAGTCCAATCTTATGCTATTCTGGAGTAGATAAAAGGATTATGTGTATTTTTCTACACTTTTCAAGAATCTGTTTTATGTTCAAGAATCTGTTCTATGTTTATGATGTTGATATTCAGTAGTTAATCTTCCTTTCCTAAATTCCAGCTGATATTTTCTGATCATAATATTAACATATGGTAAAAGTCAGTCAAAAAAAGTATACAGAATGTTATAAAAGAATTACAAAATCTGATACCTCTATATTTATTAGAGTCAAGCACATTACCCTTTTTGTGTACCATACAAATAATACAAAGTTGCCAAACACATTGAATAAAGTTTTATCTGCTGTGTGCAGCCAGATCCAGCAATTTTGAATAATTCTGATGGTTTGTTGTCTAGTCCATGAACTTTTTTTCAGTTTCTATGTAGCATAATTCACCTCAGTCATTGAGAGGGGAGAAATTTATAGGCTCTGAGCTTCAGCGTATTGATTTACTAGTAAATGAGTGTAGATTGAAATTCAACAACTTATCTAGATGCTCGCTCCTTCTTTGAAAAATGCTACTTTTATCACTATAAATATTACCACATTTTTCTCTCAGTATGTTATTCTGAGTTTAAAGCATCTACATCCATTAATTTAATGAAAGAAATCTCTGCTTTTTCTAACTACAGTGAGATGTTCAAAATTCCTAAAGATATTTTCATGAAAGCTTCCTTTTTAATATAGTGGATCATTGTTTTCCATTTTCTAACTCATTATTTGTCAAAAGATATTCTTTGTAGTCCATTCTTGCATCTCTTATTTTAAAGTTTGTTAACAGTCCTACATTCCTGGTCAGGTTAGTTAGCACACTTCCTTAACTTTTCTAAAAGTAGTTAGTATTGATGGTTCCAATAATAGCCTTTAATATTAATTTCAATTTTTCATCATTATTCTCCGATTCTCCAAATTTGAAATTTTAAAATGAGTATTCAGTTCAGTAACTTTACTTCATCCCTGCCTCTTTCAAATGATTGCAGATATATTTCTCTAATTTTGCTCTTTGGTTTTAGAGGACATAAAAGATTTTTGCTAATTCCCGTCTAAGCCAATCCAAGTCAAAATCCAGTAAACTTTCTTTTTCATATAAAGTACCTTTTACCACATTTCCCTTTTTACTCAGTTAGGTCTTGCATATTGATCACACTATAATTGTAGAATTTACAAGGACTGACCTTGTTCAACCTATGCCATTTGGTCTCAAAATCAATGATTAAATGCTTATACCTTTTTGTAAAATGAAGACTATTCAAAATTGATGTTTTTTAGCAACAGAACTGCAAAGTATTGTGATTTCCACCACTATGAATTCTCTGTCTAATCCACCTTACTTCTTTAAAGAGCATCAAATGAATTCTACACTAATCCATGATTCCATTAAAACATAATCCTTTGCTTCTATAAAGAAAATAGATTTCAGCTTTCAAGTTTTAATTTCTTGAAACTAAGAGAAGACTAGTCATCTCATATAATCTACAAGGCTAGACTACTAATTATATCTATGGTCACTGGATATTCAATCCCTTAGTCTAAACCTGTATAGGCACCATAATTTGTCTTGTTAATAGATTCTACAACTTCAGTATCCATCTTGAAGATCCTATTAGTGGAATCTCTACCGATTTCTGTAGAGCATGCTATTCTAAAGAATTCAACTCTATGTAGAGTCAATTTAGCCCATGGGTTCCTAAACTTTTTTTCTAGTGGACCACTTCCAAAGTTTTACTACATTCGGTAGACCCCATGTTGCTACATTCTACTGTATTACCAAAACTCTTAAAAATATCACCCTGAATTAGGGGTGTTAAGAAAAAAAAGTAGCACATTTTCTTGTGTCCTATTTATTAAAATAATACTTGTGGTTATACAAAATTATAAGCATTTATTATTACAAACAATCAACAATTGAGAAAAAATCAACAATGAGCTCTAAAATGTAAATTAACAATTAAAAATAGTCATACTTTTAATGAGACGGATGTACTTGATGAATAGACAGCAAATTATCAATATTTGGCTTCAGTTCTCTAAGAAGTAATCTCTAATCTTCCCATTCTGTGATGTTCAATCTGCTTCTTTTTTTTAACAGGTTGGTAACGGTACTAAACCTTTTTTCAACAAGATATGATGAGGGAAACGCTATCAAAAATTTTCTCGCTTTTTCCAACAGCCCAGTATATTTTGGGGGGTTTTCTGCCTGCAGCCAAAATGTTTGATTGCCTTTTCTAAATTTCACCTTCAGTTGCTTATTGGTACTGAGCTCAAGTAGCTCCTCTTGTAATACCACATTCGCCTCTTCCGTTTCATCAAATGGGGTTGTGATCCATGATGCTATTTCTATTGTCAGAGGATTTTCAAATCTATTTTTGAAGTTTTCATGCAGGGTATTTAAATGTTGAGCGTAAATCTGATTATCCTCATCAAGACATTCTATCTGTGACTAGTGCGGAAACTGAGAGAATTCGCTTCTAATGTAGATGGCAAGCACAACGCAAGTCGCATTTCATCCCTTTGCAAGTCTAAACAAGTATGCCGGACGAGCGGGCGCATGCACGGCACTTTGCAAGTCTCGACATGTAGTGTACACTTGTACTGTTATCAATTGTTCTATTCAATTCTGTGTTTGAACTGAGTCTAGAATATTTTTTAGTATCTACCTAGTGAATGATGCTAACTGCCTACGTTCATAAGTAAACCTAAGCCAAAATTTTTGTTCTTTATTATGAAAATCAGAAAATTTTTTGTGGACCCCCTCTTATAACTTGTGAACCCCTGTTTTCTTTTCATGTCTACGTGGACCCCTGGAGATCCACCTGAACCACTTTGGGAACCTATGATTTAGCCATTTCAGAATGGTAGCAAAATCTCTGGTATTAGTGTCATTCCCATTAACAACCACTTTTACTGACTTAAAGAGTTCACATTGGAATCCAGAACTCTGAGTCTCTTACATCCAAATAAACACTTATTACCATGGAATTCATTTTTAATCCATTTCACATTTCATGCTTGTCACATAGGAGGATCAGTGCTTTATATACCGAACTAAAGCCACAAACCTTAGGCATATGATTTCCTATAAGGACCTCATCCGTCTTGGGAATGATACCCAGGTGTATGGAGTTAACATCCTCCCTAGTAAGTTAGATGGATGGAAATCCCATCTTTCACAGTGACTGAAATGGCTTTGAAACACTTGACAGTCTGAAAAGTCCCAAATATATCATCTTCCCTGGGTTTCTTGGTAATAATGCTACTGGGAGGAGGGATTGGAACCTCAGTCCTAAATCTTTTGGTTTCTCTCACCTTCTGGGCAGTTTCAACCTGCTCCTTTGCTTATTTTTGGCACCTTAAATTGCACTTTTCAGTTCTTGTGAGAAGTCCCAAATCCCCAACTGTGATCACTGTATGCTGTCTAGTAGCAACTCTATGTCACCTAATAATAAGATTCCTGGTACTCTCCTTTGTGCCAGGATTCTGTTACTTTGGAATTTTTTCACCAGCTAATTGATTAATACTAGAAGGTGCAACCAATCCTTCATTGTTTTGTTTTCATTGTCACATCCATAAGTGATTTGAGAATTATTAGAAATTTTATGATCACTACCTGCATAACCTTTCTGGCAACATATGAGTTTTTGCCTGGTTTCTCGAGGGGCCTACCATCATAGGTGACCTTACTACGAACCTAAAACAAGTTTAGTTTCCAGACGTATATTACCTGAGCTATCTGTTTTCACTTTGAAGCTACAGAATAGGATTTATGATAGTATTTTACTTATACAATTACCTTTTAATTGTATGGGTCAATACTGGGTTCTGTAGATGCTCATTCAACTTAACAATAACTTCTACTTTCGTTGTTTTCTTTCTAGTAGTTATCTTTTTCAATATCCCTCTATCTCTTGTAATGTGTTTAATTTTCCTTTTGCAGTTCCGTCTTATAAATGGTGTTTTACACGATCGTTGCTTGATGCATTGCCTTACACATTTATAGCTGTGCCACTGTGGTTACGAATACACTGACAAGATGAGCTTCCCCATACCTGTATGCCTTTTTTAGAACCCTGACATGTCTCATTTAAGCTTCACCCAAAACAAAATTAAGCAAATAATATTTAATACATTCACTTTATTCTTACTCAAGTATTAAACTCAATAATTTTTATTACTTGAGACTATAAGTAATAATGCAATATAAAGAAATTGGTAGTTGCATATTTAATTTATTCCTATATTATTACACATGAAAGTCACCATTTTCAAATTAAGTTTTTCCATTATTTTGGACAACCTTTATGTATATTAGTAATTTTTCTGCAACATAGCATCCTATGACATTTTACCTATGACATAAGATAAGTTTTGGGAATCTTTATATTGCATGGTGTCACTCTAACACGGTAAGAAAATTGTACACCTACACAGAGAAAATTGTGACAAAGTACATCTACAGTTTTGTATTTGTTTTACATATTTGTAAAATAATTTATCTTAACATACTAATGGGAAGGAATTATGCATTATAGTGGTTTCATATAAAAATATACAAATAACAAAATCATAAATTAATAATTTATAATTCTTTTCCTTTTGCTAAGTGAAAACTGTCATATAGTTTCACATACTTTAAAATGCTATTACTATTAGCTAGTGATTCATGCTACCCACAAGATTTCAGTCACACAAATGTCCAAATAAGGCTCTGATCAGCAGGTAAACTTTGGAGAGTATGGTACATATAACAAATATCCCGGTTAATTTAAGAAATATTTTTAGGTTGTCCAAAAATATGTAATTTAGTATTGTTTCTTTGGAATATTAGCAAATTCTGTCCTTTTCTGTTGGTAAATTCAGACCACTATGAGTTCATTTCTCGGTTTAGTTGACTTGATTGGATATGCTATATAAATTCATATTTTTTAATATATTTAAGAGTATATGAAAATTAATATAGCATAACCTTTCCTTAGCACAAATTGTCATTTTCTTTTTTGGATGTATCATCTCTCCATTACATTGTGTGATTTCTTATACTTAGTATTATATATGTTCCATTTTTCATAATTGTTTACTTAAATCATTAACTTGAGTTGGTTTTACTGTGCATGGTAACATGAGTTGGTTTTACTGTGCTTCATTAAAGAATCAAGGAAATTTTATTGATCTGTTTTTTTTCTTTGACTTCATTAATTATTCCATGTAGATGTAGTTGCCTCAACAATATTTAGCCTTTCACTATGTTAGAGTTAAAATCTCTCTGGATCAACTTTAGATGATTATTAAGAACTTTGAAATTAAAATTGTTTTAACAAAACTTTCTGAAATGCATCACACAGCTTTGATATGAACCCATTTTTTTTGTATCTAGAATATATTTATAATTTTATAGGCTAAAGGTATAAGTTGGTACTCATTTCCTTTAGGACTTCGCAAAATTTACAAATACTAAATCCAATTTTTTTCCAATTTTTTTTTTAGCTGAAACTACTTCTGTAATACAATATAAAAATATTATATGTGTGAAACAGGAAGCGTTCTAGTTTTACATTGCTTTGTTATCTTGTGCCAAAAACTCATACCCATTCAATAACAAAGTGACTAAATATTATAATTTTCTCTTTGCAATTTGTATTCATGTATTTCATTGAAATAAGAATTCCTCATGATAGTAGGGACTTTAATGTGCATTAGCACATCTTATGTTAGTGATGTTTATTTTAATTAAGTTTATTAATAATTTTATTAATGATAACTTTCCAGAATACAGAAATTAATGTTTTTTATAATATGAAATTAAATATAAAATTTATTTACATGTATCATCAGAAAATATCTTTAATCATATTTATTAAAAGATTTTTCTTAATAAAAATGAAATAACTCTGAAAAAGAGATTGAGGAATGAATTAGTACTCAAAATAAATCAAAATTACCAAATTTAATTTATTGATTATGTCAGTCTGTTTTAAAAACAATTTTTCAACTATCTCAATACTTTTAGCAACTGGTTAGTGTATTTTCATTCAGTAATACTTCTTGTAAAAAACTTTTCTACTAATTAAAGAATTTGAGTTGACTGTAATTTAAGATAATTGTAATTAAACATAATAAACATTAAAAGAAGAAAAAAAGAAATAACAGATGACAAGCATGTCTATAATTTTCTCTGTTACAGCTACATTTATAAAATTGCACAAACAACTCTCTCTTGTATGAGTAACAGTGTCATCTATATTATAATGGAGGTCTTAACATACACCCTGGATTGAAATATTAATTTCAAAACTATATCATAAATTTACATTACAATTAGCATTTGAAATTTTAGAGTGAATTCAATTACTTAACACCTAAAAACATGAAACATTATACAATGAAATAAAACATTACTATATACTTTAATAAAATTAAATCATTTTTATTGCACTTTCAACTGTGATCATTATCTTTTAATTCACTTTTAAAATCCTCAAACTTATGTTTCATTTTGTAATCTTCATTGGAAGATTATCTTTTATTGAAACTGAAAACTCTATTTCTATATTATTCTTTTCAAATTGCTGTTTTGTGTTTTCTTGCAAATTTCTTAATGTGTTTCCCTGGGGTACCATATTTATTGCATAACCTCTGTTCTTTTCCGTCTATTAAAAGATAGTTTCTATTATATTATAATTAGGTTTATTAATGACTTTAAATTGTCTAACTACTAAAAATTACTTGAAAAAAAACTTGTTTCAAAATCAACAACATCAGAACTTGATAGTGTAAGAAGTCTTTTTTTTTAGAAATTTCTTAACGCCCCCAGAGTTAGGTGATTTTGGAGATATAAAACTCCGATATATATATATATATATATATATATATATATATATATATATATATATATATATATATATATATATATATATATATATGTATTTTTGTCTTAGAAAAAAATTATTCAATTTATCTAGATTTTTAAAAAATTTCCTTCAATTTTTTCAGTTTTTTACATTTAGCAACAACTGTTTTTGCAATGGTGAATATTTTAGCACATTTACCTCTTCTTTTTATAAATTTGTGACAAATAAGTTAGGCCAGGCGCAAACTACTGGAGAATTATGTCATGTGAAAACCTTGCTCAGAGAATTCTTTGTAAATACGCAGAGAAGAAATAATGACATCATGTCATGTGACTTCCTTGTTCTGTTGAACCAATGTAATTATTTACATAATATTGAATTATTATTTACGTTTTGACGATGCACAATATCAGTTTTGTGAAATTATGACAGTCTATCAAGACATCTGATATATATATTAATTTATTTATATTGAAACTCAGCATGTATAATTTCTTGACATTTTTTTATATTTTTATAATTTTTTGAAAATATGGAAAACTATCATTATTCAACAAAACTAGTATATATTTCATAATCTAAATTTAATCAAACTCATTGAATTACATCATTGCTTTAAATATAATATAATTATATTTTTAAAATAAATATTTATGAGATAATTTTTTATAATAACTATAAATCTTTAAATAAAAATAGTCATAAGTCTTTAAATAAATGGCAATCAAATTATCAATATAATTCAAATAGTATTAAAATATTTTTCATACATATATATATCCTATACTCTTAGCTGTGTAGTAAAAAATAAATGGTAGTTACACATACAGACGCTTCAATAAGCACAGACACATACATCAATAAATGCTTTCTAAGACCTATATCTCTCAATCAAAAAATGTTTGCATTATTGTATCTTTATATTTCAACTTAATTTGATTAGCAGTATATACATGAATTGTTAACAAATATCACTTTAATTCCAAATTTTTTTAAAATTTAATATTGAATTTATCTTATTAAAATTCTTTTACACCTAAGCAACATAATATAGTCGCAAAACTCCTGTTTCAGTTGTATATATTAAACAAAAGAATCAATGTTCTCAATAATATTAAATACAGTATACTTAAATGTAGAATATATTCTTCTGTGTATTTTATCTAAATTAAAGATATATTTAAATATAAAAAGTAAGATGTTGTATTTCAATTTATTTCCTTCTGATAAAAAAATTCATGTTTAGTAGTAATGCAAATTATAACCCGACTCAGATTTTTCAAATGTTTTGCAAAACAATGTTTTGTAATCTTTTAAATCCCACATCTATCTTTAATATATATAATTTCACAAAATTAATAAACTTTCTAAAATTTTGTAGAACTGTTAATTTTATAAAATTAATTTTCTTTATTTTATCATCATTAATAAATAATTTAATTTTCAATAAATAATTTAATAAAAAAGTAATAATTAATATTCAAAAATTAATTTAATAACCTTTGTGAAGATTTTTCATGAATTAATCTTAATCATTTAAATAGTGATATAAGTTAATCACAAATATTACTTCAAAGGGAGAAAAAAAGAAAAAACAAAAAAAGTAAATAATTTGCTTTGTTGCTGGTGCCCTGCCAGATATTTCTAACTTTTTGGAAAACTTAGAAGTTATCTTGGAATGCCTATTTGTGACATTTTTTGAAGTCACTTATTCGCTAGAGTTTTGATGCTGAATTATTCCTCGTTTGTGCCTGGCCTTACTATTTTCAGATGAGTCACACAAGTAAGTAAGAAAATAAAAATTGGTATGTAGATTTTACTAAGTATTCTTTTTTTATTTTTAAACTTATGTGAAAGTGGCAGCAGAAATCATTATGTATAACATTAAAGCAATAATTAAAGCATTATGTATAACATTAAAGCAATAATGTCTAATTATTTCTTTAGGCAAATTGCCCATTATTTAATTATGCATTTTTATCTTATTTTTAAAACATCATGCATTCATGACTTGCTTTCCTGCACAAATTTCTACCATTAAGAGGCCAAAACTTTTGTCTTATGCTTTACAGTATTTTAGGATAACTTCTGTTAATTCATTAGACTTATGAAGAACAATTGAAATTTAAACAATTTCTTCTTTAAAAAAATTTGATTTATTTAATCTACCTCCAACTTTAAGGATATTTTCTTCATCAAACTATGGGTTAGATTTTAATTTACTTTTACCTGAAATGTGGACTCATCTTCAACAATTTTACTTTTTCGTCAGAAAATTCCCTATGTATAGTTGGATAGCTCTTACCTTAAACGCTTCTACTCTCAATATTTCTGAGTGTTACATTATAAGTGGTTTTCACTTTCTCGGTAAAAACAGGATATACTACAGCTCCATTGTTCTTATAGAATTTAATATAAATTGCCTTACCATGGCCCTTGTTGCTAGCATAAAAAACAATGTATTTCTATGTACTTATTAAAAGAAATGCCCAAATAAATCTTGGAGTTTTGCATTCAGAAAGTTGAATTTTCTATACAATTTGGACCACTGTTTTAAATGTAATGGAAGCTGTTCATCCGAGGATTGATTTCTTTGCCATAATTCTTATAAAATACACTTAATTCTTATGCTGAATGGGGTTAAAAGTCCCATTAGATCGATATCTGCTTAGTAGCTTGTCAGATGAATTGTTTCATATTCTTTTTGGCTTCTATTAAATTTTTCATTTCCACTGTCATGCAATCTTTTGCTACATTTCAAGTAAAACTTGAAAGTAAATAATACTCAGAATCCACTCAATTGGCTGCAAATTTCCCAGAAAAGACTGGTAGATGTGCGTCAAAATTTTCTTCCATCTGTTCATTAAGCTTTATTCATTGAAATTCCATTTTTTTATTTTCATGTTTGTTTCTTGTATTATTTTCTTCATGTTATGATATAATTAGAATGTTTCAACGTTATTTGCTCCTGTAATCAAATCAATATAGGAACAAATTCATTAAATGAACTTTTGTGTAATGTTTACAATATCATACACTATGATGCTTTGTTTTGGTGGCTATCAGCAAGGACTAGAATTACCTTATTTTCCTGTATATAATCCGTGGATTATGCTTGAGAAAGTTTCAAATTTTGAAAAAGTTTCGAATTTGGTTGTGCGTATTATACGCCGCCGCGGATAATCTGATAAAATACTTTCCCCATCAGAAAATCTTACATTAAAGTTTTGAAAAAAAGGCTATTTATGTTTCAAAAAATAAATGACAGATTGCGCCACAACCTAGCTGACTTATTTTAACTGTAATAAATATTGTCCATTTGCATTCAAGAACAAATTAGTATTTATTCCATCTAGTGTGGTGCAATAATTATTTCTGGTTCCATCAATATTCTTATTTAATACACTAACATTATCCAATCTAATACATTAATCTGGCTTTCAGTCATTTCTTGATAATCTTTTGTAAAAGTCCAATCTTTGAATTTTTGTTTTTATGGCACCACTCTGCTGATTCAAATTAGTAATTTATTGTTCTTGCAGGGTTTAATTATTGTTTTTTGTGCTAATAATCTACTTTGGGTTGTTAGGACCAAAATGTGGAAGCTATTTTACTAACTAAAGAATTTGAGTGTGCACTTTAATGTAACAACATTTATTTAAACATAACAAAAACATTAAAAGAATGAATAAAGGAATACCGGAGGGTTGACCTGTCTGTAATCGTTCACTGTTATAGCTTCACTTACAAAATAACTGAAACATCTATGTTATCAAGGAAGTCTTAACACTTTTTACAAGTATTTTGTTCTTTAATGATTTTGGAGAAAATTACTTTTTAATTTCTCTAGTACACTTAGCAAAATTTTGAATGGAATAATTCTTATGATGATAGTTTGTCTCTCTTTTATTACATTCTTGAAACAGACTTCTTCACATTAAATAAAAAGGGAATTCATTGTATATAATTAAATACACAAAGAAGAACCATTCTTTTAATGTTAATGCCCATATCTTGATTAATTGGTCTTTCTGTCAAACTATTTTTGTTGGTAATATTTATAATTCAACATTTAGCTTGATTGTGGTCCATTTGATTAAATTTTCTTCTGATGCAACAAACTATGAAGCTTATGTTCTATATTAAAAGCTTGTTATCATTTTTTTATCATGTTTTTCCTCAAAAACTATTTTTTTGACCATTGCTGATGCATTAGTATTTGCTATCTTCAAGTGAGTGACTGTTTTCATAATTCAAGATTTATGTTATCATTTTTTTTAAGTTTATGATTAATCTTAAATACCTTATCATTAAGCTGTTGTAAGCAATGAACAATAATTTAATTTGCCCAAAAATTTAAAATATATTAGTTCTATTGGAATAAGAAAGCAGAACTTTTCTGTTTTATTTGTCATTAGAAAGAATTGTATTAGATATTGCACAAGTATAAATGTCAAATGCATGAAAGTATACTTTCTATAAGGTGAGGAAGGTAATAAAATCACAGTAATGAGTGCTGTAACCTGTAACTACTACATGATAACCATTTTTTAATAAAAGTATTTGAATATGTCTTTTGTGGAACGGTGGCCTTTGTTGCTTTAACATGTAGGCAAAGTTTATCTGGTGTATCAGTGGTTACTATATTTGATGCTAGTTATTCTACATTAATGACTAAAGGTATGGAGTTGGCATAGACCTGGTGAATATACAAGTCTGGAAAGAGTAATCCTTATTTATAAATTAGAAATGAACCTTGGACATTGTAAACAATATATGTTTGTTTATTACTGTTAAAATGTGTCTCTTCAAGCAAATAATGAAAGTTAGGTAAAAGAACAGATTGAATTTTCTAATACATGCAGATGACTGGTCTTTGTATCAGTAATGTGTATTAAGGAGTAGTATTCAGTATCATCTAAAATTATTATAATGGGTATAGTATAAATATTGTAATATGTAAGATGTCTGCTTAATAGATTTTCTCTATGATTTTACAGACTAATTCAATCATTTTGGATTGTGTGATTTGCCAGAAAACACAAGATCATTACATTCTGATGTTTATTGAAAATTCTTGTGGGTTTATCATCAAAAGTAATCAAAATAGTAGACAACTTAGTGGCAATTCCCTTTCTATAATTTACATTGAATGATTCTTAGGAACAATTGCTATGCTTCAGACTGTTCTCTGTCAAATGGTTATGATGGGAATTTAGCACCCCATTTATGCATTCTACAATAGGCATATATTAATATGCAGTGCTATCACAAAACATTGACACTCATTTCCATTAATCAGTTGCAAGTTCTATTGGATAGTTCTTATTCCCAAAATGTGAACATAGAATTAAACTTAAACTAATCAATATATCAGTCTGTAGATCCTTCCTAGATTACACATTCATAATTTACAATACTGTTCCATGGTTATGTTCATCATAATGACTGAATTCAGATACAGATGACTCTTAATCTTGATATCTCCTAGTTTTTTCTCAGTTAAACTCATTTACTTAATTTTCATTTATTATTTTTTGAAAAAAAAAGAAATAAGAAACTGCACCCAAAAACTTTTCATGAGAAAATAGTTCAAATTTGTCTAAACAATGATCATTTCTTAATTATAATCACACACTGAATTTAATAATTAATCATTTAAATACTTAGTGCAAATTTTATCTATTTAATTTATTTATTCTTGATGTGTTTTCTATATAGAAAACATCAGAAAAATCAATTTTTTCCATGTCCATCCAATATGTGCAAAAAATGCTGCAATTTTAATTTTACACTTACTGTTATTTTATAATAGTATCTGCTAAGTAAAATTGAATTTATGTGGTATATCAACAGTATATCAGCTTGCATATGCTTGTTGAAAAATTAGTAAAATATATATGCTGAGGATTCCGTTTCATACTGACCATTTAAACCATAGGTTCCAAAGTGGTCCAGGTGGAACCCCCATGGGTCCATAGGAGACCACACAGGGGTCCACAAAAAATTTTCTGGTTTTCATAATGAAGAACAAAACTTTTGGCTTGGATTTACCTACCAACGTAGGCAGGTAGCATCATTCATTAGGTAGGACTCAAAAATATTCAAGACTCAGTTCAAATACATAATTGAATAGAACAGTACAAGTGTATACCACGTGTAGAGACTTATAAATTGCCGCCCTTATACCCGCTAATTCGATATGCTTGTTTAGACCTGCAAAGTAATGAGATGCAACTTGCGCTGTGTTTGCAATCTACATTTTAGTATAAATACAAATGCCAAGAAAAAAACGTTACTCATTTATTTCCAGGATTTTTAGCATAAAATTGTAGCTTTTCTTGGTGAATTGAAATTAATGAAGCAAAATATTAGTCGGTGCGAATTCTCCCAGTTTCCACTCTTGTCACAGGTAGAATGTCTTGATGAAGATGTTCAGACTTATGCTCAATATTTAAATACCCTGCATGATGACTTCAAAAATAAATTTCAAGATATTCTGACGATGTAAATACCACCATGGATCATAACCCCATTTGATGAAGTGGAAGAGGCAAATGTGGTATTACAAGAGGAGCTACTTGAGCTCAGCACCAACGAGGAACTGATGGTGAAATATAAAAAAGGCTATCAAACATTTTGGCTGCAGGCAGAAATCCCCCCAAAATATACTCGGCTGTGGGAAATAGCGAGAAAATTTTTGATAGCGTTTCCCTCGTCATATCTTTTTGAAAGAAGTTTTCGTGCCATTACCAACCTGTTTAAAAAAAGAAGCAGATTGAACATCACAGAATGGGAAGATTAGAGATTACTTCTTAGAGAACTGAAGCCAAATATTGATAATTTGCTGTCAATTCATCAAGTACATCCGTCTCATTAAAAGTATGACTATTTTTAATTGTTGATTTACATTTTAGGGCTCATTGTTGATTTTTTCTCAATTGTTGATTGTTTGTAATAATAAATGCTTATAATTTTGTATAACCACAAGTATTATTTTAATAAATAGGACACAAGAAAATGTGCTACTTTTTTTTCTAACACCCCTAATTTAGGATGATATTTTTTAGGAGTTTTGGGAATAGAGTATAAATTTAGTAGCAGGGGGTCAACCGTAAATAGTAAAACTTTGAAAAAGGTCCACGAGAAAAAAAGTCTGGGAACCCATGGGCTAAATTAACTCTACATAGAGTTGAATTCTTTAGAATAGCATGCTCTACAGAAATCGATAGAGATTCCATTAATAGGATCTTCAAGATGGATACTGAAGTTGCAGAATCTATTAACAAGGCAAATTATGGTGCCTATACAGGTTTAAAAGGGGTTTTTAAAATCCTCCAAGATCTAAATCATGGAATAGATGGAAGTAGTGTCAGAAAAATCAGGCAACTTCCTTTCCAGAAAGTAAATCCTCTCCTACTTCTAATAAGGAAAGTGAATTGTCTAACATTGATGATTCTGGTTTTGAAAACAATATTGCAACTTAGCTCTCTTCTATCTGAGAGTGAGTTACAAATGGCTTTGTAGAAAATTCAAGTAACTGACTCTCCAACTTATGGTCACATAAGGAGCAGTGCTGCTTCTTAGCTTCTTTGGATGCCACAATGTTAAGTATCATCAAAATAGCACAAATCAACATTCATCACAATTGGTCAGTTTCATCTATTTTTAGCAAGATGACAAAAGGGGAAGTTAACATTGCATTAATTCAGGAGCCATAAGCCTGTAATGGTTCTGTGTTTTGGGCCTATGTGTTCAATCTTTTATGATAAATATTGTTTGAGACCAAGAACTTGTACTACTATTAGCAACAAACTAAATGCCCTTAATTTAGTTAATTACCTAAATGGGGATAAAATTGCTGTAAAAGTATCTTGTTTATTGCAAGAAATCAAAAATTTAATCATTTTGATATCTTCATTTCTTCTTTTTGAAGATAAACACACATTCCATGTGCAACTTGTTAGTCTCTTAGATCATAGCAATTTGAGAAAGAAATTCATCACAAGATGTTATACAAATGCTCATCACACTAGGTGGGGAAGTAGTGATTGCAACAGACATGATGAAAATCTTTTATAATACATTTTGTAATATAACCTAGTTATACTTAATAAAAGTAATCAACCTACTTTTATTATAGTAAATATAAGACACGTCATTGACCTTACTCTCTGTAATAGTAAGTGTGTGGACTTGATTAACGATTGGAAAGTATCTGATGAAGTAGGCTTATCTAACCATCAATACATTAGTTTTTCTATTTCAGGAACAAACAGATTAAAGGTGATAGGCAGGAACTCAAAATATAACAACTGGGGTTCCTACAAGAAAGATCAAGAAATCACAGTCAAGGAAAGTGCTTTGGTAAGTTATCTTCAGTAGCAGATTTGAAGTTGCCTGTTGATGAATTGCAATATGCCATTTTCCAAGCACACTACCAAAATTGTAGGGTCAGTAATGCTAGCTCACCAGGATTAATTCCTTGGTGATCTAAAGAGCTAAGCAAATTACTGAGACAATGTAGAAAGCTCTTTATTAGATCTAAGAAAAATGGTGAGTGGTAGAAATGTAAATTGACAGTGAACACTAATAATAAATATATAAGGAATTCTAAAAGTAATTCCTGGCAAAATTACTGTATAACCATGATTCAAAGTTATGAGCTACTTGGTGATGGGTGAGTATTCTAAACACTTTAACCGTAAGGTACAGCCCAGAGCTTGCCTGCACCAGTATGTATGTATGTATGTATGTTCTTGTCAAGAAATGCTACCTTACTCTGTTCAAATTAGCTAACAAGATTTCCTTTACCTTAATGTGGGTGTCTGGGATCTTTGGTGTTCCAGGTGTAATGTCTCACCATCGGCACTTTCGATTTTAAGATCCTATGTTTTTTTTTTCTTTTTTGTTTTAATTCTGAGACTCTCGTTGTACGCGAAGCAGGCGAGAGAGATTGTCGCGAACCCATACATGACTCCTTGTAAAATTTGTTCTTTTTTTAATTAAATGTGCATGTTTCAAAATTGGAGTCATTTATTTGTTTGTTTGTTTCATAACACAGGCAATGGGTTAGCTGATGAGTTGGCGAAGGCTGGATTAACAACCAATTATTTTGGCCCTGAACCAGTGCAAGGTATCTCAAAAGAACTGGTCAGAAGTAATGTCTTTGATACCAACAGGAAACAAGTTTTTGAATAGCTATAATTCCAGTGATCAAAGACAAACAAAGCTATTAAATAGTACTTGTCTTAGTAAAAGGCAAAAAGTGTTATTAAAGCTGAGAAGAAGCTGTTTAAGGAACGCAGAGGGACTTATTATTGGACAATGCCACCTTAAGAAACATCTTACCATAATGGAAGTATTAGATTATCCTACTTGCAGGGTAGTCAGTATATTTAGGAAACTTCATTACCTATTGTATGTAAATGTGACTTTTTCTGCACATAGATTTGAACACATTGGTCAGAATTTAATTGAACCTTGGATGAAGTCCCTGTTCAATGTCTATTGAATTTTGCTTTACTCACTGGTCTTTTTGAATAAGGGCTTTTACTTGGGGGAATAGTACAATCAATAGACCTATTGACACAATGTTAGGTTCTTTTGAAACCACCCTACTCTAAATCTAATCTTAGCTAAAAATATGTAAAATATTTGCACTACAGTAGTGATTGCAAAACTGCTTGTGACAAATGCAAATCAGAAACAGTGGATACAATGGTGCAAGGATGGTAAATCTGGACTGTGTGTATCAATGGAAACTTGTCTTGTTTTTCAATAAATTTAGTTTTTTCCTATTTCTCACAATGGGATGGGTTTATGTGTGGCAAACTTCCCAAAAGCCTATAACCTAGACTTTCCTTCCTAAAGTAAAACATAAAGGCATTTCTAAAGTGCTTTTGGGCTTCATCTCATGATTTGGAGTAGATCCCTTTGTCGCTTTACATAATGTGGTCACTACCACTCTCAATATAATTCCCTGATTCATTACAATCACACTGTTTAACCACAGCTTCATGAACAGGAGGATTCAGCAGCGGGCATATAGTAGCCAGCTAAATCACCAAACTTAAACAATAAAAGATACATGCAATCTGTTTTAAAAAGAAAAGAGAACCCATTATTTTCCTCCAGCATTTCTCCAAGAGTTTGAACACTTTTCTTTTCGCATGAGGAATGCTACAATATCCCACATACTGACATGCAGAATTAGTATATGTCTATTTTATGTTGTTTTATTTTGTCAAGATGCTTCCACACCATATTGTGGAAGCAAAACATTTCTTTTTGTATGGGTTTTCCATCATTTAAGATAGTCCTTCTATATCGAAGTGTTACATATTTACACTTATATAAATAAAGATTATATATAATGTCTTTATTTTACAGAGTTGAAAATGTGATTACTATTTCCTAAACTTTTAAATATGTTGTTATTTATTAACATGCTAAACTTTGAATTCCTACTCTGCCAATATATCTATGCTTGAAATTATTTTAGTATTTTTTTTAATCCTTTTTAATTATAATTTAAATCTGCTCTATCAGTTTTAAATTTTATATTGATTCACTGAGCAATATATATATATATATATATATATATATATATATATATATATATATATATATATATATATATATATATATATATAAACAATGAATGTTTCATTCATATAAGCTAACATATTCCATAAAATATGAAAAATAAATTTTGTTTAAATTATAAAAACGATTTTGTTTTATTTTTAAGCTTAATGTCTTTTAAACAGACAAACTGCAATAGCACAGATCATTCAACAAACTGACTATAGTTTATAACCGGGTCTTATAATATTTTTTGCATGTATTTCTCAAAAGTCAAAAGTGCATGAGCCAAATATTAAATCATATAAATCTAAACATTAACCATGATAAATATGGAGAGAAAAACAGAAACAGAGGCAGTTATATATCAATTAGAAAAACAAAAAGTAGTTTCCATGTTAGCTTTCCTATATAAAGTTAGAGACATCGAAGTAAAATATTCAAATCTAGTTTAAAATATTTTCAAAGACTTTTTACTGATGGAAAGTAAATGTTTATATTTATTTAAGAAAAACATACTTAGTTATCAAAATCTTAATGCTGAGATATGCCTTCTATTGAAAAGGCTATATCAAAATAAATAAATAACAAATATTAAAAATAAATTTATGTTTAAAAGTTAACTGATTAACAATACATCCTTCAGAGAAATACAGAGATATATAAAGTAAGTAATGGATGTTGCCTCAATTCTCTGCATTAACCTCAGCTACATTTTGTAGTATTGAATAACAATTTCAATTTGTTCTAAGAATAGCAGTTTATCTCACCTTCACATGTAAGCAAACGTAATCTGTTGTATTAATGGATGTGTTTTGGGCTTTATTTTTCAATCAGTGATCAGACACAAAAAGCAATAAACTGAGAGAATAGTAAGATTAGGAAAGCAATGCTTGGTTTGCTAAAGAGAAATTTTAAGCATTGTGTACAATATATATAAGTTTTAATTACAACAAGAATAAATTTTCTTGATCCTGCAGTCTAACTGAAAAGTGGTTTAAGGAAAAACTTGAAAAACAGGCTCAAAATATATGATACAGTGCTGGCTGAATAAAGTACCATTGTTGTGTAATAGGGGTTGTTAGAAGGAATTCAACACTTCTCTAAATCATTATTCCAGGTACAGGACTAGTAAAATTATGTATAAAATAACACTTTACACAGGTCTCTCTCAATGATATCTCCAAAATCTAATATGACTATTGTGGTTTTGCATGCAGAAGCATAATTTACTCAAAAAACTAAATGTCATGATATTTAAATATTTAACTCTGTCATTAATTACATTATAACAAAATCCAAAGCCAGTAATTTACATGATAATTTCTCAAAAAAATAATAGACACATTGTGGAGATTCAACTGTATTGCTATAAACATTGCATGATTTGCAAAGATAATGATCATTGTCCAATAGACTGTATTCATTGTGAGATGACTACTGATGTGACAAAGTGCTCCATTAGAGTATGTGAGTGATATTTCACTCACGCTTACTGAAACTTAGCGGCCGAACAACACTGTTTAGAGTGTAAAAGTCAGGGGCAATCCTAACCACAGTGGAACAATGGGAAAAAGGTGTTGCATTTTTCATGTTATCAAGAGTGCTTGGAAGTTTTCCATGTTTCTCACTTTATAGCAAATGAATATGAATAGCTAATTATGTAAAGTTATCTTGGAAGGCAATAATACTAGGTGTATGTTAAAAAATCTTTACAACCTTCTGTTTTAACATTGCCTACTATAAGCAGTGTTAAAAATACTCATACCTTCACATGTAATGATATCACTAGACAGCAGTAATCACTACCGTCTTCTTCTTAGAGTTGGGTTTGTATGCCATTGGGCACCTCTGCTTTTATCAGCATTTTGTACTGTTAACTCCAAACCCCATGTTTCCTAGTTCCAGTTGCTCGGGTCACCCACCTTATTAATCAAGTCCGAGTCCTTTAATGGAGTCTAGGTGTAACTCTCTAGTATGGATGATGCCTAAAGAATCTAGGGAGAGCAAGGGCCTTGCATTCGTAAATGATTTGCTTGGCCGTTTCCTTTTGCATGACATTTCCTGCACATAAGGTCTTGCTGAAACAGTCCCATTTTATGGAGGTGTTTTCTGAAATAATAGTGCCCAGTTATGAAGTCTACAATTAAACGTATCTTCTGCCTAGAGCATCTTAGAATTTAAGAGGCAATCCTCGCTAATGATCCACAGATGATTCTGGTCAGAGAGTCAGTCATGCTAGCGATAGCTTCCTGACTTTCGCCAGAAGAATATGGTTTGGAGGTTACTTCTACCTTCTGTGAAGGATTCATTGCTGCCCCTTCACTAGATTGCCTCTGAGTTCTCTTGTCTTTTTCAGCAAGGTCTACTTCAGAGGCTTCACCTGCAAATGCAGAAAGGTTTATTATTTCTTGTGTCTTTTCAGCCACAAGATAACAAATAATAAGCTCAGGTAATATAACAGTCCACTCAGCATTCCCTGAGTTATTGGACAAAGCAAAAAAGCTCTAGAAGTTCGCCAGGCAACTAGAGGCTCCGTTAAGACCCCATTACCGCGGTGCCAAATAGCCCTAGGCACGGGTCCCATAACACCAGGGTTTACGGGAGCTGGTTCGCAGCCTCTGATTCTATATTCAAGGCTATCCTGTCATTCCTACAGGACGTACGGCGATTCACCACCTGCCAATGTGCCTGGTAGCTGCTCATGCCCCAGGAATCACTACCATCAGTCA
The DNA here is from genome assembly GCA_037975125.1 of Latrodectus hesperus. Taxonomy (NCBI): domain Eukaryota; kingdom Metazoa; phylum Arthropoda; class Arachnida; order Araneae; family Theridiidae; genus Latrodectus; species Latrodectus hesperus. Next base: position 89,234,232 of record CM075853.1, read on the forward strand.
AGTCATTATTTTATACATTTAATATATCCATGCTAGCATAATTGTTGTTTGGCTACACATGACAGTGACCAATTTCTCAGGTAGATAATCTGTAAGCAACATTTTCTCAATTGAACAAAGAAACACATTCAAATAACAATTATTTGGTTTTTTAAGAAATGCTAAGAATGAATATGCAAAAAATTACATAAGGAATTACTACAAGTTCCTAAAAATGACAATTATATACATTTTGTATAAAGAGCTACATTTGCCTATGATAAATATGATTGCTCAAATCTGTTATCATTTGGATATCTCATCAAGGTACAGCCATCTTATAAATTTTCTGGAGTTTAGTTTATTCTTAATTTTGCATTTTGGATTTCAGCATGTACATTGTAATATGAGGATATTTTCCAAATCTGCGTTTCCATAATTCTTTTGTAACAATAAAAGAATTATTCTACATGAGGTAGGATCTAAAGGTTTCTGAGTTGTGAATAAGCATTAATATTACTAAAGCTATAGAAATATCAATAAACTTCTAACTTTACAGAACAGAATTTATAAAAAACACATTTTGTTTAGAAGTTTCAAAGATCATGGAATCACTTTAACAAGTTTTTATCCTTCACTGCCTTGAACAAAGCAGTTTGAATTATCAATTATTTTAAAAGCAACCATATTGAAGATAAAAGGATAGCTAGCAGAAAAGGTGAGTCACCAGAACCAAGGTTAAAGAATTAATAATGATATAGATGTGAGTTGCAGTTTTAATCTTGATAAGAAGTTTGCAAACAAATAACCATTATTACAAGAGCATTAATCTTCTCTGACTTTCTTAGGCTGTATACTGACAAACCCAATATATATGAAAATTTTCTAAGAGAGAAAAATAGTGTTTATTTCCAATAAACAATTTTTTCACAAATAGTATTTTCTGTGCAAATTTCCTTAAACAAAACCTAGTATTTATGAGTAGTTAAAAATTTAAACTTTTCATTAATCACTATCTTATTAATCACTGATTTCATTATTAATCTATCATGAATAATCACTTGAAGCTACACATACTAGACAACAGTTAGACAAACTCATTGAAAAATAGGACCTTCACAGAAGTAGCATGGCACTGTCTTCTCTTATGTACACTCATATAATAAATTTATCAATGCAATTTCATTAAAGCATTTATAATTGAGATACATCAATAATTTGATGGGGTATGTATGAGTTTATATTATCAATGGCTAAAGAAAATCATTAAAATTATAGCAATTCTAATAATAGAACAAAAAATATCAAATGGAATAAACACACAGTATAAAAAATATAGTATAATAAACTATCCTCTAACATTGGTGTGCAAATGGAAATGGCAATTGTGCACACATAACTATATGACTATGAATGGAAATTTTGCAATTAAATGGAAATGGAAAACTATAAAGAAGTATGATTCATTTGTTTATTTTAGTATGATAAATTTTAAGAATCCAAATTATACAAAATATAACAACTAGAAAATGTATTTATAAAACAGCAAAATATAGTGACCAAATTACTGATTCCATAGAAATAGCACATTGATCAGAAAATATTTTTATCTGCTTACTTGACAAGTCAGGACATATCTTCTTCCCATTGAAAGAATTTTTGGCATTTTCTGTGAACTGAAATAGTTCTCTAAAAAATAACAAATAAATTATAAATAATTCAGAAAACTAAAACTTTTAGACAAATAAAAATTTTCATTATTTAAGCTAAATATAATACATATATGTTAAAAACCTTCTCAGATCTTTATATAACTTACAAATGTTAACAGCTATATAAAGAAAGCTAAATTTTTGATTATATGACAGTTTGAATATATAGCCTTTATATTTACAGAAAATTAAAAAATTTTCAGTAAACATTAAGTGTTAGTACACAGTTCATAGACAAAGGATAAATGGGTAAGAAGTATGTTTTGAAATTACTATACATCTTACTTTTTCTAATTATAAATCTAAATTTCACCAAGTTTATTTTAAGGCTTAATACAGTCCACTCTCAAAATTATTAAAGAATTGTAAAGTTTCAGATTTTGATCAACAGAAATTAGTCTATACAAAAATCACTGATGTGTGTGAATTTACACATAAGCTAAATAAATTATAAAAATTCCTACTTTAAAAAAAAAAAAAAAAAAAAAAACACTTCATATTACATACACATTCAACCTGAAAAAGCAATAAACTGTTACTGGAAAAGGATAGTTGAAAAAGGAAGGGCTTGATTATTTTTATAGCTTAAGGTTTCATCAAAGCATAGTGAGAAATGATTATATATGATTTTCAAGTTTAATAATAAACAAAATTAAACTTTGAAACTCATTAATTTTTGTCTTTTGCTATTCTGACTTTTCTTTCAACATTAATTTTTGATTAATATAATAACAGATCTTTATAACAGCAACTGTTGAGAATTCAGGTTCACTGAGATATGAAGTTGCAAAGAAAATAAGAGCCCTCTTTGCTTCTTCACTTAAAGTGTATGTGGAGTACTCATTTTTATAGATATCTAAAACTATGCCAATTCCAGCTTAATATAATAAATGGCTCATGAAAAGCTTTTCTTTAATAACGGCAGACACTGGGTGACTAATTCTTTGCAACATCAAGGTCAGAAACTGCTACTTATTTGTCATTACTCGGTGGGCAATTCATGGAGGCAAGTAGCATTACCCACACCATACCACCACAAACTTGTTTATATTGTGGGCCACATTCATGCATCATTTCAAAAGAAAAGACCGAGAAGCACAGAGAGAAAGCAACACTCATGCCTGAAATGGGACTTATAGCTCAGGAATCAGGAACACTAACTACTCAACCATCGATCAGCCCAATGAAAAGTGTCGGCATACTACCTGAAAACGTGTCTCCACTACAAACTATGTATTGTTCTGTCTGTAGGAAAACAATCTTTGCCTCTAGTTTCATTCATTTTCTTTGTTCAAGTTTCAATTTGTGAATGTTACAGAACTGAAGAGAAATATTCAGTGTATTCAGTTTTTCAAATACATTGCACAATTATAGCAACTTAAGCAGGAAGTTGAAATCAGCAAAATTGTTTGCAATCATATGATCATTTTCTTTCAATAAGTTTTAAATTTCTTGTTGAAGCTCAAAAGTTTGAGACAGTATTTTGCTATGTGAAAGCCAACTTGAGTTGCAGTAGTACAAAAGGCATGCAAGAAAAACTCCCAAATTCTCACCAGGTTTTTAAAAAATCTGGCTTTAAGTGGCCTAGTTTTTATGTTATTTACCATGTTTATTACACACTCTAGGATGAGATTCAGAGGTAGACTCAAAGATTTTGATGCAAAAGTACTTCTTGGTGAATGATGTAATGAATCCACAAACAATCCAGGGCTTTTGACCACTTTGCGAAACCCTTGATCTCTCCCCGCCACACTCCAGGACACACACTTTAGGAACTGCTGGCCAATAATAATGATTACAAACTATCCTTCACAGAAATTGGCAACAGTAGAATATAATATTACATCAAGTAACTCGGATGCTGATCTGAAAATTCTAAGTGCAGAAGGGACTGGTGGACTGATCGCACCCACTTGGTTGCACCATTGCAGATGATGACAGGCATATTGTGCACATGGCAGTGATAGAGTGCTCAGCCACATCATAAACCATAGCACAACAAATTCAGTCTGTTATGCATCATTTGGTGTCTGTTTATAACAGTCGATGTTGTTTACAGCTTGGAGCCATGTCCACAAAATGTCTATTACATACACCATCACATTAATCTATTACACAATGTTCTCATTAATTATGCAACATTTAAAATATAAACTTAAAATCTTATGTCATTGCTATGGCAACAAACATGTATTGTTAATTTTTATACTTTTGCATAAATTGATATAACTATATACTGCTGGAGCTGTTGGTGTTCAATGGGTTAGTGATAACTTTCTTGTTCAAGTTAAGATTGATTTTCAAATATTTATTAATATTGACAAAATTGTCTATAAATTTATCATACTGAAAAAATATTATTATTTCTTTCTTTATTAACAAATATTAAATAATTGAATTCAATTAATTTTATTTTTGCTTTGTTAGTTTTTGCTTCAAAAATTAAGTTACTCTGCTTATAAGAAAACATTATATATAAGTGAAATATTGATTAAATCCTACAAGCTGGTACGGTTTCCAAACCCGTAGATTAGTGTGCCACGATGTATTCTTACAATTTAGACATAGCCTGATGTGTGCAAGTGTGGGAAATTATTAAGAGTTGCAGTTTTTACAAAATTTTAAATTTATTTTATATTTATGCTTGATTTTTTTTTTTTTTTTTTGAAGTTGATACAAAAAGTTATATATTCAAAATAAATAAAATTAAAGTATTCAAATTTTCATATTTATTTGAAAGTAGAGCCAGGTACAGATAATGATAAATTGAATTTGTGTATTTTTTAAATTTGAAGCAGAAGTATTGCCAACTAGTACTGACGATTTTGCCATGATTGATTATTTGAGTACTTTCACTTTATGTGTTATTCTATTAAAAAGTAATAATTTATGCAATTGATTAAGTATGTGTAGAAATATTTGACATACAAATATTTAGGTTTGCTTTGAAATTTAATTCTTGTAAATTAGAAACTCTAGTTTTCATAAAAATATATCTTATTTGCATAACTGATTTAGCTTTATTGCCTGGTTGTTCCCAGTGCTAGATAGCATTTATTCTAATGTTTTTTAAGATAGATGCCACTGCCCAGTTAATTAAAACCAGAGCTTTCATAAAAATGTTATTTATATTATTGATTAAGTTTTATTGCTTGGTTGTCTTTAGTGTTAGATAGCATTTAAAATGTTTCTTTAAGGTAGGTGCCATTGCCCAGTTAATTAAAATCAGAGTTTTCATAAAAATGTATGTTATTTATTTTATTGATTTAGCTTTATTGCCTATTTGTCTTTCATGCTAGATAGCATTTATTTTGACATTTTTAAGGTGGGCACCACTGCTCGGTTAGTTAAAAACTAATTATTCATAAAAATGTATGTTATATAGGTTATTGATTTAGTTTTATTGATGGTTATCTTCTATTTTAGATTGCCTAGGTTAGATAATCAAACATGAGCAGCATTTGTACTTTTTGAAGACTCCAATCTGTTGCATCAACATTTCAGAAAACTACATAAGAATAATTCTGTTTTCCAAGCTATAAAAGAGCACTGCTTATTCAATTCAAAATAATTTACAATGTGTCACAATCTGGACAGACAGTTTATCTTCCCTACTGTCGTTAAATAACCCATTACATAAATCCCCATTAGTAAAATTCATTCAAAATTTAATTTTTCGCAACCAGAGTTTGAACATCCAGCTAAGTTCACTATGAGCACACACAGCAATTAAGGGGAATGAGGCAGAAGACCAAGTGACAAAACAAGCAGCAACTCGTCCAAATTCTTCAGTTGACACCCTTAAAGTGGTCCAGAGCCCATTAAAAATTATATAGAGCAAATCTGGAAATCCCTAAGGAATAAATAGCTGAACAGCCACCATACAAGACTTATACCAAAAGTTTAATCAGATACGCTACATTCAAATCCCTATTTAAATTGTATCTAAGCAAATTATCCAGGCACAGCATTAAAAAATACAGCTCTTCATCTTTCATCTGTGGCCAAACTGGTACACATATTACAGAATGCTCTCAACGCAAAGACAAAACATTTCAAAAAATCCTCTAGTGAAACAAACTACTAATTCCTAAAATTCTGTACAATAAGCAATGTCAGAACACACAAAAACTAATAAACTTCTCTTCATAAAAAAGGACTCCAACTATGAAAAGAGCTAGCAATCCACCAACAGGTTCTAATAACTCAGAAGCAGAGTCAACTGATTTTGAAGACTAATTCTTCAATTCCAGCAACAGACAAACTGATTACTAGTCTTTAGTTTCAAAAATACTAGGCTTTAGTACAGATCTAAATTTAAATTCCAAAAAGAACTGCATTTTATTCCTATCAAATTCTAATTACATTAACTATAATCAATTCCTGTTTGTAAACTATGTAAAATAATTCATCTATTCCTACTTATTTTTATTTAGTTTTTATAAACAATCTATTTTTTATTTCACTTAAAATCCTATTCTATTAATTCTTTTATTTCAAATTTGTATTCTGAACTTTGATATAGTGATCTACTGCATAGATCACTGTAGGCTTGAAAACCCCACCTTTGTAAAGCTTTTGTTACTCAATAAATGTGCATTCTGGTTGCGTGTTCTGGGGATGCCTGCTGAACATTTTTAGGCTCTTGTTACCAGTTATGGTTCTTGGCAGGTGCTTAGCATTCTGTAAGTGAGGTGAATAAACCAGGGCTTTTTTGAGTTTTTTTACAACTGCTATTTGTGTTACTGATTTTGATGTATAGTGTAGTTGTTAAAATCTGCATGTTATTATTATATACTTTGTATTTTTAACGTATTTATTCTTTTAATTCATTAAAAAATGATTATGTTAAATTGAGTCATTAGGAATAGTAGTATTGATATTAAGAGTTATTTTACAGTTATTTTATAATATGTAAACTTGGTGAAATTACTTCTAATTATTAGTTTTGTAACATTCATGTAGTAGGTAATTATAATGAAATATTCAAAAATTTGATAATTGAAATCTAAAATAGTGCAAATCATGAATTTGAGAGCAATCAAGATTTTGAAAATCAGATATTGCATGACTTGACATTATTTAGGTTGGCGAGACAACTGTGCAGTGGCTGGCATGAAAATTGGAAATTGCACCAAACCCATACCAGCTATTATGATTTTACCCAAATATTGTTTGATAAATGTCATGCACAATCTTAACAAACTGTACAGAAGTAAATATTTTTAAATGCTGAAGCATAAATTCAGAATGTTTAGATATTTAACAGCCAGTGCCTGAAAAATCTAGTAATTTTAACTAACAGTACAAATCAATCAATATTAAATTGCTAAATATAAGCACTGGATTTATTCTAGTTATATTTCTTGCCACCTGTGGTAAGCTTTTCAAACAAAACTTTTGGAATTTCAATTAACTTTCTGAACAAAAAGATTCATCTCAGTAATTGTCATTAATAATTTATACTTAGGATCAACTGGATATCAATAGTTTTCTATTTTCATCTCCCAAATAGAAATTGTAAATAACTTAAAGAGAATTAGAAAATTTATTTTTAAAATATTAAGTTTTATTAAACAGTCATCAAGTAGAGTATTCTAGCCACAACCTAGTGACCACTACTTATCAAGTTCTGAAATAAGAAGAAAAAAAAAAGCAAAAGCATTAAAAATATTTGCATATTTTAATATAGCTTTATACTTGTATAACTTTACCCTCCAAATTCCTGTTCTGTTCTGTATATTTACATATGTTAATTTTATAAACTTGTAGTAGTAAAAAGTCATGTAGATTTTTAATATGATTATAAGAGAAACATACTAGAATAAAGTAAAATAAAAATAAAATGTGTGTGAATACTTCAAATATTAAATATAAAGACATGCATATAAATAAAGAAGGGTACAAGTAAAATCAGTCAAGAATAAGCATTTAAATAATTTAACTTTTGTTTCAATTTAATTGATCTGTCATGAAAAAAATCACTAATAAACTGTAATAAAATTAACAAATTATTCTTTTCAGAATAATGTTAAATATTGTTTATAATTATAAGGTTGCAAAAAGTTAATAAAAGGTATGCAATTCCAAGAGCTCAAAATTTTAATATAAATCTAAACTACTTTTTAAATTATGAAAAATATACAATGTCTTTCAGCAGCAAAAATAAAATTAAAATAATTTTTAAATACTACCAAATAGAGATATATTTAAAAGATTAAATGCAAATTTATCTTATTATTGTAAAATTTTGACAGTTAAGCAAATGCTTACTTGCTACTTGAAATGATCAAGAGGAAATTTAAATTACATATTTAATTTTAAATGAAAAAAAAACAGATTTATTTGAGATAATTAATAAATACTCTACAACAGAATATTCTATTACATTTGGTAAGTTTAAAGTGCTTTTTTTATAGAAATAATTAGTAAAATCTGTAAAACTGAACACAAATACTTCATAAATAACAGTAGAAAATAACTGTTTAATGCCTTTCAAATTTCTCAATCCAAACATAAGCTTTAAAATATTCTGTGAACTTTTCTTCATTGAATATTCTGTCAATTACGCCATCAAGCATGAATGCAAAATAGTTATATACTGATTAATTACATGACTTTTTTAAAAAATGTTGTTGGTATTATGACAATTCTAATTATAATTAACATAATTTTTATAAGGATCTCCCAATACATTACAATGACACCATGATACTAAGGTCATCATGAGTAACAAATTTGAATTTTTTTTTCTTTTCTTTTTTTTGCTTTTGAATAATAAATTTGAAAGGAATAAAATAAAAAACATTTTGCCACTTCTAAGCATCCATTTAACTGATAATTTACAATTTCAGAATGAGAAATATTGTTTGAATATCATAGTAAACTTTGATAATTTTTCTAAATTTTATATATAAACATTTAAAGCACAATTAAAAAACTTTTTAATATACTAAAAATTTCAAACTGACAAGTTAATTTTATTAACACATTATTTCACTTCACTTTAATAATTTTATACCACTTTTCTTGTGCATTGCCATATACATCATTTAAATGTTTCTCTCACAATTAGACTTCTAACCAATTTAGAAAATATGAGTCATTGACTACAAACTTATATGATTTTGTAACACTGTTCATTATTCAACTTAGTTTATTAGTCACTTTCTCCTCAAAGCAAAAACATTTATTTTTGCAAAATTTTTCTTTCATTTGTATTAATAATTATTTATTCAGTTAGATTTAATGACATATTATCAAAGGTAAACAAATAAAAAAGGAAAGGAAATAATTTCACATGATTGTTTCATAAAATTATTAAAACCAAGCAAATATTATTTAGTCCAAAGCAAAAACTACTTATTTAGCACACTAAATGTTTTCTGTGTAATTAATTCTAAGCTTTTTTTAATTTAAATATTCTCTAACTTATTAATAAATGAATAAAATATAATTATTAACATTCTTTTTAAGAAATATGTGAAGAAAATATTACATTATAAACTATTTAAAAAAAACATTCATTAAGAAATATAACAGTCACATAAAACATAGGTAATATAAAAATGTAAAAAATATAGCGAGTTTTTTTGTGCTTTTCTTGTTTTAAGAAATATTTTTTAAATATAAAATAGTTTAAATTTAATGTCATTTTCTTAGCCATTTAGTAGCTTTGTCTTATTCTAACTATATTGTGTGTGTACTAATGTGCAAAACTTAAATAACAGTTGTTTTTTTTTGCCATTTCTCCCCAAGAGATACCCAAGAAATTCAGATACAAGAGACAGCATTTTGTGCATAAACGATGATGAAAGCATAAATACACAAAAATAAATATATTGAAAACAGTAAGAAATCAAACAAAAAAGCATTACTGAACTTATATTATTGTTACACATGATTATCTTCAAGAGGAACCAAGCAAATGCTTCTTCATAAGGGATATGCCCTCCCCTTCTAGCGATGGTTGCTTCATACTAAGCACCAGATTGTCCCGCATTTCTTGACATAAGATAGCCCCAATCAGCAAATTTTTCAGTTATTGGGTATTCCCTGAAAGATGTAATTATGCTGCAAAGCATTTCCCCAAAGAATCCCACATTTGTTCAAAAGAACAAGGAACCATGCAGGCCAATCTATTCGAGAGACATTTTCTCTTTCAGTAGCTGCTGAACAGTAGGAGTTTGGTGTGGTCTTGAATTGTCATGCATAAAAATGAAGTCTGATCCAATGGCAACTTGGAGCAAATGCACATGGAGAAGGATCACCTCCTTACAACAGTGATCTTGGGTAACAGAGCCTTAGTCGAAAACATAGAGCTCTGGCCACATATTATAGTACAATGCCCCACAGACAACAACTCTAGGATCACTGTAATGATTTCTTTTTGATGTTTCTATGTTCTGACCCATCTCCAAATCTCCTGACATTAAGAATTGCTTGTGGCACTAAAACGACTTTCCTCTGTACAGACATAACTTCATTTATGAAATGTCCAGTTTTTGTGCTTTTTACACCACTCTAAATGGTGACAATGGTGGACAATTTTAGAAGGATGCAGTGTTCAGGTAAGAAGGCAGATATGCTGTCTTTGTGAGGGCATTTCAACACAGTAAACCATTACACTTTTTGTCTCATTGCTGTACAACTACTGATCAATGTGGTATTTGTTAGCTGGTTTTGGGCTATTTTTGTTTGCAGGACAATATATCAGTCATCTCTACAGCTGTTTTCCTGAAGGGGCCAACATTAATCTTCCTAACATCTGTACCTATAGTTTGGAAGGATTTCTAAGTGTGTGAAATGGCACTTTCGTTAATTCCGAACTCAGCAGCAACACTGGTCACACTATACCACTTTTCAAGCTTTCTGACTATGCTACCACATGGTAAGTAATCCAGGTGATTTCTTTTAGCCATATTTCACAAAAAAAAAACTCATTTGTACTTGCAGTGAATGTATTTAATTATAATTCCATCCTTCCTTTTATTGTAACCTTGAGCTGTGCACAGACTACACACATTTTGCACATGATCACATCGCCTGTATTAGGTTCCTGACATTTGCATATGCATGATCTTTCTACAGAATTGTGTATTCACTGTACTGATTGCAAGTACAATGTGTGTTTGTTATCAGTAGAATGAATACACAATTCATTGTACATTCGCTGTAATTTAATGGCTGTCTACTTAAAATTTTCACTGTTGCTTAAGATTTGCACACCAGTGTGTCTATGCACATATATATATGTGATAATATTCACACACACACACATTATACAAACCATGAAACAAATTTAAACAATTTGTAAAATGAGTAAGGGGCTGAAAAATGTTATAATTAAATAAGGAGATGATGTATACTTCATAGATAAGCTAGTTAAAGTTTCTACAGAGAAAAATAATTTCAATAATAAAAAGTCACAAACATTTAAACAATAAAATGTTAAAATTTAAGAGATATCCAAACACAAAATTTTCAAGGTATAGGTAATTTGTTATATTTTTCAAAACATACAATTGGTTTCGCATAGTTGCATTTTATTAATACTTTTTAATCATCATATTACATTTTTCTGGATATTTTTTAATCAACTATTTTTTTCATTGAATATATATTGGTCATGACTATATTTTAAACTAGCTTGAAATTTAGGTGTTTATGAATTTCACAAAAATTATCTATTACCAAAGAACTCTAATATGATTAAATATACAAATATAGTAGAAAGCAAACATTTTTGAATGAATAAATGGTGATAATTAAATTTATAAATAACTATTGAACACTAAAAAAATTATACTGATAATTTTATGATGAAATATTCTGCAATAATTTCATAGTTTTATATTGTGTGCTCTTGATAACATTACTATTTAATGATATCAAGCAAGAAATTGCGAATTTAAGTATATGAATACAAAAATTATATAATTTTAAATAGGTATTTGTGAAGCATCAAGATATACAGCATTAATACTTTGTCTTAAAATTTAAAATCACTTTTAGCAGACAGCAAGAGCTGCATAGCTAATTGTTATCAAGAAACTTTAAATTCTTAAAATACAATAGTTTGAAAATGAGGGAAATGTGTCCATGACACAAGTAAAAAATATGTGTCCCCCCACTTCAAATAGTTTAATATAATTTTAAAAATTTATTGCATCAACTTATATATTAGGTTAGAGTTTGGTAAAAACTTTAAACCTGATAAGGAAAATATTTACATAAAATTTAACAATTCTTAGAGTCAGTGATCATAAAAAGTTTTGATTGTTATCCAAGAATCAAATATTCAAAGAATCCATTGATATTTCTAGAACATTAATTAAATGTGTTAAAATAAAAAATCAAATGATCTTGAATTTAATAAATTGACACTGATTTTAAATGTAATAGAAAAATTCTCTTACAGTATTTGTTTCTTCTTGATAGTGGGGCATTTTATCAATTCAAACTTTAGAACCACAAATTTGTATTAAAGGGGAAAAAAAGTGTTAATCAAACATTTGCTTAAAGCAATCAGGTCAAAGTTAGCTACTAGTTACATTTTTATACCATTATAAATTGTTCAATTATTTTTGTAAAACAATCATGAGAAAATTAATGAGGTATTAATCAGATAGGTAAATGAAATGCAAAAGCTAACTAACTATATGAACTAATATTAAAAAATTTAATTAATGAATTCAAAATGAAGTCCATAACGAAAAATGTAAGAATAAATCTTGATTAATATACTGCAAAAAAATTGCTAATATAAACATGAATGCAAACTATCATTCAATTGCATTTGTGATCAAATTAATCCGAAATTTTTAACAGTTAAAAATATGGTAATAATTTTTAAAAGCAATTTTAAATATAAATAGAAGCAAATGCAAATTTAAAACACGTAAATAAGAACTGCGATCATCTTTTATTAATGCATACAAAATATTTGTTACAAAATAGTGTTAAATATTTTGGTACTTTTAACAGTATGCTTCAGCCATCGAGCAATTGTTTCGTTTTGAATTGTGAAGCCAAATTAACAAGAGTTTACTTAAATTTCTTCACTTCATTCGCATGTACCTCTCACAAAGATCTTAAAAATTTCATTAAAATTGAAGGACAGATTCGTATAGATTAATGGAAAAATGAATAAAGACTTTATTTGTTCACTCATAGATGGCGCAAACATCGAGGATTTTGAGTGTATTTTGAATTATAAGGAGAATTTATTGAAATAATTTACATACCTATTCTAAAATAAATTTTAAAAAGTAAATGAGTACTAGTTAGATTTATTGAAAAAATTTCAATTAAGTTTTAATTCATAATAGTTTAATTAATAATTCTCTTAACAGGGTTCATATACGGTGATAAATATGTTTAAATGAAAAAACAAGTGTTTTCGTAGATTAGTAACACATTTGCAAAAAGTTAACAGGATTTTCATTTAACATGAGAACTAGAATTTTATACAAAACTTGTTTCTAACATTTTATGACTTGAACTGCTGCATTATTTTGTATTTTTTAATTGCATATTAGTCATGAATGAAAATCATATACTCATATTGAACTGTTTTGAATGTTTATTCGTATGCATCTGAAATGTATTTATGATCATGATGAAATACTGACATCCCCACTTACAACTACTCTTCAAGTTTCTACACCACACCAGTGGAAAACAATTTAGCTATTATTACTTATTACGAATAATGCATAGATTAAATAATCAGTTGTAGTTTTCATTGAAGTTTTTCAATTGAATTAAAACAAAGATCACCAACCTTTTTCTTACACAATTATTTTTTAAGAAGTATATTTTCTTCCTAAACTCAAATTTTTCTTTCATGCGTAACTCAGTGGTCATTTATTGTATACAAAAGCTAATTACAATTAGATTAGGACATACTATTTAAAGTAATAATACCTGGCAACTAGGATTTACAGCTTTAAGCACTACAGCAATTTAAAGTAGATTCCGCATTATTGGTAACATCTAAGCCTCAGATGAATATCGTACTCACATACTCATTTTTCTTTATAATGTATAGCCCACAGTATAATTATAATGTTAACAATTGTACGTGAAACACTTAAAGATAACATTTTGACTACGGAAATGAACAAAAAATGTATAAAAAAATAGTCCATTAAGTTTATTTTATTATTTTTGTGCTATTTTGTACCGTCTTGTAAATTTATCATATGTCCCCTTTAAAATTTTGGAATATTATACATCTTTCGAGACTCGCAATGATTCAACCTGCATTCCGTGGGAAACCCTGATTTAGGTTGTTAGTTTGCATTTAATCGAAATGTTATGTAAAAATATATTACTAAAATGTTTAAAATGTGTAACATTTATCAGCTACAAAGGGAAAATAAATATTGTAATAAAAAAAGTATTCCTAATTTTCCGAAACAAAAAAATAATTTTAGCTGAGTTAAAAGCTTAAAAACTCTGATTTTCGTTAATAGATGGCGTTGAATGCCAATCTTAAAACTAATTCGTAGCTTTAATATTCACAATAAATTGAGTATATAGATTAATAAAATTTTCTCATAATTATTCAATTATCTCCCGTAAGCTGCTCAAATTAAAGTAGTTAAATGTACATGAATTTTTATTTAAAATTAGAATAGACATTTTCGAATACTGTATATTTTTATAAACAACGTTATTTAGATATATTACTAGGATAGAATTTATAAATTTGACAGCTTGTTTCTTAAAACCTTAATTTTAAATTAACGATGTTGGTTGTTTAAAAACAAGAATTAGCATTTAAGGTGGATATGATTAATTCGGCAATGACCCAGATTGGCAAAGTGCATGGATTCAATTATCTTTAAAAAAGTTATAACTCAGACAGCTAATCTTATTTAAGATGGGTTTTATTTTTCACATGGGAGGGTATAAAAATTTTCGAACATGTTCATATCTCTTTAACTAATCAAACTTCTCTCAAATTATAAATTTTATAAAATCAAAAATGGAATTGAATAAAACATTCTGAATTAGCTTCTCAATGGTTTCAATAAAAATAATAGAAAAATAAGTGCAGTAAACATATTTTATCAAATGAAATTATCAAAAAACATAAAGAAAATGTAAATATTATTAAATAACTTTTAAATAATAATTATATAGTTAATGATACAGAGCATTTGGTACACAGTGAGAGAAAGAGAATTCTCTTTAGAATACTTAATCTGTCAAAATGCTTAAATCTGTACTTACCGAGAGCAGACTACTTCCTCCGCAGTAATAATTTTTTCCAAAAGGAAAAATTAAGCTGTGTTCATTTTGAGCATACAATATGAATTATTTAAGTATTATATTTCGCTATATATATTAATTTCGTTTACATGAATATCAACTATACATAATTTTATTCGCAATATTATGGAACTAGCATTTATAATAATAGAGAAAATTTCATGCATTGAGATTTTACATATATTTCTGAGAAACTTTATAAGCACATAAATTAAAGCATTGCAATAAAATAATATAAAAGCAAAACAATTAATACAATTTACCCTTCATACAATTACTTCTAATCTCTTTATTTTGTTCTTAAAATACCTATTTACAAGTTATATATGCGTTCATTTCCACCTAATAATAACTTATTAATAAGTATGTAGTCGTATAAATGAATGTTCAGTTAATAAATTTAACATTTTTGTGAAGTAATTTTAATTAACTTTTATTCAAGATTAATTTTAAATCTAAATTAATTAATTTACCTGTCTGATATTTTTTTCTGTAAGTTTATACGCATATTTTTTTCCTATTCTTATATTTTTAGAGAAATTTCACTTTAATATATATCGATTATTTTTAGTGATATATTATCAGAAGGAACTTTCATTTGTACAGATGCTATAAAAATACTCAGTACAAAGCAAAAGCTCCATCTAAACTCTATTTGCAATTTCTTTCTAAATTTATGATTCATTCATTAGGTATGACCGGTGAACTTTAAAAAATCAAATTAGTGCTTCATATATTATTATGTGTGTGTGTATATATATATATATATATATATATATATATATATATATATATATATATATATATATATATATATATATATATATATATATAGAGTTTTATTTTCACTTAGATATATTGTTATGAAGAAATAACTTTTCCAGTGAATTCAATCCTGAGAATGAATGAATGAATAGCATGACTTGGAATTAATATTCATGCTTTAAAGTTTTAGATATAGATAAATAAAATTGAGAGAAAGAAATTATTTTGCCACCTTTATTTTTGCAAAATCGAAAGTTTGGATTTTTTGGTTAAGGAAAAGAGTCACTTTATCATTTTTTGTTCATAAAAACTTATACAAGTTGTAACTATGTCGTAAAATTGATTCTGAAATACAGCATATATCTATTCAAAAGATTAGAGACAAGAATCTAAAAGATGTATGTTGAACAGAATATCAAAAACCTTTTCTAAGGGTTTTAAAAAATTTGCATGATTGCTACATATATAGTAAAATATAATTTCTTTTTTATCTAAATAACTCTTCGTTTAATAAACAGATATGCCAATAAAATTTATAGAAAAATTTTTTAGTAATACACAAAAGTTTTATGCTCACTTAATAAAGCATAAAAATCTAGAATGAATTTAATTTACCTGATTAAAGAATGTGGCTTTATTCACGAAAACATACGTGTCCATATAAGACATACTTCTCTCACTAAATAGATCATTAAATAGATCAAAAAGGAAGAAGAATGTGCAACAGTAAGCTTGATTTCTTTCTTTCTCACTCAGCTATCATTTTTTAATAATAGATATGTTTAATAAAATATTTATTTAATTAACTTTTTATAATGCTATTGAATAGGCAAGACACTAACAAATTCATATATGAAACAGAAAATTCAGTCGCGAAAGGAAAATTATTAAAATGAAGTTCAAATTTAAAAATAAATTTTAAATTACAAAATATAAAAATTGTATTTTAATAAAATAATTTTGAAATTTGACAAAAACTACATATTATTTAATATATATATATATATATATATATATATATATATATATATATATATATATATATATATATATATCTTGAAATAAATTGTGTTTGTGTAGAAAGAACATTATTTCATCATTTTTTCTATAAAAAATATTTCTTGTCATGAGCGAGTAACGTTAACCAACTACAATACCTTTTCAAATTTCCGTAAAAGCGAAAATACATTAGGCCTTAATTAAAGTCTAACAACGTTAGGGATAATTGAGTTTTAAATTGAATTCTTAATCACCCAGTTACTCTCCACAAAATGGGGATGAATATTTAAATTGACAAAAGAAATTGAAGGTTAATTTTTTGTAAATTTGGTTTGGTTTGTTAGTCAGAAAATAGTAACTTTTTGAGAGCTAATTAAACAGTTTTCAGTGGATTCCGAACCTCTAGAAACATCCAAACGCAAGGTGAGATTCAAACCCACGAAATAATGACTCTAAGTCCAGAGCGCTGATCTCTTAGTTTTTCATGAGATAAATAAAAGAAATCTATATTGATCTTTTCAAACACCGAAGAAAACCTAATTTTAATTACCTAAAGAAATAAAGAAAGTATTAAAGCGCGTGGATAAATAAAGAGAATAATTAAATATGAATGACCGAGAGAGATACTAACAACAGAGCAGTTAAAGGGCTAAATTTAGAATAGTAGAAATAAAAAGCTTATGTTCACTAACTTAAGAAGTCATGAAAAAAGTATATTATTTACGTTTCGCAAAAACTCACAATTAAATGCCAAAAATTATTTGAAAATGTGTTTTTATCTAAATTTGAGGATTTGTTAAATGAGATAATATTTTTAGAGTACTACTTACTTAAAATTCGCAGTTTTATTTATTTATACTGATTATCATAACTAAAATTTTGCATATTGTATGAAAAAACGAAAATAATTTGATCTAGATTACATATACAATTTAATTTCAAAAAGACTACGATTGATAAATTATAAAATATTTCAGGAAACATTAATGATGTTACACGCACGCACACACACACACACAACTATTTACTTAAACCTAATTCTTTCAATCAGCAGTTAAAAATATATAGTGTGTATATAAATTAGAAAGTGAACTAATCAAGTTTTCACAAGAAATTTTGTAACATAAATGTAAGCAAACAAATAAATTGATAAAATTAAAACAAATTGGAAGGAAAGTTAAGACACAATTTTAAAGTATTTTTGAAGAAATTTAATTTACACAAAATGAGTATCTAGGAAATAGATTTTCTTAAATTCATGAAATTTTTAATAAATTTAGAATTGTAATTAGATTAAAGTTACAAATAGTTAGAAAAAGTCACATCAAATTCAATTTAGATTCAAAGGGAAAATTCACTTTAGATTCAAAGGGTTTTTGATTTAAAATATTTTCTAGAAAATTTATCATGAATTTATTTATGTCTAATTATAGAAGAAGCCAGTACTTTGCTCATTAATTTGAAATAGAAATGAAAGAATTTTTTCTGAAAAAGACAGTTGATATTTCTGTTTAAATCTGCTAATTATCGAATCAAAAATTATTCTACACTCATTTTAAACGCTTCTTAGAAGTTAATGCTACAAAGACAAAGTTATCTTAAAAAGATTTCAATCAATTTAAATTTGCAACGGATTAATTAAATTATAAATAATCTTGATAGAAAAAAAAATGATAATTTTTTTAATGAAATATATAATAAAAACATATGCTATAAGCAAGCTTTACTTAAATTTCTTTCTAGGATCCACAAAAATGAAATCGACCTATTCGGCTTGCAGTTATTCATAACTTAAATTCAGATTAAAGCAAAAAATTCTAAAAAATTACCGTAGTAAAATATTTCCAAGACTCATTAAAAGGAGTGCAAATATAAAAATTTTAGTTTCGTAGAAATAATAATTTAGAAATCAATTTAATTTTAATATAAATGATTTGTAAATTTTATTTATTTAATGATACATAAACCGTTATATCAGACATAACTTAATTTTACTCATTATATAAATCATTAACTAAAATCGAAGGAAGAAGTACATAAAACAAAATAAAGACTATACTATTCAAATCAATTATCGGTACCTACAAAATTAAGTATTACAGGGAAAGGAAATAACTGTGAAAACATGTATAATATATGGAAAACCATTGTAGTGTAAAATTTACACAACATAATTACTCTAAAATATATATTACAAAGAAACTCACACTTTTGTGATCTCTACAAAAAAGCATAAAATATAAAAATTTTACTTACAGTGAAAAAGCAGAAAGAGTGAACAGCGTTAAACTTTTTTTTCCTACGTCAGGAATTGGCCGCATCGGTCATCTTCCTTCTAGCAGCCAAATACAAAGTGGCCTTCATATGATAGCTGTCAAGCATAAGAGAATTAACGTTGTCCAGAGATGGGCAAACGGTCAAAAGACTAAAATTCATTGCCTCTCCTGTGAAACACAGGTGGCAGTCAAGGGAGTTAAAAATTCCAATACGACAAAGATGATCTCGAAGGTAGTCATGTCCACTCTGAATTCTAAAATTTGCACTAAAAATTTGTCGTGGGAGGTCCATAGGAATAGGAGTGTGTATCAGTTTAGACCACACTTTTTCTGTTGCCTTTGCTTTCTTGCATTACAGCGTTAAACTTGAAGCTTCTCCACGAAAGGGGGGGAGTCTTAGAATTCTTCACTTGGCCCAACCAATATTTAGTTACTGGGGTGAAGGGCAGGAGATCACCAAGGGGCCTAACAAGAAAAGTTCACCCCATTTTTCTTCTTATAAATGACTTCGTAGAAAGGAAGAATCACTCAGCGTCAAAACTTGTTGATTCAGAAGCATTTTTTTTTAATTTGAAATTGTCCACCATTTTAAATTTAAATCAATTGTAAAATATTGTTTTTTTATGCAAATTAATTATAACTGTACTTTGGGCATTCTTCACATAAGTTATGTTTTCTAAAGTGCGCTTTTCCAATCTATAGAAATTGAGACATATTTTATTTTTCATTTTCTTAGGTAAGAATTTATAAATTTGATTTATTTTTATTGACTTATTTTATCTTATTCGGAAGGGGCAGATTAATCTCAGTAACGTAACAGCCATTTAAAAATTGCTTGCTTTGTTGCTCTAAACTAATTCTGAGTGCTGCAAAATATGATTTATAGTTTTAAGAAATATGAATGAAACAAATAAGTAGAATGGAAATTTTACAAGCATTTTAGTTCTACTTTATACAAAGTTGTCATTCTTGTCAAAAATGTGTTTCACTGGCTTACTTTAGTTTTATAACTATATAATATAAATATAAACCAATAACAAATTTTCAAAAATTATTGTTATTTTGATAGTATAAACTTTAAAAAAATTTTTATGAAAGAAGTACATAAATGCTATTTATTTACACATTACATAAATCGAAGCAGTTTTATGCAATAAATTTTATCTATTACACTAAATATCATGAAAGAAGAAATTCAAAAACGTAAAAATTTATTTAAATTAGAGTTAAAAATTTAAAAAAAAGTGGGATTAAATTATTTCAATACATTTCTTACTATCTTTGCTGATTGAAGATGTTAAATGCAATTAAGCTCCTCTTACCATTACTTTAAACCATGTTCAAGAGACGAAGTCTCATCCGAATTGGCACTACCCTCTCTGTAATGCACCAGTGGGGGGGAGACATTAAAATTATGGAATTTTTTGATACCGTGTAGTGGATAACATAACGGTAGAAGGCACTAGTAAGAAAATTTAATATCCGCCCCGCATTTCCTTTCGGGAAGGTTTTTGTATATAGTGTGTCTCATTCTCATGTCGTAGCGGAGGAAATCCGGAAAACTCCCAAGCACCCACTTCTACAGATTTGCATGATTAGGGCAGAAGCGCAACATCCATCTCCAAGTGTTCAGCAGTGGCTGGGATCGGACCCGGAACTTTACTTTCCAAAGAGTGTTGTTGTACCACTATGTCACGGTGAGGCCGAGCTACAGATTTTTTTTTTACAATGTAGCACCTTTCCTTTTTAGCGTGATGGTCTTCAGCTGAGTAAGGTATCAAACCCATAACCTTCAGGATACCAGACAGGCATCCTCACTCATAATCCTATAACGGCACAATAAAAAGGTAAGTTATAAAATAAAACTTATTCACAAATTTTTATGATTCGTTATTACCTTTAATTACTAATATACATGAGCTCCAGTGGCTCAGTAGCGTCACGCATCTTCCCGTAAGCTCAGCAAAGTGAAGCATCATTTGCCGCGGGCAGTGGCTGGGAGGGTGACCACGGTATACACTCCTTCACTGGGTTGCTGGAACTCCGTGGGTTGGGGACGTGTCCACGTTAATCTGTGACGTCCAAAGTCCTTCCGCTGGTGTGGCGTGGATGTGGAGAGGAGGGTGCCAACTCAGGTGTGGCTTCATCACCTGACCGTGGTTCAAAATTACGAGGCACCTTAAAAGAGCAAAGTCATACTTTCACCTTCGTGGTGCTCTGATCCAAGCGAAAGACGCTCTCTTTGACTTAATTCGCACTGCCAAGGCATAGCGAGCTTGGTTTGTCCAAGTGTCATAGGAAAACAATAACTAATATTCATATTGAATATAGCAACTACTCCATATTATGTGTATTACACATACTGTTTGTAAAATTAGGACCGCAAAGTGGGCTTTTACATGAGGTTTTAATACGTAATTCAAGAATTTGCTTGCATAGATAATTTTTTATTTCAAAAGGATAAATTCAATCATTTCAGCATTTCTGCATAAAGTTTTGGATTAATTTACGAGCATTCATTTCACATGATTTTATGAACAATTATTTCAGTATTTCCACGTGAAGTTTCACATGATAATACGGGCCGTTTTTTTCAATTAGAAAGGAAAACTAATCGTCAAATTTTTAATAAAAATAATTAAAAAAAATTGTAGATCTAAAATGAATCAACAATCGTTTGTAAAAGTATTCAATATAGAGAAATCTATAAGAATGTTGATTAAAAAAAAATAAACAAGTAAGAAGGAATTTGAATGTAAAACCTATATATTACATAAATTAAAAAAATGTGTGTATTATACTTTTTATTACAAATGAGGTAAAAAATAGTGTTATTCCAAAAGTAAAAACTATTAGGATTTATTGTTAGTACTATTAAGTAAGACATGTAGTAAAAAATTAAAAAAAATTTTGTCTTAAATTTATTGCATTTTCTTTTATTATAAAAATAGAAGAATATAAATTTTATTATTTGCATAAAATATTTACAAAATTTTTTTATAAATTTGAATGGCTTGATATTACTATTAAGATATTAATAAAAGTTATATTGGATGACTAAGTTTGCACAAAGAGCGATAATCTCGAAACGAAATACATAATAAATGCATTCTAATTTATTTTTTGCAAGTGAAAATATGTAATACTGTAAGTATAATTTTATCATTACTACATGATATCAGTGATGAATTGGATGCCAAATTAAAAAGAAATTTGCTTTTTATTTTGTTATTTTCACATAAACATCTTTTATGTAATTGCTTGACTTAAAGCGGAATCAAAATATTAAAAAAGAAGGGAAAACATTCTTATAGCATTTAGAAATAATTTTGAAAATTATTTATTGTTTTTTTCAAGACTTAATTTTTAAAAAAATAATTTAAATAAAAATAATTAAAAAAGTGTTTTCTTCCACACACACTATAAAAATGTAAATATTTAAAAATAATATTTTAATTTCAAAAGCTAACCATTCATATCAATATCCTTAAATAAAAACCACCGTATTTTGATACTTTCGAAAAATGTGTGTACCACAAAAGTATAACGAAAAAAATAAAAAATTTCAGATATTCAATAAAATTATTTTATGAACGAAACTGGTTTTTCATTTCTTTTCTTTTTTTTCTGTAAGCAAAAAGGGAATAAATAAATACATAATTGAAACGCATTATGCGAGATAGGGGGACCAAACTTGTTGGCGACTTTTGAAGAAGGCGGGGAGAACCATGAAACCGGAATTTTATCCCGTCAAAGGTCCATGTCCCCTCTTCGAGCCTCATAAAATTTACGCCTTATTGTAACCACTCAAGGTAACTATGCACCTGCATCAAAAGAGTCAGGAGGGAGGGGTAGTGAAAAAAAAAGTTGGTCGGTGTTCTTTTTCATGTATACCAAAACTCATAGAAAATTTACTTCAAAGTCTCGATGGAAACTAAACCATTAAGAGACAACTATTCGTTTGAGAATTTTATGCTATCGCAAATTCAAATTTATCGAAGCTTAAAAAGAACACTACATTTTCTGTTTTATGGTACAGGGTTTTTTTATCAATTTTATTTTTTAATCAAAAGCTACGATATGTTTTTCCGAATGAAAAATTATGAAAAACGAAAAGGTATAGATATTTAAAATAAAATTAATAAAATGTAGAATGCTAACCCTACAAAGTTTGTGAATTATTTGTGCACATAAAAATCTATCGTAAAAAAAAAAAGTTTTTGATTACTAATTTTTTGAAGAAATGAAATGAAGAACTCATTGTATTTAAATTAACTTTTTGAAATTGCAATCCTCATAGAAAGTTCCATGTCTCGAAAAAACCTCATAAAATTTACCTAATCTGAGATAAAAGCGAACGCATCCTATTCGAATGTTCAGATTAAACAAATCAGCATTAAGATTAATTAAAGATATTCAGATAAATACAATGATTAAAATCGATGCTTTTATCTGTAAAGTTCTTTTCTTGTTTCAAGGCTACACAAAAAGCAAGCTTATTATAATATTATTTTATTCTATCGAAAATTTTCCGAAAAATCTTAAAACATAAATTGATTTAGTGTAAAAGGAAATAAAACTTCTTATTCATTGAGGTGAAAGATATGTTTTTTAATTTTTTCCGATATATAGTATATCCTGATTAGTTTTACCAGAACTTGTGAGAAATCTAAATAAACTTTATGAATTATAAATAAAATATAATTTTTATGAACATTTTTTCGCACAGTTTAGTGATTAAAATAGTTTAAAAATATCTTCCTGTTTTTTTTAAATACGGTATTTCAAAAAATGGTTTATTTTGTCAGTGGTCTAATTATGTATGAGCTGATCAATTCCATGTAGAGATAATTGATTTAAGTTCATTTGTTTTAAATTGCCTCAACATGTCTTCATATCTTTTATTTTTATAGCGTAATTTACTTTTTATTTTATATTTTTTTGTTTCAATCTAGAGTACGCAAATTTTGTACGATCTGTTTAGTTGAATTAAACCTGCATGACTAATGACCTGACAACCGAGCCAGTTATAAATTGATTTTTATAAATTTATTGAAATGGTATAAAAACATTAATTTTTAAAAAAAATTGAGAAGATATTCATACATGAGTACACAATAAGAACCTTTATACAGTAATGCTATGTAATTACATATTAATTAATATTCCGTGAGACTGAGGCTACAGTAAATAAAATTATGATATTAAAGCTAAATAACCGCTAAAATTATGCTTTATGAACATTAAAGTAATAAAATGACGTAAGTTGCTCAGCAAACAATTTTTGAATATATAACATTCTTGATTAAAATTTGAATTAAATTGTTTAATCATCTTTTAATTAAGGATTCATTAAAATGCATATAATTGAATTGCATTCGAAATATAAATGTGAAAGCTACGTCATTTGGTGAGCTTATTTTCTCACACAAACCTTGTATTTTCATGTGACAGCTCCTTACCGTAGTTCTGCCTACAACTCTAAAAGTTTTAATTACTATTCAAATTATTGGAACTGATTTTAATTTTTAGTCTGGATCCCTTGTCTCACAAATGTATCTTCATTATAGTTCTTCAAATTATAAATAGATTTGAATTTAAAATATAGTTATTCATCTTGATTACATCACTCATATGAGAAAATTTTAGAAATTCATTTAAAGAGTTTTAAATTTATATATGTACATGGGATTACAAGAGGAAAATTAAGTCCGTCAATTATATGGACATTAAAAAAATGGTATCTTTAATCATTTCCTTGAACATGTCTTCCTGTATCACGAAACAATAAATGTGAGAAAATCTCTTGCCACACATTTTTGAAAACGAGGAAACAAATTGATTCATCATTAAAGCCCAGAGAGCAAAGAATTCTTGCTTATTTGGAAGAGGTAAAGAACCTTTTATTACCAAGGACAGAAAAATTTATTATCATCGTGTAATCAGTAAAGATATATTTCCACCTGTAAGAAGCTTTCTGAAATCGTCCCACATATCTTCCTAGTCATCCATTTCAAGGCCGATAACTGTTTTTTGAATTGAGAAAGAAATTTCAATAACATGTTCATGGCCATTTTTTTAAAGAAGAAATGGGGGGAGGGGGAGGAATGCTCTTAAAATGAAGCGGAACTAGATTTCAGTGTTAATAAGTCTGCCGAGCAATTGCGTAAGACACTTCTTCTCTTGAACAGTTTCAATGCACCTTCGCCACTGACAGGTGATTAACTCCCTCTTAGAACCCCTCGTATTCGCCTTCTAGTGTTATTAAGACAGTTTTTTTGGGTGATTCGGAAGGTTGGGAAAGAGGAAGCACTCTTTTCATTACCAGATTCACTTCCCTTTCATGCTGTGAGGTTTTACTCGTGACTGTGAAACATTTCCAAAACACGTGTGAGCGATGTTGTGAAACAATCCTCACCTGATTTTTTCCTCACGCGTTGAGCGAAGGACAACATAACGGTTTAACAGAGAGGCTAAGTGTAGGATGTCTTAAGCACCTGATCGTTATTCTTAGTGGTTGAGGAAGAATATTACTCAAACTTCTAAAAAATGAAGAAATAAATATGAAATTAAAATTAATGTGGTGATTTATTTACTAATGATGTTTTAGGAAAATAAATAATCTTGAGAATAAGATAGTATGCCTTAAGGTTGAAAAAAAGTCATTCTGAAAATAGATTCACATGAAATATTTGTTATAAAAATAAAATGTAAGCATACTGTTGGCTAAAATGATCATTTTATTCTGTGAACAAATTAAACAATTAGTAAAGATTTTTTTTATTTTATTTTTAGGATTATGAAATAGTCATTCGCAAGTTTTTCAAGTGGCATATGCAACTGAATAATTCTGGCTAAATATATCATTTACTTAATGACTCAAGCAATGATTTTTTTTTTTTTACCATGCGAATATCACCGTTAAAAATTAAAAATAAGGAAAAAATATGTGAAATCTTTTTTTCATAAGAAAATACAGAACATTTCATTCAATAAAAATTCCTTCTATACATTAATATTGATTTCTTCTTCCATTCAGAAAATTTAACTTATAAGAAAGAAAGACGTATGAGAAAGAAATTATTTTTTCAAAAAGATTTTCATTTTTGAAGTAAAAATTTTGTACAGAGCACACGCATATAAAGCAGAAACCTAGAAGTTACAGCTGCATAACGTGTGTAGTGGTATGACCAGTTTTCCTTTCTCCCCCCCAGTAGAAAGTCTAATGTTTGATCTTTATCTCACTTTTCAGCAATAGAAGATGTCGCGTTTTTGTCAGTATGTCTGTCAGACAAGATGCTTTGATAATTTAAATTCTGTGTGTTGTGTATTAGACTGTTTATGGTGAGGCGTCTAGAGCTACGAAATATAAGCTTTAAATTTAAAAAAAAAATATTTTTGTTATCTCAGAAAATATCTTAGGTGTATTTCTTAAAGATTTTAAAAACTATATTATATAAAAAAATTTTATATATAGTCCACGTAATATTGAGATTGAAAACTAAAGTTAAATTTCATGAAACCATCACAGAAACTATTATTTTCACAAAAAGAATATATATATATATATATATATATATATATATATATATATATATATATATATATATATATATATATATATATATATATATATATATATATATATATATATATATATATATATATATATATATCAGTAAAATGTAAGGCATAGGCATACTTTAAAATATTTTCGAATTTTTCACGAGCTTTGTAAAAACATGTATTGACTAATTTAAATAAATTTCATTTATTATATTCCGAGCTTTTTTTTTAATTTTATGAATAATTGAAGTTAAAGTTATAGATTAAACAAAAATTCTGTATTTTAATGCAATTTTTTATTATAGAAAATTTTAATGGAGTTTTTTTTTTTTTTTTGCGTTGGAAAGCAAAATACAATATTTTACATGAGATGGGTACATTTAAAATTTACTAACATAGTTCATCAAATGGGTAATATTTAAAGGTAAATAATATTTTATAACTAATTTAAATCCTTACATTTTAGTCAAAAAAAAAATTCGAAAGAAACAATCAGTAGCCATAATTAATCATAGATATTTTTGGATAACTTCGAATTAATTTCAAAATGACTGTTTCAGCAATATATACATTTAATTCAAATAACCTAATTTTTGGAAAATGCGTCGTCCGTTCTTATTTTACTTTCCTGCATTTTCTATTGAAAAGTTTTGATTTGACAACGAATGTGACTTGAAAATAACGGTATATTTTCTTACAATGAAATACCGTGTATGTATTGCTCATTCATATTTTTTTTTTTACATTTTTTAGTTCATTGAAATACTTTAATTAAAAAATTTAGTCATTTCTAGCCATCCAACAGTTACACAGTTTTGCTTGTAACGTTAAACTTAGATTAAACTTCTATAGAATACTACATTTAACAATTATGATTTTTCTTTCTGATTAATCTTTATAAAATTTAAATTTCGAGTAAATTCCTTAACAAATTATTTTCAGACAGAACAATCAAGAACGATTACGAACTGGGTTATTCCGGTTATTGATACAAATTTAAGTTTCCTTTTACTCTCAAAAAATTCTTGCTTATGTTGTCGCGAGTTTATTTCAAATACTTGAATTCTTTTTATATGGCTAACACAACATAAAATACCAAGAAAATATTTTTTTCATAAAATGGATTTGAATTATGAAATTTGTAATAATCAAAGTTATTTCTTAAATTTTTTTAATTGCATACACATATTAATTCAACACACATGGAATTGAAATTTATAATTGAGATGCGTAAATGAAAATTTACACATATTTTACGAATTTAAATTGAAAAACAAAATTTTAACTGTATTAGCAAATTAAAAAAATGCATTACTAAATCATAATTTTGAAATATTAAATACGTAAAATGTATTACGTAATATATGCTCGATATATTATTATTTCTTTCGAAATTCTTTAATTTAAGAAAGCTGTTTTCCTTCTAGTGCGCAGTTCAAAAGAGGCTCTAGGGGCTTGGTAACAAACACTCGCAGCTGTTTTATCGAGCCGAACTGCATGGCGCCAGTCACCTGAGGTCACGACCTCCGCGGTGAAGAAAGTGACGAGGGTGAAGGTGGAGAGTTCTTTGGTTGATGGTAAACATTTCCCCCCGGGTGATAACGCTGATAGAGCATTTCTTGCAAAATGATAACTGATATTCCTAGTTTGGCTTTTGCAATAACACCGTGGAGTGCAATAAAAAAATAATCAGGAATTAATGACAAGAGAGAAAATTTTATTATCAATTTAAGGCGAATTTCTTCTCATCCACAAAAATGAAAGATTTGAGCATTAAGTATTCAATATTGCTTCATCTTAATTAAATTGAATTATTATAATTAGTAATTAAATTCTTATCATCTTTATTAATCTTAAATTAAACATTGAATTGTGGCCGATACATATTCACTAAAGCAAATCAGTAAAATAATATATATATATTCTACTGTGGTATTGTGTGTACTGTATGATTTTATGTTAACATTTTAAAAACAATTGATTTTTTAATTACTTTTAAAGATAGATTTGAAGGAATTGTTCTCTGGAAAGACAACTTATCAAGACCAATTCAACTGTAAAGAATTTTAAATGTTTAAATTTTATTTTTTCCAAAATTAGAAAAACATTCTTTACCAGATAAAAAATCTGAACAAAAAATATTTCCTCGTCTTTTCATCTCAAATGAATGACTGCAGCAGGACACTTTTTCAGAACATATGCAGGTAAATTTATAAAGCTATTCTTTACAGGTTTAAATTTACGAACAAAAAATTTGATTGATAATTGTTTTCAGGCTTTTAAAACGAAATCAAAGGATTGAATATTCGATATGTGGCAATATAAGTAGGCATTCAGTTATTAGAAATGTAAATTTGATAAAAAAAAGTATATGTAAATAAATGAAACTTGATTTAATGAAATTAAAAATGTATTTTAATTAATAAATTATATTAATAGTAAAGCTTTAAACAGTAGTTTGATTTTCCTTTTATTTTGGTTTCCAGAGATTCTCAATTGTGTAAATTTTTTCACTTAATTAAATAAAAAAAAGTAATTTGTATTGGGTTTGTGAGGAGCGTTTACTAAAAAAAATATTTTTCTCCATTGATGATTAGCTTTTTGAAAATGAATTGCTTTACCGAACATTTTTTACCGTACATTTTTATTTCGTATTCTAATTTACAATTATATAAGCAATTATGTTGAAATCTTTGATTTTTGTTTGATTTATATCAATATTTAAGGAATAATTTTTAATGGTTGAAATATTAATTATAATGGTTGAAATTTTATGTTTTCAATAATGATGTCGTAAAAGCTTGTTTGAGGAATAAAATATAGATCTTAACAACCAATTATATAAATTTGTGTTTACTTTTTCTTCGAAATTAAAAAAATATTGATTGCTATTATATTCACAATGTTGTTTCACAATTGTTAACAATAGTTGAATTAATTGAGGCTTAGTTAACTTAATGTATGAATGTTACAACGCGTACATAAATTAATCAATTACTGACATTACAAAAAATATACATAAATTACGAAAGAAATAGTTGTTCAAGTACTTTTTTTCCAATAATGAAATAAATTTATCAAAAAATGTGACATAAATACGAATATTTTTAATTAGATTTCCTTCAGGGTCAGTTTTGTCAATGTTTAGGGACAGTCTAACGACCAAAGACTGTTGTAAGGTATTTTATTACTTACCACATTAATTGCCTTCAAAAAGGACTCACTTCAACAGACTTGCATGTAGAATTCAGAAGCACATCTATCTCCAGTAGTTTCGCAGTAGCTGGTAACGCACCTAAAATCTTTGCTCTGAAAAGCGCTGTCCTAGCAAAAGCCCGGTCTAATTAGCCCACATGTGGGAAAAAATGACTGTTGAGAGACAAACAGACCAAACCAAACCTATCACACATGGATACGTTGAGCCATATTTTAAGTGTCAATTATTATTTTTTTTTTTCAATTTCAATGTAAAAATGTGTTAAATTAATTCTCAAATCCTCTTTGAATGTATATATTCTCATTCAGAAGCTCAGCCAAATCAAAAGTTTTTCAGAAAAATCTCCTCTGAAGTACTGGCTTGGCTGAATTAGATGATGTGACATCTTATGAAAAAGCGAAATCACCTATTAAACGTAATTTCTGAGTAAGATTGGTCGATCGTAATAATAAGTGAAGAAATGCTGAGAAAAAAAATTGGGTAAATATGACATTTGTAAATATTATTCATCGTCTTTGTTCTCCATGCAATTAAAAATCCATTTTTTTTTTACATTATAATTTTCGCTTTTATTCGATTTCCATTATTCGTTATTACTGATAGCTATTTTATCATTAATTATTGAACACATTTTAAAAATTTACTGTCTATAAATCTAAGAACAAAAATGATGTATGTGTTTTAAGATTAAATAATGTCTAATTTAATGGCACGGAAAGTAAGATAATATATCCAGTTTAAAAAATACTTAATTCCATATGATTACTTTGTTGAAAGAATTAATAAAGACTTGTTGAATATAAAAAGAGAATGAATAGTCTTACTAGTTAGTCAAAAAAAGGCTATATTCTATTCGGAAAAGTGTTTATTTGTGCTTATATCAATGGAATCGCGACAGCATTTAGTACACATTCCATTAATTTCATCGTTCTCTTTTCACATACACGGAATTAAATTAAAAGAAACAATCGTAAATTTGAAATGAATTGTATATATGTACTAATAATCTCAGCATTTTCAGCATACATTGCAATATCATTTAACATTCTGTTTATATTTTCATTATGTGGTTCAACAATTACTAACGAAGTTGTGAAAACATTTTCAGCGAAGAGTATCTCTGAATATTTAATATTCACTTAACTTTTTCCCGAATGTTAGAGTAAGGAAAAACACACAAATAATTTTCGAATTAATTATTTAATTATAATAATTAAAGAATTAATTTTTCCAAAATCAGGATGATTGAAATTTAAGATCTCTGTAATTAAGTACATTTTCATTTTATACAGGAGCAACATCATACAGTGTATAATAATGTATTTAATTATCATAAAATCTGAAAAATATTGGCAAAAGAATTAAAAAATCAAACAACACGAAGTTTTTATCATGTAGTTTTATTTCGTAATTATTCATTGGATATTTATAAAATTATGGATGATTACAAAGCTAATCCAAACCAAATTGAATACATTTTGCAAACGATATTACTAAATAGTTTGTAATACAAGTATAAATTTTTTTCACATGAAATCTTAATTCTTTTGGAATGTACCGCTATTTCAAATCACAAGAAATAGCCATTCCGAATCGGCATATCGTGGATTCGATTTTAATAGATCATTTGAAGAACAGACCCAGGAGCTACGGTATTAAACATTCAACTACCAACACGGATACAGGAGCTGAATAAAAACTACTATTTAAAAAAATTTTAGATCATAATTAAATATCAGTTATTAAACTTTGATATCATATAAAGGATTATTAAAAAATTAAAATTACGCAAGTGGTTAAGTATGCTAAATACAATTATGTAAACTATTCAATGAAACTAATTACTATTGGATTTAATGACCTCAAAATTCTAACAAAAATAATTTAAATAGGATATTGAGGAAATAATATTTCGCAAAGAGCATAGTATGAAACGGAAATGAAAGGAAATAAATTTTTTGAAAAATTAAAACATCTTGTGTTGTACATTTAGCAAAGAGTTTTATATATCATATTTAAAATATTTATTATTGAATTGAAGATAAGTATCAGTAAGTCATCAACCTAATTTAAATAGATATAATAGATTTTTACTGTTAGAAGTTTACATAAAAGTTAAAATAATTCATACAAAATTATTTCCATAAAAAATAAATTTTAAAATTTGTAATAAATAATACTACAAATTCTCAGATCTTTTTAAAAATATTTACAAATAATATATTATATTTAAGGTACTTGGTCTTCGAATTAACTAGCATATTTTACTGAATTGATTTGGCGATATGTGTATTAGAGTAAATGCTTCACCTGGTCATTCTTCAAATCATTCCGAAGGCCGACAGGTATTAAATTTGCATGCTATTTAAGCTTAAGTGTGAATAAACACAAGATTAGACCAGACGGGAGCTTTCTAAAACACTTTCTTATATAATCATAGTATTTAAATTAGAGTTACCATATTATTTAATGGTGTCATTATTGACCTTCAAAGTCACGTTTGTCTTACTTTTTCTTTCCTTCTTTCTTTCTTTCTTTTTTTCTTTCTTTCTCGTTTGAAAACCGTAACACTCCACTTACGAATTCAATCATAGCTGATTTTACAAAGAGGGAAATAAATGTCTTTGGAAATTGAAATAAGAAACAAAGAGATGTTGTGGTTGTGGAATTGATTTCTGTATAATTTATTTTCTTTTATCATGCATTTCTCTTTTTCTTAATTAATTCACTTAAAAATATATAACTAAATTGTAAAATTATGAGTTAACAGCTCCAATGTAGACACAAAACAATAAACTACAAAATTTATTTCGATAATATTTAGTACCGTAGGTTATTAAAATCGCCACAGAAATGAATAAATTTTTCATTTAAAAGCTTATAACATTGCGCGATTCTGTAAAAAATTCCTTATAAAAGTATAATTTTATAAATTAATGAACAATTAAAGACTTTTGCTTTGCATCTGAATTAGACAGTATTTTCTCCAGTAGGCTTAATATCAAACGAACACTCAAGTAACCAAATTTTAAAAATAATTGCCTGCAAACAGTTTCAAAGAATCATACTACTTTATATTTCGATAATTAGTTTTTTAGATAAAGAAGCACAATATTAGAGAATCTTTTATTTTATAAAAAAGCTTCCAAAATAGATTCCAAATCAAATTACATTATCCACTTAATTTTATCATAAAAAAAATTTATAAAATGGCTAATGAAGTTATATATAAAGGGTTATGAATTAGTTCATGAAGGTTTCTGAAACTACTGCATAGTATGTTCATGCTTTACAATTTAAACGATTTTAACACGAAAGCTCATCTTGACCTAGTGGTAAAACGACGCTCTTCAGAGACAAGGTCCCGGGTTCGATGCATGCCTCTGTCGAAGAACAGGGGATGAATGTTGTGCTTCTATCATCTGCCTTCCTAACTGTCGGAGGGCGCTTGGGAGTTTTCCGTGTTTTCTTCTTTGTGACACGTGAATGTGTACCACAACCTGTCAAAAGAACTTTCAAAAGAATATTTACGCGGTGAACATTAAAATTACCTTAGAACAGACTTAGTCCGTTAGACTCTCCACTGTGCGGTGTGAAATATTAGCATGACAATAATATACAAACTTGAAAGTACCCTTTGTTAATACCAGTATGCAGACTAGTTAGCAGAAATTATTTATGATAAGTGGTAAGCAAAGTTGATAGGATACACGATGAAGAGTATCCTAGTTCCAACAAATGTGGCCATGATTAATTTAACCTTATCATGGAATTGCTATCTCTTTCTTTTCTACAATTATATGTGAGCTACTGTTTTATTGTCTTGTGCCTGCTAGGCAGGCAATATGGAATGTGTTGCTCCACTTTTCCAACTGAACCGTAATTTGGTGTGGAGTACGACTTTCTCAGTACACACGACATAAGTACTCGTTTATAGGAGTAGTCAACCATTTACAACCCATTTATACAAGGAAAGGACAAATACAGGAGAGAGAGAAAATACATTCAAGCCCTAACCAGTATTCGATACCAAAACCTTCCTATCCGAAGTCAGGCATGTTGACCACTAGGTAGGGTGGGTTGCCTGTAAACTACTAAAAATTACAATTAAAATGGGATATGAAAACAATGCTTCGCACTTTAAGAGTATTTTTTAAAATTCTTTTATCAGTAATCAGGAAAATGTAAGCTTCTTTTTAATATAGAACAATTTCAATTATCTGAAATTTTAATAAAAAAAAGTAAATAAAATTTTTTGCGTTGCTCTTGCAATTGAATACAAATTCTGAAAGTATTCTGGCAAGAAGTGTATAGTTATAAATTTTTCGAGAAGAAAAGAAAGTATGAACAAAAATTACTCTTAAAGTTATATAAATCAAATCAGAAAAATATTAAAAGGTTAAATTTCTTTAAAATATATACTTGAGTAATTAAAGCATTAATCAACAATCCTAAATAAACCAAAATTTTTATTTTATATCAAAAATGTCAAATGTCAAATCGCTACTTTAAATGTACATTAAGAAATGACATTGTTTTACGATAACACTTACACATTTTATTTAAGTTTAGAAAATTTTTGCGTAATTTTCTTTATCGTATATATTATATTATATATATATATATATATATATATATATATATATATATATATATATATATATATATATATATATATATATATATATATATATATATATATATTAAAGCTAAATTTTTATGAGATTCATATAATAGATGAAATCTTCTTAGATAAATACAATCTTTTTAATGGAAATTTAAAGGCATCACCTATTTTCTATTTTACACGCACACCAATGAATGTGGGACTTGCATGTTTGAGAACTGCATACTCAAATACTCAAAAAGTTGTTCAGATATGTTTTTATATTTTGTAAACACCAAAGCATTAGTCATCACATAAAAACTTTTTAAATATGTAGAAGATTGAATACATATTTTACAATAAATTAGAAACTTAATATCAATATTTTTTTATATTACCTTTCGCATGGATAACAACCTTTTTGGGCATCGACTCTGTTTCCAGGATGCATTTTTGTCTAGAAAACATCATGCATTGACAATCCACATTTTAGATCTTGTAAAGTAGATAAAAAGGAAAATACTTTCGAGTGGGTTTTTCCATCATATCACACTTTCTTTTTGGGATTACGATCTGGTTTCTGAGGTGGCCAAGGAAGGTGTTGGAAGTCAAACTGTTGTTTAGCGAATCAGTGTTGAGCATTTCTGACACTATGACTAGTTACATTATCGTCTATGAAGTATCCGTTGTCATCAAAGTAAAATGCCACCATTGCAGGATGTACGTGATATACAAGTATATCTATATATCCCAGGGTGTTTGTTTACTCTCGAAGAACAGTATGGCATTTCTTCCATACCTGTAAAACTTGCCTCATATATCCCCACCAGATCCTTGACAGTGCAAGAAGGAAAGATAAATGTCTTAGTATAGGTCTAACCTAATTCGACCTTCATCTGTGCAAAATAAGGTATAGTATGATTCAGCCAACCACATTACCCATTTCCAATCCTGATACGTCCAGTGTCTTCTTTCCCAACATCACTGCAAACGAAATTTTGCATTTGAACTGAAATGAGTGATTTTCTCATAGGCACCCGAGTATGCATTCCTATCCTCTGCAATTCTCTGCGCATGATTCTAGATGAAATCAGTTGAGAAGAGCTTTGGCTTCTGTCATTCAAAACAGAGTAGATTCCTTATTCTGCCGTACAATTCGTTGAAGACTACGCGATTATTTTCTAGAAACCACTGGAACCGCATTTATGACTTATAAACAAGAACATTGGGTTCTTGTTTCATCTTTTGAATACTTTTGATATGGCAACTTTTGTTAATACAGTGAGATTTGTTGTCTTCGAAATCGAGGTCCCTGCAAAACGGGCACCAACAATAAGAACGTTTTGAAAAGGTGAAAGGTGTGTTGTTTCCCCTTTTTACTTCTTTCTTAGTGAAAAGCAGTCTTACTTTTTACTTATGCTAGCATTTTATCCTTGTATAACTCACCTCATAAAAAAATTGTATACTACATCCTTAGTAAGCATTCAAATGAAAATCTCAAACGTTTCTAGTTTATTGGCCAGTGCTTACGACTTACTTACGAAAGATAACTTACGACTTATGTATAGATAACTTACGACTAATTGTACGAGATAACTTATATATTTCCTATATAAATAAATTTGTGAACATGTTTTCTTAAAGCATGATGAAATACTTCACACTTCATGATTCTTACTTTGACTAGGAATTCTTGTTAAGGAATAAACATCTTAAAAACTAAGAATGGAAATTAAAAAAGCTGTTCTTTTTACATTGTAAAATAGGATTGAATACAAAAATTAATTTTTATGATATAGTAATAAAAATGAAAAGAAATAGAATGTGAAATATGAATATTATTGTAATAAATTTTATTAATTTTAAAAATAGGAATAAATTTTTGTGAAAATTTGGTAACCATGAAACCAAAACCTTCTTAGCCAAAATTTGATCCTTCTTTAAATTCCGTCCTTAAATTTTGTCTCAAAAATTGTTTCTCTTTTACAGCGTAACTCAGATTTTATGAAATTTATGTGACATGTCTTAAAGACACCACATGCAGAGTAAAAATATCCAATAATAAACCTGAACCCATGAAAGATCTTAGCACGTGTAAGAGTATTTTACTTTGTTAAATCAATTAATCTTGGACGGATTTTGATTATAAAATGAAAACATTTTCTCATGCGAAAATAGCTTAGACACGTGGAGAAAATTAACTTAATCACTTGTAATTATGAGACGATATCTTAGACAAATATTTAATCTTTCCAAAGCGAGATTTAGTTAGAAGGCCAAAGGAAAAAAGTCAGTGAACTTCTAGCTGGTAATACTCTTCAAGGTTTTCTCTTCTTATATAAAAGGTGGAAAAGGGTTGAGAAAGAAAAACATGTCTTCTCGATTTATCTTTCATTGCATTCGAATTTTAAGTAGTCTCTTCTTTATTTTGAATAAAACAAGGTCAGAGTGATAAAGTGATAATATTTTATAGATATTTTTAATGTACTTATCGGGTGGGATTTCTAATATTTCGAGTAATTTAAGCAGTTAAGTAAAAATCTTCTTTAGCATTAAATTTTATTCAAGGTCTATTTGTCTGCGTACTTCCTTTTACAGTTTTAATAATTATTTTATTTTACACTGATAGTCTTCCTTTTAATCAAGATCAATGAGCAAAAGGCCTACATTTTACAGTAGTTTTTTTTCATCTTTTTATCTTTAATCTTTTTATTTTTCAACTTTTTACTTATAGAGCATAAATTTCAAAAGTCATTCAATAAAAAGATCTCCATTTTTTAGTTACTATTCTTATAAAAATCTGTTAAAAGTCTTTCAAACACTTAAGTATATAAAAAAATTGGATATGAAGCAAACTCATCAAAGTGCATTTTTGTATTGAAGTGCTATACTCTCTTTTTATAGTTTAGTTTTCCCTGATTTTCTAAAATTGATAAATTTTGACTCATGTTTTTTTATGAAAGCATGTATTGTATTAAGGATTTGTAGTAAACATTTTTATAAATTTAATACATTTATTGAGATAATTCCTTCATTTTTCACTTTTGCTTCTTATAGGCAAATATTTTTATGTTATCTTCATTATTATAGAACACAGTTATAAATTTTTACACCTCAGAGAGAACATTTTTTCGTGAATAAACATGGAAGTCATTAGTATAGAATAATTAGTAATAAGAATTGCTATTTGAAAATAATAGAATAAATATAAGTGGAGAAAAAAATGTTATAATTTGAAAGAAAAATACAGAATTATACAGCTTTTAAGAAATTTTTCTAATAATGTCATTTTTTCTAATAATTTACATTCTATTTTTAATAACTTTAAAATGATATTTTTTAACATTTTAAGAACTAAAAATGTTCACGCAATTCGAATTTAAATGTTTGATTTGAAGCGATCCTTCACACACATAAAATATTATTTTAACAAAAATCACTTTATAATGAAAGATTTTTATTTTAAGTAACTTATTTCTTTTAAGTCTGAAATATTATTAACATGATATAAGTGAATTAGTCCTATTTTGATTCTTTTTTATTATTCATAAATTATTTTGAAACTTGCCTCATACCGCTGACAGTAGTATCCTATAAGCGAATCGAAGGATATCGAAAAAAACTGCACACACACCCGGCGTAATTATTCATTTCATAATACCAATCACTTGAGCATAAATTGCTTTCACTGTTCGACATAACTAAATAAGCATGTCAAGCTTAAGTACTTATGATGGTTGTTATATACACTTATAAAAGAATTGAAAAAAAAAGAGAGTTACGATGAAAGAGAAATTATGTTTCATTTTTGAATCACATAATATTTTCATGTTTTCTCTATTCATATATAAATATTGAATGAATTTAATAACTGTATAAAAATGAAATTGTTAAAATATTAAAACTCATAAATTCTGTACCGAATAGTTCTTTTTGTACATGAATATTAATGTATTACGCACTTATTGGTGGTTAAAAACCAAATAAAACAGAATTGCTTATTAATTATAATGTTTATTAATTAAAATAATGTTTATTAACTATAATCTAATTCTATAAGTTAATGTAAATCAATGATGATTATCTAATATAATAACAATTAACCTAATAATTTATTTGCTTGTCATCAATAACCTATTTATATGCTTATATATACCTATTTGAATTCTAAATTATAAAATGTTACACTTTACAAATATTTAACAGCTGTTGGAAATAAATAGGAATAATTACGAGAAAAGGAAAAAAAATATTCATGTTTTAAATATATATATATATATATATATATATATATATATATATATATATATATATATATATATATATATATATATATATATATATATATATGTTTAAAACATTTTCTATAGAACAATATTAGCAAATTTCGATAACGCATTACATATAGCATAAGCTATTTGTATGACATAGAACTTATATTTACAGTTGATTCATATGCATGAGAGATCACAAACCTAAACTAAACTCCGAGGCACGACAGCCCACGTGGGCCAAGGCTACAGTCCCATAACTGTTTTCATGACCGAGGGTCCTGTGGTGCGAGCATATGTCCCAGTTAGGTGGTAAGCCTAACGTGAGATCCTGTGTTTAGTTCCCAAGCATGGTTGGTACTCAGTATATCGACCCACTGAAGGGATAAAAGGCTGAGTCGACCTTGCCCAGCCAGACCTTGAGGATCGAACCTGTGCTTTGGGAACGTAAAACGCTGCCACTAAGCCACCGTGCTTCCCGTGATCACAAAGTTATTGATGATAAGAAAGCTTCAAGAGCATAAGTGGCAATTTGATAATGAAGATTTTAAAGTAATTCCTCGCAGTCATTTATTCTCTTAACGTCTTGTCATATAAATGTGACTAGGTACATAACAGTATGCATTAAATTATATAAATATTTTTGGTTATACTCTTAATCCCATACTGCATGGGTTTGTATGGTTTTTAAGGTATCAGCTAGAAAAATTATTTTCGCAGTTCTCCCAGAAATGCTCATGTCAAATAGAAAAAATATATATTTTCATATAATATAGACACACAGAAATTATTCTTACATTTGTCACATCAAATAATAAACGCACGCGATTATTACTTTATTTTACAAACTTTGGATTCCAGTTAAAAGTGCGTAAAATTAGTCATTCAGAGAGAGAGAAAGGAATGATCTCTACACATAGTGCTATAAAATGCAAAGGATCACAGATAGGAAAAATTAACAATTAATGTGTAACCGATGATTTGGGAGGAATAATGTAAAATTGTTAGGAAAGTTTATAGATTTATTTATTTTAAGAATACATTGATAAATTAAATTATGCAATAAATGTTTAATTGATTAAGAGCATAATCAACTAAAATTTAATAAAAGTTATGGAATGTTGAAAATGACGAATCATTCTATAGCTTTTACGCAACTCGCCTGTAAAATAAGAATACAACTTAATATCAAAATTATGAAAATTTTACATAAAGATATGTAATTTTTATAAAAATGCCGGTCTCATACCTGCGTCAAGTTTTGGTAGAAGATTGCAGGCAACAAAATACACAATTTAATCACAGATCAAGTAAACATAAATAAATACAATTATTAAAATATATTATAGTCAAAATAATAGAAACATTTTGTTTATTCAAGTAAACTCAATCGCCCAACTTTTCTAGTGGTCAGTGTGTCTGACTGCGGATAGGGAGGTCCTGGGTTCGAATCTCGGTTTGGTCATGGATGTACTTTCACTCTTTCTCTCTCCTATCTTTGTCCTTTCCCAGTATGAATTGTTGTGAACGGTTGCCTACCCTATAAACGGGTACCTATGGTATGTGTGTACTGAGGAAGTCGGACTCCACACCAAAATATGGTTCAGCTGGGAAAGTGGAGCAGCGCACCCCATAATGCCAGCCTAGCTGGTATACGACAACAACAAGTAAAACTCAATATATTAGCTAAAAGTTCTAGGTAATTTTTCATAAGTATATTGATGAAAAGCAAGTAAATTATTTTAATATTTTATAGAAGGTTGATTGATTGGTTCTTTCAAGTTCAGGTGGAAATTGATAAATGAAAAGTGTAAATGCATGTTTGCTTGACATGGGAAAATATCATTTATTATATAAGGAAAACAATTTTTTTGGTCGCAGTGATGAAGGCGATATATTAGTTCAAGGAAATAAGGTGATTAGGTTACTCGCACGTGGTTCCAGATTCTGTGCCCCTGACCTGACTTACAGATATTCATTGTGTTAATATGTCGCCTATAAGACTCTTGCCTATATATGTCAATAAATAAACTCAAAGTTATCAAAAAACTTTATGTAGCATTCTGGGAAAATCCAAAAAACAAATCTGTCATTACCAAATAAAAAAGGATGTGCCCACTTGACTTAGGAAGTAAACATAAACAACTTCAATTTTCTGTGACCTATTGAACTATTTAGCCCCCATGGCAATTTCTTTTGAAGAATTTCTCACTAGAAGTATATACATTCTGATAATTTTTAGTAATAAAATGAAAAGGATAAAATATAATTTTTTGTGATAAATAATTACTAAATAGATTATAAGGAATCCCTTTCAGTAATAACCAACTGTTGACTCGTGAATTCATATTGCAGCTGTTGACATGTGACAACAGAATTTTCAAAAATGGGGGTAAGAATTCGCTGAAGGAGTCTCTAAGTAAAATGTTTTGCAGTAAGAGTAAGTAATTCAGCTATTAAAGCATAACAGTTTCAGAAGAAAAAAAAATTCGTAAGTCTTTAAAAGCATTTCAATCTGATAAAAATAAAATATTGAAATAGAGAGAATTTCATCGATATCTATCTCGACTCAGTGAATCACATACAGCACCGATTCTGCTGTAATATAATTCACGTAATTAAAGTCAACTGCAGAGAGAGAGAGAGAGTTATAGCTTATATATAAAAGTATAAAGAAAATCTATATACAATTCCTAATTTTTCTGCCCGAGCAAAAATCATAAGGACTTTATAATAAATGGATTTTTGATAACAAAAACATGAAAAATTAAAACCTTAGATAAAAGAATAGTTTCAGTTACTTTTGAGAAATATTAATTCATTATAAATTTTTTGTGAGTTATTCATCACGTGCGTTCAATCAATAAACAAGCATGTCTTCGAAATTGATGGATCAAACTGGAACTAATATTTTATAATATTAATAGCGAAAATATATGCAAAAGTAATAACTCAAGAAGTTACCAAGGTAAAGATTTTCTTTTTAAATATATTTTTTTGCTTCATTTGGTTGCATTGGCAAGCTCCCCTGTAGCTGACCATCAGTTGGGTTCCACCAGTTAGATTGAAGCAGCCGGGGGAGGTTCTTCGTAATTTTGAAGCAAGGAGCAAGCAGAAGACCCTTAATACTTGGTCTGCCACTTCCAGAGGTATTAATTCAGTTGAAGGACACTGCAACCACGGCCTATTTAACGTTCCCCAGCGATCTTCAGTGAATTACGATGGATCATCGGTTAACCCGGGATTCGAACGCACCACCTTCCAATAATGATAACGATGTCCTAATCAACAAGGCCACCATGGCCACTGCTTTGTTTGGTATAATATTGAAAATATAGCTGAAAATTTTCTGAAGAAACATTTCCTTTTATTTAAATAACTTGATTTTTCAGTCAAGTACTGAACATGTTTTACTTATGTATAGGTTCAGAAAAGGCGAAGATCCTTTGAAATAAATAGAGAATTATATTGTAGAGATGCTCTAGTTGTATTATATTATTTCTCGCAAAATACACGTATTGATATTTATCACACATTGAATACATACTCTTTTTATTTCACATGTGTATGCGCGTATGAGTGCAGATAAAGTCGATCGAACCGATGCTCTATAAGCATGATTTTTAAAAGAAAAATTCATTTCGCATCAATGTTAGAATTCTATCCATTTAAATGTTTTCTTCTTCATTCAAGATTTTAAGTCAGAAAGCGATCGAACACATTTAGAAAACCAAAAAAAAGGGTGTAATATTGTATAGATACTAATATAGTAAAACTCGTCCTGAAAAAATTACATATATATATATATATATATATATATATATATATATATATATATATATATATATATATATATATATATATATATATATATGTGTGTGTGTGTGTGTGTGTGTGTGTGCGTGCGTGCGTGCGTGTGTCTGTTCAGTTGGAATACATTACAAATTATTAAAATGGTGAATTCATCTTTATACATTTGAATGTATGATTCTAACTGTGTTCTCTTTATATCACTTTAAATCTTTTCTAAAAATATTGGAGAAATGAAGAGTCAATCACAAAAACTTCTGCTACTTAATCATTTGCTTATAGAACAGAATACGCATTAATAAAACTATTGTGAAAAATAGCCTTGTGCAATGCCAACACTTGTTCTGTAGAATAAAGCAAAAACCATCACATCCTGTTGAACACGAGGCAAAACTTAAACACTGATAATAATTCATATGATAAATGAAGCTTCATTTTAATAAAAAAAAAAGATAATGCATGCCCGTTATCACATTTAAAATAAGCTAAGTGGTTATAAAAATAGATATCAAATTAAGAAAAAAAAATAATGCAATTTTATTTGTAAAAAGAATGTGATTCATTTCTTTTATCTATCTTTCGCACGTGGGAGAACTTCGTGTTTTAAATATTCAGAAAAATAATACACCAATAATATATAGATTATTGGCGTATAATTTTTTCCAACTTCCAATACGTAGATATGTCTAATATAAATCCTGATATATCTACGTATTGGAAACTGGCTCTTTGAAGGGTTGTGTCAGGAAAGAGAAGATTGCATATCAAGGTCCAACTACCTGTCGGTCATATTTTTTCTACTTTTTGATAAAGAAGCTTTTAAATTAAAAATTACATAAATTTGCAGTAAAATGATATACTTAAGATATGTTTAAGCTGTTATTAGTGAAAACTGAGTTTTACTAAAAGAAAAAGTTTGTTAAATGGCTTGAACTATGCTTGTGCGTTGGACCTTACCAATTTTATTCCCACAGGCAGGAGAAATAATCGTATTAGAATAGTATAAATCTTTATAGGAATTACGTTTTTGGTCATAATAGTAAAAATACGGATTTTTATAGTACATAAATAATTCAGTTAATTTAAAGCATTCTGTTATGCTTCGCAATTTAATTGATCAAAAATTTTCTCTTTTTATTCTCTTTTACTTCATATATCATCATATAAATAAATAAAAGATACAAATATTACAGTTGAACCACAGATAAATTAATCGAAAATATTTAAAGTAAACATGCAAAAATTCCCTTTGGAAAGAATACTCTGTCCCGGCTCATAGAATAATATGTAATTTACACAGTTCAGCTCTAATTATTTTCTCAATTAAATATTAACATACATATTATTATTTTATATAATACTTATATACACATATTTTTCCTTTTAAAATGTGTATTTTTTTCAATATGAGCTTACCATTAGCTATATAATTAAAATTTGAGTTTTTTTGATGTATAAAAGCTTTTTTCTCTTTGAAAAAATAATACATTTTCTTTAAAATTTTTATTTTGGGTTTATTAGAAAAAGAACGCAAACAAATTTATATTTTAACAAAAATTATGTATAAACTTGGAATCAAAAATAGACATTGTGTCCTATTAACCAAATTTTAAAAAAATGTCAGGATAACAATAAACGTTTTTATTTTCTCTAGTTTAATTTAGCTGCTTGAGAGGTGTTTTTAAATTAATATGAGATGGAAAGGGGGAAGTATTTTACACCGTTTAGTAGTATTTCCGATATTTTTTTAATGAAGGCCAAAAAACTTTTAAAGAAAAGTCAAAATTAAATTTTTTCAAATTTTAAAGAGCTTGGGAGGTTTCTTATCATTTTTTTAAAGAAAGTAAATTTCTTGCGTGAGAATATTCACGTGCGAGAATCACACATTAAAAAAAGTCAGAGTTAAGAATAATCTACTATGCTTACCACATTAGCTTTGTACTACCATATTCTATACTCTCTACTGAGATAAGTTTATAACTAGTCACTTTAGGGGCAAAAATCGCAACGTAAAAAATTTCTACTAAAATCAGTGTTTTTTAAGGTACAATTATATTGGATTTTGTGCAACTGAACACTGCATTTTCAACCAATCAAAAAATACATGGTGTCTGACCAACTTATTAAGTATGAGTATCAGAAGTTTACTAAGGTAAGTCTGAAGAAGTACTTAATAAATTTATACATAAGTGATTCAGATGTTTAAAGATAATTCCGTTAAGAGCGAAAATTCCACCCCAAAAGAAAACGGAGAATCACTAAAATATTACGGCATTGAAAAAGATAATGTGTATATATGATGTAACTATATAAATTTATTTTTTTTAAATACTCTCATATTTTAGGAAATTAATAGTAAACAAAACGAAAAAAA
This sequence comes from Latrodectus hesperus, assembly GCA_037975125.1. Classification (NCBI taxonomy): domain Eukaryota; kingdom Metazoa; phylum Arthropoda; class Arachnida; order Araneae; family Theridiidae; genus Latrodectus; species Latrodectus hesperus. The sequence goes on from CM075853.1 coordinate 89,279,088, forward strand.
GAATTCCTGGTGTAATTTTGAAACACAATATTTATAATACATTGTAAATGTATAAGGTCATGAAATGTATGTATACTGTTATATCGTGAATATATTATGTAAACATTCATAACAGGAAATATGTATGGAATTTTTTTTTTTGCCGAAAATAAAACACACATTTGGGCTTTATATTTTGGTGGGGGAGCCAGTGCACAACTTTTAATAAATATAAGATGGGTATTTTATTGGAATCTTTATCTTCTAAAAACTACGTTGAAATGGCTGGAATATTTAAGCTTTTGACCATAGATAGAAAAATCTGGTTTAATGACATCTTTCAAATTCAAGGTTGTTTGCTGCAAAGCGAAGAGTTGATCAAGAAAAGTGAATGACAGCATCAAGGGCAACATGTGGAGTCTTTTGTTTAGACAGATAAAGTTTAGAGAGACAATCTTTATACAATAAAAATGTGCTAATTAATCTACATTTTTATAGTAGCTTAAAAATTAGCATATTCATGATCGAAAATGGAAGTATAACGAATTCTTAACAGAAAAAACTTTCTCAAATAACAAATTCTAGAAATTTTAAGCGAAATAAAAACAAATTTTTTTAATTGATTTGAATCAATTTATATAGATAAAATTAACTCGAATAATTTAAGGACCGAATTCAATTTATTTTGTTTGAAAAAAAACTAATGAAAACTCATTAAAAAGTATTTAGCTGAATTAAATATTGGAAAATGCTTCAGTCTTATAAAATTAAATAGAAAAAATAGAACTCCCACAGGCTTTGAAAAAGTGTTTTTACATGATACGTTTCAATAATTTTTAATGAAAAGAAAAATAAAAAAATATATTTAATTCATTTTAGTGTGTTTTTAGATATTAAATTGGCTCGAACAAACGTACGTGTTTACTTTATTTTGCTGGAAATGTATATATATAGTTATTATAAAAACTCACCTAATATTGCGAAATCTCTTTTCTTTTTTTTTTCTTTTCTTTTTTTTAAGATTAGAGAAGATTATTAACCCGTGGCTCGATGAAAGCATTTTAGTGATCTCACATATGAATTTGCGGATATATCAGGAAACATTTCCTTAAAATCTTTATGTTGTAAATACTTTTTAAAAATATTAAGTATAAACTTCTTGATATGTTTAATATTATTTTGAAATAAAATTTTCTGAAAACGACGAATTTTGAAAATTTCCCTTCATTTTAAATAATTTTAAAAATAAAAAAAATCGACTATTCATAAAATCTAAGAAATATTCCCAAAAATGTGTAGATTCTTATCCTAACAGATTTGCAACAAATGACACACTTTTACCAATATTTAGCAAAAAGTGAACTTGAGCATGATTCTACAGTAAAAGGGAGAGAAAAATATAAATGAAGGGAAATAAATCGATTACTTGTAGTGTAGCAAGCAGTTATTAAAGAAACAGATGGTTGTAAACATAATTGTTTGGTTGGTGATAAGTAGAGAGAAAGAGATTTTGTACAGCTGATTTTAATCTAGATCATTCACACTCATTTTGCTTTTTGATATTTAGATACTTCTAAGGTCTTTGAAAGAGTGCACTGTTGCACATTGGAATAACACAGAGTTAAAGTGCAATTTTCCAAAACAAAAAAAAAAAAAAAAAAAAACAGATCAAGCAATTGCTTTATTTGCAACAGGAGTATAGATATGGTGAAAGAATACAACATTAAGTGATATATCACTAAGCACAGTGGTAAATATTCTACATTAGAATGTCAATTTTAAAATGATGATTGAATTAAAATCGAAACTCAAAGCTAAATTGTTAGGTCTTTTACACTACAGCGAATGAAGAATCTAAAAATTGTGTAGTTTTTAGATTCTTCATTCGAAAAAAAAAAGTGTGTTAACTTCATGATAGTAGAACAAATCGAAAAGTTTAGATAATCCTTTGCTGATGGAGAATTTGTAAAAGAATTCTGTGGGTCAAACATCCGAATATTGGCTAATCTAGTGCATCGATAGAGACGCGTTGAGGATCTCGTAACCAATATATTAAAATCTAAAAGCAAAATAATTAAGCTTCATTCTGCAGCAATAGAGGGATTCAGCAAATATTACACTAGTAATCATTTTTCTAGGGTGTAGATAGATTTTACAGCAGTAGAGACATTGTGTGTGTGTGAAAAGCGTCATTGCATATAAAGGTACTGTTTGTGGAAAATATTTGCATTCGAGTCTGTCACTAACTTTAGATAAATTTGAATTTTTGAGAGTTCAGCAACATATTAAAGAAAAAATAGGAGTAATTACTTTACTCAAATTTGATGTCTCAAAGCAAGGGGAAATAATATGAGATGACTTTCCCCCAAACATTGCAAAAAATATTTTTGAAATTGAAAACATGATGGCTATTGTTAAAATTACTAGTTTCATCCGGTCCGAAGAGCTTAATCACAGTTAGCTTCAACTGTTTGAGTGATTTGGAAGCTGCACATAGTGAAGTGTTTTACCCGATTGAGCCAAGAAAATACACTTCAGGGCTTGTTTTCTTTGAAGCTCATTAATTCATGAAATCTAAATAGAAATCTATTCACGAGTTCGTTGATGAGAACTGTGGTTGAGGAATTTTACATTCCTTGTGTTATTACAGTTCATCTGAATGATTTGTACAAACATTTTTTTGAAAAGATATATATATATATATATATATATATATATATATATATATATATATATATATATATATATATATATATATATATATATATTTGTTCACAATCTTCATGAGTATGTGGAAGTTTTTGAGACAAATTAATTTTATAAAAACATCAGTTACTAAATGAAAATTCTATTCAATTTCAAAGATGATTCATGATACATAACCATAATGAAAATCTGTGATACGTGATGTTGATGAGTTTAAAGAAACAGGTTTTCATTTATAACCACCATGGGAACTGTAGAATTTTAAATTTCTAGGACAATTTAAATGGCATAATTTTTAAAAAAGAGTTAAAACCACAAAGAAGCAAAAAATAAATAATAAAATTTTATAATGTCGGCAAAAAACTAACATCTTTTGTGCAAAAATGATACACTTGAAAAAATCAAGCGATTTCTAGTACTCGATGAGTGTTCTATTATTAACTCGTTTACGATACTAAATCTATATTTTAGTATTTAATTAAATGAAAAATATTTAATTACGATTATATTGAGTTCACTGTGAGATTTTTAAAATTTTATTTCAATTTTTTTAGATTGAATGAGTTTTAGGTAGTACACGAGTTGAAATCTACTACGTTTGAATGCAATTTCTCTCAATATTTTTAGGTAAAGAAGGATCTCCTAAAAATTGTGTAATACTAGAGACAATTAAATATTGCTTATAAGAAGCTTATTGGTATAAGTGTGTGTGATAATGTATGTAATAATAAATTTTTAATGTATTATTACTAATACTAAATTTCTAGTTTTAGTAATAAAATTAATTTTTTTAAATTTTCAAATTATCAGTTTCCATTATAATTTATTTTGAATCAAATTTTAAAAAAATAACTTTTTATTAGTATTAATTTATAATCTTTAAGAAAACTGTGAATCACCCAATGAAATTGAATAATTTTTTTTTTGAGCTTGCAGATATAGAGCAAAAATTTGTTATATTTAAAAATAGAAATTCAATATATATCCGAATCTGATTCATTGAAATTATAGAGCTAATTGGGAAAATTGCTTTAAATCAATTTTGCTGCCAGTATTTTTTATTATATTTAAAATGTTTCAAATGATAATTTTCAGATACAAATAAAACTCGATTTTTTAATTAATTAAAAAAATCGAGTTTTATTTGTCTCTGAAATTATTTATATATGTTGTTGTTGTTACTCATGACACTTGGACTAAAAAAGCTCACTATGCCTTGGCTAATGCGAATTTAAGTCATTAGGGTGCGTCTTTCGTTTAATCAGAGCACCACAAAGGTGAAAGTACGTCTTTGCTCTTCAAATCCTCTGATATATGGCACCACCAGAGGAACCACTCCCACAATTTTGACATTGATCTGAAGGGGAGGAAATTTTCTCCAGACCATTGTACCCATGGTAGACTGCGAAACGACCGACCACAGGACTTTCCGATTCCACAGATTTAACGAGTAAGTATATAGCATGTACTCGGTGGGTCTTTGGTAACATTGGGAATCGAACTCCGCCCTTCCGGACGGCAGGCCGATACCCTAACCACTTGGCTACCACGGCCCTATTATTTATATATAAATAATGTTAAGCCCGGTGGCATAAGGCACAGGTCCGAGGTTCGATTCTCGAGCCGGGCTAGGTCAACTCAGCCTTTCATCCTTTCAGTAGATCGATAAGCTGAGTACTAAGCATGCTTGGGAATTATACATTGAAGATTTCGCTTTCGGCTGACCAACTAACTGGGACATAATCTTCGCATTCCAAGGTCCTCAGTCAGAAAAACAGATATGGGCACTGAAAGTCTTGGCCCACATATGGATTAATGTGCCACGGTCTTTTTTTATATAAAAGTCATGTAGATTTAAAATAATCTCTCTACACCCACACATACACACATATAATATGAACAGGAATATAAGGCAGACAGATATATATACATATAAATACCAATTATTTTAAAAACAGTAACTTAGTTGTACAAAAAATCAGCAGTCAGAAAAGGGAACAGAAAAAAGTGAAATAACCTTGGTAATGTGATTTTTTTCTAATGACAAGTAGATAATGGGTTTCGTATAGTGTTTGTTGCAGTAATAATCTTAATATAATATTGTTAATGACCTATCATTATTATAATCTTTCTCTCTCAGTGGCACGATAACCCATAGTGGGGTCCAGGTCTATAGTGCCCATATATGTTTTCATGACCGAGGGGCCTTAGGGTGCACAGCACACGTCTCGGTTAGGTGGTCAAATTAACGCGGAAACCCCAGTGTTTAGTTCCCAAGCATGCTTGTACTTAATTTTATCGATCCACAGAAGGGACGAAAATCTGAGTCAACCTGCCCGAGGATCGAACCTTTGCCTTGAGATCACCAAGAGCTACAACTACACTACCGGACTTCATTATTATAATGTAGTTTCCATTAATTAGTAATTCCAATAGATAAAGTTTTAAAAAATATTACTCCCCAGTTACAAATCTCTTCCCTTGATTAGAAATTAGCGATATTTGACTGTGCTTAACCGTTTTTATATAATGGAAAATCAGACAGATGATATCAAAACTTCAAAATCTTGAACGAATAGTTATCATAGGAAACACTGATTTCACAAGGATGATGAAAAGATTAAATCAAATTGTTTTTCTTCTGAATTCTACCTCAACAGCAATTTAAAGAGCACTGACTTCAGTTTCTCACAAACAGCACTGATTACACCAACAATTGGAAAGGTTATTCTTACTTTCATTGAAAAATTTTAGTTGAAAATTGTGTGTGCTTAACAAGTTTAACACAAGTCCTTTCAAATGGTATCATCAAATGAAACTAGTTCTATTAATGTAAGTCTGTAAACAAATTTATCAAATGTACTTTTATATATTTAAGCAATTTCATTGTTAGTATCAAAGATACATTTACCAGTTGAAACAAATTAAAGAAATTTTAAAAATTGGCTTTTATCGTGAGATAGAACGGAAGCATTTATTCCTTTATTGTCTCTTATTGCTCTCTTTGTTTCCAGATTCATGTCAAAATGTGTTTCTAGGAATTATAAATCATATGTCTTGATGATAAAATTTATTTAATCAAAGCTAACACGTTCACAGTATGATTACTTTGCTATAAATAAATAAAATGTCAAACATGAATTAAAATATCATCTAAGAAAAATGCTTACAAAGTTTTTTTCTTAAATCCCAATAACAACGTACAAAAAATTCGTATAAGATATCCAATATATAGCGTAATTAAAAAAAAAAACACACATTTTTATTTCTCCTGTTTACTTAATAGTGGTGTCAGGTTCATTTAAAAACATACTGGCTAAGATAAGCCACGTTTAACTGGTGATATTTTTTCTTAACATACACGTATATACATTTGATATATATATATATATACACTACTGTCCATTAAAATTGCTTCACCAGTAAGGAATGCAAATAACAGAACGATATTTATTGGACACATACATTATAATGGAAAGAACAAGTGATTAGATTTACAGGAAATTAGGATGTTTAGATTTTGAGAAATCAGTGCCCAGATCAGCCACCTCTGGCTGCAATAACAGCATTTATCCGCCTAGGCATGGAGTCAAACAGAGATTGTATGACATGTACAGGGATCTCAGTCCATGCAGTTTCAACACTATGCCACAGTTCATCGACAGTAGTGGATGGTGTGTGATGGCGTGCCAATCTCTCGGCAACCATTGACCACACGTTCTCAATTGGTGACAGATCAGGAGAACATGCTGGCCAGGTTAACAGTCAAACCTGTTCTGTATCAAGGAAGTTCAGAACAGTACGGGAAACATGCGGTCGTGCATTATCCTGTTAAAACAAAGCATCAGGGAGGCCTCGAAGTTAGGGCAGAGCCACGGGCCTTAATGCATCGGAAATGTAACGGCTGCTGTTTAAAGTGCCGGTAATGCGAACAAGAGGTGATCGAGACGTGTATCCAATGGCACCCCATACCATCACTCCAGCAGATAGGCCAGTATAGCGATGTCCAATGCAAGCTGGCAATGTGCTTTCTCCACGATGCCTCCAAACACGGATGCAGCCATCATGGTCCTGTATACAGAACCGAGATTCATCTGTAAAGATGACGTGATGCCATTCCCGCGTAAAGGTTCGTCGCTGATCACACCATTGAAGGCGCTCCTGTCTCTGACGCAGCGTCAATGGTAGCCGAAGCCATGGTCGCCGTGCAGACAATCCATGCTGCTGCAAACGTCATCGAACTGTGAACGTGAACGCCAGCAGGACTCCTCGTACATAACCCAGGGAGGGTTCTACCAGTTTGTGTGGAGTCTGCTGGAGAGAAAGAAGGAAGCACCAGTAGGGGAGCGCCAACTCTGCCTGTGGTCGCGAGCTCCCAACGCAACAACTCCTCCATTTCTCGACTCAGGGTTCATGACGTGGCTGTACGATCCCTTGTGACCATGCGGATAAGATGTCTGTCTTCTCTGCTGTTAGTGATGGGGGTCGCTGAGATCCTGCATGACGTTCCGTATGATTTTCCTGAACCCATCGATTCCATATTCTGCCTACAGTCATGGGGTCTCGACCGACGCGAGCAGCAATATTGCGGTACGATAAACCGCAATCCCGGTAGGCTATAATCCTTCCTCGATCAAAGTCAGACACGTGCTGATAGGCATTCCTTCTTACACGAGGCATTACAACAACTTTCTTTGCCGAAAACAACGTTGAAACGGAAATTGAGTATGAGAAGTCTGCTGTCAAATTTCTGGTTTTATACACATTGTAGATGTCGCTACTGTCGCCTGCTTTGTATGAATGCGCTGAAAATCTAATCATTTGCATATCACAGCAAGTTCTACCTGTCATGCAAATTTCACGTGTGTGGTGTGCCGCTTTGCTGGTGTAGCAATTTTAATGGCCAGTAGTGTATATATATATATATATATATATATATATATATATATTGTTTTTGAGTTCAGCTATGGCATTTTCTAAATCGGTTAGGTCCCTTTTTAAAAACTAATGATATTTAACCATATTTAACCCAATTGTCACATTTTAAATCACTAATTGTAATAAGGAAGGATAAATGAAATATCAAAAATTACCAAGTATCAGTATTCTGAGATTGGGGTGTGTTAACTCGCAAGTCTTAAGTTTAATCAAATAGAAATCTGTCAACTTTAGCACCATAAAGGGTGTGGGCATGAAGAGATATTTTTAAAGTAATCGAAATCACAAGACGTTTTAGTGTCTCATTCCTGAGGTTTGAAGCTGCACTGAGGAATAGGAATACTATCGACACTTTTACTGAGTCTATGTACAATTTACTTAACCCTAAATGTACGAGAGAAGGGGTGAAATGCAAAATGTCTGAAATGAATAGATTCTGAAATTGATTTCTGATGTATGAAATGATTAGAGCTTACAATTCTGAGATAATTTTATTGCCTGAAACTTTCATGTGTTAATTTTTAAAGAAATCCGTACGCAACTTTATTCCTAAAGTTGTACACCTCACTTGTATGCTTTTAAGCGCATGTGAATATAAAACTAATTTGGTTTTCTCTTATAAATGTGTATTTAGTGGTTTTAGATATTTTAATAAAAATAACAGGATAATCTGGGCTGTTTAGGTTTATATAATAAATAATAAATTTAACCGTTCATAAAGTGTGCTGTTAAAAATTCTTTTACGTAATTATATTATAAATAAAAATATACGTAATTATTATTAATATAATTTAAACCTTTTTTAATGATTTCTGATTAATAAATTTAACTGTAAAAATTTACTTTAACTCCTGTGTGTTAAGCATGTGTGTAGGCCAAAATATTGGAAATTCATTTTACTCTGTTACAATTTAATCATTTCTTTAAATCAAAGATATAATGAAAAATGTTTCTAAGAATGTAGATTATGTAGTTAGTTTTATAATAAAATTACAATTCTTATACATTTTTCAATTGAATAGTTTTTTACTTCTTGGTCAATATAGTGTATAAGATTTTGATGAATTCAGAAACCAATAAAAGTTTAAATATTCTTATTTGCATCTGAATCATGAAATTATTTAGACTCTGATTTACTCATTACACAAAGCTGACTCACTCTGCGAGTATTTAACCACTCTTACAAACCACAGATTATTAAGAAAATTGCTTTTGCAACAGACTGTTTACGTAAAAAAGTTTGCAATCTAAAAAAATTTCCGCCTTTAAATTTTCGATTACATCGCGAACTTCGATCTTATACTTTGGTCAGCAAATATCATAGGATTTCGATGTAATTTCAGCAAATAATAAGAGGTTAAAAACCCTTGTTTGATTTCTGAATCATGAGAACTCAAAGCACATGCATCAGATAAAATATTTATGCTACTTTGCCAGATTGAGAAGCTGTAATCGAATATTTACCAATACTAAGAAAGTGGTAAACAGGAACAATGAACTTTGGTCAAGGCTTTATTCAGTCATGTGTTATGAAAGTATGTAGCTCACTGTTTTCATGTTTAAGACTAATCTAGTAATATTTTTCCTCTTCATATTGCACTGTTTTGTCAGGCTAAGCTCTTTCATATCGATAGTCCAAAGATTAAAACAACCTGCGTATTGTTCAAATTTTTACAGAGCACAAAGATTTATGAATATTTCGATAGTTTGATAAAGATGCATTCATGTTTGTTATTTTAAGCAAAAATAGTTTCATATTCCTTGGATCCGAATCAAAAACTATTTTCGAATCATATGAATCTCCTGAATATATGGTATTTTAACTTAAATGGAATACGAATAAAAATTTACAAAAAGCATGGTTTTAAAAATATATATTGCTTTTCTATGCACTCTATCATAACTGATGAAATATTTAAAAACCATTATTAAGAAAAAAAAAAGGATTTGAAATTTTGAATTAAAATTTTTTCTAGAATTGCTTGATTTAAATACCCTATCCTTATTTTATTGAGCAACTTAGTATACATATATATATATATATATATATATATATATATATATATATATATATATATATATATATATATATGCTCGGATTTAGTAAGATTGAGTTTTTTCACAAAACTCGTCAAAAATTTAGAACATTATGCTGTACTTAAATGATAAATAATTAGGATATTGGATATTTAAATCCTAAAGTTAAGATATATAACCGCTTCAAACAATGCTTATTTTTGTTAGTTTTGTTTGAAAGAAGTTTTCATTTAATTTTTTCTGAATTTTTAACGACATATCTTAAAATAAAAATAACTTTTCTCATAAACTTTTTCTTATGTATTTCTAGGATCAGTCAAATGTGCGTATAATACCACAAAACAGATTTACATGAAGATAAATGTTGTTATATATACTGTACTATAGTAGAAATACTATAGCTAGAACATATCAGAAAATGACGAAATTCCGCAAAAAGAGGAATAGTACAACCTACAATAAGTGATGTTTAATATAACACATGATTTGATGATACATTTATTGGGTTGGCAACTAAGTAATTGCGGATTTCACTCATAGATGGCTTCAGTTGAATTTTTAGGTTTGCAGACGTAGTACAAATGTAAAACACATTTTGTTATTTGATAGTTGGCAATTCAGCTGTCAATCAGTAAAAAAAGTTTTTTGATCGGTTGCGTAGTTTTCGTTTGACGTTCGTTGAAAAATGGAAAATCAAAAGGAACATTTTCGTCATATTTTGCTTTTTTATTTCCGCAAAGGGAAAAACGCATCGCAAGCTCATAAAAAGTTATGTGCTGTTTATGGTGACGAAGCCTTAAAAGAACGGCAGTGTCAAAATTGGTTTGCCAAATTTCGTTCTGGTGATTTTTCACTCAAAGATGAAAAACGCTCTGGTCGTCCAGTTGAAGTTGATGACGACCTAATCAAAGCAATAATCGATTCGGATCGTCACAGTACAACACGTGAGATTGCAGAGAAGCTTCATGTATCACATACATGCATTGAAAATCACTTAAAACACTTTGGCTATGTTCAAAAACTCGATACATGGGTTTCTCACGAACTGAAAGAAACGCATTTAACGCAACGCATTAACAGCTGCGATTTGCTAAAGAAACGTAATGAAAATGATCCATTTTTAAAACGACTGATAACTGGCGATGAAAAATGGGTTGTTTACAACAATATCAAGCGGAAAAGATCGTGGAGCAGGCCAGGTGAACCAACTCAAACAACATCAAAAGAAGGTTTTGTTATCAGTTTGGTGGGATTACAAAGGAATTGTCTACTTTAAACTCTTACCACCCAACCGAATGATCAATTCTGATGTCTACATTGAACAACTAACGAAATTAAACAATGCAGTTGAAGAAAAGCGGCCCGAATGAACAAATCGAAAAAGTATTGTATTCCATCATGACAATCCAAGGACACACACATCTTTGGTCAAAAGTTATTGGAGCGTAGTTGGGATGTTTTTCTACACCCACCATATAGACCTGACCTTGCACCATCTGATTATATTTTGTTTCGATCTTTACAAAACTCCTTGAATGGTAAAAATTTCAATAATAATGATGATGTCAAATCGTACCTGATTCAGTTTTTTGTTAATAAAAACCAGAAGTTTTATGAACGTGGGATTATGATGCTGCCTGAAAGATGGCAAACAGTCTTTGATCAAAATGGGCAATACATTACAGAATAAAGTTATTTAGTTCCATGAAAAAATTGTCTTTGATTTTCTAAAAAAATCCGCAATTACTTAGTTGCCACCCCAATATAGAGTGATTATTCAAAATGCTCAGTAATTTGTTGGGCCACTCTTAGTTTCAATATATTCAGCGACACTTCTAAGTTCAGACTCAGAGAGTGTACGTATGGTTTCCTGGAAAATAGCTATTTTCTCTTAACCAGCAGCATTTCTCTGCTCATTTCTGAACATGGTGCGACTATGCAAACGACGTCCAATCACATCCCAAACATTTTCGATTGATGAGAAATGCGGGGAGATAGATGGTAAAAGCAGCAACCGGATACCTGGTAGAGTATGTTGGCTGATTCACCCAATGTGCTGTCTGGTGTTATCTTGATGATGCTATTATGATGCTGAGTTTTTATTGTTGCACCAGCATGCTTCCCTGTACCTAGCACTGAGTTGGTCTCTACCAGTTAGACAGGAGCAGCCGGGTGGAGCTTCGTGATTTTGAAGCAGGGACCAAGCAGAAGACTCATAATACTTGGCCTGCAACCTCCAGAGGTATCATTTCACTTGGAGAAAATTTCAACCACGACATATTTAACGAACCCCAGCTGCCTTTAGCGAACACAACGGATCTTTCGTTAAGCCAGGATTCAAACTTAGTACCTTCCGATAATGAGAACGACTCCCTAACCAACCGCGGGACCCTTATGATGCTGTGTGATCCATTTGTATGAGTCTCGCATTTATGGATGGATTGTATCTGTCTCGAGGTTTCCCTCACATTTGAATTCGGTGGCAGTCATTGCATGAGTAACAACGCATCTGATCTGAAAACGTTGCACCATGCCATTCCGAAGTCCATGTAGTTCAGTTACCATTGCAAATAAAGGTATCTATGCTCTTGACTTAGTGGCAACCATTTTCATGACCATATCATGAATATTGAACCTCAGATGGCAGTCGGCAAATGATGGTCTTGCTCGACATGGGAGAATTAAGACCATCTTACTTCTGCCCCAAACCGTCAGTGGAAGTGATCAGTGGGATCAACAGCCTAAGCCTTTGTGCGCGTCAGTCCATGCTTGCTGACGCCTAATTAACAGCCGAATGATTAGCGCTCTAGTCATCAGTTCAACAATTCATGGGTTTGAATCTCACTTCGATCTTGAATGTGTATATACCCTTTAAAATGCCCGAAATGCTCTTTAAATGCTTAGGTCTTGGTATAATTATTCCTCGTGTGCAATAAATGATAGTTGAGTGACAAGCGAACAAATAGCAAATCATGCTTGCTGACGACATTTTGACAGTACCAGACGGGTAGAGGCATTATATTGGCAATAGAGAGAGAGTTAGAAAATTGCAAATGCTTATTGAATACTAGTTTTTATTAATAGCAAATATAATTAGAAAATATTAAATATTTAATTTCTTCCATGACTTGTAATATTATGTCTATCATCCTACCAGATATTCACCGCGTTATTCATGCAATCAATACTTATTTATCTGTGTCCATGTTTCCTTTGCTATTTTTTAATATATTATTAAACAATTAAAGTTTTTGTCAGTTAAAAATAATTTTTATAATTTTAGGCTCCGTTAAATTGCATGCAATTTTTGAATAAATGACGCTTTATCTTCATCCAATAAAAAATATATTCGTGATGCATATAATTTTCTGATTTAACATTATTCGTTGCTGTATAATAGCTTTTGTCACATTTTCTTCTCCTGGCAGTTTTTATTTGAATTTCACGAAATTGTGATATGGGTGAAGATAAATACTGTACTCTTTTCTGATTATATATGGAGAATTTCTTAGAATTTCATCCTAGAGAGTTACTATAACTTGTCTAAATAAGTAACTATTATTTAATACCGATATATAGTTTCACTATCCTTTTTATTCTTTGAAAATTAAAAGCCTAATATTTGAAAATTATATTCATGATATAAGTTTCAATAGTTTTGAAACAGTACAGAAAAGTTGAAAAAAATGTTTGGTTAATCTTGTGTTCTATAAGAGCAAACATATTATATATAATGTTGGCCATTAAAATTGCAACATTAGGGAAAAATAATCTAAAAAACGTTTAAATCATATAAAAAAGGAACATGTAAATGATTATCTTTTCACCATATCTGGACAACGCTGGAAGGACCAACGACTTCTGAAATACTGTTTAAAAGTGTTTCATAATGGATTTCTCATTCAGTAATTACTTTGGAGGACAGGAGTTTTATCAGAATATCGTGTTAGTCTTTAAATAATAATAATAAAAAAAACAATTATCATAAGTGACAGGATTCGATAAACGCAGAATCGTTGCCTATCAAGACATTGGATAATTATTTCGTGATATATTGCCTCTCGAAATCCAACGATTTTTATGGAAATAATGGAATCTGGTCCTACTGAGCGACATGCAGGATCTCAATATCCTTCCATGGTTGACACTCGAGAGAAGAGGCGTATCAAGAGGTTAGCCTTACAAAATCGAATCACATTGTGGACCATATAATGGCATTTCTGGGCATAGGCGGCTGCTGTTTCTATTTGTTTAGTACTCCTGTGACCTCCCCAACTGCTGACAAATTTACAGTTTAGCCTTCATGGTTTACTGTTTATGTACTATACATATCTTTTTTACTTGCTTTACTTTATGGTAATGTAATTTTATCGGCCAGCTATAGGTAAATGCATATATATGCATATATAGCTAAAATATTTTATTCTTCTTAATTTAGTTAAACCTTGGTAATTTAATGGCGTGGTATTACTGTCTGAAAGAAAAGATTTATCGTTTTTCTAAATTGGACCTGATTCTGATATTTAAATTCAATAATTTTCTCCAGATTTATTAATTAGAGAAATTTTAAATTTTAATAAATGGGTGTACTTAAGAGTTTTTTAATAGCATTTAGTAATTAAATAATACTAAGAAATTCTTATTTACACCCACTGTACTAATATCATTTTAATAATTAAAATAAATGTAAATTTATTTTCATTTTATTTTAATGTAAAAAATAATTATTTAATAATTAAAACAATTTTAATAATTAAAATTGAAAAAGAAATTATGAAGTACTTAATGGAGAAAACTGAACCTCATATTCAATAAATATTAATGAAGCATCACTGATTCCGAAATAGGGCAGAGAAGGTTTCTTAAGACTTAATTTGTTACTGGAAACTTTTGCAAACCCGCATTAATCCAAAAATGCAATTAGTGAGCATTAAAATGTATTTATGAACCTCTGTAACATGTGGGCCAAGAGTGTTGCAACAGAGGTTGAAAGAAATATTCTAGAAAGACTTAGACAACAAAATCACGGGGATGCGCATCAAAATAAGTCTAATCAATAGTAAACAAAATTACTTCATGACTGACAAGATTCTGATCGAGAAACAAGAGACCTTGAACACTTAGTTAAGAATGAACATTAATCTAAGACTAATCTATGGCGATCATTCCCTCTTCTCGGGAAAAATTTATCATACATCATAAATTTAACGGGGTACTACTGTGTGACCTAAATCAAATAATAGAAGTCAAAGAGATTTTGATTAGATGAATCTCAAGGAAAATGGTTCAAGGGAAAGTGTAGTGTTGGAATCTGATTCGTAGACGACAGATTGATATATCAAAAATACCGAATCACTCATAACTTTCTTCATCTCAGTAAATTGTTCATTGATTTAGATGATCATAAACAACAAACCAATTGAAAATAAATCTTACATTAGATACTTTAAATTCACTTTTTTCTATTATAAAAGAAAAATAAAACATATATTGTCTAATTTACAGTTTTTCAATCTGAGTATGATTTCCAATCTAAAAGATATCTATATACATTCGAAAGTTAAGCTGACATTTAAAATATTTCTATTTCAATACATATTGCGGTAATATCTTAAATAAACATTACATTTACCCTATGCTCTCTCTCTCTCTCTCTGATATTTCTGATATTAACATTAACTAGATTCGCATATTCAATCATTTGCCTACTTTTGGTCCATAAATACAGTGCTATAAAATTAATTAATATGAAATGTATTTAAATGGGAAATGAAAAAACTCTCGAAAATTTTAACTGATGACTATTATCTTGGAATGAATACCATAGGATGACATTTTGAATTAATTTGATTAGAAACTTACATTTTCAGAGATTTAGAACATCATTAATATCAACATGGTTTCCACACACACACACACACACACACACACACACACACACACACACACACACACACACACACACACACACACACACACACACACACACACACACACACACACACACACACACACACACACACACACACACACACACACACACACACACACACACACACACACACACACACACACACACACACACACACACACACACACACACACACACACACACACACACACACACACACACACACACACACACACACACACACACACACACACACACACACACACACACACACACACACACACACACACACACACACACACACACACACACACACACACACACACACACACACACACACACACACACACACACACACACACACACACACACACACACACACACACACACACACACACACACACACACACACACACACACACACACACACACACACACACACACACACACACACACACACACACACACACACACACACACACACACACACACACACACACACACACACACACACACACACACACACACACACACACACACACACACACACACACACACACACACACACACACACACACACACACACACACACACACACACACACACACACACACACACACACACACACACACACACACACACACACACACACACACACACACACACACACACACACACACACACACACACACACACACACATATATATATGTATGTATGTATATATATACCTATATATATATATCTGTAACGTCCTTATAAATTAATATAATTTAATTCCTTATAAAAAATAATTTTCTATATACTTTAAGCAATCAGTAACTATTTTGATATTTCTTTGATTTTTTTACGACTTATTTGTAGAATAAATTCTTCGTTAATAAATTTTATTACATGAAATTAGTAAATTAATATATATGATTGATTATATATATAAAGAACAAATGTTAGATATGTTATTTCCCAATAAAAAGGATTAAAATTTATATGTAATATTAAAAACTGCAGACTGAATATGCGTAAATAAAACATATTTCCACTTGTATCCTAGTTCATTTGTCTTAATATGAAAAGAGACGAAATTCCACAAGTCACTGGCAGGATATTTTTTATATAGGTTGCTTTGATTTATTTTAAATTATAATTTTTTCCATTAAACTACTATTCAGCTTTCAGTTCCTCATATTATTTCCCTTAAATTTTTTTCATACTAATACTCATAAATAAGTATTTTCTACTTCTCAAAAATTTACTATTCCTTTGAGATGTGAGGCAATAATATCAGAAAACATTAGCATGGTTACGTATAAAAATATGAGGTTTTCATATGACTTCACACAAACACATATTTTCTTCCAGTTATGAAAATGTGAAACTAGGAACTGATCGGTATCTAATTTTTTTGTGAAAATAAAAATTCTAAAAATTTAATACAACAGATTTAAAAAGAGCTTCGTATTAAAAAATTAATATATGGAGAAAAATCTATAAGACCATTTTTCATTCCAATTAATTGCTTAATATTAACCACATAACCATGCACGATGATGTGATATTTTCTAACCCTTGTTTGTAGTAGGACTGCACTCTTCTGCATGCAAATTCTCCGGTTCAATCACAGCCGCTAATGAACTAGGGGACATCGGTGTAAAGTTTGTGCTTTTCACATCCCCAATTGTTGCAGTTAGAGTTTGGAATTTTTCTGGCTGAGTACGATCCATTATCTATAGAACATCCGGCTGGAAGGTAATAATAAGTGGTAGATGTTAAAACACATTGCGAGATTTTTCGGCTGCATAGTTATCCATCACACGATGTTAAGGTTCTAAAACTTTTTTATGTCAAAATATTGCATACCAGTTAGAAAAAATAATTGAACATCTGAAATCCTATGTATTCAACAGTTCTCAGCACAAGAAAAAAATTACGTATTTTGAATTTGTAGAATCAATGCAAGCTATGAAATATATAAGCAGTAATTTATATAAATAAAATATATATATATATATATATATATATATATATATATATATATATATATATATATATATATATATATATATATATATATATATATATATATATATACCTGATTACCTACCAATTTTTATCTAGGATGGAGCTGAAAACAGTTTCAGGGTATTGCAGGAAATTTTTATATCAGGATAAATTTATCATTTCTCTGCTTACATTTAAACCTATTTTATTATTTTATTATTTAAGACCTATTTTATTATTTAAAAATATTGCAATTGAAATCGTAACCACCTCTGATTATATATACACTACGGTATAATTAATTTAAATGATATAACATTCCTCTCCGGAATTCTTCTCGCTTCAAGAACAGAGGTATGTGGCTTTTTTTTCCTTTTAAAATTGCCATCAATGTATGGCTGCTGAGAGTAGAGTAAAAATATAAATGGCATCTCGGGTTTCTCTTTCTTTCTATATTCAAAGAGTGTTTATTAAAAAAATTAACTATATTTGCTACTTTTTTTCAAAATCTTATAAATATTAAAGCATATGGGCCATGGCAGCGTATGGTTTTAGGCTTTTACCAATAATCGGCCTATTGAAAGTGCATTGGAGCACAGACGAATTGAGTTTCGAATTCAGTATTTAATAACATCGTAACAAAAGGTTGTTCGAATTCAGGCTCAAGAGTTGCGCACTTTATTCGATTTGTTTTTAGCTGATTTATACGCAACATCACATTTCTTAGCGCAAAGAAAAGTTTCCTAACATGACAATGATGTAAAATGGCTTCGCATTGTGTCCATTAGTTAACGGATTAAGTTCCATGATAATCAAATGAGTGTGAATGATAGTCAAATGATAAGTCCGACTCCTGATTTGATAGCGTCCTCGTCATATTGTGACGCATGCAATCCCTACGAATACTGAATGTTGATAGTCCCTACAAACACAACCCTTTTTGATTAACCAGAAAAGATAAAATGAGATCATTCCTCTATTATTCGGAGTTCCGTAGCCTCAAGTTAGGAATGGTTCAGCAAAGAGGAGAAAGTGGACATACTCCCAAATAGCCAGTAACTATATTGATCTTGATGTTTTATGTCCAAGTCAATTTTACTTATGATTCAATCCACAACCATATAAAGAAACAAAAAAGTGAAACGTGGAAATCTTGTTAACAGTAGAGTTATAAGAATTTACACTTTGAAAAAATTCCAATATTAGTAAAAAATTTTTACTAATGAATTCAATTTTAATGTATTTAAGACTAATGAAAGAAAAACTTTCTGTGGAAAATTGAATAAATAATTCGTATTAAAAAGCCTCATATAGTATAGTCAATAAAAAATAAGGTTAAGGAATATATAATCACATTTTCAGCTACTAAATGTATTGTAGTATCTGTAGCTGTTAAGATACAACGTACAGAATAAAGATTTATACATTTTATAATATTCCTCAAAAGATTAATTAGAAAAAAACCAACTTATTTACTCATCAACTTATTTCAGATATTTTTAAGTATACTATCAAATATTCACCTTTTTCTAAAGTCCTAAGGCACCTTTATATTCACCTACATTACAGTGAAATTTCACAAGTCTATAATAAGTTGGAAAAAAGATCGTGGAAAGGCATTATTTTTTAAAAATGAAATAAAATGATCTTTAAATAAAAATGAATTAAAGAAATTAAAAATTCAGAAAACTTTTAATTGAAATACAATAAAAGAAGAAAAACACATATTTATACCGCAATGAAGTTATATCAAAAATTTTAACTGGGTTACATAATTTTCTCTCTTTAAGTCGCAGTTTTCTATTTTAAATATTCTAGTTGTCGTAAGGACCAGGAAATATCGGGGAATTTAATAAATACGAGTCGAATGTAATAAAAAATTCAGCCTTACTTAAAAAAGATTTGACTCTTGCATATTGCATTTCTTGTTTATTTTTTCCATTGTCTCTTGCATTGCATAAATTTTATACATAAAAATTTATATATATTTCTCTAAAATTATTCTTTGAATCAGATGATCAGAAAATTTGTAAGCCACTGTAGTTATACAATTCATAAGAATAAAGTCTAGCAATCATTAAATTTTAAATGTAATTTCCTTTAAATTTTAAAGTTAAACTAAAGTATTTTATTGAGAAAAACTTTAAAGTCCCTTTGAATTTTCTATTAATCGATGTTCAGAGCAATTTAAAAGTTTTCTGAAGTTTAGTTCAGCTTATAGAAGTACAGTGTTATTTTTATGAGATATATTATAAGATTGATACTTTTAAGTTCAAACCGAAATGTTAAGCTTTGCAGCAGAGTATTGTTAAGATGCTATGAGGAAATACAATTCATAAAAATTTGCTGGATGAAAGATATTTGTTTCAGATTAATCTTATTGATAAAATAGACTAGACATAACTCAGCTTTATCGACTAGACGTTATACCGGCGACATTTGAGAAATTCGTTTAAATAAGAAAAAAAAAGTACTTCACTTTGTTATACAACCAAACATGTGAATGACTGAAAATAATCAAAATTTATACATTTTGCAGCATTTCCTTGTGTTTAGAGATGCTCTTAAGCATTTTTTCTGTTTTGTGTAACAACATCTCTGTTTTATAATACGAATAATTCGTAAGCTTTTACAGCTTTTGGCACTGAAAAAAAGAGATTGTTCTCAAAAGCAGTTGAAATAAAAACTAAGTTTTTGTACGAATATAACTTCCTTTAAAAAAAGGGCACAGTAATTTGCCATGTTCATGTCTAAATAGCATGGTTAAGCCTATGTAATTTGTTGTGGTATTTTATTTAATACATTGTAGAAATATCATTACAGTGACTATGTATTTAGAACAATTTGATTGAAAAAAATACTATCATATTGTGTACTAATTATACTAATATATCTTATCAATAAATGTTTAAAAATGAATGATTTATTTTCAGAAAACACAAGAGCTGCTTACATTAAAATTTTTAATTAAAATTGGGAAATATTTTTACGCGCGTATGCGGTTATGGTACAAGTAAATCTTCCTAAAATTAGGAAATTTTATCCTTTGAAAAATGCCTACATATTAAGTTTTTAGCTTTAATGGTATTGAAAATTGGAAAAGACCTTTTATTTGTGCTAAATATAAGGTTATCTGTGACTAAATCTAAACTAATCCACATCAGCATGCTTTATTTAAGTTAGTTCATAGACAAATTATAAAAACTATGCTTGATAGATTTATTTATCCTCTCATAGTAATCAAATGTAAATTAATTTTGAAATACAAGGGTATCATGGAAATAAAGATATAAATAAATTACTTGATTACTATAATTTGAAGGTCAAAAGGACCACATTATTTTTAAAAAGTAAATTTTTAATATTGTAAATATGCTGTTACTAATCAAAATTACCCGTGAGACTCGGAATGAAAGAAGTAATTTAGGAAAATGATAAGTAAGAAAAACAGTTTGTCTAAACTAGCGCGTGTAATTTATTGAACTAATGTTATCTCTCTATTTATCTTTTTCGTCCATATTCAAATGAAGACAATTCCAGAGATTATCAAGGTCACACGATTCCAAACTTACAGTCTCGTTCCTAAGCAATTTTGCATAAACATTCTCATTCATTAGCAAGTTTGAGGTCATGGTCATAAATACATTCTGTTTTCATGATTCTATCCTTGAACTTGATTGGTAATCGGTTAAAATTAATCATATCATTCTATGAATGAAGAGTGGAGATATTTTTCAGCACTACACAAGCTGAAATATTCACAATATTCAAAACAAAAAGTAGCATACACTCGAATTATTACTACTAATATATTTTATTATTTACATAAATATTAATGTTTGTTTATGCTTTTGAGCTAAAACAACAATATATATAGCGAATTGTATTTCTTAAAACTGTGTTCCTGTTAAAAACATATATCCATTAAATCATAATTATTTTCGAAGTTCGTTATTTTATACATTTACGTCTGCCCAATTAATTTACATTTCAAAACCATTCTCACCATATTTACTAGTTCGTATTGTAATTATAACAACAGTAATAATTTTTAAATTTCTATGTTATTGGGGTCGAGTGTTATGTATGAGCAGCAATAGTCATAGTCAAGTGGAAAGGATCACACAAATTAAAAAAAAAAAAAGAAGAAAATATTGGAAAAGAAAATCCTGTACATATTAAGCAGTGAGTAATTAATAATTTTCCATTTGAAATTAGCTTTTTCAGTTCAGGCTCCTTTCTTTACAAGCTGTGTGCATGGTTAGTTAAGTAGTTACTTTAAACGAGTCACAAAAAGAATTGAAATATTTCAGGGTTTTGATTTTTTCATAAGAGTGGTGACAAGACTGACTTTAAATTAAAGCTTGTAAAATGAATCGCGGATCTAAGAAATATTATTTGATCTTATGGTATCGGGAAAGTTACCTTATCAGTAATCGGGAAAATTACTTTATCAGTTTATTATATGCACATTTATATACATTTCTTTGTTATTTTTATTATAATTATTGAACCAGTCTTTTGATATAATTATCAAATAAGCTGATAATTTAAACTAAACTATTTCGTCTTATCAAAAGGGAACTTAAACTCTTTAAGTTACAATTGAAAGAGAAAAATTTTGTTAATCAAAATTAAAATTGGTTTAATGAATGTGGAAATAACACGAAACACACTGGTTAAAAATGATTTAAATAACATTTTTTTTAAATTTCTAATATTGAATATTATAACAGGTAAAGAAATAAGCTAGAAAAATTATATTCTATAGTTTTTTTAAACTATATTTTATTTCGGAACAATATTTTCATATAACTGCAGTCCTCAATAAAATAATTATAGTACGATTTCATATATTAAAAAAATAATATTTTATTTTATTTTTTTAAATTGTAATGTGAGATATTTTCAAATAACCCAATACAGATCACAAATAAATTGTAGCAATCACATTTATTGAAAATTTTAAATGTAATTTAATGGCGGCTTCACGTTAAGGAATTTGTAATTCATGCTTTCATGATTTTTCTTTTATAGAATAATAAAGTTATTAAAATAAAAATATTAATTAATTATTAAATAATTTTAATTATATAATTGGTATAATTAATTATTAATGTTTAATGCTTATATTGAAATTATATTATTTTAAATTAATTTATTATTAATCTATAAAATTTAATTGTGCTTATCTTTTAATAAGAAACTATAATTTGATTTAAATTTTTGTTCATTTCTTATCGACATAAAGATGAAAAAAATTTTCATTAATTATTTTGTTGCGGAATTTAAGTTCAATATGCTCTGTATATTCTTAGTTTATTTTCTGAATGACTATGAGTTTTATAATAAGTTTCTACTGTTAATTTAATTAAATCAAAGTTTGAAAAAAATTTTGATAAAAATAAATCATAAAACACAATACTACTTTTAATAAAAAATTATCCATTAAAATTCTGACAAAAAGTTATTTTTAATACCTTTCATACTTATTACATAAAACTTACTTTTAAAACAATTTAACATTATTATATAGGAATTATTTCCTATTTTCATAATTTAATTTTATATAAAAAAATTGAGTATACCCACCTGCATAAATATTATAAAAGAATCTGGAGAAGATTTCATGTTCTCTCGTTCATTTAAAGTATAACAGTTCAACTTCATATCATTTACAAATTTTACTTTTTATTAGACTCTTCATTTGATTTGGTCTTTAATATACTAATCAGATTTATAATTTTGAACTTAGAAATGATCGTTCAAAAAACCCAGGAATTAAGTCTGATTAAAAAATAGTTACATAATCGTTACATTCATTTAAAATATTGAACTCTCAATTTTCTCTTTCCAAGAGACCAAGAGCTCTTAAAATAAAAAGTAAATTTTAATTTATAAAATTTTATTATAAAAAAACGTTTGACCGTTAGTGACTAATTCTTCAGTGATAGATAAATTCTTTGATTTCCTTTTGTGGTTCTTCACCCTTTGGTGCCAGCATCAGTTATCGCAGTCTGATATTTATATCTATAACTATTGTGAAAAAAACTGTCAGACATTAATTTACATAATCAAATTAAACAATTTTTAAATTAAAAGTAAATTTTTACAATCAAAAGAAAGAACTTCAGCATTTTACAGCCATTACTCTGACATATTTTAAATTTTAACATTTATTATGTTGTAAAATTTTAAGAGTCACTTATTTTCTTCTCATACTTTACCTAGAATGTGATATGTTAATATTTTTATATAGCTTGTAGGAGTGTTTAAATGTTGTGTACGCTTTATTACTGGTGATAATATATTAAGAAAACGTTATTGTTTATCTTAATTATATAAGTTAAGATAAACAATAACGTTTTCCAAATGTACACGGTTATACAACATGAGACACCTGATAAGGAATACGTTTTTCAAATAAATATTTGGAGTAAATAGAATAAAAGATAATAATAAAAATTATGTCCTAGAGTAACAATAATATATATCGGGTAAAGAATATAAAATGTGATTCATAGAGTGAAACATGGAAGTAAATTGGTTCACATCAAAGATATTCATGCTATATTTAGTAGTTTAAGTTTCCTGTAATCATTTAAAAAATATGAGCTCAAATTAATAAAACGGAAGTATGTCTGCATATACAATAATGCAATTTCAAAGATAACATAGATTTCTGAATTCTTTCTTATGATTTCAGTACAGTATATTAAATTGTCCATTTTCTCCTGAATTGCGCATGTGATAATTATTTTCACATTAGAAAATAAAAATTTTAATTAGTTAAAATAATATGTTTCAATTCAAATAATAAAAATTTTTTACTGCAATATTCACAAGATAACAGAATTCCAAAGATATGAATGTATCTGACTTCGCAGTTTAATAATAGAAGGTCATTAATACTTCTTATTAAAAGAAGTATTGTGAGAGATGAGTTTATTTTATTTATTTTTTTTATAAATATTTGACTAGAAATTTAGGCAATGACGTGATATTGGTTTTCCAGTTACGAATTAAATGAGCTTCAAGGGCAACTTATTCTGTAATTTATGTTATTTACTGAATAGCTCCTAAGCGATGTTTTTCTGAGAAGGTGCTTGCCTGATAATGTGGGAAAAACTGGGATTTCAGAGCTTATCACTCAAGTTCCAAGAATTCTAACTTGGAAAGATATGCTTTTTGGTAGAGAAAACGTGAAGTGTGCAAGTGAGATAGGTAATGGATGATATAAAATTTTACCCTGGCTTCATTAGTTCAGAAATTAGCTCTTTATCTAAATGTTTCGTTAACAGTATTATCAAATCAATCGGAATATAAGTGAGAGAATATTGCTTCAGACAATATATATATATATATATATATATATATATATATATATATATATATATATATATATATATATATATATATATATATATATATATATATATATATATATATATATATATATATATATATATATATATATATATATACAAGGTTCATATAATCTGATATAATAAGTTACATTATTGCTAAAATAATCAGCAATAGAAAAGTTACTCTTGACTTATGGGTAAAGAATGTTCATTTAGGCTAGATGTTACATAAACTACGTATATTATATACCATTTTAATGCCTATGAGTATAAAAATTCAAATTATTTGCTTATCAGAAATAATAAGCTCACACTTAGAAGATCACGTGTACAAAAATTGGTTGATATTTGGCTTTGTGTTGTAAGAAAGTTTTGAAGCTTTTCTTATTTCAGCACAGACAATAAAAATTACTGATTCAAAATGTGAAAAGTAAAGTAAATTATTTGAAATATCTAAAGCTGTGTATGTAGAGTTTAATATTTTTAACTATAAAATATTGTTGTCCGAAAATCTAGTGTTTTATGAATATTTTTGCCTTGTTTGTACTCTAAATGTTTAGAAATACTTTTAAAATGAAATTTATTGTTAATCATTGGTAATTTTAGACCAGATTTTTTTTACCATTTAAAGTAGATTCCGAATCAGTACAAACACCCACGTCCGTAGTAGGATTCACATCTAATAAATGAAAAGCCACAACGATAAATATTGAACTAGCTGAAAATTTTAAGATTAGAAAAATATGGATAAATGTACATTACTAGATGTCAAGCGTGTACTATCACACTAGGTGTAAGAATCAGTTGATAATATATAAATAAAATTTACACAAATAAATGATATAAATTTAAATATAACGTATGGATATAATTTTTGCAATATATTTCCAGCTTTTTAGAACAAGCTTCATAAAGTATGAATGTACTTCAAATAATTCTTAAAACTATCTCTAGAAATCTTAAAATCATAACAAATAGACAATAAAAGTTTGAATTAAATTTATATAAAATTACCTCTTATTATATTTTTAAAATATTATACAAAAATATGTAATGTATTCATTAAAATATATAAATTAAATATCTATTTGTTTAATAATATAAAGTGATATTTTGCAGAATTTAATGAATAGATAAATGTAATCTAGGATATTATATATTATAAAATTCCTCCTCATTCTTCTTGACTATAAAAGTTTCCCTAGTAAGAAGGTATAAGAAAAAAATCTATACATATCTAATATAACAAACATGTTATCATATAACAAGTACAGCTAATGCTAATAGTTCAAAAAATTCCCATGGATTATTTAGCATGAAAATTGGAAAATTGCCAACATACGATAATTAAATAAGTACATTTAATTAAAATCATTTTAAAATTTACATTATTGTTATGTTATGAGATTTTTGAATTAAAAAAATAGTTGAATATTAAAATCACAAATATTGCATACATTAAAAATTTCAACTATTCACTTGTATTAATCGAGCTAACATATCACATTAACTTTTTGAATAAATTTCCTTTCATTAATTAATTACATTTATGAAAGTATAGTAATGAAAATGAATTTACCAGGTATAAAACAGGCACTCCTTCACATTCTATTTCTAAGCAGTTTGTTTATTTTACTACATAATTCATGATATGGGGGGGACTTTAATATTCACTCGATTAAACCATATGATATGTAATATTAGTAAATAAATAAATGAAGAAGGAAACTCTCTTCCGGTTCTCTATTCTGTTTCTACCTACGCTGTAAATTTCGTTAGACTATTTTTTCTACTGATTTATTTAATTCTTTTTAAATTTTTTAGAAAACCAACTATGGTTTAGCGAACTTTTTTGTGAAACAGAATATTTCTATTCACTACAAATATTATTTGAAGGACTAGAAAAATAAAATTTTTTAAAAATGAAAATTATCCGTTTATTTTATTAACTGTAATTCAAAAACTTAAGAAAAGTAATAGAATGTGAAATTTTTTAATTTGAAATAATCTTGCTTCCTGCTGCATTTTATATTTGATATAATCATGTTACATTTTTAATCAAAAAACTTTCGTCGAATGGGAATACTATTTAAATTGTCTGACTTTCTCATCACTTGAAAAGATTGTTAACGAGTAAAGATTGCTTAAGAAGCATTGAATTTAGTACTCAAAATAATATCTTGAAGTTAACTCTAATCAATTTTTTAATTTAAGGAAGGAGCTCATTTCGTGTAAAAATTATCGAATAACACTAACGTAAATAATGGAAATGTAAATATGTTTTTCAATAGTATGTTGAACAGAAAATATACATAAATTGAAGAAATCGAATTTATAACCCACCTTCATAAGAGTAAACAAATGGAAATATTTTCAATTAAATGTAAAAAAATTATATTTTAATTTTTGAAAGAATCTTTATAATGCTAGTATTATTTTACTTTGTTAGCATTTCTCTATTTGCTTATAAGAATATATTATAAGTATCTTTTTGATAAAAGTAAAATTTCCAATTTTGATACAAATAACTTACACAACGATATAAAATGAAATGTAGTTAATATTCCATATATATATATATATATATATATATATATATATATATATATATATATATATATATATATATATATATATATATATATATATATATATATATATTATATATATATATATATATATATATATATATATATATATATATATATATATATATATATATATATATATATATATATATATATATATATATATATATATATATATATATATATATATATATATATATATATAAATTTGAATGCCTCTCTTTCATAAATACGAATAAGATAACAGATAAAATAACTTACATATAAGAAATGTCCTTTAAATGTATGACAGCAAATCATTTAATTA
Organism: Latrodectus hesperus; assembly: GCA_037975125.1. Classification (NCBI taxonomy): domain Eukaryota; kingdom Metazoa; phylum Arthropoda; class Arachnida; order Araneae; family Theridiidae; genus Latrodectus; species Latrodectus hesperus. The sequence goes on from CM075853.1 coordinate 89,306,918, forward strand.
ATTAAATGGTAGATTAAAATGAAATACCTAAATATGTTCACTACAAAATTACAACTTGAATTTGTTCATATCTGAAATTCATGATAAAATTCAGTTACTACTCCTTTGAACCCTTAAACAACGAGTAAAAAACACAAAGTAGCGACCAACTCATATGAATTTTCCTCTTAAAAAGTTGACCTAAATATTTCATATCAGTTGAGTTGTGTGATTATGTCATACTTTTGGTAAGAGGTTTTGTCTAAATATTTACTGTGGAACTCATAAAAGACCTTCACTAATCCTTTTATATTAATAACTACTTTAAGATCTCAAGATTTCAGTTTTTCGTTTGCTTGTATGAGTTTCTTTTGTTTTTAGAGCCTGAAGAAAATCAGTTTTCACTTTATTTTCTTATGTGAAAAGATTTAATATCTAAATGGGGACATGTTTTGCTGTAAGGAAGGATTTACGCAAGTTCGCCTACATTTTATTTTATTTAACGGAAAAAGTGACCAAGGTGGATGAGGTTGTATTTTGGAAATTATTTTTTAGTCTATTTTTCTTTGGGATAAAATAAATCACGAATTTTCATAAAGTGTTATAGTTTAGATTGTGAGACTTTTCTATATTTGTTTCTTTAAGAATATCATTTTTAAACGTGAAGAAAAAAAATTTAAACATTTGTATCATATATTTGTAGTTATATGAAAATAGAGATAAAATTTTTATTTATTGTCATGTACAACAGCAGTACGAAATTTTATATTTTATTGTTATATAAAAAGTGAAACTTTCATAATCTCCTTTAATTTTAAGTTTTATTCTTGAAATACACACATTTCTTCTTTATTTTGATATTTCTAGTAAATACTTTAATTTAAGACTGAAATTGGTATATCGGAGAAAAAAGTGAGAGAAAAGATTTTAATATCAGTCGTATTCAAAAATATATTTTACTGCTAGCTGACCGATGGATGATGGGTTAACGCTCTTGCCTCCAGAGGGTCCCGGGTTTGAATCCCGGCTCAGTCATAGCTGTTACTTTCTTTCTCTGTTCTCTCTGTGTTTTTCTATCCTTTATTCTGTGTTGAAGCATGAATGTGGCCCGTCCTATATAAACGGGTTTGTGGTGGTATGGCACGGGCAACGCTACGCGCCTCCGTGACTTGATTCCCAGGTGCCCGCTGGGTAACGACAAATGAGTAGCAATTTCTGGCTTTGTTGTGGCATAGGGTTCGTCACCCAAGTGCCCACCGTTGGAAAAAAATATTTTGATACTATTGTTTTAAAGAAGCTGTTTTAATTCAATAAATATTTAAAAATATAAAATAAATTATATATATATATATATATATATATATATATATATATATATATATATATATATATATATATATATATATATATATATATATATATATATATATATATATATATATATATATATATATATATATATATCTTTGCAACCTAGCGTTCATAAAATTTTAAAATATCTTTTACTTTCTTTTTTAATTTAATATTATAGAGTTATAATTTAGTATTCTATCAATTTCTGAAAGATTACGCTAAACTATAGAAAACAATTTAAATCAAAAAGCGCTTCCTTTTACAATTGGAGTGTTTTACATTTTTTATAGAAATTAGCTCGTGAATATTATGTGCTTTAAGAAATTAACTATGAAACTTACATTTTTTAAAGTAAACTTTAAAATTACAAATTAGTAAAAAGAAAAAAAAGTCATTATATGTGCATAATTAGCGAATGCTTCAGTAGTGAAATCAAAGAAAAGCAATACATATAAAATAATGCATATTAGAGAAACGGTTGAACGAAAGTTAGCTCTTGTGTTATTTTCTGTACTCTTATGTAGAACGGGTTGTACATTGACAATAAGTTTTTCGTAGTTATTAATTTTCTGTAAAGATAACATGGAAGATAACTATGAAAGAAAGCATTTTCCAGAGGATTTTTTATTGGATGTTTAACTTCAATGTTAATACTTATTAAAGAAACGTACAGCTTAAATGACAGCATCCATCACTAATTTTTAGCTGTTGGACTTCAGTTTCTACATTCTGTTGAAATTTTGTGAATGCTAGGTCAGCTTTCCCACAAAGTTTACTTCCATTAGTGTATCGAACCTACATGGTTTTGATTTTCACTATAGGAAAATCAAATAGTCCATTATAGGAAAACAAAGAGATGGATACTCTTCTGGAAAAGGGAAGAATCTGTTGCAATGGGTAGTTTACCAGTTTATCATTTAAGTAATGATCGCTTACTCTAGAGAATCTAGAAAAGGATTCTTCATATTTATTTGATTTAAAATTTGTATATTATTATTACATATTGTGAGAAGTAACCTGGGATTAATATAAAGAGCATAGCATAATAATTAAGAACATTGTGTCCTGTTACAATTCACAAAAAAAAAAAATTCTGTGAGTTTTAATAATTTGCTTACAGTGGAGATTGCGGAAAAAATTCCTAGCTTATAAATCTGTTTTGTGATATTACTATTAAAACAACTAATGCCGAAGTATTTCAACAGATTTTGTAGAATCGTGGTGACATTTTTCGTACTTATTGGAAACATAAAATATGTTTCTTCCCTTGTGATAATGATCCTCAATTATTTTGTTTTATACACATGAGGAAGTGAATGAATTAATTTGAAGTTCATGCTCGTTTTGTCTTTTAAGTTTTTATAAGTCACTATTGCCTTGCAAATTCTATGGGGAAATTGTGGTATTCAGCTTCGACTGATAAAAAATTAAATTTCAGAATATGCTGTGTAAGAGAGTAAGTGTCTCGGAAAGTTTATTTTGCATAATAATTAATATATCACCTTTAAATGCAATATTAAAACCATTTCCAAACGACTTTAATTTGAGTGATTGCTGTGCTATTTAAAATCCCTGTTTCACAAGAGGATTCCAGAATCTGAACTTTGGGAACAATCTTTTTCCATATTTGTTTCCTGTTGTACGTCATTAAATTTCATCTCAGCTGTGTACGTTGATTTAAAAAAGCTTTAAAAATCTTCTTAGGTACCTCAGATTTCTTCAAAATTTAAATATATTGCTTCATTTTATTTGACGCTAATATTACAAAATTTTAAATGCACTTATTACATAATATTAAATAAGAATTAATTGATTATTGTGTATAATTCCATTGGTCATTAAAATATTATGAGCAAAATGTTCACAAAGAATCAATGTAAAAACGTTACAATTTTGGAAAATTATTGAATATGCTTTAAAAATTTTATATTTTATAAATGTTAAAATTTTACATTTTGAAAATTAAGAGTTTTACTGTAAAACCTAAGAGTTTTATTGTAAAAATTAATGTGAACATTGTAATTTTATTCTGCGTTAAGAATTACACAAAAAAATATTTAAACAAGGCTTAATAATTAGATTAAAGTGAACGATAATTTTATATTTAACTATTTCATTTATTTATGTCCAAAATAATTTTTAATTGCATAAACTCTTCTATTTTTTTCTTAACCAAACGTATGGACTGTTGTCATACTTCTTATTAAAATAAAAAACCAGGCTCCATAGGTTTCATATTAAGAAACAATATTTGCAATTCTGAAATATAAGTTTCAGAAATTTTTAAATTTCAGAAAATAATAAATAAGTTATTTGAGTTTGTGTAATTACATTACTCTAGAGTCACTCTGATATATTAGAAATGCAATCGAAAATGCATCAGTGGTGAACACCGTAATTTAAATTAACATCCAGTAATTCATTTAAAAAATGATGCTATCTTCCTTTACTTCAAACTTTCACACTATTCCCACAAGGTGAGATCATATATTACGATTTTCGGCTTATTTTATTAGTAGGAAATTTATGTCTAAGACTGATTGAAATGTTATGTTCCAGACAACACTATATGAATTTTTATAGTCAGTAATATCTGAAAGATTAAAATTTTATTACTTATTAAGTACATTTTGCTTATAAATTAACTTTATCGTACAGCTAATAATTAAAATATTGTGATTAAAATACAAATCAGAATCTTTATCAATAAATTCTAATAAGCAAAAATGTTTGTAGTAAGCAATAAATTTAAAAAATTAAAAAACAATACAATTAAAAAGTAAAAATGCGCGTATTCACTTTTCAATTTAATGTTTACATGAGAAAAATTTAATTAAATCTCTTATTCTAAAGTAAAATTAATAGAAAACAAAATCTTCCAGCTAAAATTAACAAAAAAAGGTTAAGAGTGAAAATAACAAGACAAGAATGCAAAATAATTCACGATATATTGATAAATATTGGGCTTATATGTAACACTAGAGACAGATAAAGCAGATTTTATTCATTATTCCGATCATCATCATTCATGGCGCGCCAGCCCAGGATGGGCCAAGGCCTTCTGAACAAGTTTCTTCCAGCCACCTTTACTGGCAGCCAAACTCCTCCAATTTTTTGTTCCAAGGACCCTACTGTCTTCTTCGACTGCATCCACCCATCTCAGCTTTGGTCTTCTTCTTACGCTGATGGGTTTTGCAAAAAAAATTTCTCTTTACGTTTTATTGTCCTTCATTCTAATAACATGTCCAACCCAATTAAGACGGCTTACTTTAATGTGATGTACATCGTCTAGCTCCTTGTACATTCGGTAGATTTCTGTATTGTATCTTCTGCGCCAGACACCCTTTTCCTTCGCACCACATTATTTCCATGGTTAGAGCAAAATAATAGTTGACACAAATTGATTGATTGTATTTTTGAAAATTCCCGAATTTTACAATCAAAAACTCGTAGACAATAGTAGAACAAGAAGTCAATATGCTTCCACCAGAAACACAATGCATCTTTAGAATTTCTTCTTCTATTAAAAAAATGGTGTCATTATCGCCTATTTAAGTTACATATTCTTTCTGACTAAACTTATTAAGCGAATCCACACGAAGTTGATAATCAAGCAGGCATCACACATACCACTAGGATTATTAAGTTTCATCATTATACCTCAATAAACTTTAATGTGCACTGGCCTTCGCAGCATAACCATTATCAGATCAATTATTCTTTAAAATCGCTGCTTTGTAGGCGCTATAGTAATGCCTTTTTCACTGTTTTTGAAACAATTTAGTGAACTAAAAATAAAAGAATAATTATCATTTTATTATATAATACATTTTTATTTTTTATTGCATTATATACTTATTTATATTATTGTAAGCACTTTAAATTGTAAGCTCAAATTTCTCTTCCTATTATTTCAGTTTTAAATATGACTAAGCAATCTGAATAATTTGAATTTTACACCTGACTTCAATCATGATAAAGTGTCCGATGTGTGCAAATATTATATGCGATTCATTTTTATTCACATTAAGAATGGATTTTCATGAAATGAGTGTTTTGCAGGGATTAAAAAATTAATGTAAGAATGCTTAGATTAAATACTCAAATATACATATGTATATAATATTTTATATATAACTAACTATAAATCTTCTTGCTCTTTCATTTAAAATACATAAATATATTGAGTGGAGTAAAATATAAATTAAAATTTATATAATTAGCTGTTAAATATAGTTAACATTTGAAAAAAATTCGAAGAAACTGTAACCAAAAGTAGATTTAAATCAGTTAGAGAGACCGGGAAATGTTAAATATGAAATATATATATTGATTTGATTTATTTTTAAAATTCATTAAGCTGATTACTTTCAATGGATGTTAGATTTTTCTAATAGATAACACGTAGCATTATCTTTAAAATTTGATTAAGTTATTCTAATATTTATTCATGCGAGATCATTTTAGATTAGTAATATTTTAGTAATACTAACTTAAAATGATCTCGTACAACAATGATTTATTTTTTTAAGATACTTACGCTTGTAATGAATATCTATTTACTTAATATAATTAAAATGTTTTATTCTCATTATTTTATTATTTATAAGAAATCAAGTTTTTGGATAGTATTTCACTGTTACTTATATCGTGCTATTTTATAACTTGTTTGCTTATGAGTGTCGGAGATATTCAAACAATTGTACAAATCTAAGTTTTTGATGATTTCCAAGATTGTTATATATATAATTACTATCGAATGTTATAGATTATCTTGACTGTTGGTAACTATGCGATTATACTTATATAAAAGCAAAACAAAAAAAGCTTTCTTTTGTTTTTTTCTAATAAAGGCTATTTAAAGATTGTGACGTAGTATTAAAAGGAAGTACTTTGATGAAAAAAATTAAATAAAAAACTAATAGAAACACTTACTTGTCTTTCACATGTGTAACAGACACATTTTTCATTCATTATGTAATAATTTAATTCTTATTGCTTGTTTTATAACATTATTATTATAAAACATGGGAAATTTTCATAAAATTGAAACATTTTTTGCTCTTATTTAATGTCAATATATTGTTAGTTATACACTACACAAAATTTAAAGTCCCAATTTTTAATTTTAAAATTAATTTTGTTTGTGAATACTACAGGAAAATATTCTTCCTTTTGTTGCAGTGTATTTTTGTATTAAACAGTTTAAATATTGCTATAATTTTTTTACAGGTACTGATTTTCAAAAAACTATATATATATATTTTAAATTTTTTATAAACACATAACAATTTTGCTCATAATATAACTATTTTGCTTTACGATATTCATTTAACATAAAAGAAATTTAAAATTCATGCAAAAAATACTTCCATTTTTGTTATTTATTATCAATAATTAGCTTTCAAAATTAAAATTTCGCTATTAATTCACCTCTGTAATAATTTTACAGTCAATATGATTTCAGTACGAAGTAAAATGATTAAATTATAAGTTTATAAATTGTATGATTACTTTATTCTTAGGCATTCATATATTATTAGTTAAGAATAAAAATTAGAATAATCATCATGGTTTAGTAATTGTTTTACAGAATTTTTTCTCTTTCAAATGAATATTAATACACGACAAATTATATATGAAGTTTTACAGACAAAATATTATTACCGAATATGTGTGTGAATATATAGACGTATAACATTTGAATTTATCTATAGATCTTCATTCCTGTTTCATTCAAAACAATTAGCTGAAAAATTGGTATAAAACTACAGCTTTTGATTCTTAAACTCATAAATCTAAATGTAAATCATAAATGAAATTGATCATAATGTGGAAAAGATTATCTTAAGTTTTTCATTTTTGCGATTTAAATAACATTAAATAGCAATAAAGGAAAATGGAGTTCTGACTATAGTTTATTAATAAATAATCTAAAAATAATATTAATGTTAACTTTAAAAAATATATTTGTAGAATTTATTTAGCATTAAATACAAGATGAAATTAAATACATGTGTCAATATAAGTTTTTATATAATGAAATACATATATAATCTTCAATTCAAATTTTTAATAAATATGAGACTGATTTGATGATGATGAGATTGTATTATATCATAATTAAATTGCATTACATATATCAATAATTACAGTCATAATTTAACAATCCTTATTGTGTAATCCAATAATTAAAGTTTACTCTATTGTGATATCTGAACTGTAAACAATACACATCTTCTATAGCTTACCCATATTCCCTTAAATAATTTATCTATAATTTTAATTTTTTTACATATTTCATGCAATACTTTAGTTATATATATGCTCAAACTGATTGCCCTTTTTTATTTCGATATTATTCAATTTATCACACTTATTGTCACATAAGTAAATCAAATTATCACAAAACACTTTGCACAGTTAATATTATTATTAATAATTAAGAATAAAAGTGAAGAATTTAATGCACAACTTATATTTCACTTTTTATTCTTTCTTAAAGTTTTTCATTACTATTAAATATAGATTTTTTAATGTAAACATGTATTGATACTTTTAATAAATTCATGTTATTTAATAAATGTTTCAAAGTTTTCAATTACATTCTACTTTATAAGTATAATCTTTAATGTATTTAAATTTAATAGGAAAAAATATTTTTGTTTTACGAAAGTGAGTTATTTATGATAGCGATAACTTTGGCAGATATAAGAACATAAGCTATAATTTTCATTTACAGCTCTTCAAAATGTGACAAAATTAGAAATATGGAAATAAATTATTAAAACTTTAAAAATTAAAATTATTTTATATTAAAAATTATTTTATAATAAAATAAAATTGAATGCATCAAAACCGCTTATTAAAATTCATAACATTCTTTCAAATTTTAAAATTTTGGGCTAAATTGTTTGTTTATTTACTCCATTTAGCAGTAAAAAAAAGTAGTGAATATTGATCTCGATAGTGGGTAAAATTATTAGTCTAGAGTGAGCTTCAGAGAGAGAAAGCGAACGATACTTTTCTTAACCTGTTTAGAGTAGGTCACGGACTACGTCATGGTGTACCAAAAAAAAAAAGTCGTCCAACAGCTCCCTTCTGATAACTCTTTCAAACCATCGCCAAATGGAAAATAAATGGAGACAAATGGTAACTCTTTTGTTACGAATAAGCACTGCCATGATTGGACGCAAGACCAAAATAGCACCATCCAATCACATTTTATTTGATGGAAAAGGTGGAACCCATGAGATAACACGCTAAACACGTATAACGTGATAAAAGCACGTATCAGCAGAGATAGTAAGGAGGGTGAATGGGGGATAGAGGAGGAGAATAGAGAGTGAACTTTAAGAAATAAGGGGACACTGTTTTCATGACGCAAGCAATTTTCAGTCAGACATATGATATAAAAAGACGAATACTTGTTTCTGACATTTATTGTGTCAGCTTTTCTCTTCGAATCTGTTCAAAATAATATTCTCGGATGTTTTAGTTTTGGTCTTTCTCAGAGCTAAATTTGAAGAACTATTTTGACGACTACAGAATTAGAAATACTTTCGCTATTCTGAAACATTTTAGAAAAGTCATCTTTTGACACAGATTTGAACTGAACTAAAATGAAACTCTTGATTTTTTTATTCTTCGCTGGTATTCTTGCGATATCTGACTGCTCAATCACAGAGCAGTTAAACTTGAAAGTGTCAACGACTTCCGGAATTCTAATAGGAACTTCTTCAGTGACCATGAACACACCTGTTCGAAAATTTCTTGGAGTTAAATACGGAGCAGCGCCTACAGGTGATTTGCGGTTCAAAATGCCTGTAGAATATTTTGAACCTGAAACCATAAGAGAAGTTACAAGCTATGGTCCCGCATGTGTTCAGCCGGCTCATATTCTTTCCGTAATGAGCCCTTTATTACAGGTTAATAATAATTTTAGTGAAGACTGTCTTTATTTAAACCTATTTGTACCTACTACAGATAATTCGGAGACACCTTTGCCAGTCATGGTGTTCCTTCCTGGTGAAGGTTTTGACTATGCCGATGCCCAGCAATATGACGGAAGTTATTTAGCAGCTATTGGACAGGTTATTGTAGTAACTGTTAATTATAGAGTGTCACTTTTCGGTTTTCTAAGTACGAATAGTGAAGAAGCTCCGGGGAATGTTGGTCTTTATGATCAAAGGCTAGCATTGCGTTGGATCACAAAAAATATTTTAAATTTTGGAGGTGATCCAAACAAAGTGACTTTAACTGGAAGATTTACTGGAGCCATGTCAGCTTCGATCCATGCATTCTCTCCCCTTTCGTTGCAGGACAAATTATTTCAACATGTAATTTTACAGAGTGGTATTCCAGTGGGAGACTGGGTTTTCGACAAAAACCCAGTTAAGACTACGAATTCTCTGGCAAAATATTTGGAATGCGAAGTTAATGATGAGCAATCAATGCTCTCTTGTATTAAATCAAAGCCAGTGGACATTTTGTTGAATGCCACTGCTAATTTAAAATTTAGATTTCGACCAACATTCGACGAAGTTTTAATAAAAGAAACCCAAAGGATTTCCAACATGAACTTTTCTCCCATCAAATTCATGCTAGGCATGAACAGTTATGAAGGCACACTCTGTACTACAGAACTGAAAGCAATTAATCATCCTTTATACTCAAAGGTAATGAACAATAAATTAAAAAAAATAGACTTTGAAGAACTTTTAGGGAAATATTTGAATGACTTTTATAAGTCAAATAATTCCATAACTTTCAGATTAACCAAATTGAAATATCTATATTCTCAAGATATAAGGGAGGGATTCATGGATTTTTGTGGGGACTTATTCATAAAGTCCCAAATTTATAAAATAGCGCAGGAACTGAGGAAAAGTAATCTTACTGTGTACGTGTACAACTTCGCACATCGTCCCACTTGCAGTCATCATCCCGCCTTCATAGGGGCAGCTCACGGGGATGACGTGCTCTTTTCCTTAGGACTAATGATGAAGCTGTCAAACATAACCTCGGAGGAAGCGACCCTCACTCGCAGAATTGTGGAGGCCTTCTCTAATTTTGCCAAGAAAGGGTAAGCAATAAATTTACAAACATTAATTTTTTTATCTGTACGTAAGATAATTTTAAAAAGAGTAATAGTTTTTTAATATTGTAACTTAATATTTAATTTTTTTAAATTCCTAATTAAAACGGTTGTGTAAAATTACAAGATAAGGCCTTTCTATATATAATATAAAATACTGAACTGATTCTGATAGTATAATAACTGCAGATTTTTTGATATATATATATTATGTGAATAGATTAAATTAAATTTATAGAATAAAAATGCATTCTTATCAAAAATTCGTATTTATAAATAATTTCACATTATTTTTATAATTTAAAACAATTCATTTTATTGTTACATTTAAATCTTTTGAAAATAAATTTACTAAGATTTATGCAGCAATTGATATACATAACATGACTTTGTTCATTTTATGTAAAGTGCCTATTTTTGTAATCTTCACATGTTAGATTCTTTGATCATTTGAAAGGAACTAAAATGTATACATGTATGATATAAAATATTGAACTCATATATATGTGAGTGTATATGTAGTTTTATATATTTCTTATATTAAATATGAAATATTTTTAATATAAATTAATACAAAAATTTTTTTTAAATGTTAGAAGTAGAAAATATACCTCAGTATTTTCAAAATGCACTTACAGTCAAGTTTTTCTTTACATATTTTTAAACAATATTTATTGGTATTCAGTTTTAACTTGCATACATTTTTATTGCTTTTAAACTATTTGTAACCATATTTACATTCATTTAATGATTTATAAAAGTAGCAGCGCCATATAATCATCGATAACTTTTAATTATTCGATATTTTATTCTTCATATAAATTTTTAAAAATAACTTGGACAAATATTACAGTATATATTTTAATCGATGCATTTAGGTGTATAATTTGAACTTATTAAATAATTGAGAAATCATACTTAGTCTAATACTAATAATTGAGAAATCATACTTAATCATGCATCATTATTAAGTAATCTTTCAACTTAAATGCATTTCCTCTTCTTCTTTCTTATACCCTGGTCTGAATCAGACCAGGTCCATGACATCCTTCGCCTTCAAAGAATCGAGGACAGCTCCAGGGCTGTATACAAGTTCACGCTTTGAAAAGCCGATGCAGTTCAGTAGGTGTTTGGGACTGGCTTCGTTAGTATTGCACGAGAAAGGGAAAGGGGGACCGTCTTGGGTGGCCCTCCTAGGAGTATACACTCTCGACGTATTTCGCCCATTCCATCTAGGGTCACCCCCTCGCCACGCTGAGGCTGTTAGACAGGACTTTGAGGGAGTAAATGCATATTTAAGCTTATAATGGATAGATTTGCGTTTGGTGTATACGAATTTTTAAAAAAAATTATGAATGCAATAAATGTTTAGAACGTTCCCTTCTAAAACTGTATTAAAATTTAATTAAAGTTACAAAACTATTGTTCATTAACGCATACATTTTAGTGAATAATTGAATCTAATGTTGAGAAATTGATTATATTACATATTAAAGAAATTATGTTGTTCATAATTTCAGTTCAAAGTTCAGCATATTTAAGCAATAATGATGAACTGAATTAATGCAAATTATATAATATTCATTTAGATGTTATAGACGTAATATCATTTAGATGTTTAGATGTTATAAAAATTAATAAAGTACATTAATTTCTGTATATAAAGTTTTGAAAAATAAGTTTCAAAATTTGCAATAGATAAATTTTTCATATTTTAAATCAAAAATATGGTGAGAATTCATGATTTTTTAAGAAAATCTGAACACTGTATGCCGTGAAAAAAATTATTTTAATAAAATTTTGGAACCAAATAATTGCTAAAATTTGCAATGTCAATAAATTCAATGAAATTATTAATTATAACTACAAAAATTTCACACTTTTTTCAAGTTGATTTATAAATAATGATGTAAACTAACAAATATAAGATGCAACATCTTGAAAGTCATTCAGTGAAAATAAAGCATAAATATATATGTTTTATGAAAAATGGAAGTCGTTATTTCTATAATTTAAAATTAGAAACAAATATATTTAATAATTATATTCAATGGGTCATAATTTTGACCATTTTAGCAGTCTTATCGCATTATAAAATTATAATTTATGGGACTTAATTAACACTGTAAAATCATATGAGTTATTTTCTCCCATTAAGCAATTTTTTTAATTTAAAGTGATCCAAATCCAGAAGAAGAGATGTCAGAAAGGTGGAGCGATTTCAAGCAAAACACAGTAATGAATTTTGATGTAGCTGGAAGTGGAGTCTACATGCAAAGCAAGCCAGTGGATGACCACCACTCTGTCGAATTTTTCCATGAAATAATACCGGAAATACAATCAACGAAATGTGTGGAACAAGGTGAATAGAAGAACCACCTCTTCCGATATTATCTCCCGCCAACAACTGTTTTAACAGGAAACGCTGTCTCTTTTGTAAGTAAATTGTAGCTCTTAAATTCTTAAGCATGACAATTAATTAAATTTGTATGTATGTATCATGTAAAAAATTAGAATTGAAAATAACATTAAAGTTAATAAGCGGGAGAAAAAAATAGACGGATAACTTCTTATTTTATTTTAATTATTTATCTATTTATCTTTTTAATGTAAACATAATTTTTTTCTTCCTTTAATATGATTAAAATGTTATTTTATGATATTTTTGTGTTGTTAATTAGTTAGTATTCATTATTTTATTTTGATAAATGTAACACTGCTAGTTGATACTTTACTAAAAATGTGTTAAATTAACTTAAAAGAAATATGTGTGAAAATATTATAAGCTTTTAACAGGTTAAAAAATTTAACATCTTTGTCAAAAGTTTTTTGATTAATGGAATATAATTGTTAAAATATTTTGATATAAGCAAGCATATAATTAAGTAAATAAGGTGTAATTCCTTATGATTTAAATTAAAATTGATATTGTAACCACATTTCACATTCATATTTAGAGATTAATAATAAATTTTCTTGTTTTCTCTGATTTCATCATACAATTTGAATGCTAAATGTAATCATATTATTTATGTCATGAGATGAGACATTTAAGTAACTCTTTGAAATCTCCTTAACAATGAACTGAAAATTTGATGGTACAACTAAGCTAAAAATAATAGCAATTTTGAAATTTGATAAAACAAAGACTAATGTATCAAGAATTGTCACATTTATGTTAGCATAGGGCTATATTTTTTATGTCATCATGAATGTTTTATTTTTAATAATTTTTGTATATTTAAGTTAATGTATGTATTTAATGAGCTAAACTGCTATTAAGTATTCACTTTTTGTGTATTTTTTGTGTAAAATACTTAAAAGATTTTTAAAATCTATCTTTTAAATTTTTTGTGAATTTATATAAGTAAATATTTTTTTCTCCCAATTAATTTTATTTCAATTTTTGGGTGTTTTCCATTCTATCATTTCCTTGTAGCAAATTTGTTTTCGCCTTAGAAATATTTTTTTTAAAATATCTGAACTTAAATTTTTGAAGTAAACAATAATCTCCACAAAGTTAAAATCTTTTTAAATTTTTGCATTTTTTATATCCAATTCTTTTATTTCGTGAAATGAACTGTACTTTCTATATTTTGCAGTTTTTTTTTAAATTTCTTTACTTGATTTTTATAGCTTAGATATTTATTATCTTTAAAATAATCTTATTATTAATTTTTTTTACTGATTATTCTCTTTTTAACTTATTATTCTTTTATTTAAATTTTAAATTCCAATAATAAATACTTTACAATTATAAGAAAAAGAATTTTTCTTGCAATTTTTTGTATATGAAAGCAATTTTATTATACGTTTCATAATATTAAATAAAATAAATTTCAGATTTTTTTTTGTAAAATTAGTTACTTAAAGAACATGTTTATTCTTTATTAATAGAAATTTGGGATAGTTTAAGAAAGACTTAAAAATACGTTGTGTCTATATTTGTCGTACATGTTAATTTTTACTGTATTTTAATTTCACAAAACCTTTGTTTGAATTCATTTTGAAAATGTTTTACGCTTTGCATCTTTAAACTAAGCTTGTAATGTGTGTATAGTTTTAAATAAAGTTTCGTCCTCACTTTTGTGTTTATTTCTTTAGCACTAAATATCAGTTACCTTTTCTTATTCAAGAAATTAATTATTAACGATTTTTAAATTAGAATCAATCATATAACTTTAAATAGTATTATAAAAGGTAATATAAAGCGGTAATAATACATAGGTTATAAATAATCTACGGCATCAGTATTTAATTTTAAGCACTTAAATTTTCGTAGAAAATCTATTGATATATCAAACGAATAAAAGTAAAATGAATATAAATAAGTTTGATTAAATAAACTATTTATTATAGTTTAAAAGGTTCTATTATTTTCAGTTTCTTCGAATAAATTTTAAATTAAATAGCTTTGAATATTATTTATGGAAGCTTATTATGATTTTATTTTAATTAAACAAATCAAATAATATTCAAATCAGTAATATGCTTATTATATGAACAAATAGTAGAGATGATTTCATATTTTAATCACTGTAACTAATAAAATACAAATTAATAATTTTAAATTTAATTTAATCATATGAATATAATTTAATGTGAATAAATGAAAAAATATTCATTGATGATACTATTAAAACTAGTAACTATTTTGAAGAATAATGATTTTTTGCTGATGTATTGATAAATCTTAAATGTAGTATTAAAGACTTAATAAAGATAAGCAATTTCAATTCAGAAATTCAAATTGAAATTTTCTCATCATTAACTTGGATAAAAAAATATTTTATAATAATATTTCGTATTATCAATCAACTCACATTGTTATCTTGTATATAACACTATTTCCAATATATTGAGAAATTTCACAGTAAATTAATCCATAAAGCAGTTTCCATTATACATGCTTCATTTAAAAATAAACACACGTAATAAATTAAAATATTGAGTTTACACTATAAGAATATTTCAAATGCTTTGATCACTTCCCAAAATTTTCGAGAGTATATTTTTAATAATAAATGCAATTTACATTAAAGCACAAAACTTATTAGGTTTTCTTTTAAAAATATGATTGTCATACATGCATAGTTTGAAAAAATAAGAACATTTTTGAGATAGAAGAATTCATATAATTTTCAGAATGACAAAAATTTGATTCTTTTAAAATTGATATTATATATAATATAAAGTTTTTGTTAAAATATTATAAATTTCTAACTAAATATTAAAATTGTAAATGTAGTTCAAAATTACTTTTTTTTAGATAGAATGTATGATTTCATTCCACCAAATGCATTCATAATTTACCTTTTCAAGAATAAAGCTCATCGCCTATCATAATAAAGAGTAAATTACAAGCATAAAAGTTAAAAATGAAGGAAAATTAATAAAAATTAGAATATTTAAATAATTTCAGTTATTTAACCATTAAATATTGAATTATAGGCCATTTTAAATATGATATTTTGCAGTTACTTTATATAAATTATTACTACAGTCGTAAATTAGAATAAATTACATTCCTAATCACTTTTAGTTACTGACCCTCTAGGTTTAATTTGAACTAAAGGTTTATTCTCAAATTAGAAATCAGCAAAAATTAAATAAATAATTTACTGTATTTCCTTGAAAGCACTAAATATAAGATATAATATGTCAAACAATGAAAACGCTAAACAATAGAATAAATAATTTCAATAGCACAAATAATAAGTTCATAATGTGGAACTAAAGGTATCATGTAAATTGAAAATCAATAGAATTTTTTTAATGGAGCACAGGAAGTTAATAATTTATATTTCATTAATATGAAGAGACACATTTAAAAGTTAAGTACTTAATACCTTATTAAACACACAAATTTAATTCCTTTTAGGGAGATATTTTTTGTACTTTAAAATAAGTATTTATATTAGATTTCAATTTAAAGAAAATTGGTAAATTTATTTTAAGAGCAAATTAATAAATTTAAAATAAATATTTTCCCCAGAGAAAACTTAAATTGTTTAAGACAGCAGGCATCATTTATTACTTTGAATTGATTTATTACATGAGTTAAATGAATGTAATTTACAAAAGCTTATAGTTTATGAAATACTAAACAAAATGAAGATAAATCTTAGATCTTTAATTATTAACTGTTTATTTCTCTGTTCACACTGAATAATATCTAAATAACTATTTTAAACTTATAAAAAGCAATATATCTGTAAAATGGTAGGATATTTTAAAATGAAAATCAAATAAATAATAATCTCAATATTTCTTACAGATTAACAAACTTTTAAATTAAATAACAACTTTTATGAAGTCTTATGAATTTTGAAAGTATAATATTTACAAAATCAAGTAATTATTAGAAATATTTCATAAATCTCTCGATTAGAAATTAAATTATATATTCAAATAATATTTTATAAGTTGAACATAAAATATAATTTGAAATGGTAATTTAATATTTAATTTTATACTATAATTCAACTTTACACTATGAAATATATTTATAATTTCGAGTTAGCGGAATAAATATAGGATTAAAATTAATAAATATATTCATTATAATTATCTATTATTAAGTTGTTTTTAATATCAGAAATAAATTGCATGTGTAATTCAAAATGTGAGCAAATTAACACTGAAATACTACTGAAAATTGGGGTGAATGAAAAAAATAAAGTCTAAAAATAAATCTAACAGTGAAAAATTTAAAAACATTTATATCGCGTTGTTTCATTTAATAAGAGTTAATTTTACTTGCAAGCAGAATAGAAAAATTTATTTTAAAATTAAAAATAAAATATATAATTCGTTAAATTTAATCTATACAAAAAAATTTAATCTTAAAACTTTTGATTAAGTTTTACATAAGTTTTCATAAAAAAAATTCACATTAATTAAAAATATTTATAGGTAGGATTTATAAGTAATTTCCCACAGAATTCTCATTCACTGTTTTGGATACACAGATTGTTGCTTTTATTTCGAAATTGCAATCATTCCACAGTTGGCTTTTAAAAATTTATTTCTACTTGTGTAGGGATATTTGTTTCTCTTTAAAATTGATTTTTTTCACTAATTTATAAGTGTCATTACAGCTCTCTGTGCTCTTATCAATAAGTTATCGACACACATGGAGTCATTTAACATAAAGGGGTTTTGAAAATATATAGGGCTATATCAACAAAGTTTATTAATCTCATCAAATCAAATTTAATTACAGATAACAAAAGAAATGTGCTTGAAACAGTTACTACGAAATTGAAGCAATTTCAACATCCTCAATAAGATAAGTTCAATTGATGAAGTGTCATCTGACAACTTTACGATTAACAAATTAGAGCAACACCTCTGTCTGTTGCATTTATATTTAGCTGGTTCTTTGGGTCAATAGTTCTTGGGTTCGATTCCTACCTTGAGCAAGGATGTTTGCATCAGTTGGCGAATCACTTTAAATTACAGGTTTCGGTCCAATTATCTCTCATGGGCAAAAAGGAACTGTTGAGGGGAAAATAAATCAAAATGCTTCATTAAGTACTTAAATGAGGAACGCTTTTAAACATATCAAAAAAGCAATATGTTTAATTAAAATTACTGCAACGAATTTAAAATATTTGAATTTAAATCTAAAATTTTGGTCAGTAAATAGTACAGAAACGATTTATAACTATGCCAACATGTGAAGTTCCCAGAACTTTTCTAACTTCAGAAATTTTTTGTATATTTTCATTATAGTTAGATATCACATGATACCGGTTATTTTTAAATACTATTGTTGTTATTTAAAATTACCGTCATATAAATTGGGTAAGTAAAAAAGCAAAAAATCATCTATTATTATTGAGTTTTTTTTTAGAAATTTTAATAATATTAATAAAATTAGGAAAAATTTTTACGAATTACATTTTATTATTTAATTTACTAAAAATTACATTTTCATGGATTGAAGAGAAAATATTGTAATTTAGTGGCTATATATTTAAATAATTGAATAATCAATTTTAAAATATAATTCATCATAATAAAATATATAGAGTTTGACATTGAATTAGTACTAATAAAATTATGAAATTGTTTTTGTTACTCACAACGTTGTCTGAAAACATGATATATGTTTATTGAGTTAACGTATAATTATTTAATTTTCTTTCATTTGGAAACAGACATAATTTGAATACTAATTAAAATATTATGTCAATTGTAGTTCAATTGTATTTCAATTATTTCAATTAGAAGTGTACTGAGATTAGCAGAGTACTGTCGAATTTAACTTCATTGCAGCATAAGCAACTTTACAGTGAGTTCAAATTTCGTTTAATTACAATTTAAGTTAATGGCAAACATTCTCATCAAATTTTGAAATGAAACATAGCCTGATTTAAGTCTCCCAGGGATCTAAATCCGTAACATTGTATAGAGGATTGAGAATGACTGGAATAAATGTCTTAACATTTTTTCCAGTCATTCTCAATTCAATCTTGGACAAAAATTCTCAGTGGATAAATAGAAGGATGTCATTTCTATTGATGATTATACAAGCGTTCGATCACTTTTTCAGAATTGCTGACCGATGGTTGAGTGGTTAGTGTTCTTGACTACTGATCTGTGGGTCCTGGGTTCGAATCCCGGTTCGGGCATGTATATTACTTTCTCTCTGTGTTTCTCTGTCCTTTCTTGTGTGATGATGTATGAATGTGGCCCGCCCTGTAAACGGATTTGTGGTGGTATGACGCGGGTAATGCTACTCGCCTGCGTGACTTGGTTCACAGTTGTCTGCTGGGTAACGACAAATGAGTTGCAGTTTCCAGTCTTGTTGTGGAGAAGGGCTGGTTACCCAAGTGCCCACCACTGTTTTTTTTTAAATCTTTCTGAATTTTAACTTATTGTCAAGCGATTACCATATGATTATCAATATTTTTTAGGCAGATTTCATTATTTAGATGATTAATATGTTAAAAATATATCTCACACAGACAAGAAATAATAAATTCCAGAAAGCAAATTTTATCTAATTTTTTTTTATTTTATTTTATGCCGCCCAGCTTGTCTAGTGGTCAGCGTACCTGTCTGCGGATAAGAAGGTCCTGGCTTTGAATCCCGGTTTGGGCATGGATGTATTTTCTTTTTCTATCAATCCTGTCTTTGTCCTTTCCTTGTATGAATGGGTTGCTAATGGTTTCCTACCCTATAAACGGGTACCTATGGCATTGTGTACTGAGGAAGTCGGACTCCACACCAAAATATGGTTCAGTTGGAAAAGTGGAGCAACAGTATTATAATTCCAGCCTAGCTGGCACACGACAACAACATCTAAGTTTTTTTCATTCACATGTAAAAAGAACAAGTTAGATTTACTAATAGTTAGGAATTTTATGAAAAATATTTTATATGATTACAGCATTTTCAATTATAATTTCACATTCGTATGACACCGGTTGGACTTCTATCTGTGGGGAGGGAGGGGGAATATTATGGAACGATAATCTAGCAAACCAATAAGAAACGATCCTGTTCGGAAAGATGTCGTTCTGTTGACCGGGAGAAGAAAAATTCTATACCTGATCATATCCAAGAAGTGACAGGACAAATCGCTAAAAGCTATCAAGATAAAAGATATTGTAATCGTGATGTTCTTAAATTGGTGTGGACAGCTGGAAGAAGAGGTACCCAGCTCAGGTGTCGATCGTGTCACTTCTCCACAATTCAAAATAACGAGGTGAATGGCTATATTAAGCGGTTCTTCAGTCTGCAGAAGAAGGTATACAAACAGCCGAAATTGTATTACAGACAAACAAATAACTTTGACTTTATATAAATTCGACACTTGCTGATAATAATTTTTTCTACATACATTCGAGACATAGCATGATATTCTGAGGTAACTCCGACCCTACAAAGCAATTTCAGAATGAGAAATCCATTGCTAAATTTCCTTTTATGCAGTGCAGCAGATGCCATTTATTATTTATGCCGCTTCCGAATGCTCTGAAATGTTAATTATTTACGCAGTCTAATCTTTTTTTCTGCCCTTCATGGGATTCTAGCCAGAAAGATCATTCTTTTTTCGTGTTTCCAATTTTAGAAGTCACTAGTGCAGTTAAATTTTTTCTTTAACTTTGTGATAACTTAAAATCTACTTTAATATTCAGACTGAACATGTTAAATAAAAGTAAATTATAAAGGAAAGAATTATTTTTAAATTAAAATAAACAAACATATTTTATTCTTTAATTCCTAAACTTCCCTCACAGTTTTGTTTAACGATAAAAAGATTATTCTTCAGCATTTTATAAGTATCTAAAGAAATTTATCCAATGAAATGTTTAAAAAATAAGAAATATGCGTAATTTATAGTTTTAAGAATAAAATCGGCAATTACAGAGTTAACCTTTTATGCTTCCTTTAAATTAATTAATAATCATTTCTTGTGAAATATATATCTATATCAAAGAAATTCATAAAATGTTTGAAAGAAATTTAAAAATTAACTGTTGAAATTGAAGGAAAGTTTAAAAAATATAGAGAACACTTTAGCACCTTTGAAAAAGTTGTAAAACATTCATACCTAAAAGACATATAAGGCTCTTTAGTAAAATTAAAAATCTAATTTTTTTTTACCTACAACATAAAAATATTAAATATGTAAGTCTTATAAAATAACGAAAAAATATAGTGGAAAATCTAAAATTTCTCATATTTCTTTATCAAAATTTACTACAATAGCTTAAAAATATCAATTAAAAAATTTGATATTTGAAAATATCTTCTTGAATTTATGTTTAAATGAGATTAATGAGTATAGTATTTCTAATAATATTAGTATAAGTCTCACACAAGAGAATTTGAAATTATATACACACACTTCCAATTATTAAGCTTGAAATAAAAAGATAGTGAAAATTGGCAAACATTGCTTGAATTGACAAGGAATAAATCAGGAATGTGTGTCTCATTGAAAGAAAAACAAATTACAGAGGAATAAAGTGATGAAATTTCTTGAATTGTGAAATACACTGGAGTCAGTAATGAGAAATGGTTAGAACAAAAAAAAATGCAAAAACGACACTATTTATATGTGAACATCCCTCATCAGCGAGAAAAGTTTTCAGCGTTTGGTGAGGTGATTAATCAGAGTCACACGCAAGTATACTTCATTCTTTTTTACAGCAGTTTTCAAGCTTGTGAGAATTGTTGTAATAGGAAAAGTGCAACACAATACTTCTGAATGTATTCTCCAGATTTCTATAGGAATTCAAAACAGGCAAAGTACTACTTCACGCGCAGTTCCCACACTCTTTTGGAAATCGTTGACTACGAAAGCTCCTTGAAGACACGAATATTATCCATTCAAACACAAATAGTAAAAAAAAATTTTTAACATACTATCATATAATAGGGTCTAAGACTTTATCTTGATACCTACATAACCCTGTTTTTAATTGTGCAGGTAATTGAGATACCCCAATGTAATCCTTACTTAGACCATGATGCCTTCTTTTTACCTTGCATGACATTCAGTGACGTTCTTGAACAATTTTGTGTGGGAATTGTATACACCAGTGCCTGTTCCTCTTCGGTTTTGGAGCCACAGCAACCCATGTCTATCATGAACAATATTTTGGTTACACAGAAATATAGCATTTCCATGGATATTTGGACAATTGTTTGGCTGATTAGGAATTATTTCCATGATCTTGAAATGACGGAATGATGAAAATAAATAAATTCAGAGACATTATTTACTTATCACTTTATTTTACTCCCACGACAGCACACCAGCGAACAAAGTTTTCGGTTCACCCTCTGAAACACCTTTGTTTTGATAACAGTCTGTATCCTTTTATCCTCACTCCCAACTGTTATAACTTACCCAATTGTAGTTTACCTTCTCGTGGAACTTTGGTTCGTGTGGTAATTCATATGAATGAACAGTCCGCTTGTTTGAACGGCACAGTTTATTGAACATAAAATTGAATATATTTGTAATGTAAGATTGGATGTAAAAATAATTACAACCGACCTCACGCGTCAGTTGAAGAAACGTTTCTCTCCTCTCTTATTTTTTAATTTTCACCCCTGAGGTGAATGAGCGACCTACCCTCTGGCGAAAATGTCTAAACAATACACCAATATTGGCTAGTTATATGATTGCATATTTATCACACTTAACGAGGGGAAGCCATGATTGGCTTTTTTTGTAATACACTGCTGGACAATTGCTAAGGGCGGATAACATTATCATCCATAGCAACCACAAAATGAAAGGAAGCAAAATGTGGAAAATTAGAATAAGTGCGAGATATAGTAAGAAGAAGTGTGCGTATGCAAATTTTTTTACTCGTCTGTTCATCACGTGATAGCGTTCATAAGAGATTTAAAGGTTTTGACGTGTGTGGACAGTTGTTGTTTCAAGTCAAAGTTTTACAGGAAAGATTTAATAGACGAACTTGAAATTTTTGGCATGTCTTCCCGACATCACTTAGATGATTTTATGCGTGGCCGAATTATTGGAAAGATCGAAGAAGGGCGAAAAATAACAGATGTTGCCAGAGAGTTCGACATCGCTCACAGCGTTGTTTCACGGCTGTGGAAGTCATTTAAAACTACTGGAATGTGTAGTAGGCGGCACGGGGGAGGTCGTGTTAGAAGTACGACGCCTGCAGAAGACAGATCAGCAAAAAGGAACAGGCGCACCACAGCTCAGCAGGTGGCATATCAGTTTCTTGCTGCCTCAGGAAAGCAGATCTCCCGTAAAACTGTTGTCAGACGTTTGAGGGGAGGAGGACTATACGCCAGCAGACCTGTTGTGTGTGTCCCATTGACCAGACAGCACCGTACTGCCCGTTTGCAATGGTGTCGTGAGCATCGCAATTGGACTGAACAGGACTGGGCATGCGTACTATTCTCAGATGAGAGTAGGTTCAGTCTGTCATCGGATTGTAGACGCCAACTGATCTGGCGCGAGAGTGATACTGCTTATCGTCCAGAAAATATCCAGGAAAGGGACCGATATCCGACATGCAGTGTCATGGTGTGGGCCGGCATCATGATCAATGGCCACATGCCCCTACATGTGGTTGCGAATGGGACTATGACGGGCCAACGATACATTAATGAATTTCTACTTCCTCATGTTCGTCTTTTCCGTGGTGCTGTCGGTGATAAATTTGTTTTTATAGACGACAACGCAACATGTCATCGAACACTCGCTGTTCAGGATTGTCTAGACAGCGAGGGTATTCAACGCCTCGTATGGCCATCACGTTCTCCAGATCTAAACCCCATTGAAAATGTGTGGGATGCTTTGGGAGGCAAGTTGCTGGTCGAAACTATCCTCCGACAAACAAGAACACCCTCATCCGTGCACTCCGAGAGGAATGGGATAAATTGCCTCAACAGCTGCTGGATAATGTTGTGCAAAGTATGATACGACGTGTGGAATGGTGCATCACACTCCACGGGTGGACATTTCCCGTACTGATACCTTTCTTCAAAGTACCTGCTGACTTTTAGATGCATTGTTCCATTTTTCCGTATGCAGCATCAAATAAACATTTTTTCTTTCAGATGTTTCACAGCTTTTTTACTTCCTTCGAGGCCTCATGTCTCGCTTAATGTTATGCTACATTGCAATTTGTGATCCCTCCTTAGCGATTGTTCAGCAGTGTATATTTATATCGTTCCATCTACCTCTGTAGTAAATTAAATTACGTTCTCTCCAATTCAAATTGTCATTTTTCTACGCATTAACTTTTAAAAGTTAATGAATCTTGAAATTTAAGATGGACACAGTTTATTAGAATCTATGTAAATATAAGTCTTATTCTGATTGTACTCTGAGAGAAATTTTGTCGTGAGTTGAACTGAGGACGGCTGCATGGAATAGAGGGAAACTTTGTCCCTGTCTTCCTTAAAATAAAGGTTTTTTCAAAATTTTGATCACGACGTTTGTAGTTCATTTAAAACATAATCAATGCTGATTTGAACTCTATACGTTTTTTTTTTTTCACCACGATGTAATTAATTTAGATTCATCGACCCTGTAGTAGAACTAACTGACTGTGGAAAGTTTGGTTTGCCCACTGTTGAACAATGGAAGATAAAAGCTTTGTTTCAAGTTTCTATATAAGCATTTGTGTGTTAATGTTGTTTTCCGAGTTTCCTAATTAATGTGATACTTGAGTACGGTTTACTATTTAAGAAAAGTTCTTTCAAAATTAAAAATGAGGAAGATAATAATCAAAGCCTTACAGCAACTTTTAGTTTTTTTCCAACGCTAAACGGATATAAAATTCAATAATTCGAAGATTTTTTTTAACAATTCTTCTTTGCTATTTAAAATAATATCATTTTTAACAAACGAATAATGTTCATGCTTCTTTATTCGAACAACTAACTGGTCTGGTAGCAGAAACTCACTTTTTGGAGTATCCCATTTGATTCTATCCACTACTGAACAACGGATGCTTAATTTCTGTCTTTTGCATACTCTTTTACCAGGTTGTATATTTGGATGATTCCCAGACTTCATCATCTGCAATACTTGGATTCAGCCTGACAACAATTCTTAGTTTTAGACTAACATCTGTACGAATATAAAATTAAATAAAAGCATTTGGAAATATCTAATGACTTCATATAATTTATGTATGCTACATAAAAAGAAGTTATTTTACTACTAATTTCTATAATTTCTTAATGAAAAAAGAAACAAAATTTTTTATATTATTTATTTATTTATTTTACACTTTTTGGCTCATTTTAATTAACTGGCTTGGTAGAACGAAACGTTTTTGAGATGAATGTCTTGTTCGAATCTACATATGGTTAAACTCTGTATGGATGGTGAGTTTCCGTTTTCTACTAGCTGTTTTCCAGGGTGAGTGCTTTGGAATTTACCAGGATTCGTTTCCTGCATCACTTGAATGCAACCTACTATTATTGAACAGCTTTCCCAGAATTTGTGAAGCGGTGGATATTAAAAAGGTCATTCATTTTTTGCTTAGGCTAATCTGCTTACCTGCATAAACTCTATCAAAAATATTTCGAGTATCCAAGGAACTTATATGTACGAGCTACATAAGCAACGTTATTTTATACTCACATATATAATTTGAAACACAGTTAAAAGAGACTAATAAGTAACTAGAATTGTTTAGTTACTTTTTTGTATATTTTAATGCTATATTATATTTAATAGATTTAATATATTATATTTCATAACTTTTCATAACTTCAGCTCATAATATTCAGTAATTCATCATAACTTTTAAAATAACAAAATTTATAGATTACGTTAGTAAAAGTTGTATGCTTATAATTATAAGTAGTTTTTCAATTGTCAACTATAAGTGAAATAGTTTTCTAATAAGAAAATCATATTTATATGGATTTAAATCTCAGTTACAGTTAAATTGTGTTTTCAATATATTTTCTTTATATTTTATTTAAGAAAAACATTTTTTCATAATGAACTTTTATTTCCTGAGTATAAAAATGAATGAAGGAATGATTTAACGTGATATATACTCTTTTTACAGAACATTTTATGAAATAAAATTCCCGCATATATTTGATTTCAATAAAAAATTTAATTCAACTTAGAATAGGTAGTTTAGATGTATATAAAATTTGCACTTTTTTCATATATTTTATATGGTTAAGAGTAAGATTTCGACTCATAAATAATTTCCAATTCAATTTTGTAATAATCTACTTAAAAATCCTTTAAATATATATATCTAATAACACAAAATAGTTAAATAATATTAAATACTTATAATTTTAAGCTACGTTTCGAGGCAAAATATTTTACATAATATTTAACTCAGAAACTCTGTCGAGAACATTATTATTAAGTCACACTACAGCTTTCAAATAGCATTTAAGTCTTCAGTATTAAATTTTATTATATTAAGTATTCTTTTAACAAATTTTTTAAAAAATAATAACTGAAATATTTCTTAAAGATAGCATCAGCCTCTTATCAAACTCTGTAAATATTCTCTTCAACAAAAAAAGAATTCAATTTCTAGAAGCATATCTAAATGACTTGGGAAAAAATAACTTCGTTTTTCTTTCTGTCTCAATCCATTCACTTCAGGCAAAAAGCGAACGTGATAAAAGTAGAAAGTGGGCATGGTAGTTACGAATATTATCTGGATGTTTGAGCAAGGAGGATAGAGGGAAGAGAACTGTTGCATCACCTCAAGATTCATAATGAGGTCAGTGGCAGCAACCACTTGTTATGTGCGACACGAACTTCATGTGTTTTTACACCCGGTATTGGGCTATAAAAGGAAGCCCAAGACACAACTTCGCATCACTTTGAGCAGCTCTTTTTCAAATCTCTTATTACGTTGGAAATGTTCTTCTCAGCATTTTTTTGTGTACTTTTTTTCTCGGCGTTTGCCGATCATGATTTGCGAATCCCAACCACCTCAGGAATTATGGTTGGGAAATATGCGGAGGTTTTAAACAAGCCTTTGAAATATTTCCTCGGTGTACCTTATGCACAGCCGCCAATTAATGAATTAAGGTTTAAGCCCCCTGTCCCTCTTTATTCAGATGTAGAAAGAAAAACTCGAACATTTAAAGCAAAATGTATGCAGCCGGATCATTTTACAAATGTGATAAGTCCTCTTCTTAACCCGAACAGAGGTGAAGTAAGTGAAGATTGTTTATATTTAAACATTTACGTTCCAGACCTTAAAAGTACAGAGGTCGCTCTGCCAGTCATGATTTGGTTTCCAGGGGAAGGCTTTGATTTTGCTGACCCCCAGCAGTATGAAGCTGAATATTTATCGGTCGAAGGGAATGTCATTGTTGTAACTGTTAATTATCGTCTGTCAGCTTTTGGATTCTTAAGCTCCTTGACAGATGAAGCTCCGGGAAACGTTGGTTTACTTGATCAAAGACTGGCTATAGAGTGGATTAACGAAAATATAAAAAATTTTGGTGGAAATGATAAGAATATTACCGTCTTCGGACGCTTTACAGGTGCCATGAGTATAGCAATTCATACATTTTCACCTCTATTCGAAAAAGACAGATTATTTCAGCGAATAATTCTACAAAGTGGAATTCCAGTTGGTGACTGGTCTTTCAATAGACAGCCACTAAATTCTACCTTCGAATTGGCTCAAGCGACTAACTGTTTATTCGCTAGTATGTCAGACATCTTAGCATGTTTACGTCAAGTGCCTGCAGACATTCTTCTGAAATCTGCGTCTAAGGTTTCAACAAGATGGAGACCAACATATGACAATAAATTGATAGTTGACAATATTTTCAATAGCATAGCAAAAAAGATGAAAATCAATGTTGATATACTTATAGGACAAAATATAGATGAAGGTACTTTATGTACCACTGCTCTTAACTCCATGAACTCACCCTTTTATTCTAAACTTGTAAACAGTCAACTAAATGTTGTTGACTTTGTTGAGCTAATTGAAGAAAACATGTTTGCTTTCTATAAATATTCCGATGAATTTATAAATAAGTTGACTGTTTACAAGTATAAAAACAGCGAGAAATCGCTGAGAGACAATTTTATTCAATTTTGTGGGCATTTATTAATAAATGCCCACGCAACAGCTTTGGCCGACAAACTTGCTCTAAAAAGTGCTAACATCTACATGTACGAATTCAACCACAGGGCATCTTTTTCAGTGCACCCTACTTTCATAAGAGCCGGACACGGGGACGATGTTTTATTTAGCATGGGCTTACCCCTAAAATTAAAAGAACTTTCCACCAAAGAGACTCACCTTACCAAAAAGATGGTTGCTGCTATTACCACTTTTGCACGCACAGGGTAAGTACATCTCTTTCCCCTTTTCGAACTTAAATCGTAAATAATATAGATGATTGTTATCCATTGTTCTAGAAGAATCATTATTTTATTTCAAGAGATAAAATTATGTATGGTTGTAAAATTGTAAACCTCTTCTAAGTATATATTTCCAAAAATTATATTAACAGTTGCATTGTTATAAGAATTACTGATTATGGATTTCTGGAAAAAAGTATGATTTATTTTAAAGGTAAATATTCTTAGAAGATTATAAGAGCTTTTAAATAATTAATATGTAACAAGAAGTTATATTTCAGTATTCATTAATATCACTTACTAGCTATTGAATCTGAAAATAGGATGAGTGTAAATTGTTTATTTGTACTACTAACCACATAACATTACAAAACTATTTCTTATTGAATTAAATGGCAAATATTAGAATAAATATTCTATTATGGCTTACAGTTTAATTATAATGATACTGAACATTTAGAAATTATTATTTGATTTTCAGAAAGAGTGTTATTTTCTAATTAGATTCTATGCCATTTTATAATCTTTATCTGAACTAATTTTTATGATAATTAAATATATACTTCAACTTATATAATGAACATTTTTATTCTTACTCAAACCGAATATATATTATTATTTTAGCAATTTATATCGTTATAATATCACAATTTATTAATTATAGTTGCTTTACTTTTATTGAATTAAATAAACATAATAAAGTAAATACGTCGAATTTTTTTATCTCTAACAAAAATAACTTTTTAAATTAGAATGATTAAAAAACCCGTATCACCTATAATAATTGCACCTCAAAAATAAGATACCATTTTAAATTTAAAAATATCTATTATTTTATTTTCTTGCTAATTAGAATTGAAAGAAACAAACATTGATTCACTTAAGAGTTATGTTTACTCATAAAAAATAATTGAATATTAAAAATAATCAATGAATGACATTGAGTTAACAATTTATTATTAATTCTGTGTTTAAATTAATATTATCTATTAGAATATTTTAGAAATTGTTGATAATTTACTAAATGAAAATGTTCATTTCATAGAACATGATATGAGTGCGTATACTTTTTTGAAATATTAAAAAATTTAATTAAGTGCAGAAAACTATTAACCAACTTGTATTATGCTTATGGTTGACCTATTAATTTTTGTGTCATCACGAAATGATTAATAAATATTTTTGAATAACATTGATTTCTTAAATAGTATGTTGTTAAGATAGCAAAAAAAAAAATGTTATGAAAAAGAGTTTAACGTTTGTTTTCTCTCTCGTTTGTTTGTCACTCAACGGTCATTTTTTGCACACGAGGGCTAATTAGACCGGGACTTACGGTTTAAAGTGGATTCCGAACCACTACAAACATCCATACCCAAGGTGGGATTCGAACCCACGAACAGTTGAACCGAAGGCAAGAGCGCTAACCATTCGGCTGCCAGCTCGGCACTCTCTCTCTCTCTCTCTCTCAGTTACTCAAATGTTAATGTGTTAATGTTATTATTGTGTTTCTGAGCTTTTATATTAATTCAACTTTTCTTTCGAGTTAGAAATTGAATATTTAGTAACTATTTCCATTGAGAAACAACAACTAAGGAAACATTTGAATCATATTTCTTGAATCTTGACTGACAGAAAGAGCAAAATCTCAAATATCACTTATATCCTTAGCTTCATTGAGATCTTTTGTAAGAAAAATCAGATCTTTAATAAGACATTACGATTGTGATAGTTTTATCGACAAGGATTGAAACTGTTAATTAAATAACTAATGAACAATTTTGTTGACATAATGAAAGCTTTTAAATCACATAGCGTGATCAGTTGCAAAATTTTAATTCAGTCTAATCTCTTTCAATTTCCCCATGAAAATTCTGTGTAACCTTAATACTTTGTACAGGACTTATAAAAATGCCAAATGTATTCAATTAAAAAAATTAATCTTCCTTTAAAAATTATAAAAACATCAATGATTTAATTATCCAGATTATTTTGAAATTTTCAAAAAATTGATCGGATGTAAAACTTTAAAAATTTGTTTAAACATAAAAAGTTAATTCACGATGAATGTAAGATTGTATAATCATAATTTGATTTTAGATTGTATTGATGTGTTTTTAATAATCACACACAGAGCAAATTTTTAGTAAAAAAGGAATTTTTATTCTTTTAGTTTTGCTTGATTTTTACTTCAATAATAATATTTAGTGTTAAATATAATTTAATTGTTTTTTCATTATTTACAGAACCCCGAACTGGGAGAAATATGGTTCCAAGAAATATATACACGTGTTCGGCAACTCTGAACATCAAAATAAAGGATTAGAGGATGCGAAAGTGTATTTCCATTCTATAATCCCTGCTGCACAAAAGCGATGCAGCGTTGAATGCTTCTCACAATCTCCGAATTCACTGAATGAGCCACTCAAGTTCTGTAAGAATACAGATTTGCCATTTTTTAATTATTTTATTGCTTGTATTGTCGGTATTTTCTTTCTTCTAACAATTTTGATGATTAGTTGTATCAACAAGATGAAAACCAAAATCGCTTTCAAGCGATTGGCCTAATTTGTGTTCTGATGACAAATTGGGATTTATTTAGAACTTTAAAACGAAAATTTTATAATTTCAAACACAAAACTAAAAAATACATTTCATTGTGTGTACATAAGTTATTGAAATATTTGTGTCATATGAACAAAATCCTTATTTTTAATCATTGTTTTACTAACTACAATTTTTGATTTTCATTTGAAAGTTTCATAAATTTTGTGCATTATATTTCAACGGCAGCAAAGTTATGATTTTAATTTTATAAACAGCAATTTTTAATAACAGTCTTCATATATGAATTAGCATATTTATGAACTTATTTTAATGAATTATGAGTAAATAACTTTCCTAAATAAAAGGCATATTTTAAGTTGAGAAAAAATTAAAAACGTTTCTTTAAAAATTAAAATTCTAAGTATTACTGCTTCTAGTGCAATATTTAAATCGCAAACTAACAATTTTGGAAAATTTAGGTTTTTCGAAAATTTTATGTAAATAAAGCGTTTGATCAACAATGAACTGAAATACTGTCATTTGTATAAGTGGTAATAATACATACTTACATTTTTTTCTTGGTTACAAAAGTTAATAGAATACTTATATTAAAAGTATAATCACTTACATTTCGTTTTATTTCAAATATTAATTCTTTTATAACATTAATTCTTATATTCTTAATTTTTATTACTTATTTTCCTTGTATCATACTGAATTTAGTTGTTCAACATTATTTAAAAGCATGATTATTTCATTATTTTATAGTTAATTATGTGTGAATATCTATTGTTAATTTAAAATAATTACTTTTGGCCATTCAATTATATAACACAATGAACTGTTATACTGAATTTGAAGTACTCTTATAACCCTTTTCTTTGTTTTGTTACATTTCTCTTTTTTACTTGAAAAAAACTCATCGTTTATAATGTTTTCAGAATTTATTTATAAATTTTCTTGTATAAAATATATGTGCTTTATTCATATAGTAAAATACTCAAACATTTATTATTTGTTATTAGACAGTAATATTTATTATTTTTTAAATAATACTTGTGTTTGAATATGGGTATTGGGTGCAAGTTTTTTAGTGCCTTTGTTCATTACTGTTAGCTGTGTATTAAAATATATTGTATAGTCCAATTTTCTTCAAATAATACGTAATGAAAGCTAAAGAATGCTGTTAATTAAATTCCTATACGGAATTTATTTTGGTGATTTTTTGCTTGGTTTTTTAATCTGTGTAAATTTAATGTATTAATTTATACCATCGTAGAATACTCTTAGAAATACATTTATACTTGTAAATATACATAATCATCAATTAACATTGTAAAGGGTTGGTAGTTTAAGTATTCTATTTTTTTCTTTTTCTTTTCTTTTATAATTTTATTGATTTAGAAACCTGATGACAAATGTAGTTTACATCCATGGCATTGTGCTGAAATTTTTTTAAGTAAGTAGAACATATGAAATATTCATTATACATTTATTTATACTGTTTTCAAGAGACGATCTGTATTTGCATTTCATTTCGTAGTAAATATTTCTTAAGAATTATCTGAACCAAATTTATTTTAGAAACTAAGAATCTGTATTCATTCATGATTACACAATTAGCAAAATTCAAATTACAAGTATACTCAGACTTTTTTGATATTATTTTTTTTTAAAATGTTTTTCAAATCAAATAAAAATAATAATTTAAAATAAAAAAATTAATTTTGCTAATTGCATTACATTACTCATTTAAAACAAGAAAATAATTCTTTCAAAAATTCAAATTCATTTACCAAGAAAAAATTAGAAAAAATTTTAAAAAATGAAATACGCCTCAACTTTTGGTGCAAATGCACTGAATTAAATTATGTGCTTGGACAACATCATTCAGACCTGTGGTGTATCGACTACCATCAGATTTGTCAAGTTCCCAGTTTGATTTCACAGAAGGACAGTAATATCATATTAGGATTCATATCTGCATGTGTTCTACTTAAATACAAAAATTTCATTAAAAGTAGTTGTGACAAGGATATATTTCTTTTGATTTAAGCAGGAGTTTTTTTTAAAAAAAATCTGTAATACGTTTTGATTGCATTAATGTTTTGTATTTATGTGTTGATATTGAAAATAAAATTCGTGTTAGCAAAACTGTGTTCTTTTATTTTACAAAACAACATAGTAATAATGTTTAATTAATATATTGTTGTATAGGTGTTTTTGGTAACTTTAAATATGAAATCACTTTAGAATTACAAATAATTTTAAAATTTAATAATCTTCCAAAGCTTGACAGTAAAATTTATAATTAAAATTAATTTACCTTGATTAAATTTATATTAACAAAATCTCTGGCTTGAAATAGATAAAAAATAGTGTAAATAGATATTAGTGTAAATAGATAAAAAAGGAAATAAAATAAAATAAATTTCTCATAACATGAGTTTAGAGTTAACAAAATTTATACATTTTATGAAATTTGAAACACTAAAATAGTTTTATTTTAATTTTAGTTTTCTTTAAATAAAGTGAAAACTTTTTGTAAATAAATGTCTATGAAAAACATTTATCATAAATCTTGATGGCTTTTAGTTTGAAAAATTAACTTCATACTGAAGAAATTTCTT
Source organism: Latrodectus hesperus (assembly GCA_037975125.1). NCBI lineage: Eukaryota > Metazoa > Arthropoda > Arachnida > Araneae > Theridiidae > Latrodectus > Latrodectus hesperus. The sequence continues at coordinate 89,340,357 of CM075853.1, forward strand.
CAGTAAAATATAAATGACAAATAGAGCCATAAAAATAAAATTTGCAAAATTATTCTCAGAAACTAAGTCTCAATTAAAAGTTATTGTTTCAATGTCTTCGTTTTCAGAAATTATATTTATTTCACAATAACTAAAAGAATAGAAGAAAATCTATAATTCTTTCTTTGACAAATAGAGTTATACCTATAAAAATAACAATTAAAAAATTTATCGTCATTTATGATCTTTAAACTTTAAATGTATGTAAATTTATGAGAAATGCTTGCAATTATTGACATAAAACTAATGTAATTTAATAATAAAATTATTATAATTATTGAAAAATCTAAAACTTGAATACATTTTTAAAAACAAAGTATGGAACTATTTAAAATAATCATTAATTTAAGAAAAAATACATCTATAATTCTGATGAAATCACAAATATTTTCTCTAAGAATAAGAAATAGAAGCTCCTGGAAGAGTCATGTGGTAATTCAAATCAATCGTTTAATTTTTTTCCCTTGTTGACTTTTCTTAGAAGCATAATAAATAATTTAGATTAAAATTTTCTTTAAAGGACTATCTTAAATGTAACTTTAAACATAACTTTTAATATTAAAATTAGTAAGTTTATTTTCCATTCTATTTTTCCTAGAATTTTATAAAATTAACAAAAGAAATTTAAATTATTCATGTAACTGTAAAGTATTAGGTCTTATAAATGAACCCATGTTTTAAAATATTTTACCTGCCAATATTCTTTGAAAATCGTGGTAAGAAAATTATTTTAACTCGTAATATGAGGAATAATAAAAATTCAAGAGAAATGCTGTATTTTCTAAATAACCAGCGTTATTTTTGAACTAATTATTTAATAGCTTATTTAAAATAATATTAAGAAAAATTATTAATATGCTTTGAAGTAGTTTGACATTAATTATTGAAATACTTTAGAAGAAAGATTACAAGAAATCAGCATCTTTTAAGGTAAAATAAAAGTATTTATTTTAATTTAAAAATTCGCGCGCGTATAGTAGTATTTTCTTGTATTATTTCACATTCATAACTTAAGTTAACTTTGGAATAATGTTTTTTAAGTTGATGCCAATAATCCTTTGAGAAATTTTTTTGTTAAATCCCCTCATACATATTTTAAAGTGTGACTGCAAAATTTTAAAATAACATTTTTAAGCCTAGGTAAAATATAATAGATTGATCTCAACCCAAGATTTCTTTAAGGGAATTTCTTATGGCATTACCTGAAGATGATGAAGCTATTCTATTTTACAGGTCTTAGGAAAATTGAGCTCACAAATGTTACTTACTAGGTTACTTAGAGAATGTATACTTTAAAATAAACCTTTTAATGGGTTAACTGCTTATCTTACTATTATTTTTAAGCATAAAATATTTGCAAGCTCAATTAAAATAAAAATCAAATTACTGCAATTCATTTGATACAGTTTTAAACTTCTTGATGAATTTAAGGCCAAATTAAAGCACTTCTTGATTTTCAAAAATTTCATTTGTCCAGTGTTCAAAAAACCCTTATCATGGAATTTTAATACTAGTATTGAAAAAATAAAAATTTAGTAAACACTATAGTAAAAGTTTTCAGTGAGATGAGAAAAAATACATTTAATGTGTTGCTGAACAGTATCTTAACTCAAATCTGATGGAACAGCAAAATTATACTCGCAACACATAAGCTTGAAATTGCTATGTAACATTACGTTGTAATTCTAAGATATTTTTCATGGTTGTACATCTCTTGGTATTCCCTCGCCATATTAATAAATCAATATTAGTCATAATCAATTAAGATGAATTAGAGGAGTCAGTTTATATTTGTTTCTCGATTAATTGAAATATTTACTGTAATCCATATTTCTGAAAGTATATGGTCTTACTTTTGTGTAAACAAAATATTATGATTACACAACTATCAAATTTTTACGTAATTTAGTAATTTTTCACAGAATATTTAAGGGTTCTAAAAAAGCTCTCCCCTTTAGATATTTATGAACATAATATAAATAACATGTTACAATTAAGTCTTGCGTTAAGGTCATTGTAGTTTATAGAAAAAAACACACGCCCAGTTGAACAATTGAGTCCTTAATGAAGATTTTAAATTTGTGCTAAAAACTTAATTCTAGCCCAATTGGAAAAAATGGTAAATCCCTTAAAAATTACCATTTTTAAACTTGTTGAAATTCAGGATATGGTTTTCATCTCTTTGTTTATAAATTCAAGGGAGAAAATTTTAAAATCCGTTAATTAATCAAAGAGCAACAATTGTGTATGGGGAAAAAACGTATGGACTTCTTTTTATTTTTTGATTCGATAGGTTTAGTTTGTTTTATTAAAAAAATTTAATTTTTTTTATTTACAAAATATTATAGATTTGTTTTTAATCCTTGACTCTCTAATCGCAAATTTGAAGAAAACTTTAGTATTCCCAATTAAAAATAGTTTAAAGAGAAACTTAATTTGGAAGGAAAACACTTGTGGATTTATATTTTTAACATTTCTCATTCAGTTTGATTAGTTTACCTTATAATTAAAAATCTCCACTGTTTTTTTTGTTTCCAAATCTGTAAAAATGTAATTTTATGATGGCAATTTAAAAATAAAATATATGAGTAATATATATATATATATATATATATATATATATATATATATATATATATATGTATGTGTGTGTATGTATAGTGTGTGTGTGTGTGTGTGTGTGTGTGTGTTAAAATCCTGAATTTAATCCTAAATTTAATTTATAATGATAAGGTTTCAATTTTATAAATTTGAATAATTTTCACGGCAAGAGATTATATGACACCACGGATTAGAATACAAAAGAATTGATATTAAGGGTATGAAAAATTGACTGATTAAAAACTCATTCAATATGACACTTTTTTTATATTTATATAATTTTACTACAATTGTGATATAAATTTGACGATGAAATTTAAGGACTTTATAAATTAGATTTATATTTTTAAACAAAATTTTTTATTCAATGAAAAATTTGTAAATAATTTATTTAGTTTGTTGATCTCCACACATATTTATTCGATCTTACAATTTCTGTCATTCTAAAATAATAACTGTGTTTCTAATCTTTAAAATATTGACAACTAGAAAAAATTATTTAATCAAATTTGTCAATTTATGGAAATAAAATTAAAAGCCATGCATGTATCTCAAGTAAAATCTTTCAAAGCACATGAGCTCTTCTTACTCTCATCCCATAATCTATACCTTTTTTGCAACCTCGAATACACTCACGTAAACGTGCTCTGACTTCTCCGTCATTAGGAGTTGAAAGGTGAATTCAGCTTATACTCTTCACCGACAGTTTTGATGTATCAACGTTTACCAACCCTAAGGTTAATAAACTAAAGTTCTTTTTTTTTTTTTTTACATTGATAGGCTGTTTTTTTCTATCTCTCCGCATCAAAGTAAATTCCTTCTACTGCCAAGAGATGAATTATTTATTTTAAAGCACAAAAAATAAACCTCAGGTATAAGCGACTTTGCTGGATAGGGCCTTGAAAATGTCATTAACTTTGGCTATGCGTGAGAGTCCGTATCTAATTATTATCAGGTGGTTAGAACAAGATACTCAACTCTGAGCGTCATTAATTTATTGTGTCATGAGTAATTTAGGGCGTTCACTTACTTTCACTTTTTTAAAAAAAATGCAGCTATAGTTGCTTTTTTTTCTTTTGTTAGTTAAAAGGAATTAGGTTTCCATCTCACGTGAAGACAGTCAGTATTGACGCTTGAGAAGAAAATCGAAAACCACATTCCTGTCTTAAATTTAGACTTCTTTTATGTGGTGTATGTGCTTGGAATATGAGATATGAACAAGTTCAGTGGTGAAATGAAAGCATCATCTAAAAAAAAAAATAATAATAAATAATCTCCAAATTACTCAGCAGGAGGATATGAATGTTTGGGGATGGGACTGATCAAAGCATTATCTAACTTTATTTAATGAACCCGAGTGAAATATTTTGTAATTGTCATTGCTATGAAAATCATTAAATCTGAAGCATTATCTCTCAAGCTATGTTTTTCATTAAAAACTTCGTAGTTTTCCAAATTGTAATTATTTTTATAAGCAATTCTAAATGAATACATTGAATATATTATTTTCTTGTCCCTTTATTTTGAGATATTTTGAATAAAATTACTTGTTCTCTAAAATACCCCACATATTTTATTTCTTTTGTTAATTTCTCTCAATAGATATGAATCGATTTGATTAATTTCTCAATCGAATAAAATAAATTTCCAAAATAGCAGTTGAGTTGATATATTCAAGAATTTTAAAATGATTACGTTTTATGAATTAAATAATAATAACATTTGAAATGAAATAATGAGAAAGTAGATTACAAATTTCTGTTAAAATTGAAGACTTATTTTTAATCTTTAGTTTTATCTTGAAGGAGATAATAAACTGAATGCATAATTTTTTAATTTGCTCTTAAGTGAAATATTATAACATATTCTGCCAAAAAAAAAATTGTATACGCGAAATATTATAACATAATATACTTAGTCTTATCTTTACATTATTGTTCATGTAACTTACCAATATATGTGATCATATGTACTCATTCCAATGATAAATTAGAAGGTAAAAAATTATGGTTGTTTTGAATGGTTATACACATTAATATGAATTCTGCGTTTGAAATTTAACGTTACATGGATTTTCCACTACACTGGATAAATGTGCTAAATCTAATAAAGTAATTAAAAGACATATTTAAAATATTTTAGTATCACATATTTTGTTTTAATGTTATTAAACATTAGTTGTGTAACCGCTGCATAAATAAAGAAAATTTTATATTCAATTTGGGAACTAGTTATTTTATTGACAGTAGGAACATTATTTTTGAAATTTACGAGGTTTATATGTTTAGGTAAAAATCTCATGTAAACACACAATTCCAGATTCTCAACTCAAGAAATATATGCTAAAAAGTTTAACATTAAAAAAGGGCACAAGAAGACAAGCTGAGGGAATTGTACGGTCCTTGTTTACAAGAAGAATCTACAGCTACTGTGATTACTGTTTACTCTATTTGGGAAAAAATATTACGATCAACAAATATCAACATATCATTGAAAAGTTTTCAAATTCTAGTTTCCTCTTAAGATAAGAGAGACAAGATCTGTGCAAAGCAATTGTACTGTAATCATTAGATTTGAATTTCTTAAAGTTCAAAGTACAAATAACTTTAGTTGGTTAAATTAAGTATATATTTTGCAATGAGGTTAAACATTATTTGTAAAAATTTGCAAACCTCTAATCATAAAATTATATATTTTTTAAATAAATAAATCAAAAAATCATGCACATGGAATACAAAACTGACAAGGGAAATCTTTTAATAAATAAATATTTCTCCTTATTCCTTTATAAAAATTACGATCTTAGAATCCTAATTTAAAAATGAATCCAGACATTAGTATTTTTGTTTAAACATGTATAATATTATAAATCTATCAATTAATAAATCGAAATTCAGAGTACACTAGTATAACAATTAAGGCTATGCATACAAAAAAGTTAAGTAAATGAAAAACTGATTAAGTTTTTCTGTCTAAGTTTTTATGGAAGTCGAAAAAAGAGAACAGGTTATAAAAGCTTTCTTTCCCTTGAGCGAAAAAGAAACGTTATTCATATACATCAAGAAAAGATTTGTTTTGTAAGGAAGCTATTTTGGAGATTTCAATCGAGTAATTTGCTTATATATGTCAGGTGACCCGCTGTTAAACACGTGTGATGACATGCCAAGATAATAATTTACGTAATAATTCAACATCCACGATCTTGAGTCAGGAAACTGCATAAAAAATCAGATGCAAATGGAGCTCGTGCTATGAATGCTAATTATATTCAAATGCGCTGAAGGCAGTCCGGAAATATGCAAAGGCTTGCAACAAAAATAAAACTGCTCCGCAAAGTAGTTCATTGGCACAATCTTTTGTTCAGAGTGTTTTGTGGATATAAATAAAAAAGACGTGTGTTTACTGACCTTCAAATTTTTTCCGCAATATTTAAGGAGTCGTTATCGATTATAATTTTTACACAAAACTATTTTGATCAGTATTTTTTTCTCAGGACCACTTTAAATTTTATTGGTCGTCTTGTTTTTTAAGAGTACACAAACACACAATTAAATATTTTATACAATTTAAATATTATTAACATAAATTTTAATAAAAATCAATCATGTAATATATTAGTATTTGCCCGATTTCTTATAAATGTGAAAAAATAATAAAATGAGAATATTATTAGTTTATACATTGGTTTTTTCACATAAAATATATAAGCCATTGTTTATTAGATATAAAAATCTGATGACGTATCTTTCATTGACAAATACTATATGCATAACACATCGTTCAATAAGTCCATCAAATGACTAATACACAAATATAGCTTTTCAGCAAAATTTGAATTTAGTCACAACATAGTCGGCTTCAAAAGAATGGTATATTTATTTTGACGTTTCTCAATCATTTCATCATTTGTAAAATGATTTATCTTTTACTTCAAAATAGGCTTCAGTTTCAACAATGACTTCTTCATTGCAACCATATCTATTTCCCTGGAGCATTCTTTCTATGCCTGCAGATAGTAATTGCTGAGATCTGAAAATGGGATGTACGCAAAAGATGGGGCAGAAATATTCACAGCGCAATTCGTGCAACTTTGCAGTTGTGATCCATTTGTGAAAATGAGAATTGCCATAGGGGGAAAAAAACTCGTTTTCTCTTTCATTTGGGATTGTTTTTACACAATTTCTTACTTCAAGCACATCAATAATGCCGTACAGCTTTCGCTATTGATGATTTTTTTTCTCTCTTCAGGGTAAAGAGAATGAAATACCATGCGCATCACTAAGTACAAAGACTAAAATCTTGTCAACTGATATTTTCCTTTTTATTCGATTTGGGTGCTTTCGCCAGTTGCAGTTCATTTAGCTGACAACTGATTTGACTGTAGATAGGAATGATAAATGTTAGTTACATCCATTGACATATGTTATGTGAAATTTTATCCTATTGTAATGAAGCAGCTCCAAACAGCTCTCTGAATAATAGAAACGTTGTTATTGTTTTTGGTCAATTCTGTGTGTCTGTGAGAGAGCAAATGAATACTGCAAAATAATTTTTTCATGAGCATATGTTATTGCAAAATAGTGAAAACACTGCTTTCTGTTATCTCCAAGATATTAACTGTCACGCAACTTCAATTTACGATTAGTTTAGTAATTATTATTTATTCAATTAAGATGTTTTTTGTTTCCTGGAACAACTTTCCAATTTAGGTGATCAATGGGCTCAGCTATATCTGTGTTTGAACAGCCATGTTTAAAATTGACAATCATTTTTCAACTGTTTCTTTCAACAAAGCAGAATTTGAATAACAAAGACAGAATTTGAATAACATTTGAATGGTGTTTTTTCTTATTAAAAAGCAATGCTTATTAATACATGAAGTCCAGATTTTTCCATCGCTTGGAAATTTGCAAATGTAGAATTACGAAAACCACTGCAAAATGTGTAATAAACAGCAGATGATTATGAAATTTAGGCATGTATACTTTACGAAGGTTAATTGGAATCACACGTATTTAAATTTCGTAACTATGTCTAAATATCACAGCTTTGTGAATAATACTACGGTTATATGCCATTCTACGAACTCATTGTATGATGTGTTATATATTAATGTTTTATTTGAAAGGTTCAAGCTCAATGTGCTAACCATGTTAAAAAAATTTATATACATATCGATCACTTTAAATAATAACTTTATTTGAGAATAACGTTATTTCAATATTAGACGAATAAGATATTAGATATCTTTAAGATGAATAATGGACAATTAATTTCGCTTAATATATGATAAGGAATTTTTGGTGATTTTGAATCACGTGCACGAAAAATGATTTTATATTCTTGAAGGAAAACGTTTGTATTTTCAATTTAATTAACTGTTTCGAGAGATAAGTTTAGTTCCAGATATAATAAATATAATGTGAATTGGTGATAAATAAATTAAAATTTAACATTTAGAGATAAATGTAAAAAATACAAGGGATTTTAGAATATTGTTCTTTTTGTTGCTTTTGAAATATGAAATTTGGTATCCATTTCGCTGATACGTTGCTACATAGTTTGCTCCAGAAAAGAAATTAATAATATAATTTTTTCAAGCTTTGATATTTTTGAAATACAATTCCAATAAGAATTATAATTATGTCTTTTAGGGAATACCGTGTGTGTATGTATGTTATTTGAATACCATTTACTACATATGTGACAAAACTTTCAACTGAAATATTCTCTTATTATGCACAAGTTCTTTAATATACAAAAGGGTAGTTAAACTATAGTCTAAAATATATTTATTTTTAATAATTATATTATTTAGTATATGTAAGATGAATATTTTAAAAATATTAGTATGAATTGCTTAGTTTTTATTCAAGTTTTATTTATCTATGATGATAAAATATATTAACTCCATATGATTCTTAAATACTCCTATTTTCTGACAAATAAAGGTCCTTTTAAATAATTTTTGAATATTTTCTAATTTAAGAGTGTCTACCTGCCTGCGTATAATATTTCACTTTATTAATAATTATTCAACACACAATTTTAGAAGTACGCTATTTAAATAATTAATTTTACATAAGAAGTGAAAAATTTCAAATTATCGATTGACGTATTTGAATTTGAAGACCTCATTTTTTTGAATGATAAATCTTGAGATTTTTTTCCATTTTTTCCAATTACTTAAAAAAATGTCACATGAAGTTATGAGTTTTTCAGAAAATTTTTATCTCTATTGATCCTTGATCCTGGATTACGAAGTGTTTTTAACCTTTCAGAAACTGCCAATAGAGTCAAAAACTTTTATTATAGTAGGTCAAACACGCGTTCAACAATTACGCCACGTTGAGTTCATTCAGGATGTAACGAGATTAGGTGAAGGCTACTAAAAATTAAGTCCCTCGTATGGTAAACATAGCCGTTGCCAAATAGCTGTGTTTATGAATCTAACGTATCCAATACATAAAAGTTTCTGAATAGAATCATTTTCTTATTTAATTAACACCCAATAATTTATAGGTTAATTGTGTAAGTACGAATTGCAACAGTTCCAATGTCATCCTCAGATATCCAGTAATGAAATTCTATGTGTTCTAAATGCTTAGAGAAATGGTCCAAGTGTAAAAGAAACACAAAACTATTTCAAATTTTATAACTACTGAATTTCTCACACCATTACGCAAACTACTTTAAAACTAGAACAAAATTATAGTCCGAATATCAAGGCGTGTGAAAAAAAATTGATTTATAGACCGAAGATATAATTCATTAGCTTCAGTACTACGTGAAAAGGCTGTAGAAACGTAATCAAAACTTCAGTTTCATATTCAAAGCTCATTTTCTTTAAAATTTATTGAAATTTTTAGAAAATATTGATTCGTTGGTAATACGTAATAAAAATTTAATAATTAATATGAAATTTTTATTTTCCTAACTTGCTATTATTAAGTGTACAAGTTGTTGACTAGGTTTGTAATATGGGGTGCGTTGCTCCACCTTTCAAACTGAATCTTAATTTGGTGTGGAGTCCGACTTCTTCAGTACACACATGCCATTGGTACCCATTTATAGTGTAGGCAACAATTCACAACCTATTAATACAAGAACAGGAAAAGACAGGAAAGAGCGATAGTACATCCATGTCCGAACCGGGATTCGAACCCAGGACCTCCCTATCAGTAGTCAACCACGTTGACCATTAAGCAGAGTGAGCGCCAAGTCCGAAAGTATGAACTATGTTTATCTATACTAACTGAAAAATTATGAGTTAATTTTTTTACAAAAAAAGCTGATGTAAAATTCTGAAAAATAATTTTGTGATCGAATTCTCAATTAATTCATATCTTTCATGCTCTTATTTGCCAAAAACTGTCATCACATTCTAATCATTTATTTCAATATAATTGTATAACAGTCATACTATTGCTTGTCTCACTTTATTATGTTATTTTATATTTTATATGTAAGATATTAAATATTTTGGAATAAAATGAAAACACACACACATAAAATTTTTATTAGTTTTTCCGTAATATATTTTTATCACTAAAATTTTTTACTTACGTTGAAAAATATTTTAACCTTTGAAGTTCATGTAAAATGGCGCGAAAAAAGTATATAACTTTTTGATTTATCAAAATAAATGAATTGCCTAAATGGGAGATGTAATTATAAATTTCAAATTGAGTATGTTTTATGCTTTAAGTTTATAATCAAAATGAGTGGAAAAGTAACTATAACATTGAATTATTTTTTCACTGGTTTAAACCTGATTATTCCTTAAAATAATGATACAAACTCTTAATATTTTATTTGTTTACATTCATATTTTAAGTTGAAACCTTATTATTAGATTAAATAAATAGAAATGTGTGTAAATTATTCGACGCAGCATATTAATTTATCTTTTAATATTTCGGGTGAAGCAAAATTCACAAATTTATTTAACAATAAATTGTAGATTATATGTATAGTAAATTTTGATCATACTTTAAAAATATATATTCTAACTTAAATATATATGTACTTTCAATGTAATAAATATAAATCAACTAAAAATTATCATCAATAAAATTAAATATACTGCTAACTGATTGTGACTATTCTGTTTTTTTTTTTTTTTTTTTTTTTACAATAATTCAATGAATCAATGAAGACTGTTTCATTTATTCAACTATTATGATGTTTTCCTATAAGGTAGGGACATTTTACTTTTTATGTACTGCATTATATAATATAGTCCGAAATTTTATGTTTTCGGGTGTACTAAAACAATTTAAAAAATTAATTCAAATCCCTTGATTTATAAAGTATAGTTAGCTTAAAATTATAAAATGCGTGTATAACTATCAAATCAATGCAAGAAGTAAAAGTTTCTAGCTTCATTAAACAAACAAACAAAAAAAATCGAAACTTAAAATAAGTTTTGAAATAATGTGTTAGTAGATTGCTAAATTTTGAACACGTATAAGCTTAACATAACTACATAATATAAAATTTGTTAATTATTTAAATATTTTATAATATACAATCTTATTTTTCGTAAATGAATGTTAAAAAATACAGCAAAAGATCATTGATTTCACAAAACTTCAGCGAAATCAGTTCTTTTATTTATAATACGACAAAACGCATGGCCAAAGAAAAGAAACTGTATTTGTGACCCTTCCCAATGATGCCCCTCTGTAAACCCCTAAATTTCTGTCCACTTACATCTATCACAGCCAAGGCTACACAGGGGATACGTCATCGAGGGGTGAGAAATTGTCCTTGAACTTTCCTATTAATAAAAGAAAAAGTTGGGGAAATGGGTCGAAGTAACTCTCATGGCATCTGCCTAGATTTCCTTTCAATTAAGGATAAAATTATCACAATATATGCCACGTGTTTGAACTCTGCTAAAGGGGAAAAGGAATTTTTTTGTCGACTTTCAAAATAGCATGACGTTAGAAATCCGGGGTAAAATAATTAATATGTTTCAAAACTACTGTTGGATAATAAAATATTTTCATGTTTCAAATGATAAAAAGTATGCTAATTAGCCTGTTAGTTTCAAGTAAGTATAATAGAATTATTATAATAATTCTTGAAAATCAAGTCAAAATTAAGTACAAAAAAAAAAGGAAATAAAAACTAAATATAATTTCAAACATAGCACAGTTATAAATTTTAAATTTAATAAAGGAAAACATATCCTAGATTGAACTAATATATTTAAAATAAGCGGAAAATTTTATCATCACGCATTAGCTTTATAAATTTATACCTTAAAACAATTCATAATATACATGTATTGCAATTATTTAAATTTTAGCTTTAAAAAAGTATATCTATTTTTCACAATATATCTGCGGGTCAACTCAATTAGTTTACAAACATTTACTAGTTACATTCCGATTTCAAATGTTAAACTTGTGGTATGCATTAAATTTACAAAATAAATGTGACAAACTATTCTGATTCATTAAAAAGTTACTTCCCAATTTGGAATATACACAACTTCTTATGAAATTAGACAAACAGTCAAATTCATGTCCATGAATATTTTATAGTTCCTTGAATGATCCTGGAAACTGAACTATTTGTTTCAAGTTCCGTATAATAAATTAAGCAAGTTGATTTTTTATAAAATTTACATATTGTGAAACAAAAGGCAAAATTTTATTATGAAAAATTTTTTTTTCTATTCAGCGATCCATTCATTTTATTCAATTTTAAAACTATAGTAAAAGAACTGAGTGACGGTAGAGACGGTATTAGTTTTAATGGAGCTCCTGAACAAAAGTTCTATCTCCTGTAGGATAGGTGTACCTGAAAAACTAGTAATGGAAAGGAACAGGGAGTATCAGATTCATGTGAAACTCTTCAGAGAAATTTCCTCAGTTGTGCTGATAAAATGGGACAAAAAGACTAGTGGGGATTTTTTTTTCGCTCTTAATTTTCTTTTTTATCTTTTTTAGAAAAAATAAAAGGGTAAAAGGGAAATTCATCTCGTAAGGAAAGATAAGGATGAATAGAGAAGGAAGATTCTTCCAGATCTCATATAAGGAATCACTACAAATTCAGTAATTTTTTTCTTTGAGATTTATAAGCATTTTAAGAAAATAAATATTTTTTAAAACTGTAGATCTTTAACAATTTTGAAAACAAAAAAGAACAATTTTGATAGCTTCAAATAATCATTTTACACTTTAAAATGTAATTAAAAAGAAATTTATAAGAAGAAGGCTATTAGAGAATTACACAGTTAACAGAAATTCATTACGGTAAAAAAATTCTCAATTTATACTTATTCCAATAAAAATGCTTCATATTATTAATTTTTATATTTTATAAAGTAGATAGATAAATTTTTGTGATTCAAATGTCTCCTTGTTTTAAATAATTCATTTATGAGTTAGAGAGGTTGTACCAGTTTCTTGTGCATTACTAATTATCTTTGAATAAATAATAATTAATCACATGTGACTGAGTAAAGAATGAATTGCAACTAATGACTTTATGTAAAATATTTTCTCATTTTATTTTTTATACCGAACATTCTGTTTTTTTTTTTTTTTTAATTTTGTGGGTAATTTTACTATTTTGTCTTGGTACCACTCTAAAAAAATGAGCGCGATAGAGTTATATGAAAATAGAGATAAGAATTTTTCATAAAAATATTTATTGCGTTATAAACATTAAATAACATAAAGTACAAAAGTCCAAACTTTAATTTGATACATTTTTGTATATTTTCTTTCAGAACCTATTATGAAGTGAGTAAACATAATTTCATAAAAAGAAATATAAAAAATAATAATTAAATGAAGACTCAAATATAAAAATGTATATTACAAAATTAAAATGCATCTAGTTACACAATGATATATCAGTTTAGCACATCAAATAAAAATATAAATAAGATTAAAATGTAAATCAATTTAGCATATCAAATAAAAACTACTAATTAATATTTTTTAGAAATGTTAGTGATTAATTTGTAGAATTTAATTCAAATAAAATGGTTAATAATTCAAATCTTTAAAAATATATATTTCTTAAATAAATTTACCTTTTCAAATCCAGTATTAGTATACATAATTTGTGTTAAAATATATTTCTATTAAGCATATAAAATACTTTTTAAATTATTTCATTCATCATTTTCTTATAATTTTCATAAGAATTATACTTATCATTTTTTCAAAGATTTTGTGTTAATTTTATTAGTAAAATATTCTAGAGTTTTGACTTACATCAAATTAAAAGATACATATATGCATACATACATACATATAATTATATATATACCAAGCTGGAATTGCTCTTAAAATTTCTTCACCTTGATTTTATAAAAATATTGATAGAAAAACATTCATTTAGTAAATTACTTAAAATCTGCATCGTGTACTTACTCTCTCAGATCAATAGAAGAAGCTTATCCAAAGCGTTACCACTGGTTAACAGATGCATGGAAATAATCACGCGTCTTACTTCATAGAGACCTTACCTCTCAACCAACCGATTGATTTGAAGTTTATTCACCTCTGAGCTTATGCTAGAAATCTTTCATGTAAGCCCCCATTTTGGACCTCTTTGAGTTCTGGAGAAATTCTGAGGTCAAGTACATATTCTGTGAATACTGGTTTGAGAAACGAATAACTTTTTAGTCACATAAATATTATACAATAAGACTTCTTGTTAAGAAATAGCAAAAAAAAAAGTTTTTATAACTTGCATAAATTGTTCTTATCAGTGAATTAAAATAAATTTTAATAGTCATTAAAGAAAAAGGTTCATTAAATGAATAATATTTCTATGAATACAAAAATATAGTGTTTTATAAAGAGATGACACATGAATTAACTTTTGTAGCATTCTACAATAGAAGTGGTTTTTTAAAACTACCATTTTCTATGAAAAAAATTGGAAATTCCAAGAATTGAAATTGGAAGGAACTTGAGGAAAGAAATAAACATATAACCTTCAAACAATCATTTAAATATCTTGTACAAAAAACTTGCTGAGGGAATTGATATTTACTTATTTTAGAAGTTTCTGTGGGAAAAAATTTAAAGTTAAATAAATAACATCTTCACATTTTGTATATTAATTTGTATGACAATTTTTTAACCCTGACAGCATTTCTTCTGCAAAAAGATCCATTGCTAATAAGACATTTTTGGATATGAAAGTAAAACTGAAGAGTTTAAGAAACGAAATATTGACAGTTAACGTTTAATACAAACAACAAAAACTATAGGATAATCAAAGCAAAGAAAGATGGTGGCATATTTTTAATATTTGCCTAAGAATAAATTAATTTTAAATTGTTGTTAGCTTATTACTACTATAGAGAAACTTATACATGCGTATTTTGATTAATGTATATTCAAAATACCTTATTGCTAAAGCAGAAGCAAATTATGCTGCTTTTAAATATACTGTCCAACATTTAAAATGCAACACCAAGAAGGAGTGACCAGAAAGTGATGCAAATTTCATGGTTTCACGCACATTATCGAGTTATGCAAATGATGTGAAAAGCGCACGTAGGATACTATATAAGGTGAGGAACCAGCAGAATGAGCAATATTTGCGCCATTACTGCTGCTTGAGAAACAATCCTTGAAAGTTTGTTCTTGTCTCAAAGGACGCCTGTAATAGCAGAGAATTACAAGCCATCGTCAAAGGAATCATTTTCAGCTGACAGATGAGTTTATGAGGGACATGATAGGACTGAGAAGGGCAGATTGGTCCTTACAGCAAATCACGGCTGACAGATACCTGGACGCGTTCACAGTACACCAGCTGTGGCAAAAATGGTTGGAACAATGAACTGTGCAACGTTTGTGCGGTGCCGGTGTAGCCAAGGTAACATCAATATGCGTGGGTCGAAGTCTCCGATAGGAGGCTGTGGCGGCCCCGCAAAGCACGTCTACCAAAATTCTGCAGTATGAGCAAGACATCCTGGATGCTCCCATATTAAGCAGAACCATTTACCGTCAATTGGTTGCTAGTGGCCTGCACTCGTAGCGTCCGTTAAGAAAACTAGCATTGACCCCACAGCATAGACACCATCGTGGGGAATGGTACCGGATTAGAACGATGTGGACGACAGAGTGGCACAGAATCGCCTTTACATATGTATCACGCTTTTTTTCTACAGTGATAGTCACCGCGTAGGAGTGTGGCGCTGACGTTTAGACAGGTCCAATCCTGGAGCAATTGTGGAAAGCTGAGCCACACGACAACGCAGCATCATGGTTTGGGATGCCATTGCGTACGATTTCAGGTCACCTTTAGTTCGTATTCACGACACTATGACAACCCAACGTTGCATGGATGATGTGCTGCGGCCGGTGACACTCTCCTACTTTCAGGGAGTGCCCGGTGCCCTTTATCAACAGGATAACTCGCAATCGCACATAACTCGCATCATCCTACATGCCCTGCAAGGTGTACAGCTGCTTCTCTGACCACCGTGCTTGTCAGATCTCTCTCCAATTGAACACGCTTGGGATGTGATTGAACGCCATTTGCAGACACTGCCACTAGCTCCTTAAGAAGACACACTTTGGCAAATGGTTGACAAGGAATGGAGAGCCATTTCTCGGGTCGTCATCCGTACTCTCATTGACTCTGTGCCTAGACGTGTTGCTTCGTGTATAGCTGTCCACGGTGGTCTGACAACCTGAAGACCCGACCACGTTCTCGCTCTGTATTATCCATATCATTTCAAAACACAGATCACTTATAGTCCGTTGTAGTCTCTCTCTGTTTGCCAAGTTTCTTCAGTTTTTAAAAACTCCTTCTTAGTGTTGCATGTTCAATGTCGAGCAGTGTAACTTAAAAATTTTCCATCTTTAGACACTTCTTAAATAAAGCTTTTAATTTTATATTTTTGATATCATATTATTTTTATATATTTGATAACGCATTTATGCATACAAATTTGCTTAAAGATCAATTTAGCGGTGAAATTAGACTGCATTAGCGAGAACAAACATTCTCACATATTAAAAAGAGCGAATAAAAACAAAATTTGGGATCCAATTTCTTCTTTGTTGTATAATTGGTATTTCTTGTACAAATAAACGGCTTTTTTCAAAGCTAAAGCCCTGATGCTTGATAAAAATATTGCAAAATGTTTATTATTATTAATTTGCATTATTATTTTCATTATTTTCTTCAAGAAATATTAACAACATTAACATGATTGATATTATTTAACAACGATATTGGTTTCATAATAACAACAGTTGTTGGCATTTGCGGGCAAAATTTATCAATCCGTTTAGAGAATCAAATATATTACTTTTTTTTGTGATTAATTTAATTTTCGTAATAGCTGTCAATTTGCCGATTTTTTCATAAATTCTCTTATCTACACGGCTTATCTACACATTATATTCTCTTATCTACACGGTTTAAAATTAAGTTAAAACTTAAAATATTAACTTTAAAAATACTTTAAAAATTTAGGAATTTTATTAAAGGCCATAGATTAAAAACTCGAGCAGAAATTTCATTTTATGATTATTTTGCTGTTATTATTAGGAAATGAGGCACTTAAGTCACTATTATAACATAAATTTAAGTCAAAATGAGCAACAAAATTTAACATTTAAAATTTTTAAAGCGAAATTTTGCATATTTTGGAAATGTGTTCATTTTAGGAGAAACGTATTAAATTGCAGAAATGAAAACTGTCTCAAAAAAAAAAATAACACACACACATATGTGTGTGTCATTATATATATATATATATATATATATATATATATATATATATATATATATATATATATATATATATATATATATATATATATATATATATATATATATATATATATATAAACCTGCCCTTCTCTCCATCCAAAATTTATTTTAAAATAGAGGATATTAAAAGGGGAAAGAAGCTTGAAATCAAGCGAATAGTAGCTAATTATTTCAACGATTCGATAAACGAACTCAACTGAAAGACTTCAAAAGAGATTGATAAGATTGATGAATGTGAATCACTACTGCTCCCCCTTCATTTTCTATGATTATTTCTCCCTCTCCTCCCATTATAATGCCTTTTAAATATATATACATATATATATATATATATATATATATATATATATATATATATATATATATATATATATATATATATATATATATATATATAGTATTATTTTTGTTACTTAATCTTATATCACTGAATGCATAAAGTTTTATTATATAAATATATCGAAGTGTGATGAAAAAGTTGTGAAAAGCAAAAAATATTTTAACACTTAAATTCAAATAATTCAATACTTGAGTCATGTTTAGAAAACATTCACAGTATCTATCATTCAAGTTATTTCCTTTCGGGCTAACCTTCAACAATATTCTCTCTCTCTCTTTCTCTCTCTCTCTCTCTCTCACACACACACACACACTTTCCCCCATTTCTCTCTTCCTTTTTACAAAAATTTGTCTAGAACTCTTAATATCTGAACAATATTAATTTATATTTTAAAAGCAGAGATTAATATATTATTTTCAATATCATTAATTTATTATTTTAAGATTTCATCAAATTATGAATGTAAGAGATGAATTGGGTATGTGTATTAATACTTTAAAGCTTGATAACACTTTTTGAATAATATATAAAGAGCTATAGTTAATTTCAATAAATTGCTAATTTTGTTCACTTTTAAACTTCTAAATAATTTCATGTTTTTTTTTTTTTTTTTTTTTTTGTAACTTTGAAGTGGGTTCTGGTACAGGGCGTTTAATTTCACCGAAAACTACTGCTTAAAGAGGATTCCGAAATAATACAAACGTCCAAAATAAGTATCTATCGCATGGACTGTTGAATCGAAGAACGGGGCTTAAAACATTCTCTTTTTCCAGCTCAGCAAATTTCTCCGTAAATTTAAGTTATAACATTAGAATAAAATATAAAATGATTATATTAGAATAAACTTTAATTGTTGATAGATTTTTATTTAATCTTTTTTTATAATTTCTCGTCTAATATTACTTTTTAATTAACTTAAGATTTTATTTAGATTACGATATTTTGTCATTAGTGTTCAATTACATTAAATTATAAAATGCAATAATGAAAAAATATTTTAATGAGCAGGTTAAAATGAATTCTATTACTGTATGATTTGAGTAACAGCGCTACTTAGAAAGAAAGTTCCTGTATAAAAATATTTATTTATAGGCTCAAATATATTCCAATTATATAAATTACATATTGTTCTCACCTTTAATATCTGCTTTAATTAAAAAATATCAGTTTATGTGATAATTAACAAAAGATATATAATCTTTTCTATTTTCTTTCTTTTTTTTTTCTTTTATATTCTTGTACAGTTTCTTTAACTTTTCGGCTTCTATGATCTTAACATAATACTTCAAAATGTTTCAAATTTATACATTTTCAAAATGCTATAAGTTGAATAAATAGTAACTGCACATTTCTTAAGCCAATGAAAAAACAATTTTTTTATTAACATGAATATCAAATGATTTTCAATATTATAATTATAACCTTGATTTAATTTAACAAAATTACATTATTAGAATAATTTTTACCTATAAATTCCTTATTCACAAGTGTCCTTAAGTGTTAATTTGCACAGATTTAGTTACTACTCAGTAAAATTTTTCTAAATTTATCAAAATATTCTTGTTTTCTTCAATAACATTTCTTTTCTTATCAGCGAAAACAAATTTATTGATCTTAAATTATTAAAAAATGTCAGTCAGTGTTCGTACTTTTAGCGAAAGCATAAACTATTTCGACAAAAATGTCAAGGTGAGGATGAAGTGGTAAATTTTTTCAGAAGGTTATTAATTAATAGGATAGGGAACAGTTAGAATTCGACCTTTCGTCTCCTTGACTGTTTCACCGCACGCGACCAAAAAGATCACGGCAGTTTCAGATTCTACGAATATTATCTCACTGAGACAAACATTAATATTCAACACGTTTTAAGCATGCATGATCTGAAAGCGAAGCTCTCAACAAAGCATTTGATTTGCTTTTGAATTTAGTTTCCGTTACCTTCTCGCTCAACTGATAACAAGTTCTGGGTGTGAAGCCATTTGATTAATTATCTCCGTGAGCTGTTATGAAAAACTTTCTTAGAACTTTTGACATGTAGTTCAGCGTAAAATCTCATAGATCATTGAAAGCTGCCCCTTTTCTTATACATATCACTGCATTGCCTTTTGTTTTATGACGACATTCTTGTCTTTGCAATCGAAAGATGCTCCAAGATGATATATGAATAAGTACCGTTATAAATTCATTCCTTTGTGGTGAAGTAAATTTAATTTACTTCATTATACTGTTATGAAAGAAGAAAAAAATTATCTTGTATAATTAGGTCTTTAATTTATAATGAATAAGCTTATGTGACAGTAAGCTTTGTGAATGTAAGCCATTGTGAAAATATTGTAGAGCATTACTCTTTAAATTTTAAAGTTAAAGAGAGGAAACCTATTTGTCGTACTTCTGAGATTCCAAGCTCCTTTAAATTTAAGTATTTTTATGCAATTTCCAGTATTACTGTATCGAAATAGTTGTCTTTGTTAAGTCATCTTAATAAAGTTTCTTAATTTGCAAAAGTAATCACGGAAGATAATAAAATATTCACAGAATTAAATAAATACGCAAGTTCAATATAAATACTTTAATTTCAAATTTATAAAAAAATATTTATTTATTGCGTATTAACATTATATATAATATTATATTTAAATAAAAATGACATAAATTTAAAATATAAAAAATAACATTTATAAACTTGTTTTGATAACCACACTTGAATAAAATATTTTTTATAAATTATCATCAAAGCATTGAATATTCTGCAATTTCGAACAATTCTTATTCATTAAATTTAAGTTGAAGTCAAAATTTATCTAAAATGCAAAATAAAAGTGTATAATCAAAGTATAATGTATTATCAAAAAATTATATATTAAAATAGACATTAAAATTTTTTTAATGTTTATTAAAAATATTTCTACATTCAGAGAGAAAGAATTAAGCGCAAAAATTTAATTTAATCTTATTTGAATCAACTGCGCATGTATTACATTCTAGCTAATAATCAAGAATATAATTTATGTGTGACTACATATATATATATATATATATATATATATATATATATATATATATATATATATATATATATATATATATATATATATATATATATAGTGTGTGTGTGTGTGTGTGTGTGTGTGTGTGTGTGTGTGTGTGTGTGTGTGTGTGTGTGTGTGTGTGTGTGTGTGTGTGTGTGTGTGTGTGTGTGTGTGTGTGTGTGTGATATAAATGTTAACTTTCTACTTTTCTTTTTATTTTGTATTTTAGCGGGAGGTATAGAAAAAAGCTCCTTTAAATAATTCCATCTCAGACCGTTATCAATAGTGTGCATAGTAATATCTTGTATTATAATAAGAAGCAAACAAGAATGAATTTTTTAAAAATGAATAAAAAAATTTATTTTATTTCCATTGGGAGAAACTATAAAATTCGAGGTTATTTAAAACTAAAAGAAAATAATTTAGTTTTAATTGTGAGAAATCTTCCTCAGGATTTCTAACACCATATTTACTCTCCTCTTACACAGAAATTAATATTAATGCTAAACCAAAATATTATATATAATTTAGAAATAATAATTCTGAATTAATTCCCTACTATGCTTCAAAACGTTGTTCATGTAATTATAGGGCTTCAAACTCACAAAAATTATTTAACGTTCTAAGCAATAAGAGGCAATGACCTATGAAAGTTTGTGTAAGTCAAGAAAGCTAAGGGCGGTGCTTAAGTGAAATTCCTTGGTGAAACAGCCTGAGAAAGTAGATTCTCATTAAGGATAGATGGGATCATTGATACTTTAAAAAAATTCAAGTATCCAAAAACCAAATGTTTCCAAGAGTATGTATTATCTCTTTGGGGCGGAGAATTTCACTTTTAAAACCAATCCCAAGCTTAGAAAGTAACTAGCTGTCCTTGGATTTGATCTGTAAAAAATGTTTTCCAAAGGTTGCAAAGATACCATTGACTTCACTTGCGGTCAATGACTTGCAGGGGGAGGGGCATCCTGTGTGGGAACAACAAGTAAACATCTGACATGAAAATGTTATTTGATGAGCAATTTACCCTCTTGACTTGCATGAGTTCCTTTTTACTTTAATATCCTTTTCAAAGAGCTATTGTGTGGAATTAATAATTTAAGACCCACAGATGGGTTGACGGTATCTGCTGTTGATAAATTACCAGGCGTATGAATTGAAACAAGTTCTGAAGTGCTCTTGGAATCCACGAGGCCCCTTTTAGGGTAGGCAACTGGAGGCCCCGATGGGGTTCCATGCGTGTTATCCTTGTATGGTTTGAGGCATTCGTCGCTTTCACTTTCAAGGATATCTCTTAAGGTCAAAGCTCTCTCAGATGGATTATATTCAGCAAGATAACCTCTGTGAACTGTCTTATTAGATTCGTGTCATGCTATACGATTTTGCTACACGCTCTCTGATTGGGCCATTTTTTGTAATTGTTAGTTGTTAAAGTACACTGACATTATTTCAGCAAAAAAACTGCATTTTCTCACAAACACACCAACCTTTATCTTAATGAATGCCAGAGCTTAAAATTCTGAAAGCCGACAAAATAAATTGGCATGTCGAGTCTGATATAATGACATGGTAATGTTATTATTTTTCAAGATATAAGAATTTATATTTATAGTCACGATATCGCTTGAAATTTAGTGATTCATTATCTAAAGATGGGAAGAAAATGAAGATGATACATAATTTACTAGGAATATCTTGCAGCTGCATTTTTTCATAACATTATTTATAATGGAACTCATTTCATACATTATGCTATTCAATCATATAATCTGATTTCATCACCATATGAAACTATTAAACTCTAAACTAATGTGCCAAAATTTTTTAACATTTAAGTACATTTTCTGCAATTTACACTTAAAGTGAAAAAAAACTATCTATTTTCCTTAATTTGTTCAAAATTGATATAGAATTTTTAATAGAATTCAGATTTCTTTCACAAAATTTCCAAAAAGTCTACGATTTGTTTCGTAAGTTTTTAAAAATCCAAAAACGAAAACCTCATAATTGATTCAATAAAATTATAAATCTTTCACTATAAATATTAAAAATAATATTATTATATAATTATGAATATTTGTAGATCAATGAACACAAGATATTTCATAAACTTACGTCAGTTAATTCACCGACTCCAATTTTTTTCTTTAATCAATGATGTTAATTGTTGAAAGAAATTAAAATAATACAAATTACTCATAAAACTCTAATTTGGGAATGATTTTCAAAATAAGTTGCATCTGAAACAACACAGATGCTGTGTGATTTTTAAATATTGACCTAACTTAAATGCCAAGGAAATACTTTTAGTCCTTGCTTTTTTTTAATTTTAATAGAAATAATCCTAATAATTTATTTGCCTTATATAAAATGAATTTTTAATACTTCAGACGCTTCTCATAAAAAAATTTGTTTACTCTATATTAACACTTTACAAAATGATATTAGAGGGTAAACTAGTAAGACGATACACTAGTTGGCCGCATGTCTTGTTTTTGTACTCACTTGAATTTAAAAGTATCTCAATCGATTAGCATGTTCATCAGTAAGAAATTGTTTTTCTTGTTGTTGTTGCTTAATCGTATTAATAGAGGAACACGTAATTTTTTTTAGATTATTCTTAACTTTTACTTCATTTGTTTCTAGAATTTTTATACGCTTAGAATCAAAATATGTAAATATTATATGTCAAAGACTTGGTATACAAATCTAGTGACGGTTGTTAGAAATAGGTGTCAATATATTTTCATGAAAATTCTCGACGCTAACTCTTAACTTTGACCAACTATTCCTATATTAATGAATGAAAATAATTTCAGTATAAAAATAAGTCTTTAGCACAACTTTTCAAATACTAAATAGTTTATTTGAATATTAAATTTTCCATCATTATTTTTTGAATGAATTTATGTGTATTATATGTATATACATATATGTATTGTTGTTTGTGAAAACTACATTCTTATATTTGTTTTAAATGTTACACAGCTAATAATTTTTTAAGCACTTTGATATTAAAGGTATTTTTTTAGTTTAACTGCTGGATTCGGAATGAGGATTTAGTCCATTGCTATAAAGAGGTTGTTGTTGTTGTCGTGTGCCAGCTAGTCTGGCAATATGGGGTGCGCTGCTCCACTTTTCCAACTGAACCATATTTGGCGTGGAGTCCGACTTCTTCAGTACACACATGCCATAGGTACCCGTTTATAGGGTAGGCAACCATTCACACCTCATTCATACAAGGAAGGGAGAAAGACAGGATAGATAGAGATAGAAAATACATCCATGCCCGAACCGGGATTCGAACAAAGGACCTCCTTATCCGCAGTCAGGCACACTGACCCTAGACAAGATGGGCGGCTCTATAAAGAGGTAAGATGCAGCAATAAAAATCATATTCTATTTAATATGATTAATTTCCTAAACTTTTTATGCAATCATTAAAATAAACAAATTAAATTTTTATAATGAATAAAAAATAAAATTATCGAAGTACAGAATTTTTATTCTTTTTAAAATCAATAACAACATAATTCATCTAGTACACAAATATGTGTTTTAAAGTTATAGGTACCCGTTTATAGGATAGGTAACCATTCACACACAATATGCTATAGGTACCCGTTCTGGTTCTGACTTAATGGTTGTTGTCTTGTGCCAACTAGGACGGCAATATAGGGTGCGCTGCTACTTTTCTTCCAACTGAACCGTAATTTGGTGTGGAGTCCGACTTCTTCAGTACATAAATACCATAGGTACACATTTATAGGGTAAGCAACCATTCACAACCCACTAACACAAGAAAAGGACAAAGTCAGGCGAGAGAAAGTACAGGAAAGTACATTCATGCTCAAATCGGGATTCGAACTCAGGAACTCCCTATCCGCAGTCAGGCATGCTGGTGACTAGGCAGGGGGGGTGGTGGTTCAACAGTTAGTAATCACTAATTTTAGCACCGCTTTTTTTTTAAATACATATATTTCTGGAACTTTCCCCTCTACATTTAATAAGTTCTTTTTTATTGAGACTGGAACTGTATAGATGTTTTATCATTAAAAGAAATTAGTGTAGGTAAATATTGTGTATGTTCTCGAAATTATTTACATTTGTTTTTGTACTTTTATTTGATTACTGTAATGTGTCCGGTTTAAGAGAAGCATGACTTCTTAATGAAATAAACCTTATATAAAAAGAGATTCGCCGATAAACAATTTTCCCTCTAACTATTCGTCTTTGCAAAACGCACTGCTTTAGCAATTTTTATTATTAACGAGTCCTTCCCCTTTTATTACAAATATCCTTGAATTCGGATCAAATAATCCCTAAAGTATTTTGTTGTTAGAAATAGCCAATGGGGCCCTCATAATTTACACAGGGCTTCGCTAGAGAATTCGTTTCTCCCGCCTGCTACAGATAACGTTATTGTTATTATTATTAAATAATAACGCTATTGTTATTATTATTATAAAATATTATTCTTTCTCTTTTTTTGACATTAAATGCTTTCTTTATGTTTCTGTTTCGCTTGCAGATTTCGAATAATTATTTGCGATATATTTTCTTTTAGCACTTATAAAAGAATTTAGCAAATAATATTTCTTCTTCCACGTTTCTGTTCTATACTTCACCTCAATGGATTCCATTGCTTAAATTTTATACAATAAAATATAAGCAATAAAATTAACATTATACACTAAAAACTTAAGCAGTTAAAATAAAAATTAAATCCTCTAGAATAATAAAAAAACCTAATTTTTTTTTTATTTATTTTTTGCAAATGTTTTTTCTTGGTTTTGTTCAGCGATTATTAAGTTGTGCTCAACATTAAGTCGGATAGGCGTATTAATGATTAGTGTTCTGGCTTATGGTTCAACACGTGTTGTTGTACTGTGCAATCTAGGCTGGTGATATGGAGTGCACTGCTTCACTTTTCTAACTGAACCGTAATTTGGCGTGGAGTCAGACTTTTTCAGTACACACATGCCATAGGTACTCTCTCTTATAAGTTAGGCATCCAATGACAATTCATCCCTACAGGGAAAGGTAAAGGACAGGAGAGAGAGCGTGAAAGTATATCCATGACCAAGCCGGAATTCGAACCCAGGACCTCCCTATGCGCTGTCAGGCACGCTGACCACTAGGCAGTATGGGTGGCGGTTCAGCAGTTAGTAGGCTCAATTCCCATGTCGAGTGTGAATGCTCATGTTATGGAGTTTAATTTAAATTTCGTAGGAATTATCACTCGTGTATAAAAATGAATTTTGAACAATAAAACCATCAGTACAATTGTTTAACTTTAATTAATAAGAGAAAATAAGGAAAATATTTTGTATAATTAATTATTTCAATTTAAATTTTTTAGGTACTTAAGTTATTTAGAGGAAGAAATTTCTTATATATTATTTAAGTGGGTAACGATGTCATAAGAATGTAACGTATAATTTCAGATTCGGATATGAAAATTCTTTATGCCTACATTGATTGAAAGAGAAGCTATTATTCCCCCAGAATGAGTTTATTACGTACGAAAAAGTAACTATGCTCATGTTGCACAATTTTATATAATATTGTAAGCGTTATATAATTTTTTTTTAAAGTAAAATGGCATTTTCCATTTAGTTTTAACAAGATTTTTGAAATAGATCCTAGTTTATTAACAAATAAAATAAATAACTTTTTGGTTTTCAAGAATTTAGTTTCCTTATAACTAACACACACACACATATATATATATATATATATATATATATATATATATATATATATATATATATATATATATATATATATATATATATATATATATATATATATATATATATATATATAAAATATGCGTATGTATGTATTAGTTTAATATGTAAAATTAAAACTCTAATTAAGTTATAAGTGATCTTTTATTCTGTTTCACTTGGTCAAGAATTTTTCAATTAGAAACTAATTCTTCATAAAGGCTATTATATAAGGATTTGAAAAATCTTAAATCTACAAAAATAGAATGAGAAAATTAAATATATTACTTTATACTATCTTTATCAAAATATATTGATCTACTTTTATAATTTCAAATCGATAAAATTTAGTTTTATTTTTTAATTCGTAGAAAAACATTTATTTATCATGTATGTACACTAATTATCAAAAAAAAAAAATTCAATTTTGATTTAAAAAAAATAGCCTCAGATTAGCACATATTCCTCATGTAAATAATATTTCAGAAAAATCTTTTTGTGTTAGCGAAATTGTCATATAATAAACGCTTTGTTAATGAATATTACTTTTCCATTAATAGGTATATTGCTTTGTGTATTTACTATCAAGCCGGTATCATTCAAAGCTATTTATATTTACGCATTATTAGAAACCTCTCTAGTATAATGAACCATTTTAAAATACTAACAATTGACGATATTAAATAATATTCTATAAATAATAGTTGATTGGAATAATTGATTATATTAAATATTTTAGGAAAATGAAATTTGTAGAAATATTTTTAAAATTTTATAAACGTAGACTTTTAGTCTGAATCTTTTTCAAATTAATAAAATATTTTTATTATTTAGGTATATTTTCTGACAATTTTCTAAATAAAATAACTTAAAAATTTTCTTTGCATGATCCAAAAATCTAATATCCTGATATTTAAAATTTCAAGTCCCTTTTTTGCGCTTTCCGGCCAGTGTATTTTTATGTGATAGTACTTTGAAGGTAGTTGGTAAAAGTTCTACAAATACAGTACTACATTCTTATGATGTGTTAAATTAGGAAGATTGATCGATTTAAAGTAAGGAAAATGTGTTAATATTTGAGATATGGAATATTGAGACTTCTCTCATTCACAAATAGACGAGAATGTCACTGGTGCAAGGCTGATCAGGCCTCCCCAAGACATATTCTTGACTGTCTGAATTTTATTGTGAACGAGGTTTTGGAAAATCCTATTTTATTTTCAGAATTTTAATATTTTTTGGTACTGTGGAGATGGTTTAGCTTAGCTACACCATCTGGGGTATGAAACAACAACACAAATAGACGAAAATTCTTATAAATCCATATAATCGAGAGATCGTCTTATATGTATAATGTATGTACATCAGCTCTTTTTTTAGTGCTCAAGAGTTTTTTAATTGGTTTTATAAATTAAGTTTATAAGAGTCAAATTAGAAAATACTTTTCGTAAATTTCTCCTATTTGTTTGAGGTAAAGAAGACATAATTACGAAATTCTGTTTTTCACTTATTCTAGTATTAAACGTGTATTATCAGTAGGCTGCGTACATATAAGAAATAATATCGAGAATTTAGCGCTTTGAAGTGCATTTGCTTTTCTGCTATTAAAAGATATTGAATTTTGTTTATTTTTAGTTGTACCATAACTTTTGTAGTGAAATACCGAGAAGAATATCAGGAAAAAATTTATATTTGAAAAAACGGAATTCTTTGACAAGCAAAAAATGAATGATCTCAAAAATACGATTAAAATTTTAATTTGAGGTTAATTTGATTTGAATCTACTAGAATAATATTCAGAAATGAAAAAGTTTGTTATTTTTTAGTCAAAACAAATTACAAAATTATTGCTTACAATCGAACAAAAATTTAATAAGTACAAATATAATTTAGGTTCAATAATTTAAAAAAATTCCTTATTTTAAATATATTTTGATTGAATAAAAAAATCGGTGATTTAATGAAAAAAAACTCTAAAACATTATCATTTATACTTAAATAATATGCTTGCAGAATGGAAAAATTCTTATCTTAAAACATTTACTTAAAAATAAAAAGCTTTATCACTGAGAAGAGAAAATACAACAGGGAAACAGTCAAATTTACATCTTGAAAATCATACATCATGCTGTCATTTGAATGTATACTCCTATTACTTTAAAGTGGTATTCTTCAGCGGTAATGATAGTGATTACATTCAAGTGTTATTAAGAACTGTCATTACAGAGAGAGAGCGACCTTAAAGATAGGGTTAAAATCATTTGCTGATGTTTATTGAGTTGTGAATACATAATAGGCGACATTGAAAAGCCTTGTTAGAATAAAGAGATGATTCTTTTGGTGCAATGATTTATATTCTGATGCAATTGCTTGTTGCTGTTTACGCAATATAATTAATTACTGATCGAAATTAGCAATCCTGATAAAATGAGACAACCACTTAGATTTAAATAAGTTATTTCTTTAAAGAATTATTTCGATGTAATTAGTTATAATAGATTATATGATCATTAAATGCAAATGACATACTGTAATTTAAATAATTTTGTTGCCAACATCATAGAATTAATATTGGGAATAGGGATATCTTTGAAATGTAGCTAGGGAAATAATTGTGATATGTTACACAGATAAAAAACTTCTTTTTGTTGTAACACTTATAAAATGTCTGAGTTCGAATTTTATTTTATACGAAAGAAAAGCTACTACTCTTAAGATAGTGAAAGGAAGATACGTACAAGGTTAATGATTTGTTATGTTTAGTCTCTTTCAGATTACATCTTTCAATAATACTTTTATCTTGGAATTTAATAGTTTAATATCTTTGAACTCTCTTTTTCATGGACTTTTTTCAAGAAAAATAATGGTTACTTTTCAGTGTTATAGTAACTTCAGATACACATCAACATTGCACTTCAAGAATTTATAATAATAGGATATTTCAGCAGGCTCATATTTCTAATCTTAAGTTACATTTTAAAGGCCTAAAACCCAAGGTCGAATATATATTTTGATCAAAAATATTGGTTTTATGATTTAAGAGCTTATTTTTACATCAATTTCATTTCAGGAATTTACAGTAACACTTTTTAGGACACAAAAGTCCGATTAATGTGTTATGCATAATCAGAATTTCTTTTTTTCATTTAATAAAAAAATTTAATATTTTTTAAGTTATGGTTTTAATGATAAGAGATGTGTGTAGAAAGTGCAATAAATTTAACATTTATTTTTACCATAAATCAGTTTTAATATTAATCTTTATTGGGATATTATTATTATCACTCTAGGAAGTACAATCTAATAATTACAGTCTGAATATTGCATATACACCCATAATTACATATGTTACACTTGTACTTTTTTAATAAAAACCGATGACATTTCATTATGCCATACAGAAAAACGCTTATGCACAATTATTTCAATAGAATGTTTAAAATGATTTCGTCAGATGTTATGTAAATTTTTTTAAATAGGCCAAAAAATATTTTCTCATTTTTGTTGCAAATGATGAGTTTTGAAAATTCAAAAGCTTCAATGATTTATTACAGTACTTCAATATATATTCCATGATACGAAAAAAAAAAGAGAATTTTTTCCCTTTTTAATTTCTTCTTTATTCATTATTATGTTACTAAACTTTTTATTAATATGAAATTTTTATTTGAGGAATTCAAGCCTATTTTTAAAGGCATTTTTGTCTAATATTTTTTAGTATTTCTTTTACCGTAATTTTGGCATTTATGTTCAAAGTACTATAGAATTTTCCAGGAAAAAAATAAAAACAGATATCAATTCATGACTTTAATTCAATTTTAATTCACTTTGTTATATTAATACCAATTAACAATATCAATAACACGAATAATTCAATTCGTAAAATATTTTGATTTCTCGATATCAACTTATGTATCAGTTAATATTGTTTTTCCTTGTACTAAGTAATGGAATTAATACAATAAAATTGAAAAATAGCTCACAGTAAAACGAATGGAATTTACAAATCAAATTTATTTTATGACTAGTAAATTGAACTCGTTTGAATGATTGGTATGAATTTGAAATGGGATTGAAAAACAGTTCTATATCAAAGTAGTCTTTGATCATTATCTTTCCGAAAGTAGCTATTTTAAAATTTTTCTGTTGCTATCATAAATGTACTAACAAATTAACTTATGTATCTCTTTTTCAGGAAATGTATCCATCCAAAGAAGAAAAAAGACATTTCATCATAAAAGGGAATTAAGCTCACATTTTCAATTTTATTGTATCTACAAAATGTCCTTCCAGCATTTTGTAACAAAGTAAGAATTAGATCGATTAAACAAGAATGTGTCCTTACTTTTACTGTGGTGGCACTATTATATGCTTAGAGAACCAATGCCCCATTAAACAATATTGTATTGTGCTTTCACAATTAGGGTCATCCAAGATCAGAATGTCATGGATATCGTGTTGTTACGGCCCCCACTTGGGATTCCTATTTATCCTTCAATGATTTGCTTCTAATATTACCTTGTCCAGAGGAAGCCAAACAAAAGAACTATATCAAAATAATGCTCCATGTACATAAATTTACATAAAAAATAATTATAACCAAATATAAAATACTAGAAATATAATAAACTAAAATGAAATAAACCCATATAATTAAATAAATAGTAACTAAGTTTAAGAATTTGTGATGAATGCAAGGGGGTTCGTCACAGTGAATGCTTTCAATCGTTGATTAAGATCTCTCATTTTCTATGACTGTGAAAGTTTTCTTGAATTAATGCTGTTAAGTTTGAAATAAAATGAATCAAATATATAGTAAGTTCACTTCCCACTTTTTCACTATTTGCAGTCATCTTCCAGAACGTTTTATATTGACTATACTGTGAAACGAATTTTAATGAAAGTGAAAGGATGTGGATTTCTGCTTTGTTAAGTTTTCAGGCTATGTATAATTACTTTCAAAAAGTGTCCTTTTGAGTTGAGACCAGTTGGAGGTTATGGTCCTTCATGGTTAGTTAACTCCCTCCTATTCTTTCACGATTTCGAGCATCCTTAACACGATATGAATCAAACATTTTTATAAAGATCGGAAGATGCTTTTGAGAACATCCTTCTTGAACTCTTGGGAATTTTCACATCTATCTTGCTCATAAGTCTATTTGAAGTAATCTGAAAGTTAGATCTAATAATCGGCTATATTAACCTGGTCACGTACTTCCAACCTCAAATGTAATCCTTTTATACTTTCATCTCCTCGATGTTATCTGATTCAAAAGAAGTACAAAAAAAAGTGATTCGTTATCTAAAACCTTATTGTTGAAGTATGAACAGATTCATGCTTCATAGGTATCCAAAATCGGTGAATCGATTACATAACAGGGAAGAATTTCAATGAAGTTAAATTAAATAATATACTCATAGCTGAAACACTCCATCCCAAATTTATGTTTTACGATTTATTAATGAAACTTAAACCATATTACCAAACGAGTTATTTAGAGAAACTGTAACACAAATAAATGAAGTCTAGAATTTCTAATCAGAAATTGTAAGTTTTATAATTTCAACTAAATTTTAAAAATTTTTATACGAAAACATAACTATCAAATATATTTTCAAAATTTAATTCAAAATTAAAGAAAATCGATTATTTCAGATAGTTAAATATATCTCCAATTTCGGATGATGAATGATCTCATGAATTAGAATTTAATCAATCATTCAAAGTTTGAAATTAAATGTTTGTTTATTTTTCAAGTGTTAAAATAGAATTTATTGAATTGCAAATAAAAGTAATAACTAGCAACATATATAGTTCTGACGCCACATTTTATTTAAAATTTCATAATAAAACTCAATAATTAGGCTAGCTTTGTTAATTTTTCCAGTGTCATAATATAAATATATAATATTAAAATGGGTAATAATACCAAAATCTAAAATATTAATTTAGTATTAATATAAATAAACTATAAAAAATGTCACTAACGTTACATTTTTTGTCAAAGCATTTTTTTAAATTTTGAATGCACTTTTTTTGATTTTTAAATTTTGCTTCATTATAACTTATCAGGTTCACCCAAAGAGAAGCAGGAAATAATGATAGCTTCCTCCAGAGCTTCCGATTTTAAAAGTCCTTTAAAAACAGAAAGATTAGATATTAAAAATGTGAATTTAACTCATATGAAGGTCTTAAAAGAGTCCTTTGTTTCAAATAACCAAATGCCACTAGCCATACAAACAATATTTTCAAGATAAATCACCAAAAACTTAAATTAGATGAAAACCTGAAATTTAAGATGTAAAGCCCCAGTTTTAGAAATAGGTTTTAAAATATAAACATATTATACTTGCTCCTCTCTTTAGGATACAAATTCTGATAAACTATTCCCTTTTCATTATTTCGACGAGTGCATTCAACCTTAACACCCGAATAAGCCAGATGTATAATTTTTCCGTTTGAACCTACCTAATAACAATCTATCTGCTAATTACATTCATCGCGTGACAATGTTCAACTCCCTATTATTAAGATCTTATCTCTATTCTTCTGTTATGGATCAACTCTCTTCTTCAAAAAGCAATGTGTATTTTAGAAATAAATCTCCGTAGTCTGTTTATACATATATTTTGGACTTACACATTATACAATTGTTTATATTCTATGAAAGGAAGTGATGAATAATGTCTATGAATAAAAGATAATAATTCGGTTTATTTGTCAGCTCTGCTTTAGCTTATTCCTTGTATTCATGAATTACCCAGAGGTCAGCAAACCTATGTAAGAAGAATCAAACGAAAATTATTTTTGAATTGCATTAATACACACTTCAGTAATTTTTTATAAGGTATATCTATGTTTCATAAAACTAGAATATTAAAAAAAAAGCATTCTTTTATTCATCAATCGTGAATATTGCGTGGGCATTACCTTGGAATTAACAATATGTAACTTTAACGCATTTTTACATACACATTAAAATATGTACTTCTTTGTAGATTTTCTAACAGAACATTTTGAATTTAGATTATAACTTGAATTGCCAACAAAATGTTAATATCAATTGATTCAATAATGTTCACATTCAGGAACAATCGCTCATATAATACAGTTAGCCAGTAAACAAAATTTTGTTTAGGCTTCTGATTTTAATGTTAAATTTCTATCCGCATCAAAAATTTTCCATGTAGAATGTATGATTTATAAAAATGGCAATGAAATTTAGTCCATTTAGTACTTGAATAACCTAATACGAAAGGCTGAAATACATTTTTAATGTTAGACCTTTATGGATTTTAAATTTGTCTATTCAATGTTAGAAGTTTATTCATAATGCTGATAATTTCATGATTAAAATATTAATCCTGTGAAATAATCTCATCGCAGCGCTGAGAGCGCCATCTGTAAAATAGAGATACTTAGTTGATGATTTGTATCGAATATGAAAACATGATCGTTTGATTCTTTTACAGGGACTAAGTTAATTGAATTTAAGTTTAATCCACCGACGTATGGTAACAGTTCCGACACATCTACGTAGATGTTAAACACAGTAAATTCTTGTCAAATCAGTCTTCGAGTGTAAAGTTAAACACAGTAAATTCTAGTTAAATTAGTCCTCAAGTTTTGTAAAAGCGAAAATCGAGAGGTGAGCTAATTCAGTTTCTCTCTCGACTATCATGTGTATTGAATATAGCGATTTATATCGCTATATTCAATACACATGATAGTCGAGATTTTAACTATTTACTAATTATATTATTAATCGCTATCGAATTTTTAACTATATAAATTTAAATTTATAAGCTATTAAATATTGATGTGTTGGAATGGCTCCACAAACAATATAATCAACATTAATAACTTTAAAAAAATTCTGTCAGCCTGCTGTTAGGATTATTCATTTAATATTTACTATATAAGAACATTTGAATCTACAAATTAATAAATTTAGCAAGGAAATTTTAAATGAAATTTATAATATTATTTTTAATATTAATTTATATAATTTATAATTTATAATATTAATGGAAATTTTAAATTTCATTTAAAATTTCTATTATATAATTATGAAAAATGTAATGGAAATTTTAAATGAAATCTCCATTATATTTTTCATACACATTTACAAATTAATATTATTCAAATTCCAGTGAAATTCAACCTTAAAGAGTTCCATCCGTTTCTATGAAAATCAAAAGGTTTATCCTGTTTATTTAACTTTAAAGTAAAAAATAATTGTGAATATTCCCCTCATTACTCATTCATAACTTCTCAATAATTTGAAACGTGCTTAAGTCATCATAGACTGACATGTATCAGGTCTTGATATTTCAAAAGATGAACAATAAAGAAACCGAAAATTCTTAAGAGGGTAAAAAAATGCAAATATAATCAATTTATCAAATTTTATTCCACATGCATATTCCTATATTCGTTTATGGTGCATATAACTTTAGAATATTTGTAAAATATTCGCTCGTTAAATCGGTATTCTTCCCTTTGAAATTTCTACAGAAAGTTTTTACCAAAGCTTTTTCTTTGTTTAAATTCTATAAAAATACTGTGCACTCATCATTATATTCCTGTAGTAGAGATTTGATATGTAAATTTGATCTGTCTAAATATTTAAATTTACTTTGTCTATTACCACTTAAAATAGTACTTACGTGTATAAAATTTTCAGCATTTAATTTTATATTGCCTTTCCATATTCAAATTAAGAACTGAGAAAAAGTTTTACTTTTACTATCGGATTCAAATATTATGCATCGTTTGTTGCAGAATTTCACGGCTATTTTCCAGAATTTCGGATTTCATAATCTTATGTTTACCAATTTCTAGAAAAAAACATCCTGAAAAACATCATTGAGTTATTTTGAATTGGGGGGGGAAGGCAGAAAAAGATAAGATGAGGATGACTACCTCCAAAGTTCAACATTCTCTTTACAAAGGTTAAGTCGTGGACCTTGAAAGAAGCGATTGTAACTAACTATAACAGCTGACGAGGGGGAACTTGTGACGAGGCAGGAATTTTTAGGGGAATTAATCCAATCGGCCATTGGTATCAGGTTCAATTCTGGCGGAGTATTGTGAGCTTTAGAAATACCGTGTAAAAACAACATCTCTACTGAGTATTTTTCTATAGGGGAGGGGGGAAGGTTGTGAGAGAAAAAGAGTAAGATGCATTTCCCAAATAATGGCCCTAGAGAGTGAAAACTCTCTGCACACCGAACGTTTTATGTTATCAGTTCAAGGATACTGTACAAATCACTGCTGTCTCTAAGAGAACAACTGTATAGTTCAATTCCGTTAGGAGAAATTTTGACAATTTTTCAGCAAGAATTATTTTTAAATAAATCAATTTTAAGCAATAAAAAAAAATCGAAGACTCTAAAATATTCTCTAACTTAATAAAGATCTTGTGAAGCGATTTTCTTTATTCATTTTGTTTAGCATTAAAACGGATTAATATGGATGACACTCCTTAATAATATTTTTCTATTCTCTCTCTCTCTCTCTCTGGATGTTATAAATTGTTAAATATAAATTAAAAATGATTTGTGATGCAATTCTTTCAATTATTAAAATAGAAAACATTGTGTGTGTGTGTGTGGTTCCTCTGTTTGAAAAATAAAAATCCATTTTAATAAAAGAAGTTTGTGTTTTTATTTTATTAATAAATATCTCTTACAAAATTTTAAGTATAAGCTCATATGCGTAAAAAAATTTTAAAATATTATTTAATTTATTAAAAATACAGCTGTATTTTTTGAAAATATTTTAAAATTGCTTGATTGTTCATACCTGTTTTATATGCATAGTTTTAACGTGTTAACACAGTAATACAATTTAAATATTCTAATGGCCTATTATTACTGAAAAAATCTTGTCATAATTGACATTAAAAACATAATTACGGAATACTGTTTGCTAAACACAGTGTAAATACTCAACCTTTACGTATTTTCTTTCAATTTCTCATTTCTAATTAGAAATATTTTAAAATGATGATTACTTTAAAAAAGAAAATTAAATTATATACAATTATATTTTTAAAACAATTGGCCCAGTGCATTTTTTATGATTATTTCTAACACATTAATTATAAATCACTTTTCTCCGATTACTTATTTATTCTTACAGTTTAATATTAAACAATTTGTTTGAATGTAGATTCCCAAAATAGTTTTGTAAACAGCAAAATTCCTGATTAAGATAAAGATCAGGCTGTCTATATTTAAAATTTCATACTTTATTATATAATTTATTTTTTAAGTATCAAATGCCACTAATTAAAAAATTTAGTTGAATTATTTTCTTTTACTGACAAAACAAAAAAATATTCTATCCCTAATTATTAGAAAGTGGGTAAAATATTCATGATATTGTTTACAAAAATACTAGATGCTTACTAAAGAAATAATTTAATTTTTTTAAATAAAGCAAGCGAAATTTGAATATATTTATTCATTTGAATATTAATAAATTTTCACACATGCTTAAATTTTCTCAGATTTTTTGCTAATAATTACAATATATATAATAATATTGTTCATATAAAGTTGTGCTACCATTATATGGACATTTTTTAAAAAAACCAATCCAGAGGTGTTGTTGGTTAAATAAGTATTCTCTTTTTTAAATTTTTCATTTTCCAGAATCATGTTTATATATATATGTATTATAATAACGATTACTTTTACCATTTAATTTATTTTTTATTATTAAATAGTATCTTATTTACATATGGCATCGACACAGATTAACGGTTATATTACAGAAATTAAATAAAAGAGGAAAGAAATCATTCGCAAGTGCTAGATCGGAATAACTTTAATTTTGTACTTTTTTTAACCTTATTCTTAAAACAGAAAAATATTTTATCCTTATAAGTTTCAAGATAAGAAACTTAAAACTTCTTGAAGACATCTAACTATCTGTGATATACATTTGCTGTTTATCATTTAAATAGGTATTAAAGGTTTTTTAATAAATAAAAAAAATTATAAATCATTTGCATGGACAGATGATACCATGAAATATATCCATGTTATGACATCATATTAAAAATTATATAGTACTTAAAACATAATAAATTTTAAATATATGATTTAATACTGAATATATTATTACATAATAATGAATATATTAATTGACATTATATAAAAACGCCAATTTTAGCATTATTTATAAAAGGAAATGTCTTTCAAAATTAAATTGCACAGTTAAAAAAAACTGCAATTAAATAAGTAAATTTTTTTATATTATATGTAAATATGAATGAATTTACTTCTTAATTTGTAGACATCTATAGGCAAATTTTAATTGCATTTGAAATTGGCTTCTAATGTGAACCTGAAATGCTTAAAATATATAAAAGTTTTAAAAATATCAATGTTGTTATTGTCGTGTGCCAGCTAGGCTGGCATTATGGGGGGCGCTGCTCCACTTTTCCAACTGAGCCATATTTAGGTGTGGAGTCCGACTTTCTCAGTACACACATGCCATAGGTACCCGTTCATAGGGTAGGCAACCATTCACAACCCATTCATACAAGGAAAGGACAAAGACAGGATAGATAGAGAGAGAAAGTACATTTAAGCCCGAATTGGGATTCGAACTCAGGACCTTCCTACCTGCAGCCAGGCACGCTGACCACTAGACAGTTGGGAGGCTAAAAACAATGAATTAGAAATAAAGGTCAATTTATACTTATATATAATTCTTCAGTAAACAGAAATCAAAATTTATATTTAAAAAAGGAAATACAGAAATTTAAGATTGTAGGAAATTAATAAATTAACAATATTTTTCTCAATTTCATCTGTAATGCAAACCTTAAAATAGAATAAATTCTTATTTGCAAACCGCATTTCAAATGCATTCTATATAAACTACACTGCTCAAAACAATTAAAGGATATTGCGGTTTTAGGTGGATCTTGTGGCTGGGAAACTATTTAGCTGATTGATACGTGGTCGACAGACGTAGTAGGTTATATGAGAATAAATTACACATGTTTGGCAGAAAAAAAATGCACTTTTTTGCGCATTTTTGTACAAAAGGAAAAAAACCCAATTTGTGCATATGAGAAAAAAAGAATAAGAAAAGGTGTTGTCTTCAAAGGAAGTCATTTTCAGTAGGGAGTATTGTTTCCACAGACGGCCAACAACGTTGAACACCTTTGAGGCAGGGAATCAATGAGGCTATTAATCAAGAGTTGGGATATTCTGTCCCACTCTTCCAGAAGAGCTCGTTCCAATTCTTGGAGAGTTTGTGGGGGTGGTTGGTGGCCAGCAACTCATCTTCCTAGAGTGTCCCAAACGTGCTCTGTTGGATTTATGTCTGGAGAACACGTTGGCCATTCCATTCGTACAATTCCTTCCTTGAAAAGGAAATCCTCCACCAGGTTAGCACGATATGGCCTGCAGTTATCGTCCATTAAAATGAAGTCATCTCCGATTGCTGCAGCGTAAGGGACTACAATAGGTCTGAGGATCTTATCCCTATATCGGCGACCAGTTAGAGGTCCATCTCAAATGATATAGAGGTTCGTACGCCCGTCAATGGAGATGCCACCATATACTAACACTCCCCCACCGCCAAATCTGACACTTTCGTGCACGAACGCTGGATTACTCCTACTACCACGGTCCCTCCAGATGAAAATACGCCTATTATCAGGATGAACAGAAAAACAGGACTTGTCAGAGAAAAGAACATTGTTCCATTCATTTCTCCTCCAGTTCACATGCTCTGTTGCCCACTCCCTGCGGTCACGACGATGCATTGATGTTAGTTTAACATATACCATCGGTCGGCGATCATACAGACCTACACCATGGAGTCGGTTTCAGACAGTCTGAGTTGAAACCGTGGTGTCAGTAGCCGAGCGAAGGTGTTTTTATAGAACAGTAGCGTTCCTATTTCGGTGTCTCCGAGCCGTTAACACTAAATAACGATCTTCATTGGGTGTTGTTGCCCGCCTACGACCTTACCCTGGTCTTCGGCCTGCACTTCCAGTCTCCAAAAAACGGTTCCAGATCCTGGAAATCACACTTTGTAACACTCCAATGGCTTGCGCTACTCAGGCTTGAGTTTGGCCCCCTTCTAACCTACCAACACTCTCCCAGCTTCTGAATCAGTTAAATGACTTTGCTGAGACATCGTACTCATCGAAACAAATCAGTCACTGAATACCGATCATCCTTGTATTCATTGTCTTTTATTCAGTTGAAAGTCAAATTTCATTCATTGCTGCTGAAGTGACGTTTTTGACGTCTAACTCAAAATTAGCATACTCAACAATATAAAAATCAGAAAAAATTTTCATTTGTGATTCTCTTCTTCCATTTTCAGCAAAAAAAATTCGTTTATATCTTTATTTTATGTAAAACTTGCAATATCCTTTAATTGTTTTAAGCAGTGTAATTATGCGTAGTTAATATAATTTTTATTTTAATTATTTCAGATGTATTTAATAATTTCCTCCATTTCTATAGCATTTATTGAGTTCTATTTTTTATTTTCTTGTGTTCTAATTTAATTTAATTTGTATTGTAAACTGTCACAATTACTTATATTTTTCTAATATAGACTATCATTTTTTAGTAAAAAATAGTTGTGAAGTTTCCTTCATTCATTTATAATATTCCTGTTTTATTATTATTGCTTTAAATGAAGAAATCAATTTAACAACTTTGCCCTAGGAATTATTGAATTTTTATACAATTTCTTGTGTATTTTAAAAATATCTTTTGACTATTAATTTAACTCACATTTTCTTAAATAATTAAATATGAATTCTACATCTTCTTTTCAAATTTAATTAGTAATTCTATTTACGAATGTCTTTTTTCCCTTAAGCTACATCTAATTTAATAATTTAAGAAAACTGAAAATATAGAAGCAAGTGAAATCTTAATATATGCAATAAAACTAATAAAAAAGAAGTATAATTAAAAAAAATTAAAATTAGAACTTAAGTAGCCAGAATAATTTTACTGATTTTTTTTAAATTAAAATTAAGTACTTTAAAGCTGTAACCTTGATTTATTCAAGACAAGCTTACATATTTGATTAAAATTTAAATTTATTGAAATACTCAATCAAAGATTAAAATATAAGATGATATACAGTGTGAAAATATGAAGAAGCTTATTCATTTTAATTTTTCATTAACGATTTTATTGAAAAGAAGTTTAAATTTAAAATGTTAAGAGAATATGACTATTTATTTTAAATTAGCTATTAGTATATTACATTTTAAAAACAGATCATTTTATTGCATTGAATAATCAAAATAAATGTGATAAATTGGAAAATCAATGTTGTGTATTTAATGACAGAATATTAGAATATTTTTAAATTAAAACTATTTATAAGTAAAGAATTTTTTTATAATTAATATTGTAATTCCTGCAATTTCGAATATTTTTAGACTTTAGGATATTTTCTAAGAAGGTTGGAAATGTTATATTTATCAAATATAAGTATTGTTGAAAAATATATTAGCAACGACTATTTTTAATATTTTGTAATGATAATAATAAAAATATTAAGGACTAATGCTATTATTTTAGCCATAAATTCAAGGAAATAGGTAAAAAAATTAAATTAAATAAAAAATTTATTTTCTACATCATTTTTCACATATTTTCTTAAATAATATCCAGCATATCAAACTCTGACTTTCAATACATATTATTGAAAAAAAAGTGTCAGTAAAGTAAATTTACATATAATCTTAACCAGTATTTCAGATTATATCTAGATATTTCTTCAAACATAAGTTTAAATTTCAATTTTTTAAACATATTTTTTTAATTAGAAAAAAATTACCTATAATAGTTATTTAAATTTGCATACAATGTTACAAAAATAAAAATATTTAAGATTTTAAATTTGAATTAATTTCTTTCTTACATTCTTAGCTTAATTTTTAAATCAGAATTTATTTATACTAGTGTGCTATCATAGTAACGTGATTTTTTCTATTTATGATAACGTGAAGGATTAAAATTTAAAAAAAATCTTAATATAAACTATTTAAAATTAACAAAATTTGAATTAAAATGTTATCAAAAAATTTGCATTGTAAAATAGTAATAATTTTATCGTAAATAATCGTAAAAATATGTATCGCGAATACTGAAAGAAAAATACAGCAAAATATTTCAAACTAACTCTTTGTCATTATCACTTTAGTGTATTAAATTATTTTTAAGAATATTCCGAGTGTTTTTTAAACTTGTTTAATAAAATGTATATTTATTGAATTTAAAAAATAATCTAGTTCATATATGGTGGCGCTGCAGTCTTGATATTATTGTAGCATATAGTAAACAGCTGAATAAAAATGAAATATTTCAAATTTAAGTATATACTGAGATATATGTCATAAATTGACATATCAATCAATCAAGAAAAATAAAAAAATTGAATTCTCATTCTACTTGATGTATATACATAAGCCCTCTTCTGATGTAATTTCTGCATGATAAATGATCTCATTTTCAAATAATGAATGTAAACAATGCAACTTTAAAAATATTTTCATGAATATTCATTTTAGAAAAAAAAGGTGCATTTCGAAAACAGTATAACTTTTTATTGAAACCTATTTTTTGTATAATTATAAATACTTTGAATATAGTAGGGATGGGAAGAAATACCTGTAACAAGTATTTTGTAATCAGTATTTGAATGTAACAACCTGTAATCAGTACATTTTCTTCCAAATACTCAGTACTTCCAGTAACAAAGTCAGCGCGAGTTCCAGTATTCTCAGACACTTGCAGGTACAATGTACTTGACCAGTACGTGGCTGTTACAAAGTAATGAGCGAGTACGTACTTGTTACAAAGTAACAAGCAAGTACGTGAGTACGTGCTTGTTACAAAGTAACAAGCAAGTACGTGTGTACGTGGTTGTTACAAAGTAACAAGCAAGTACGTGAGTACGTGCTTGTTACAAAGTAACAAGCAAGTACGTGTGTACTTGCTTGTTACAAAGTAACAAGCAAGTACGTGTGTACGTGGTTGTTACAAAGTAACAAGCAAGTACGTGTGTACGTGGTTGTTACAAAGTAATAAGCAAGTACGTGAGTACGTGGTTGTTACAAAGTAATAAGTGTACTTAATTGAATGTAACAAGTACAGAAGAGCCAATGAAAGAGCGAGTACAAGTAACAATGTCATCGATATATCGATACACACCGACGAATTAGGAGATTGTGTCAGGATTTGGGAAATCTCTTCCCATGATAGGAAGGGTGTGGGTAGGAGAAGAGAAATGAGATGCTGGTTTAACTGGAAAATAGAAGATTGATTCTTGGGAATTAGAAAATCTCTTTGGGCTGAAGCAACACCCCCTAGAGATGCATGTATTTTAGGAGAGGGTGTTGGCTGGAGAGGGTACATAATGAATTTCTATTGCGAAAATGAAGAAAAAAAGCAAGTTCATTTGTTTCGTGTTTGTTAATAAAATAAATGAGTTGGGAAAATCAATAATCGTAGCACATTTATTTAATGGTTTTAAATATGTCACTTTTTAATATAAGAAAAAAGCCTGATATTCTTGTTATATATTATTCCATATTTATTGATTTATTTTTCTTATTATTTTTTAACTTTTAATTAATTTTAATTAAATTTTTTAAATCTGATCATTGTTTCCAAAATTACTCTATTGGCTTGAACAAAAAGTGAATGGAATTTTTTTTACTATATTTTAGTTTTAAAGATAATTTTTAAAAAAAATATTTCTAAAAGTAATTAAATATTTTTTACTTTAAAAATTTTTTTCTCTTCAAAAATATTTTTACCATTAAAAATTAGGTAGTTATATAATCACATAAATTGCTGTTCTGAAAATGAGAAAACAAAATTAGGGGAAATTGTTCACGTAAATAAAAATGCATATTTTCAATTCGTATTTAAAATTTAAAATGGTATGATTAGGGGATGATTTTCGGAAACAGGAAAAGATATTTGAAAATAATTAATAACACAGAATGCTGAGAATTTTCTAGAAATTTTTGTATATCAAATATAGAATTTTACTCTTGAATGTAAGTACCTGTTAAAAAATAAAAAACATTCGCTCATTATTCATAATGAGCTGCATTTAAGCAAATTAATTAAGATGTGTTATATTAAGTAGTTTTATAGAAAAATTAAATTTCGTTTAGAGTTTTAATCAGAAAATACGTATTTCTAGCTTATCTCAAAATAATATAACTGGGAATCAAGTATCTAAATTAAAATGTACGCCAGCACATTAGATTTAGAAAAATTACCTTTATTTTTATAAAACCAAGTTTTCAGTTCAGATTTATGTCGGTAAATTCAGTTTAAATCATAAAAAAATTACTTTTTGCATAAATTTCTGCACAAAATATAATATAATTCTATTTAAATAAATGAACCGAAATTTATCACAACATAATTTAAAAAATCATAAGAATGAGAATATTGCCTAATATGCTACAATTTTTCTTGAAAATGTGCCAGTAATATATATATATATATTTTGAAACTACGTAACGTAAACTCTGCACCCATTTAGATGACATAAAGCAAACATTTGAATATGTATGTAATGTAATATAATTTAAAGATTTGAAAAAAAATTACGAGATATTTGAATGAATTTATGATAAATCAATTTCCAGATATACTTTCTGGTACCAGAATCAATTTCCAGATATAAAATTGTATAAAATGAATTTTTTTTAACTGAAAAAATATTTTGATATAGAATGAACATATTTATTTGAACCTCATTAAATACAAATGTATTTTATTTTGGTTTCCAAATTTTTAAACAAAATATATAAATTAAAACTATTAATATACTTTCATTGTTTTTTTATTATTATGTGCATTTTTGATTATGATTCCATATAAATATATGTACTTTTTATTGTACCATGTTTTAATTTCACTATATTTTACTATGAATATGTAGAATATAAATATATA
The DNA here is from genome assembly GCA_037975125.1 of Latrodectus hesperus. Taxonomy (NCBI): domain Eukaryota; kingdom Metazoa; phylum Arthropoda; class Arachnida; order Araneae; family Theridiidae; genus Latrodectus; species Latrodectus hesperus. The sequence continues at coordinate 89,384,852 of CM075853.1, forward strand.
GAATTTAAAATTTGGGAAAAATTTGTTTTATATTTTTTTACTATACAGTTAATTTTATTCGTATAGTGATAATGTTGGTTGAAACATAATAAAGGTAGTTTATTCATTTTAATTTTGAACTTCAAAATGAAAAAAAATTTTTTTATATAAGTCAACTTTTACTTTTTATCTTTATTTATACCATCATGTGTATTTTTTAAATTACAGTTTGATGTAAATAAAATATATGTATTTTAGTTCCTGTATTTTGTATTAAACATTACATTATTTAATATTTTACATTAAAACAACATAAAATTTATAGATAATTAGTAAAACAGTTTTGCAGTTTTTGTAATTTAATGAATTTTTGTGTTACTATAAAAGTTACTTTATGAAAGATGATCATATTCACTTAAAAAGTATTATTACAGTTTTAATTGCAAAGCTACTTTATTTATCCATAAATTAAGATTCAGGAAACTGAAGCAAGATATGTGAGTTAATGCAATTTTTATTTTAGAAAATCTAGTTTATCTATTTCATAAAAATATAAACAAATAAACGCCATTTATAAAATAAATAACTATCTATTAGGTATCAAAAATTTTGCTATAATTGTTTCATTAATGTTTAATAATAGAAAAATATAAGAAATTTAATTTGATTTTTGTTAAACTAATTGTATATTTCTAAGTAAATTAAAAAAAATCTCTTTGTAATTGATTAATCCTCCCACTTTACGATTCTTTACAAATTATTTGCTAGTTAATTATAAAAATTTATTTATATAATTGGAAAATCTTACTAAATTAAAACAAAAAATTAAGATGATGATTTGGTTGAAAAATAGAAATTATATTATCACGTCTAATTTAATATTTTAATTAACATTGGAAAACTTTGAAAATTACAATCGAATAATTTGAAAATTTACTTAGAACAGATGAAAATTCTAAAAACAAATGTAAATAACAAAAGATTAGGATTTTTTATACTGAAAGAAATATATTTATTAAAATATATAAGTTCAAAATTTTTCACAGAAAAACTGTTTGTTGAGGGAATAACTTATATTTAATTGCTTCATAATAAAAATTAAAGTTTTTAAGAAAAACAAAAATTGCTATTATTGAAATGTTGCATTTATTAAAAGAAATATTTTTATAGATTATTACATCAGCTCTTATTTTAACCTTAACTGGATGCTTATTTATAAATGATAATGATTTAAATTAACATTAATTATATTAATTAATTTTATGGAACTATACAAAATGTTATATATTTAATTAATTATTAATTTATTTATTACTAATTTAGTTTTTATCTATTCATAAAACTTGGAAAAATTGTCATTACATTTTAATCCGATAGATGGCAGCACAAAAAGTGTAACAAGTACAGAAAGTAATCGGTAAAATACTTGTTACTTTTAAAGTAACTGTACTCAGTACGTACCAAGTACAAGAAAAGTAACAAAGCCCCATCCCTAGAATATAGAGATATGTAAATGTGTTGCCAAATCAAATTTACAACTTTACCCGAAATTTCAAAAAAAGGAAGAAAAAAATCAGATCCGTATTTTATAATTTTTGTAAAGAAAAATAAATCTCTAATCTCAGAATACATTATTAAAAAAATAAAAACAGAATTTTTGAAACATTGAATAACAGAAAAATTAAGCAGCATAGAAAAACATACATTCCAAAATGTGAACAGCATGACTAAGTTTTGTCATATTTAAAAAAATCAGCTTAAATTACTAAGTTGGTGTAAGCAAGCATCAAACTGGCACCCTTAAATTTAATCAATATTATGTCCTTACAAAAACTGCCGAGAGCCCCCAAAATATTACTTTAGATGAATTTGTGTATACAATATTTTTCTCATCGAAATAATACTTTAAAGTATAAATGTATGAGAAATTACTTACAAAATGAAGAATAAACGGAGTACTTTCAGAGAAGAATTTAAAAATATATAAAAATATTTATATATAAGGTAAATTTCAAATATAATAGACAAAAACGTATTTCGGCACGCACATGTCTGCTGTTTTAGAAAACAACTAATAATTACAGATACGATCAGACTAAATCAAAGTTATCAAAAGCTTAACTGTAAAATATTGTTTATATATGTGTATCTGAAACAAATAACGTAAAACACTAATTATTTCCAGGCAAAAACGTATTTGAAGAAAAAAGTGAAATCATAAAAACCGTTACTCCTAGAGTGCAGAACATCTTTCAAAAAATATTGATAGATAAAAAATACCTTGAGAATAATTTTCACTAATTTTCCGAAACTGCATTTTGAATTTGATCATTTATACTTCTCCTGATTTAATATAGTTCGAATGCCAAATATTCAAAGTTATTTTTGTACTTAAATCCTATAAAAAAGTCATTTAGTTCTGCTATGGTGACGTTACTGTCTTGAAGTAAAAACGAAAAGAGGGATGTTTAATTAAAGATAAATAAATTCATAAACTGAAATTTTTGACACTCAAAATAAAATAATTTATTACAGGAAAATGAATATATCAAATCAATAATTAAAATCATTATAAAAACTTCGAAAATAATGGGAAGTATATGGAAGTTTATTTATAGTTTTTTTTTCGAAATGCGATTTTTCTCTATTTTTGCAAAACTTTCCCATCCTTCATATGAATTACCCCTACCAAAACAGTGTATTGTGATTCTTCACAAAAATTATTTAAATTTCTAATTTGTATCTTTAACAAAACATTTAACATAAAATATTTAGGCAAAACAATTACGGAAGAGGAAACAGTATACTATGTTTCATCCTCCGAGGATTTCTCTACATCTTCTCACCCATATGTTGGACAGCCTATCTCCTTATGAAAAGCGATAATCCTTATTATATCTTTTTTTCATATATAAAAATACGTTTCCCTATTTAAAATGTAACTCAAAGTTTTAACTTTTATGCTCTATCAATAAAAATATACGAAAATGTGTAAATTTTACTTGATGTAAAAGTGTGTTGCCAATCGAGCTCTAAGTTATAACAAAACAATTTTATATCTAATTTATTGTTTAATTATGGTAAAATTAAATTTTAAGATTTAACTGTGAAAATGTTTACTAATATCTCTAATAAGGTAAAAAATATAAAATAATTTATTTTACTGTTATTCAATGTTGAAAAAGTATGCAACAGATCAAATGCTATTAGTAGAACAGTGGAGTGCCTGCATAAAAGTTTCTTAAAAAATAAAAGTATTAGAGAAAAAATTGTGTAGGCTTAAATAAGATTGTCGGTTCAAATGTGTACCTATGCATAACAATATTTCCTAATTATGAAAATATTAATTTTTGTATTTCTATTCCCTTCATTTGCCAATCAAACGCTTTGTTCATCTTCATCGCTTGTCATATTGATTTTCAATCAGTTTTTCAAAATCATCAATCCATCAATTTTGATTAGGTTTCGAATGAAAACTCAATCTTACTCAATGCAAGTTATAAGTATACGAGCATTAAGCTCCAAAACAGTTTTTGTCGTAACCTAACGTAACTGAACATAATTTTTTCTTATATAATTTTAGGTAAATTTTAAATACTGACAAATATCAAATTTTAGTTTTAAAATGACAACTTGTAACTGAAAGCAAAATTCCACACATTTTCTCTTAGACATTCCAGTTGGCACAATAACGTATTTAATAAAAGAAACGCATTAAATCTTTAGTATGATTAACACAAATACGGAATATCATTAATTTATTTCTAAAGCTTGTATTTCTATAATTTTACCGTAAATTAGTCTCGCAAATTCTTCTCAATTATATTTTAATTGAAAATACCACATTGTTTACATATTTAGTCTGTAAAAGCTATATAGACACACATGCTACTTTTAACACAAGTTTAAAAATATATTCAATTTATATAGACTATACTTATATCTAATGATAGATTTTTTAATCATTTCTAAAGTCATTTTAATGATTACTTATATATTATACATATTTTTTAAGTGATATGAAAATTTTTTATCTAAAATATTTGTCAGGAAATACACTTCCCATACACTTCTTTAATTTAAATGTCCTTTATCATACCCGTAAAATCTTAATTTCCCAAACAGTTTAAGTTATTAGGCTCACTAACTCTTAGGAGTGATATCATTATGAAAACTTTAAAAATAATGGGAAGTTTATGGAAAAAAATTTTTTTTCGACATGAGTTGTTTCTATTTTCATAATACAATCCCCTCCTTTTCATAAGAATTACCCCTACCAAAACAGTGTATTGTGATTGTTCACAAAAATTATTTAAATTTCTAATTTGTATCTTTAACAAAACATTTAACATAAAATATTTAGGCAAAACAATTACGTAAGAGGAAACAGTATACTATGTTTCATCCTCCGAGGATTTCTCTACATCTTCTCACCCATATATTGGACAGCCTATCTCCTTATGAAAAGCGATAATCATTATTATACCTGTTTTTCATATATAAGAATACGTTTCTCAATTTAAAATGTAACTCAAAGTTTTATCTTTTATGGACTATCAATAAAAATATACGAAAATTTGTAAATTTTACTTGATGTAAAAGTGTGTTGCCAATCAAGTTCTAAGTTTTAACAAAAAAATTGTATATCTAATTTATTGTTTAATTATGGTAAAATTAAATCTTAAAGATTTACTTTGAAAATGTTTATTCACATCTTTAATAAATTAAAAAATATAAAATCATTTATTTTACTGGTATTCAATGTTGAAAAAGTATGCGACTAATCAAATGCTATTACTAGAACAGCGGAGTGCATGCATAAAAGTTTATTAATAAATAAAAGTATTTGAGGAATAATTGTGTTGGGTTAAATAAGATTTGTCGGTTCAAATGTGTACCTATGCATAACAATATTTCCTAATTATGAAAATATTAATTTTTCTATTTCCCCTTCATTTGCCAATCAAACGCTTTGTTTATCTTCATCGCTTAGGATTTGTCATATTGATTTTCAATCAATTTTTCGAAATCATCAATCCATCAATTTTGATTAGGTTTCAAATCAAAACTTAATTTTACTCAATGCAAGCTATAAGCATACAAGCATAAAACAGTTTTTTGTCGTAACATAACGTAACTGAACCTAATTTTTTCTTATATAATTTTAAGGTAAATTATAAATACTGACAAATATCAAATTTTAGCTTTAAAATAACTACTTGGAATTGAAAGCAAAACTCAACTCATTTTCTCAAAGACGTAACACACAATAACGTATTCAATAAAAGAAACATATTAAATCTTTACTATGATTAACACAAAACGCAATATATTAATTAATTTTTAAATATTTGAATTTCTATAATTTTACCATAAATTAGTCTCGCAAGTTCTCTCAATCATATTTTAATTGAAAAGACCATTGTTTACACATTTAGTCTTTATAAGCTATATCGACACACTTGTTTCTTTTAACACAGGTTTTAAAATATTCAATTTGTATAGACTATACTTATATCTAATTATACATTACTCAGTTCTTAAGTCAGCTTATAGACTGTTTAAAGGTTAAACGTATTTTTTTCAAGTGATATAAATGTGTTTCATCGAAAATATGTGTATGGAAGTTTCATTCCCACCCACTTGTTTAATTTAATTGCCATTTATCATGTCTGTAAAATCTTAATTTCCTAATTATTTTTAATTATTAAGCTTACTAACTCTTAGGAGTAGTATTTTATTGAAGAAACGTTTAAAAATTAAGCATGTAACTTTCTCCATAAATAATATTGTTGGAAAAATGATATAATGGTTGTATTTTAACAATCATTTAACACAATTTTAAAGATATATTAATAAAAACAAAAGGTTGCCAAAAAATGTATGGAAAACAAATAAATATAAATTTACAAATAAAGTAGGAGTTTTATAAAATAATGTAAAAAGAAAAAGGGTGCAATTGAAATATCCTCAAATATTTAAATAAAATCTATATTTTTAAAATTATTTGAAGGTATTACATCATAAAATTCACTTTAGATTTTTAAGTCATCTAGCTTTTGGACAAAATAAATTTAAGGAAATAAAGATAGTTTACAAAATTTAAATCCTAGTTTTTATATAAAAAAAGCTTCATTTATAAAATTATTTATGCTGCTGATGATAACGCATATCAATCTTGAATGCATTTAAATTGTTCAAGTAATTTGAAGATTTGCTCAATATATATATATTAATACTATTGAGAAATAAACAATATATTCACCTAAAATGCATTGATGTACAATATATATATATTTACAATTATTGCATTACATTTTCATTAAAAGTTTATGTTACATAAAGCTCTTAAATTGGAAAATTTTTTAAAATCTCCAAAAAAGAAACTTTAAGGAAAAAATTAAAATCTCTCGATTGTTAAATTTTTAGGTTACTTTTCAATATTTAAATGATATGAATCTTTCTTTCCTACAAAAATGTATTGCACGTAAAATATACTTAAATAAAGGTTCTTAAGACATAAGATAAAATATAAGAGATTTTTTACATTTTAAAGAAAGTAATCATAAAAATTTTGTTATTTCAATAGCAACAGCTAATAGTATTTTTTATTTATTGTATCTGTTATAACAGAAAATTATATTTTAAGTAGAAATTAAGATTATTTTTCAAAAATTATACCTGGAAACTTAAAAATTTATTTATTGTCTGTCACATTTTAATATTATAAATGCTAGAAACAAATCCTTTAAAATATTTTTTTTATATTTTCATTTCTCATAAATAAATTTGTTTATTGATAACAAATTTATTGTTAAAATATTACATTAAAATGTATTGTTAACAGTTTCTCTTCCTTTTTAATTGTTTTTCGAGTGTAGATTGTTTAAATTTTTATTCTTCAATGACTAAAAATTTCATTCTGATTTAGTTACATTACTGTCTTCAAACTGAAAGGAAAAAGAGGCATTTTTTACAAAGAGATAAATAAATCATAAAACGAAATTTTTATGATTTCTTAAATAAAATAATTTATTATAGATAACTGAATGTCCAAGATAATTAATTATTAAAATTTAAGAAGTAAATTCTATAAACAACGGGGAGTTTAGGTGAAATGTTTCTGTCTTCAGAAGAGGGTGTTTCCACATTTGTTCTTTCCCATCCTTCAGATGATTTACCTCCACCCGGGATTTTAGATAATTTTTAGTTATAGGCAAAATACAAATTTAAAATTCAAATTTGTATCCTTTAAAGCAAAAGTTACAACATATTCAATCAAATTTTTTTTACACAAATCAACACTTATGAAAAATAAGATAGTATGTTATTTCCTCTTTCTACGATTTCTTTTCTTTTCCACCCAAATGTTCTACATTTGGCCTCCAGAAGAAAAGTCATAATCTTTATCATCTTTTTTATAATAAAAAGTATATTCCCAAAATAAAAATGCAAAACATGTTTATTGAATTCCTTTTGAAAATCAATAAAAAACTAGGAAAACAAGCAAACTATATTAAGCGTAAAAGTGTTGCCAATAAAGTTTTAAACTTTTAATAAAACAACATATTATTCAATGATTATGTACTGAAATAAAAACTTAATACCTTGTAAACTTTTACTCATATCTAATATAATCTGAATATAAATATCATATCTAAACATTTATTTCAAAATTATTTTGCTGGGAAAAATTATACAACTCCTCAAATATATTGGCAGAATAGTGGATTGCTTACACAAAAGTTTCCTAAAAAATGAATGAATTTGTCTAATAATTGTGTTGATTTAAGTATGACAGTTGGTTAAGTATGAAATAAAACTTTCACATTCTTATGAAAAACAGTTGCTTGTAGGGATGGGGCTTTGTTACTTTTTCGGTACTTAGTACGTACTGAGTACAGTTACTTTTAAAGTAACAAGTATTTTACCGATTACATTTCGTACTTGTTACAATTTCTTATGTACTGCCATCTATCGGATTAAAATATAATGACAAATTGTTTAAAATTTTATTAATAAATTAAATAAAAACTAAATTAATAATTAATTAAAACTAAATAAGTAGATCAATAATATTTTATATAAAACCATAAAATTAATTAATATAATTAATGTTAATTTAAATTATTATCATTTATAAATAAGCATTCACTTAAATATTAATGAAAAGATCTATAAAAATAATTCTTATTATTTATGCAACATTTCAGTAATGGCAAGTTTTTGTTTTTCCTGTAATGCTTTAATTTCTAGTATGAAGCAAAGAAATATAAACTGTTTATCTACAAACTGATTTTTTTTTTTGTAAAAAAAAATTGTAAATTTCTAAATCTTCTTAAACGTAATTCATTCAATATAAAAATCATGACATTTTATTATTTGCATTTATTTTCAGAATTTATATGTGTTATAAGTAAATTTTCCAATTATTCAATCGTAATTTTCAAAGACTTCCAATGTTAATTAAATTTAAAATTAGATGAGATAATATAATTTCAAATTTTCAACCCAATCAGCTTAATTTTTTGTTAGAATTTAGTAAGACTTTCCAATTATGTAAATGAATTTTTATAATTAACTTGTAATTATTTTGCAAAGAATTGTAAAGTGGGAAGTTGAATCAATTACAAAGAGGTTTTATTTTACATTAAACAAAGAGGTTTCACTTACAAAATTACAGCAATTAATCAGAAAAATCAACAAAAATTTAATTTCCTTTATTTTTCTATAATTAAACATTAACGAGACAAACATAGTAAAATTTTTTTATGTACAATAGATAATAATTTTTGTTATAAAAGACGTTTACTTGTTTATATTTTTATGTAGTAGATAAACCAGTTTTTTCTAAAATAAAAATTGCAATAACTCACATATCTTGTTTCAGTTTCCTGAAACTTAATCAATTTATGGTTAAATAAAGTAGCTTTGCAATTAAAACTATAGTTTTCATTATTAATATATTAACATAATTAATATATTAATAATATTTAAGTAAACATAATTATTTTATATTAGATATAGTTGAATAAAATTTCAATAACTATCAAAAAATGTAAAATAGTTTTACCAATAATCTAAATGTTATAATGTATTAAGGTAAAATATTGAGAAGCAACGTTTAATAAAAAACGGAGGAACAAAAATACATACATTTTATTTACATCAATCCATAATTTAAGAAATAAACATGACAGTAACACATGATGATATAAATAAAGATAAGGTAAAAATTAACTTAATTAAAATTTTTTTTCATTTCAAATTTTTAAACTAAAATGAATAAACTACCTTCTTTAGTTTTAAATCAACATTCTCATTATCTGAATAAAAATAAATCGTATGGTAAAAAATACAAAAGAACAAATTTTATAAAAGTTTAAATTCTGTATATTTACAGTAAAATATAGTGAAACTAAAACATGGTTGAATAAAAAATAAACATATTTATATGGAATTATAATAAAAAATATGCATAGTAAAAATAACAATGGAAGTATGTAAGCAGATTTATATAATTTAAATATTTTTTAATTTAAGAAATCTGACCTTATTTAAGGTTTAAATAAATATGTTATATATGTTCATAAAATAAAATTTTTAAAAGAAATGATAACAAAAATAAAAGTTAATAAAAATTGCTAAATACATAACAAGAATATCATGCTTTTCTTATATTTAAAAAAACGTCATATATTTGAAAAAGAACTATAATCACTGAAACGAAATAAAAGTACATGCGTATTTTATTTCGCAATATAAATTCTTATCTCCCTCTCCAACCCAAAGAAATCTTTCAATTCCCAAGTATCCCTCTTCTATTTACCCAGTTAAACCAACTGTCATTTCCCTTCTACCCAGCCTCCCTACCATAAGAAACTACCAAAATCTCATAATTCATCTGTTTGCATCGATATATCGATGATATTGTTACTTGTACTCGCTCTGTCATTGGCTCTTCTGTACTTGTTACAGAAGAGCCAATGACAGAGCGCAATGTACACTTATTACTTTGTAACAAGCAAGTACAAAGTAATAAGCAAGTACAAAGTAACAAGCAAGTACAAAGTAACAAGCAAGTACAAAGTAACAAGCAAGTACTCATGTACTTGCTTGTTACTTTGTAACAACCACGTACTCACGTACTTGCTTGTTACTTTGTAACAACCACGTACTCACGTACTCGCTGATTACTTTGTAACAAGTACGTGCTCACGTACTCGCTCAGTCTTAGAAACTGGTCAAGTACATTGTACCTGCAATTGTCTGGGGATACTCGAACTCGCGCTGACTTTGTTACTGGAAGTACTGAGTATTTGGAAGAAAAAGTACTGATTACAGGTTGTTACATTCAAATACTGATTACAAAATACTTGTTACAGGTATTTCTTCCCATCCCTAGTTGCTTGGAATTAAAAAAAATTTCTTAAAATTTCCGTTGGGAATAATATTATTAAACAATAGAAAGTCATTGAATCAAATTAAGAATAAGATTAACACAAATATTGAACTTATTGATGTATCATTTTCCAAATTATTTAAAATGCATTATTTAGTCACACTATTCTTATGAATATTATTTTTACTGAAAAGATAATTATTTATATATTTGATTTTAAAAATATATATCAAAACATGGATGTTAATTTTAACACCAGTTTAACAATATATTCAGTTTATATATAGTATTTCTGAGCTGTATTATAAATTACTTAAGTCTAAAATCAGTTTGTAGACTATTTATATGTTAAACACATTCATTTCAAGTGATATGAAAATGTTTCATCTGAAATATGAGTAAGGAAATATGACTCCCACTCACTTATTTAATAATTTAAATATCATTCATGTCTGTAAAATCTTAATTTTCCCAAACATATTTAATTATTAAGCTTACTATCTCTTATGAGCAATATTTTATTGAAGAAACATTTTAAATAAAAGCTTATAAATGTTCTTATAAATAATATTGACAAAGAAAGCAAAACATTTGATAAATTTTTATTACTTTAAATTTTCTGTTGCAGGAAATTTATTTAAACTGGAAGAGATGGTAAAAATTCCTAAAAATAATATTATAAGGAACTAAATTGAGTTACATGCATAATCAAATTTTCAGTTTACTTTTCAAAATTCGAATAATATCCTCTTATTATTTATAAAAAAGTTTATTGCTACTAAAATATATCTGTGTAAAACACAATATATAAGAAAAGTACAATTGAAAGAGTTTTGCATTTGAAGGAAAAATCATCCATACAAATTTCAAACTCTTTACAGCGTAAAACAGTAATCTTTCATTATATTTATTGACTTTTAATTCCAGAAAAAATATTTTTATGAGAATTGATATTTTGCAAAGATAGAATTTAGAATTCTATTCACATATTTTCTTTTATTATTTTCATGATCTTTCAAATTCACAATTGTTAGATATAAATCCTTTTAGAGATTTTGTTATTATACATTTTCATTTTTTTATAAATGTGATTTGTTTATTCTAATGAAACTTGTGCGCTGTTAAAATATAACTTAAAAACCTATTGTTCTAATTTTTTTCTAAGAAAGCTCATTCATGGCAAATAAAATTCATAATAAGGATTTATAAATGAATAAAAAATTTTAAAATAAACGAAATATTTATGGGATATAAAATTGAATTAAAAGGAATAAATATATCTATGTAAAGTATTAGATACTCTGAAGAGTAAGCAAAATATACTTGATTTACAAAATACATTTGGTATACAAATTTCCTTTAGATTATCTTTAGTACAAAATTGAAATCCAGAGTAATAAGGAACAAATTTATTTGATGAAACAAATACAACATTTGGGGAAAGTATTTTTTGAATTAATATTGACTTGTATATTTTACTTTACTAATAGTTGGCACTGTTTTGGCTTTGGTGGAAAAAGTAATATTTTTCTTAAAAAATATATGTAAATTTTAACTTAAACTCAGTAATTTTTATTTTATTTTTATTAAACATATTTAAAAGAAAGCTTTTCTTTTACAAAATTACATATTCACCTATTATAATAACTTGCAAGAATATTTTAATTTCGACGTTTAGCGTTTTGGCGTTGCAGTTATGTGACCTATGTGAGAAGATATGTTTAATAAAGAGATAAAATATTTTAAGATTTAGACATATTTACTTAGTAAATTGTCATGATACTCATCCGATTAAAAAAATAATAAAATTTTAAAATATTAAATCGTAAAGTAATTTAAACGTTGACGATTTTTTAAAATTTATATTATGTTCAAATCTAGTTATTAGAAGGGCCACACCCACAAATTTCTTCGCAGTACAAAAAAAAAAAAAAAAAAAAGAGAATTTACCATTTAAAAATATTTTAGATTATTATAATATTTCTATTATTTTTCCATCAGTATTCAAGATTTAAAATTTCGCCAAATACCATTCAAACTATATTTTATGAGAAAGTAAGAGGGAATTAAATATCATTTGAAACTTAAATTTATAGTGTATCTTAAACGTGTCTATCTTTATTAATATATTTATACAGTAAGATAATAGGAAAACTATGTAATTAGAAATATTATAGTCTGATTAAAAATTGTAAGTCTTCAGTGACTTGATGTAATGATCAGTACACAAATATAGAATTACAGAAATGTTTATTGCTTCATAAAGTTTTTTACTTAATCAATAAACATGAATATTTAAGATAATTGATTTATTTTCTTAGCTTAAAATGGATAACATTTTTTTTTTTTTTTTGCATTTAATAACTTTAAATACTACTAATTTCTCAGCTATTTGAATAATTTTTGATTACCTGCAAAACCAGAGAGGAAAAACTAATACAATTTTTAATTAAACTTGACAGTTGAGTAACGTATAAATATTTGATTATTATTATCTATATTTTCATCAAAAAGACTGATATAAGTTTAATATGAATAACCCATTTTGAGTTCAATAAAATTATACTCTGAAATATTTTTCTTTATTTCAAAAAATTAACAAGTTTACTTTCTCTAGAGTTTTCCTACTCATCTTTTATCACATACTCAGCAAAAATAAAGTGAGAAAAATATTTTTTATGCTATTTATGGGGTGGCAAAATTATTTAGATTTTTACATTAAAATAAAAAAAAATAATAAACAGCAAATCTGACAGTTTTATTTTCATTGCTGTTCTATTTTAAGATAACAATAACACTAAAAGAGTTGCAATTAATTCTTACTAATAAAAGCATATATACATCTGATATTCAAAAATATTTGACAGCAATTAATTCATGCATTGCCCACTATTGACAATAAAATTAATGAAATACCATTAAATCCTTTTTATTATTTTCGAAATAAAAATGTAAATTTACTATTTTGGAAAATGATTTTTTTTAAATTTTTCTGTAGTAGATACAATATATTTTAAATCTTGTATAAAAATTAATTTTGTTTATTTATACCACTCTAAAGTAACTTAATTAGCTCTTGTATGAAAATATGAGGCATAATTTGACCAAGAATTACTGTTCAAAATAGATATCGCCCTATTTAAAAAATATACGCCCAAGGTGAAAATTGAACACATGAATGTTTGATCTGAATGCAAGAACACTGACCATTCAGCTGCTTGGTCCTTCACATAAAAATAAATATTTTATTATATTTCTGATGGAGAAAGTTTGCTTACAGGAAAACATTTTGATAAATTTTCAAAATCTTAGAGAAGAATTAAAATTTTATATTATTTCATTTGAAATTCATGAACTTAAATAAATATTTAGATATTAATTAGTGTTAAAGAAAAAATGTAATTATTTTCATTGTTATTATAGAGTTCTAAATTAATTTAGCTTTTATTTCTCTTCAATTTTCATTTTGTGAAACAACATGTATTTTTATCGAAGGTTTTTAAAACATAAAAAAGCTTAATTCCTTAATCTTAAAATTTAGACAACATTTTCTGAATACAGAAAGGTCTCAGTATTTAATATTTACATACCTTGTTATAAATAAATCAAACCTGTTGAAATTTGTGAACAACCTACATTGATAAATATATTTAGTGGACATGGCTTATAAATTTCAGCTGAAATTATAAGCTATGTCTGTGAAAAGCTGATACCAAAGAAATGTAGAACTGATTTTAATGAAAATATGAAAATCACAATCCATTAGGGATGCAATTCTGGATTTCCAATCCAAACTCAAAAATTCTCACATCTGTTCAAAATCATTAGATTATTTAGTTTTTATCCAGAAACTAATCTTTTCAAAAATAGATTTTGTTTCTATATACATATAAATGTTAAGCTGCAAAGTTGAAGAAATTTATTTCATTTATTGATGATGAAGATAAAGTAATTCTTTCAATGTTTTCAGAATTTTCAGCTTATTGAAAACAACTTTTCCTTTCCAGTAGAATACTCATATTTTTGTCTTTGTTGTCTTAAAATTGGAAACATATCTCCCAACATCATATATGTTACCAACACAAAAGGATAGCTCTTAATAACAGCAAAATAGCTTAGAAATACTGTCCCACCAATAGAGTAGCTAGATTAACAAATTCAAACATTTATTTATGTGAAAGTTTATGATTTGATTTTATCAAGGGCAAATTTTCGTTATTATCTTTTACAATGATTTTAATTTAATTTCGTCTCTTAACTAGGGCAAACTAATTCTTGGAATAGCTTCATCTGGAATATTATATTATAAATCCAATTTCTCTCTAAATAAAAATTGGAATATTATATAAAAGTATTTGAACTATTTCGGCCATGCATGGGAAGGGATATTAACTATATTTCAAAAAAGAACTATACAAAGATATAAATGCATAATGTGAAAGCTTAAATAAGTTTTTTCATATTTAAAATAGTCACGTAGATAAATGCTTTTAACAATTTTATGTTTCCTAATTTCTGTCAAATCTTCCCTCTAGATAGGTACAGAATGTTATACTTCAGTATTCACAAGTATTGAATGTAAAACATTCAATACCTACAAGATATCAATATCGAAAGGATTTTTATATGATAAAGGAAGGCAACTCTGATACAAATAGCCGAGCTGGCAGCCGAATGGTTAGCGCTCTTGCCTTCGGTTCAACAGTTCGTGGGTTCGAATCCCACCTTGGGCATGGATGTTTGTAGTGGTTCGGAATCCACTTTAAACCGTAAGTCCCGGTCTAATTAGCCCTCGTGTGCAAAAAAATGACCGTTGAGCGACAAACAAACCAAACCTGATACAAATATTTTGCTTTTAAAAGCAAAAATAGCTTTCTGATATAAAACCATGTTAAATTTAACTACGCCTCTTGCATAATATTTTACGATATTCGTTTCATTACGAGGAAGTTTCTGTTATCGAAACTATTGCTTCCGAATACAAATTAAAATTGTAATATTGCTTGAAGATATTACCTATAAAGAATGTGTTTTGGACTTATAAATCTAATAAAATATAGAAAAACAAGAGTACTATTTGTATGTATGAATACCAAGAGAAGGACTAAGTCATGTATTTCGTTTATGATTATATTAGTAATATCTTAAAAAGGTGGATTTGACTATGAACCACGTCTTGTACTATTGATATTAACATCAAAGACAAGGTGGTGTTTATTCAAATTTTAGAAAATTTGATCATAAATAAAATTTTCGAATTGTGTAGGCGTGTTCAAGAAGTTGGTTACAGATATTGAACGCCCCTTTCAATGTTTACAAAATTTGAAACAGTATAGGATTAAAAATATTTTTTCACCAAAATTAATCTTTTTTTTAAATGCATTTTTACAATATACAATTTTTTATTTCCACCTGATAATATTCAATAAATATATATATAGTTTATTTTCTCGGTATGGGAAAATGAAAGTTTATGTTGTCATACATAGAGAAAAATAAACATAAAATGCAATTCTTTTTCATTCTTAGATTTTTTAATATTGTTAATATACATTAGTTGGAAAAATAATATAAATCGTACAGTATAAATAATTAAAAACGTTCAGTTGCCAGCTAAAACTTAATTGCATCATCGTACAAATTACTGCCATCTATAATTTTCCAAAATATAGGTATTTTCATTCACTATCGATATAGTGAGGTCAAGTATATCGATGTTGCTGAATCAAGTGTAATGTGTGTCAAGACGGTGCTACTGCAAAGCCTCATCGATTTAAGCTAGTACGAAGCCTCACTTTATTTTGACTTTAATAATTTCTTCCTTCTTAGGCAGTCCGCAAATTCGTAGATGATCGCATGAGACTTGTCTCGCGAGGCAAGCTGAGCATCTCGTGAGAATCGCATCAGTCCAAATGACGTCATTGATGTCTTAGTTACGTCAGAAAAGGCGTGCAGCGCGAGACGATTCTTGATTTCAAGCAGATTCGAAATATCTGATAACTTTCCGCGAGACAGCTCTCTCATTAGTTTAAAATTCCATGACGTCGGATACAACGTTTTAGCTATGTCATTCTAAGACATCGAAGAGATCGCATTTGTCTACTATAAGACGACGTCTCAATTGGATTGTCTACCAAATTCGCAGCCTGCCTTAAAGATTTCAGTTCGCTTAAGATTTTTTGTGAAACTCCATTCTTTATTTTTTAATATTTTATACTTACTAGTGTTTCCATGTTACTTATATATATATATATATATATATATATATATATATATATATATATATATATATATATATATATATATATATATATATATATATATATATATATATATATATATATATATATATATATATATATATATATATATATATATATATATATATATATATATATATATATATATATATATATATATATATATATATATATATATATATATATATATATATATATATATATATATATATATATATATATATGTATATGTATATATATATATGTATATATATATACAAAATCAAATTTTTATATATATATATGTATATATATATATATATAAAAATTTGATTTTGATAATATTTCAAAATAAGATTATGAAGGCTATATATATATATATATATATATATATATATATATATATATATATATATATAGCCTTCATAATCTTATTTTGAAATATTATCAAAATCAAATTTTTTGTTATTAGTATTCTTAATGTCACTATTAATACAAATAATAATTCATTAGTAACAAGTATATTACATTTGAAATATTTTAGTTGGTGTACTTGACAGTATATTTTGCTAAGAGTTTTCAAAAGGTGTTTATAATTTCATTGATACCATGTGGCTTAAAAAGACAGCAGCTGCCATATGAAAAAATTAACATTTGGTCTAGAACATGGGTTTCCAAACTTTTTTTCTCGCGGACCACTTTCAAAGTTTTACTATTTTCGGTAGAACCCCTGCTGCTACATTTCTACTGTATTCCCAAAACTCATAAAAAATATCACCCTAAATTAGAGGTGTTAAAAAGAAAAAAGTAGCATTTTTTGTCCTCTTTATTAAAATACTTGTGGTTATACAAAATTATTGACATTTATTACAATATACAATAAAAATGTGTATAACAAATAGGCAGATACTTACTTTTTCTGGCACTGGAAGCACTGGCATCGATTCAATCACAGTCGCACTTTTATGTTCAAAATCCCGGAAAGTAACGTTTATTATAAGTTAAAAATTAAAAAAGTTAAGTAAAGTAACGTTAAGTTAAAAATGAGTAGCGTTTTGTTCTTGGCATTCATATTTATACTGATGTAGATTGCAAGTACAGCGCAAGTCGCATTTCATCCCTTTGCAGGTCTAAACAAGCATCTCGGAAGAGCGGGCGCGTGGGAGGCACTTTGCAAAACTCGTCATGTAGTGAACACTTGTACTATTATCTATTGTTCTATTCACTTCTGTGTTTAAACTGAGTCTCAAATATTTTTGAGTATATACCTAGTGAAGGATGCTACCTGCCTACGTTGATAGATAAATCGAAGCCAAAGTTTTTGTTCTTTATTATGAAAACCAGAAAGTTTTTCATGGACCCGCACTTACAAATTGTGAATCCCTGTTTCCTTTTCACGTCTGCGAGGACCTGCGTGTGGTTTTCTATGGACCCCTGGGGGTCCACTTGGACCACTTTGGGAACCTATGGTCTAGAACATCTTACTAAAGTTAGTTTCTATTATTTTTCTAACTTACTTGTTAATTAAAAACCAAATACCTTTTAAGAAGTAAAATGCTTCCTTAAGAGTCCTTATAAGTGATGAAGAATTTAAAAAGAGCAAAACGATTAATTGCTATATCACACCCTTGCCGCAAAAGTGATACAACTCAAAAACAATTATTTTTAAGTTTAATGCATCAATAGGTCTGTAAAAGATGAGTCTGTCAGCAATAGTTTATTAACTTTACTTTATCATTTAATCGCATGATGCCAGTAGTGTCGTTTTCCATGTTCCAAACTGGATAAATTACCTATGTACTTAAGGGTTCCATTTTCAGTTGCGTTACAAATCTCTGTAGTGGAATGAGTTTATGTGTTCTTTCGAAAAATTGCATAATTTTTGAGTTGTGTCACTTTAGTTCAAAAATAAGAGCCTTGCTTAGCAAACATTTTGTATTGTGACAGTTTTGTCGAATGAATTTCATTAAAAAATTGTTTCAATTTGGATTATGTCATTTTAGTTGATTAAAGTAAATAATCTTTATATAAATTATATTAAATTAAGTCTCTTTTGATGAATAAATGTTACAAGCAAGATTTTTTTAGGTTAGCTATAATGAATCCTTCTAGCCGTGTGGCTAAAATTATGAATTTGGTCAACTCGGATTATGATAAAAATAATTTGCCTGTTAAACAAAATACTGAACGTTTTGAATTAGCTTTACAGGGGCCTAAGCATTCCTAGCATGCTGGGGTCTTATTTTAATAAGCTGTATGACTTCTAGATTTGAAGACAAAGAATGTCTGCCTAATGTTTATTAGATTTCATCTGATGTCGATGCCCAGTTAAAATGAGTTTCAGGGAATATCCCTCAACAAATTACTACATATCCTCTGTCCATAGCGACGAGAATAACGTCGATGATGCGAAGCTGATCCAAATTTTAAAGCTAAAGATAGTTCAAGTAGGACATCACCCATTTTCGTAAAACCTGTCGGATTGGAATGTGAAATTAAGGATTCAGAGGGGGAAAAAAGGGGAAAAGAGAAAACGACGTCCAGATAAATGGTTAGCCAAAAAGACACAATCGTTGCGAAACTCTGGTAAACCTTATTTATCAAGATCAAAAAGTAAGAAACAATTTCATGCCAGAAAAATGCGTTTTTCTTGTGGAGAAAAATGCCGATTAAGTTGCAATAAAAAAATAAGTTAAATGGAAAGAGAGGCAATTTTTACAAATTACTGGAATCTATCTGATCTGTAACTACAAAGAGAATTTATTGTTAGATGCACAGAAGTTATTAAACCCAAATATCAATACTTCTGTACACAAAAGTTCAGGCAAATGAATTCGGCATTCTATTTTGAGGTAAATAATAATCGCATGAGAATATGCAAACTATTTTTTAAGGCAGCTCTAGATATTAATGACCATCCTATTCGAACCGCATGATCGAAAAAAAGGGAAAATGGTTTCCTGGCCTTGGATAGGAAGGGAAAAACATGGCAAACAGCCAATTGTTGATCCTGAAATCAAAGAAAATGTTGAAAAATTCATTAATGCCATACCCCGAATAGAATCTCACTACTTAAAGGCGCAAACAAAATGTGAATATATTGAAGATGGTAAAAGTTATGCTGGTTTGGTTTGTCGCTCAACTGTCATTTTTTGCACACGAGGGCTAATTAGACCGGGACCTACGGTTTAAAGTGGATTCTGAACGTATACAAACATCCATACCCAAGGTGGGATTCGAATCCACGAACTGTTGAACCGAAGGCAATAGCGCTAACCATTCGGCTGCCAGCTCGGTTAAAAGTTTTGCCGATCTGTACCGAGATTACAAAGAAGACCATGACAGAAAGGAATTACCTTTTGCAAATTTGATGATGTTTAATTGTATATTTAACAATGACTTCAACATCTCATACTACATACCAAAAAAAGATCAGATGTGAATCATATAAAATCTGTGTAAATCATAAAAATGCTGCGACGAGGGGAAACAGAAATTGGAAGACACTTATAATGGACACTTGAAACAGAAAGAACAAGAAAAGAAAAAAAGACGCAAAAAAATGGTAAGTTTGTTGCTGTATACGAATATCAAGTGGTAATGCCTGTATCAGAAGGATTCGTAACATCATTTTATTATGCAAATAAACTCAACTGTTTCAATCTCACCATGTGCAAGAACGTACAATGCTTTTTCTGGAATGAAACCGAAGGTAAACGGGGAGCTATGGAATTTGGCAGCTTTCTTCTTTTATATATTGAAATGCTAGTATAGAAAAGGTAGGTAAATATTGATACAATATTCTATTCTGATAACTGCTGTAGACAGCAGAAAAATAAATACTTACTTGCTGCTTACACTTACGCATTAAATAAATACAAGTTAAGTATATTGAGCACTAGCTCCTAACTTGTGATCACTCCCAAAATGAGGGGGACAATGTCCACGGTGTCACTGAAAATCAAACAGTAGGCACCTTAAATCTGAACCAACATACATTCTCGATCAATATTCTACTCTTATACGAATATAAAAAAAACAACCTCCATATTATGTTCTCGACTTAACCAATGGAAGAATGAGGTAACAACTTTTCGGTAGCAGTGAATAAAAAAAAAGTGAAGTAGCATAATATCAAAATACTTAAGGTCGAATAGAGATATCCTTTCACATTTCTTTACGAAACATCCTACACAGATGATGAATTCAAAAAAGTCATTGTGAAAAAAAAAAAAAAAAAAGAAATCAGGTTTCAGTTCTATGGAGATAGTGAAAGCTTACCCAAAGAAATTAAATTTTATTGACGAAAAAAAAGGAGATGCAATCTCTATGTAAGAAAAATGCAATCAAAAGACATTATTATGAAATGTTTTATAAAAATGTCTTCGATTTGAAAAAGGCTAAAAAAAATGTTAATTATAACTATTATCAATTTCAATAAAATGTTTTAAAAAAGCTTAGTTTTTTTCTACCGCCACAATTCTAAAAAAGTACTCCAGTCCTATCATGAAAAGCGACACATCTTATTGTTATTTTAAGAAAAAGTAATGAAAATTGTTGTAACTTGAAATAATTATATTATGCAAGTGGCCATACAAAAATTTAAAATGCTGTAAGTCAAAAGAGTTTTGTTTGTCGCTCAACTGTCATTTTTTGCGCACGAGGGCTAATTAGACCGAGACCTACGGTTTGAAGTAAATTCAGAACCACTACAAGCTGCCATGCCCAAGGTGGGATTCGAACCCTCAAGCTGTTGAATCGAAAGCAAGAGCGCTAACCATTCGGCTGCCAGCTCGGCTAAGTCAAAGAGAGAGTTGTGTTGTAAAAGAATTTAACCAAAATTGTGTTATATATTTCAACCATAAGCAAAATTTAATTCCTTTTGAAAACTAGATCCTTTTGATTGTACTAAAATAACTATCCATATTAAAAAAGTTAATTATTATAAAGGTTAGAAATTTAGAAATAGTTTTTGACCATTTCTGAAAAAATAATTTTTTCAGTTGTCACTTTTGTGACAAGAGCGCAATTCGCGTATGCAAAATGTGCGTTTCCCTCACCACTCTCGTACTAATCGTTTTAGATATACATGATCATGAACTTTTTGAAGCTATACTTTTGAATAAAACTAATAATTTAATTTTAAAATGTTCTTTTTATCGTAAAATATAAAACTGCCTATAGTTAGTGCGTAATATGTTACTCTAACCCAAATATTTAACAAAAGAACAGATGAATTTTGAAGGTGAAAATACGGGAGTCAAATCAGGTAATATTTTTGAAGAAAATTATTGCAAGTAAATACCATGCCGGATTCCTGCTAATAATATTTCCTTACATGAATTTTTTGTAAATTTAAAATTTTATTGAATGTTTCATTAAATTAAAATGTGTTATAATTTTCAGAGGAAAATGTTATTTGAAATTTAATTTCAAATCTCAAAAAAATCAACTTCTGTTGCATAAGTGAATTTATTTTTATTCCTATTAAAATATTTTTTCATTATGTTGTTATTATTGAAATATTGATCTTACTATATTTTTAGATATATATATAAATAATCAGAAATTCCCCAATAGAATAATTATTTAGTTGCAGAAACGTGGAGGGCATCTACAATATTTTCCTTTTTTCATCTGTTAATTCCTGAATTGTTGCTACTGTTGCAGAAGGAAAAAAAATTTTCCATTTCGACTAAAAATAATTTTTCCTGGATTTTAATTTTTCAAAGCAAGAAATTAAAGGGATTTTAATTTTTCATTCTTAGATAGATTTTCAATTTTTCATACTAAAATATTCTCAGTACAGTTATATCATAATTTTCAAGAAATGAAGTACGTGTACCGATTTTTTTTATCTAAATACCATTTTTATTTAGTGGAAGAATGGCAATTTGTATAATGTAATAATAATTACTAGATTATATATATATATATATATATATTATAATTAAAATTTATGTTACATAATATAACATGAAAGGTATTTTTTGATAAGAAATTTGGAATTAATGAATTCTAAATGGAGATTCTTACAAAAATTTATCGTAAATTCAAAATTTAGGATAATTACTTCATTCAAACCAATAAGGCCATCAAACAACCAGCAATCACCCCACCCAAAGTGGGAAGTGAATCTACGAGCTGTTGAACTGAAGTTCAAAACTCTAACTCTTCAGCTCCCATTTTAGTCTTTCTTTATTAGGAAATTTATGCATTTATTGAATTAATTCTCAATATTAGTCTTCCCAAGTATTTTTTAAAATCCATTGCCCAAAAGAATAGAATTCAGGTTTTGTTTAATCTTCCAATTTACAATTGTAAGAGGACTGAATCTTTTTTCCCTTCAGTTTTCTGCAGAATTAACAACCACTGGTTCTATAATACTGACTTTAAAATTACTCAATTCTTCACCGGATATGGGAAATTCAACAGCTACCTCCATCGATTCCATATCAAAAACAGTGATGTGTGCATCTGCAATTCGGGGATTGACAACCCTTCTCACATTCTTCTTGAATACACATTTGTTTCACAAGAACAAGCTTCGTAAGGACTTGAATAATAGATGACACCCGTTTTGATCGGATCTAGTAAAGAAAGAGACTTTATTTATTTTTAAAATATTTATCCATTTTATTATTTAACTTCTCCTTTTTTCATTTATATCTCGTTTTTTCCTCTCTTCTTTCTTTTCTCTTTTTTAATTTTGTTTTTTCATCTCATGATTTATCTTTCAGTTATTATGTAGCCTATTTGTTGTACCTTCAGCCCCTGTTATCATATTCCTGGTGCACAGGGGGAGATATTTTTTTTCTCTCAAATGAAAATATAATTGAATTAATTCAATGTTTAAACCCAGTGATTTAGTTGTTATGACGAGTTTAAGTCCTTAAATTAAAATAGAAAAGAGGCATATTGTTTAAAAGAAAATGTGTTACAAATGGAAAATTTACATTCGTACAATAAACATAATCAACGGATAAATATAAACACACACACAAATATTATTTTAAATTTATTTACAATTAGACGATTAGAAGCAAAATTTCTGATCGATTGATAATCAAAACTTGAAAGTTCTTAATACTTTTGTAACTGAAATTTATGTTTTCAAGTTATGTGCATAAATTGGAGTTTGAGTAATTTATCATAAATTTAAGTAATAAGTGTTTTAATTATTTCAGATCTCTAAGCTATATTCTTGTATTTAAAGAACAAACTTAAAATGTTTTTTGCATATAGCGATTTTTTTCAAGAAAACTGAAAAATTATTTATGATGGTTTGATTTAGATGAACTGATTTTAAAGGATCAAAAGTAGGGGTATCTGTAAAACGTAGAAATTATACAAAGAAATGTATTGAATTAATTTTTGATTTTCATCAGTAATTTAAACATATTCTTACTTTATAATAACTAACAAGCTTTTAACAATATAAAAAAAGATAATTAAATAAACTAATTTTGAAAAGAAATTTTCATTTGACTGTAGGTTCTATTACAATGCAAAATCTAATGAGTTTCTTAAGTTTGTACAGGTTACACGAATAAAGCTCGAGTGTAAATTAAAAAAATTTATTTTAAAAATTTAAGAAATTTTAATACATAAATTTAAAATATAACATTAGAGTGCTTTCATTTGAAATTTACAGAATCAAAATGAATTTCTTGATTTGATTATACTGCCACAAGATTCTCAAGTTTGCTAACCTGCGCTGAAAACAAGGTAATCTTTGTTAAAGTCAAGTGCTGAAGCAAACATTGGATAAGAACTCTAATTGAGAATGTTGAGATGAATAACTCAGAAGAATAGAGGCAATAAAACAAATTCATGAAAGCCAGAAAGATGAGATCGATAACTGTTATTGAAAGGCTCCAATGTTTCCCGAGTACCACGGCACTTTCATGAAATGAATGCAATCCAGAGCCATTTTTATTTGAATGTTTTTTGTGTGTGCTTATCTTTTTTACATTCTCTACATTCAACTGAGGAAGAGCCTAAATGTTTGACTTGTGGAGGTGAGGAATCAACTAGTTACATGGTATGTGAAAAGGTAAGTAAACCAAATTCAATTAAACAATCCACTGTTTTGTGGTAGAATTTGATGAGTTTGTATTACCCTAATTATTTACTTACGTAAATATTGGGTATAATTAAAAAATAAAGTCTCGAAATACGTTTATCAGGTTAACATTTGCAAGTAAATGTATATGTTAAAAAATACTTGAGCACCTTCTACAAGATACACAAAATCATATTTTTTATAAATTAAACTATGTAAGGTTAGAGAAAATACTAAAACATTTTCATTTTGACTAATATATATATATATATATATATATATATATATATATATATATATATATATATATATATACTAAGAAATACATTAAATATATTCTCATAATATATTTGAGCATAAAATTTAAAAGTTCATTAAAACGATTTCAAATAACAAATTAAGAAAAACTGAAACTGTAATCATAGACAAAGAAAAAGGGATCATCTATGCTAAGTAAATGTTATTTACATTTATGAATAATGAAATAATACGCCACACAGAGGAAATTCTGTTTTAAAATTGTAATATATACACATAAATTTAGAAACGCATATTACATACATATTTGAATTTCTCTTTCATAAGAAATCCCATGATATTCCATCAATAATTTCATCGGCATTTTATACTTTATTTATGCGAATTAATCACTTGACACCCATACATACATATTTATTGGATTTATAAACGTGTTACGCGTAGACTACGTAGTAACTAAATAACGCGTAAACTAAAATAACCATACGTTATTTACTCGTAAACTATGATTTTATGCTTTTAAGAGACAGTTAAGATTCATTTGTATAAATTATTATGACATATTAGAATAGAATTAATAATTCTATTCTAAATTTAATTTTCTCAAAATGAGTATATTGGGAGTTAACACTTGTAAATAAATTTATATTCGAAGAAAAAAACTTGGTCACGTTTTTTGACAGGCTTCAAAAGTCTTACTGTGTGAGTAGGCTCAATGTGGCCTGGTTGTTGCTCTTACATCAACATGTTTCCCTCTACCTAGCCCTGAGTTAGGCTCTAAATGTTAGATAGAAGAAGCAGTTTGAAATCTTCGTGATTTTGAAGATGGCACCAAGCAGAATACTCCTAATGTTTGGCTTGCCACATTCTGAAGTATCATTTCACTTTGAGTACATTGAGACCACGCCCTGTTTTAACGTGCCTCAGCCGCCTTTTTCGGACCATATCGAATAACTGGGAAAAAGGGTAAAGATCAGGTAGAAAAAGTTGGATATTATGCAGGTCCTGATTATACCTCTACTGCTGCTGACCATACGAAGCCCTGGACTGTTCCTGTTTAGAACTGTGAATTCCCTACCCATCATTTCTTTTTGTTTTGTTTTGTTTTATTTTCAGAGGATGTCAGTTGAATCTGATCTATGTTTCTGAGGTCTAAAACGTGAGTCAGGATGCCGAGCTGTGAGATCCAAAATTATAAATAGCTTTCGCTAGTTGACAGCGAGCATCGCATATGCTTCCAGACAACACAGAGAGTAAGCATTACAGAGAGTAAGAGACTTACTTTTGTATTGCGGACGCGAATATGTGCTGCGCCGATAATTGTTTGATATGATATCGTTACCAGTGTGAGTAAGCACTATATCAAAATAGCTTTGCCTTTTTTAAATGTTATTGTTTGTCCAATATTTGAAGAATTAAAGTGTGTCTTATTTTAAAACTGTGTTTTGTTTACTAACCATTGACTCTCTCTCTCTTTCTCTCTCTCTCTCTCTATACATATAAAATTGTGGTTTCTCTATAAGAAACCTATATAATAATAATTTCAATTGTGATCAAATTATTTGATGTTTTAAAAGAATTACGAAATTTTACTTTTTGAAATTTGTTTAGTCTATGCTGGAATAGGGTCAGGAGTTACAAATATGAGGATTATTTTTTAAATCAAGTTAAGAGATCTAAAAATAAATTCCTTAAGTATCTTTATTGAAATCAAAGTTTAAAATCATCATTTGACATCAATCAAATCATGTATCTCAATATTTCATAATAAAGTTTCAGTCTAGGTTTAGGAAAAAATATCTCACTTTGTTGGAGCCAGCACTTTGAAAGTTGGCTCATTTTTCCTTACGCCAAATGCACCAACAACCCCAAATGCCGTGGAATAAAACACTTTTGTTGTAGTTCGTACGTCCCCTAGTTTCTTGTGTTAGCTTGTTTGAAAGCGGGTTTTACCCCAATTGTTAATTGTTAAATAAAACTTTATTTGAATCGCATGGAATTATTTTTAACACATCACAATACACACTGTTATAAAATTATTAACACAATTATTGTACTTAAAATAAAAGGAAGCAAATTCTGATATTAAATACTATTAATAAAAATTAAATCTTTTTACATATTACTCCTAATATACATTTTGTTTTTAGTTAATCTTATCATTAATCTTAAGTGTTTTTGTGGTTGCAGCAATTTTGTTTTTCTCTAGTATAAGTAGTTTTAAAAGTGAAAATTCAAAATGTGACCATTCTTGTATTGTACCTAAATATCAGCTCCATTCGATTATAACTCCAACTTTTATACATTTTACCTGCATATAGATGAGTTTGCCTCCCATCAATATAGTTTTCTACTCTAGATCTAATTCGCGTAAAACGGATTTCAAACCGCTGCAGTAATCATTTTTACAAAGGAGGCCAAAATCATAAGCGTTTAAATGATAGTTAAAGTGCTAATGATTCAATCATCAGCTCGATCACGAGAATCAACAAAGGTGGTCTGTGTGGTCAGCTAACACTATTCAAATGTTGATAAAATTGAATATTTATTTACTATAATGATATGTTTGACAATTTTTATTAAGAGTAAATATGTTTCAGAAAACTAACCATGTCGACGCTCACCTGGAAGGAATACATTAGACTCGGACTAATTCTAACTTAAATCTGCTATTTGATTTGACCCTATATGTCATTTGGGAGCGTACCTGCAAATTGCAGAAGGTAAATTTTAATATTTACTTGATGTAGTATATTGCAGAACCTATATTTTTGCTGCCTAGAATGGTTGAAAAATATCTTACGCACATAATGTCGGCATGACAAAATGAATTTGATTATAATAAAACAAACGCTAAGTTCTCTTTTAGAAAAGAATAATTTAGTTTAAAATTTTAAAAAAAAGACTTTTTTTGATTTCCTTACTTGCAGAATGAGGAATTACTTCAATTTTAACGTGTAATATACATTAAAAGAAACAAGAGAAGTCAATTGAAGGAAAATTAATCTTCTGGGTAGTAAAAGTATTCCAGTTAAAAGTTTTGAATTACCTGTTATTTGATAAATTCAAATTTTAGTAGGAAGGTTAAAATGTGTATAAATGAGGGACTTAGTATAGGTTTTTTATTAATTTTATATAATAGCAATAACAATTAAAAAGTAGTCAATAGTAAGAAGTATGAGTAAGTGTAAGTAATGAGCTGACAGTCACAGTCAAGCTCCATTCGCTACAGTAGTAAAGGCGGAATGAATTGGTTACAAGGAGGGCGGTACTCATCGAGTTTCTCAATTGTGCGCCAACGTTACCAAGATTAAAACTTATTTTTAAAAGATTTTCATCATTCATCTTTTTAACACTCAATATTAATAAATAATCTCAGAATAATATATATTTTCATTTATAAAAACTTACATGATTATATTCTTGTGTTTTTCAAGCATTAATAATATTATTTAATAATGTACTATGTTAATCGGTCGAATGAGTAGAAAAAAACTTTAATGTTATTTAAAATGCAGAAAACAATCTATACAACAAGAAAAATAAATTTAAAATCTTTATTTAAACTGTTGAAGTTATTGTCCTTAGTAGTATTTTGACTGAAAAGAATAAAAAAAAGTACTAGTGCAGCTTAAATTTTGCTTGTATGAAATACACGTTATTTTTAAAATAGATTATTTTTTTAATTTCATATCCTTTTTGATAAATTTTAAGAAATTAGAATAGGCTGTGTACTCTGAAGAGATGAAAGCAATTTCTATAATAAAATTTTAAAGAATTTTGCGTAGAATAGATTGGAGTGGACGCTAACAGAGCAATGAGCCTTTTGCCTTCCATACTTGAGAAACGCTGAGTGGCATTCTGCCAGCTTACTGCATGTTGTGACAAATCTTTCATTGAGCACAATAGAAAAATAATTAGGTCTAGGTGTGCTCTTTAAGAAAGAGGTACTCAATACTGGTCTTGATAATTTGCTTGGTCAAGAATCTGCAGCGTGAAAGAAATTTGGGGGAAAAAATACTGTTGGGGTTGATAGCACGTAAAGCTTGCGCTTGCGTTCATTTCTATTTGTTGCCGTCATAATCTATACTGAATGAATCCAATAAAGTTGAATTATTTGTTTTCCATTTTTTATTGCATAGGAAAATATGAAATCATTTGCATAAGAAAATATGTTTATTATAGTCATAAAATTTTATAAAAACATATTTTGGTTTAAATTTAAATCAATGAAACTTAAAATAAAAAAATCAAGTTACTAACATTAGTTCAATTTAAATATTTAAAATTACATTTTTGTAAAATTATGAAGTGTTTATATAGAATGTACAAAAATATATTTTTAACGATAAATAAGTGGGGAAAGTTTCATTCAGATTTTATACAACTTAAAGACTAAAGAGAAAAATTTAGAAAATAAATATCTAAATTTTTTAATTTAAGAAGTTTTAGTATAGAAATTTTTTTTTAATTTTTAATTTTTTCTTTCATTGTATTCTCTCATTTTAAAGTAATTAGTTTTCTTTACCAGTTGAAAGATTAGCATGGGGCATGAGATTTCATGGAAAGACCGAAACTATTATATATTTTTGGACTTATTTTAAAAATGATGGAGCGTAATCTATGCACATTTTGATTCTTTACAGGAAGACTGATCGATAGGTTCTCTTGTAAATCATCAATTCGGGATGCTAGATTATTTTACAAAAAGCATAAATCAAATTCAATAACATTTGTATATAGATGAATAGTGTTTGTTTTGACTTTAAACTTTTTAGTGAATGATTTTAATATATTTTATATTAAATAAATTTACATCGCTCGATTTATGGACTAAGGATGGACAAATGAATGAATATGCGAATCTAACTAATCTTATTACCAGAAATACCAAGTATTTTAACTTAACATATTATAGGACTCTGGTGTTCCAGTTAGTGCGTCGACGCAGTACTGGGTTGCATTGCACTGACATGCAGAAAAGAGGACTTGATGATCAAGATGGATTACAAGTGCTTCCTACAGCTGTATGCGTGTTATCCAAAAGGGGATTTGATTCCTTTTGAGAATCCTGGAAGTTAAATATTTTTATACCTGTCCCACTTGTATCTTTACATCATGCTTGGCACAACATATTGCACCTTCTTGCAACAAGTGCTTGCTTGTTAGCAGCGCATCCAGAAAGACGCGTGGTTTATGCAGAATGGATTCCACATTATCTAATCGCGGTTTTCAAGCTCTTAAATGCTACATCACTGCACAATGGGGCCGACCTTTTGTCTGGCCTCCTCATTCACCAGACCCCAACACACTTCTTTTACCGCGATGTCTCATACGATGTTACATGTCTTCGATGTCTCATAGTCCTCGTGCCTTTGGACTATGAGACATCGTAGTGGGAATTGCTATCACGGCAAAAAATGTCACTCCAAATTTTCAAGAGGTTGATCTATTTGTTCTTTCTCCAGTGTCAACTGTTCAACACACATTTAACATTTTGAACATATGCTGTGCGTTTTTACACAAAACAAAAAATCAAATAATTTCAATTTTGGTATCGCATATTCGTTTCCTAAACGCTGCTGTAAGCTTAGGCTGGATTTAATATTCCTCTCTTCTGCTTTTCGGAGAGGAATGCTTTTATATGATTATTATGTGAATTGAATACTCTCACCTCTCTTAATTTGTAAAAGTAATCTAGAAAAAAAACCTTGTATATATATAAATACACATATATATATTTTTAAATAGGGATTACTTTGATTTGCACAACGATTGCCCCACTCATGACACTGAACCAGATAAGTACAGAGTTTTTTACAGTAGCATAGGAATAGAGACTCTACTTAGGAATACAACGCTTCCTGGTGTTCTACTGACTCCACTTTTTTCATTAGCTTTTATTTCTTCTATAAAAGAAAAATTCAAAAATTATGTTAATTTCTGGAATCTAAAGCAAAATATAACAACAATAGCTGTACATGATTAAAGTCTCATTTCCTATGAGAATGATTATGCTTATTTAAAAATTGTACACATTAAAAAATATTATAAAGTACCCCCATATAAAAAAATTCCAATAATTTTAAATCTCTTGATTTTTAAAACAAAAACTGCAAAATTTAACAAACACTTTATTGAAAAGTTCTTATTAATAATGAAATGCTTGAATAATGTTCTTATGATTCTTCTTCTTGTGATCTTTTTTTTTTCTTTCTCACTGCTTGGTGGTGGAAACACTAGGGGGCCAGAGAATTCCCGAATATAAAAGATGTTATTACATCTTATACCTAGTTCAGGCAAATAATCTTTGCAGTACTCGTTTACGTATTCATAAACATCCTCCAGCTGTAAATAAACATGATATTGAATTGTAATGAACAATTTAAAAAGTTTAAAGAAAACAAGTCATATATTTATTCAATTTTATCAAAATATTAGTTATGGATTAACATTTTAAGATGCCATTAATAATATTTTGATTATTTTCTTAAAAATAAATACTGATTCTAGTTGACTGAATAGCATTCTGATCGATGAGCTTTTGATGTACCACAAAACAATTTTTTATTACAAGGAAAACACAATTACACACAAGTCAATTATTTCCAAAATCGCTTAAAGATTACATAAATTGAGATTTTATATAAATAATTTTAAATATTGAGCATCTTAATTTGTTAATATATATTTATTCTATAAAACATGAATTGAATAACCAAGTATAGAGAAAATAAGACTTGTTGCAATAATTTTTAACATCAAAAATCAAATTTTCCAACATCAAAGTTTTCATTTCCAATAAAGTCCCCATTCTTTTTAATAAAACAGTTTTGCTAAAAATGAACATTTGTGACAGGAAAACTAGCAATGCAGAATAAAACGGTACGTTAATGAAGAAAAAATTCACTCTTTCCTTGGAAGGAAATCAGTCTGCTGATGGAGACAAATAATTAGGACAGACAACTCTGATAATGAGAAACAAATTTCAGCAGGAATTTTCTTAAGTATAATGTAACACTTGACTAAAGGGCTACAACAAAAAGCTCAAAAACACACACACACACACACACACACACACACACACATATATATATATACATATATATATATATATATATATATATATATATATATATATATATATATATATATATATATATATAACAGCATTTCCTTAGGATGATACACAATTTCAGAGCTTTCTTTAATCAATAACACACACAATCAAAAATCATCATTACATTTACTTAAAGTAAACGTTGAAAAATTGGTCTTAAGTAATTTGATCAATTTAGATACCTTTCTTTTTCTCATGCTATTGGTTTCTCCCCGCTCTTCTTCCCCTCTTGCTTACAAGGAACCTAAGTATATTTAGTCAGCAAGTGAAAAATTTAAAGACAAAATCCTGAATTTTTTATGCAACAATTTCTTTAAAATGAAAAAAAGTCTTTAAGAGTTTTAAATAACTACCATTGAAATTTAGATTTTTGCTGACACCCAATATATTTTTTAATTTATTTTTATGCACATTTATTTGTAATTCATTAAAAAAATTTCTAAGATTGTATTGAACACGTACAAGATGATTTTTGATTAAGAGGATGAGCCCTGACAACTTATTTACAATGCAAAATTCATAATAGAATTATCTACTTCCTTTAAGTTGTCTAAACTTAAATGTTTATAGTTATTAAGTTGTAAATCGTGGTGTATTATAGCACCACGGATAATCTGATGAAAATATTCTCCATCAGAACAACTTACAATAAAGTCTGAAAGAAATGCCATTTATATTTTATAAAATCCTGAAACAGATGATGCCTTCAACAATCAAAGACACAAATTAGAAAAGTTAAAAAAGGTAATTTTGGAAGCAATATCGTTAAACATTTAAGCATTTTGAAACTTACTATTTAGAACAACAGATAGTTTTCATGATTTTGAAAACATTTACAAACTGAATAAAGTGATTTAGCCATGATCTCAACAGGAACTACAGAAACAATGAATAATGGCTAGAAATATAAAAATTAGCATATTGAAATATATACCTTTATATACTCTAAAGTTAAGCTTGGTTTAGTGACAAGATGTGAGTTTTCGAATTCAAATGTTGTGGATTTGAAATCAGTCACTGTTGAACAATGTGAAATGGCCATTGCCCTTTAACACCTGCATTTATGTTTGTCAGTGAGAATGAATACATCTTTACTGGAGTTTGTCCTCTTTGAGATGTTAATATATCCCACTATCCATGAAAAAATTTTTGTTAAGCCTATGGTTTAATCATAATTAAGAACATGATTTTTAAATTTATGAGATTTTGTTATTGCAAAATATTTTAAATTGTGTTATATAAGATGCAGTAATTTATTTCATAAGCAAGGTTGCAGACCGTATAATAAAGGTTATCATTCTTTTTTTCATATATTTTGCAACATAAAACACTTTATGAATCATTATAAAAATTATTAGGCATATAAAGATTTTTATCAAAATTTTATGAATAAATAACACTCTCATAATTGACCTCAATAATGCAATTTAGAAAAAAATTGATTACATTATTGCAGTCAATATCTACGCTGGACGAATTTCCAGGATATATCATATTTAATTAAGAGCTGTAAAGGAAAAACGAAATAAATATAGTAAAGTGTTTATTCGGAAAATGTACAAACAAATTGATATCTAATTCGTAGTTTTATTCTTTGAATTTTGTATGCTTAATTACTTGTGGGCAATAATTTGAATTGATATAGAATTAAAACAATCTATATAAAAAAAAATAGTGTGACCACCAGGAGATGACGGGTGTGACGTAAGAGTCAACTGTTACCAGAGAAGTCTATTTCAACAATTTAGCGAGCGGAGGAGGAAACGAGGGGAAAGCGCCTCAATCTAGGTTACCTTATTTGGCTAATTAGCACCTTTAGATGTAGAATGAAAATAAAATATGTATGTGTTATGCTTTTTCGAAAAATTCATATACGAGAATTGAAATATATAAATACATATATTAAGCTATGTTAGAAAAACATTTAAAATGAAAATATTTTTATTTTGCCATGAAAATTTCATTATTAGATAGATTTTAGAATTTATTTCATTCACAAGAACATAAACAAAACCTGTTTGTAGGTCAATAAGTTAACACCGAACGATAGATAATTTTTATGCCCAAAATTTGTATATTTTCATTGTTTTATTGCAATAATTTTTGAGAAAATAGGGACGGGTGAAATTTTCTAGAATATCCTTGTTAAGATAATTTAGATGAAGACACTTTTTACATAAGGAACGTCCATATTAGGCTAGAAAGTAACTCCGTAAGTAATAAATTAACTTTTTACAGCCTTTTTTATTCAAGATATATACATTCTTTGCACAGTTCTAAGAGAAACGCCAGTAGCACCCGCAGTACGTTCCTGTGCTTTCGGAATTGGTATCGATAGCGAAGTAGACTTTGCTTCATTTTCAAAAAATATGCGCACGTTATTAACGATGTTAAGTTCTTTAGAAGGCAATGTTTTCCCTTTTAGAGGCATTATGTGTTGTTCTGAAAAGAACAGTTTTAATACAATTAAAAATACTGAAAATCAAGAGCGCTGAGAATACAACCTTCTATCTTTGCTTTCTACTTAGCCTATAGGCTAAGTAGAAAGCAAAGAATGAAGAGGAGAAAATCGTGTTCTTCGCCAAAGAGAAGAACGGGCGAAGAATTTGTTTTAACCCTAAACTGCGAGATCATTTTACTGTCCAAACCTCTGAAAGAATGAACCCTTCCACTAGACACAGATCTCACTCGGCTTCTCGTGATGGTTTAGTAATACCAATTTATCGGCTGTTTTTAAAGTAATATTGTTTAGCTTCTAATTTTTACTGCAAATATTTACATATATTTTTGAATGTATGTTTTTGATGTTTTTATGAAGACAATTGAAATTTAGTTTTATTTATTCTTTTTTGAAGAATGTAAAATATTTTAAAATAATTCCTGCTTTAGTTAATCTATTTTTGTTAGAAGTATCACAGAAGCCGTATAGGATGCATAATTCTGAATTGTTTTGGCGGTAAAGAAATGTTACCATGATGACTTAAGGCGGGCCGCAAACTCGGTAGACAATCCGATTGAGACCCCGTCTTATATTAGACAAATGCGGTCTCATCGATGTCTTAGTGTGACGTAGCTATAACGTTGTATCTGACGTCATGGAAATTTTAAACCAATAAGAATTTGTTTACATTCCGATTCTATTATTCCGCAAATTCGAAATTTTCACCCATTAAAATTTCGAAATAACCACAGTCCCACCCATTAAAATTTCAAACTCATTTTAAACCAATCAGATTCAAGTTATAGCTCACCAACCAAGAACCAGCTATCTAATGAGGGTAGAGGATCGCCAGATCCAGGGACCTTTGAAAACTGCCAGCCCATGGAAGAAGGAATATAAAAGGAGTGGTTTTAATCACGAAATATCATGAGCGCCGGTGAAGTAGCTAGCAGAGGATACCATGCCCACTCTGTCTTTCAAGAGAAACAGTACTTTCTTATTAAGGGCACAGTATAGGCAAGCATTAATTTAATTTATATTGCTCACACACCGAAATAAAAGTGATCTAAATTACTTACTATTTTAAAAAAGGTAGTTTTTATTGATAATTAAGTGCTTATTTTGTATTTTTGCTAATTATTAATGTTATGTATTTCAATAAAGAAATTTTAGGCGTGTTATTCACCTTATTGACTTTGAGATAAACACATTATGAATTAAATTAAGTATCATATTATTATATTTATAATTATGAAAAATATCGATTTTTCTTTTCTGCATTGATATTCAGTGGCAAAGTTTAATACCCATGTTATTCCCTGTGATTTTATCCATGCATGCAATATTC
Organism: Latrodectus hesperus; assembly: GCA_037975125.1. Lineage (NCBI taxonomy): Eukaryota > Metazoa > Arthropoda > Arachnida > Araneae > Theridiidae > Latrodectus > Latrodectus hesperus. The sequence continues at coordinate 89,420,703 of CM075853.1, forward strand.
TGCTATTTGGTTATAATTTTTCCCTTTATAAGAAAGAATTATGCTTCTGTATATAAATTTATTTATATCTACATAGTAAAAGTATTTTCCTTTGCTGTATTTTTAGTCCAATATTAGAAAAATAGTTTTTACTATCAATAATTTGTGAATGTATTTCGTTGAATAATGTAAAGTAAAAAAAACGTAGTATAAAGTCCACTGTAAGAAACCTAGAAACTAAATAAAATATTTTTTATATCTAAAATTTATTTTTATAAATCTCGATTTATTATATTAAATAAGGCTTATATAAGATAAAAATATCTTCTCAAGTAGTATGATATTTTAATATTAATGTAATGTTAAAAACTCAGTACTTTTGTTTTACAAAATTCGAATATTCTTCACTAGCAAAATAATTAAATGTATTCCTAAAATTATAAAATTAAACTCCTTTAAATTAATTTTTTTACAGATGAAAATTTTCTTTTATAATGTTTATTCAATAAACATTCATTAAAATAATTTCTGTTTAAACAATGGAATTTAAATAAGTAAATTTTCTTTCAAATATTTCAATTCAACAAGAGGCTTAATAGTAAACAGCAGATTTTAGTGTAATGTTTTGGAAGACAGAGGAGATATGGCACATACGTCAAGCACTGACCAATAGGGCAGCTCCACTTATGTTCCTTCCTCCATGAACGTACTTAGGTCATTATAGGACGGAAGGCTAATTATTGTTTCGTAATTAATTTTATCAATATTTTTAATCATGTTATATTTTATTTTCCAGAAAAATTCTCTCAGGGTAGGGACTTTGGTGATGTAACCAGGGAAGTAACCAGCTTCCTAGGCCAAACTCACTTCTTCCCACATTAGCCAAACTGAAATTATGAATTAGAAAAGTTTATCTTGCAAAATCTTCAGGAGCATGATACAGCAAAGCAAATCATCATTCCACAGCAATTTGGGTTTAGGGAAGAGCTTTCCACCTGATACCAGCTCCTCAAAGTATCTCAAAAAATTGCCATGGGTATTGGAAACAAACAGTCTACAGGTGCTACCTTCTTAGATATTGAAAAAGCTTTTGACAGGGTCTGGCACACAGGCCTTGTCAGTAAGAGGATTAATAAAAAATTCCTCCGATACTTAGTAAAACTTGTTAAAAATTAGTTAAGCTTTAGATCATTTAAAGTAAAAATAAATAATGAGTTCTCATCCTCCAAAGGTATAGAAGCTGGAGTCCCGTAAGGGTCCATTCTTGGCCCATATCTCTTTAATCTATATATAAATGACATCCCTCAAAATCCAAACAATATCCTAAGTTTATTTGCTAATGACACAGCTATCCTTACCACGGATAGAAATGATGACATAATTGTTAAAAACCTTTCTAACCATATTAACCAGATTGAAAGCTGGTTAAAACTATGGAAAATAAAAATAAACCCCAGCAAATCAACTGCGGTACTGTTTACTAGGAGGAGAGAACCGTGTAAAACTGTTAAAATACATGATTGTGAAATGCCCTGGAGCTCACAGGTAACCTACTTAGGATTAATATTGGATAAAAAGCTAACATGGAAACCCCATGTTACTGATATCAAGCGTAAATCATCGGAAGCAATTCAAAAATTGTACCCACTCCTGACAAGAAACTCAAAATTAAATATTAAAAATAAATTGTTAGTGTACAAATCATATATAAGACCAATGATGACATATGCCTGATCTATTTGGGGGGGGCACTTGTGACTCCACAATGAAATTCCTCGAAACTCAACAAAACAAAATATTAAGACTTGTAACAAATGCTGAATATAGTTACAGAAATACCCTAATAAGGAAAAGTATTGGCATGCTTACGCTCGCTAAGTTTATAAAGAATAATGCACTAAAATTCTACAAAAATATGGAAAAACTACCCAATTCAGAAGTCAAAAAAATAGAAAGATATAGTCCTTATGAATTAAATAATTTACATAGACCGAGGTCGGTATTAATATTAAAACCAACGATAGAAAATTGACCCAAAATAAAGTAAAGAATGATAAAATTTGAAATGTGAACTACGCAATTTGTAAACAATCCCTCCACCTCCCGGTGAAAACAAAATGTGGATTTTCATGAGTGTTGTTGTTGCTATTGTTGGCTTATCCTCTTTAAAGATCTGACATTTGTCAGATCAACTCCATTAAAATGTTGACAGTGAGAAAGTCAATGACTAGCAAGGGATTTGAGGATAAATCCTCCCGGGAAAGTTGACACAATCCAGAATATGTTTCGGTGAGGCTGGATGTTCACAGCAATTTTACAAGTGGGATACATATTTGTGCCACTTTCAAACGATAAACATTTTAGATGTCCACTTGAGAATCTGGCCAAGGCAGTCTGAGATTTTCGGTCACATTCTTTATCCAGAAGAGTTCCAGGAGATGTTCCAGTGTACAACATCTTGAGTTACATGAGTTTACATGATTAGATGCACATAACATGAATGTACAACACTTTGGTGGGTGACCACTAAACGTGTGTTTCATAATCAGCATTTATCAACCATTATGAAAAATAATGAATAACAACTAAAATTATAAATAAATTATTTATAAATATTCTTTACTAATTCTTTATATGGACGAGTAAATAATATATAAATATTTTCTGTCAAGCAGCATCATGTGAATTATTCCCAACTGGGGGTGCAAACACATTTATGTAAATAATTTTTATTATCAATTGTATGGTAACCAAGAAAACTTATTTTTGTAATTAGAAAATTGTAACTAGCCAAGAAAATTTATAACTGTATATGGAAGAAAGTTGTAACTGATAATGTAATATGTACTAACAATGCAAATAGCTTATGTAACTTCACTTGCAAATTGTAAGATTATGTAAAAATTTTGTTATGCTCAACAGAAAGATTCTTGGTTAGCTGGACAGCACGTAGGGCAGGCAACTAGGCAGCAATGGTGACTCCACTTGGAAAAAATCAAGTATTATGAAGAAATATTAGGCTTAATTCCAGGTTATTCCAAAAGAGGTACATGGCTGAGTAGGCTACACACCTCAAATCAAAACTAGACCAAAACAGTGGTAGGGATTTTTAATTCTTGTCTGATTTTATGATTTCTAACGATATGTGACTTAACTACCCATCTGAGGGCTTTATTTTGGAGAGTTTCCAATTTTTTAATTTAACTGTCATGGGTGTAACCCCAAATAGTGCAGGCATAGGAAATAAGTGATCGAAGATATACTTTATAAATGAGCATCCTTAAATATCAACAAAACATAAGCTAAGGAGCATTAGATTCTGTGATTATTTATTGTTTTTCGGTAAAATCGTCTTTGGTTCAGCCATATATGAAATAGCTGTCTTTTTCGAAAGCTATTACGTTCTCTTTTCAATCACTCTACAATACCTCATCAAGTAACTTTCCATCAAATGCATTGTATTTTCAATTGTTTATTTTGAGGATTGAAACAACTAAACGCAACTATCTTCTTAGCAATTTTGAATTAGGATCATTGATAACTTATTTCAGGAGAAAGAAGTATTTTTTAGGAAGATAGGACAATCTATGAAGTTTGGTCTAGCGTAATTACTTGCTTATATTTTCTATTCGTGTTTCCTAAAGTGTTGAAGTTGAACTAACTATCAAATAAATATTTAAACGAAATAGTTTTTTTTCAACACTTTTCAAAAAGAAATAAGTATTTTTAGTGCTACAAAAATTTTCTGAACGATTTATTTCGTTTTCTGGACGACGATAGAAGAATGATGGACGAAGATTCAAATTTTCAGTTAGAAGAAGTTAATCGCTTTCCAAAAATAAATGATGCAAAGAATTTAATTTATGAAGATAATATTGACTGTCAAATTCAGTTGGCTGCTGATAACGGAGTAAACAATTTTTCTATATTATTTTCATCATGTAATTCTAATAGTATAACAAAAAAAAAAATTTCGCCATAAAATCCGAATTACTTAATTTAGTCGAGCATCGTAGTGGTATTATCGAAGCTCGCAATACTAGATTAGGAAAACTACTTCTAAAAACCAACAAGGTTAAAACAGCTTTAAAGATATGTAAAATTAGCAATATATTTTAAATATACCAGTAAAACCTTTTATTCACCAAAACCTCATAACTACAAGATTCATTTTGAGAGACATCCCTGTGGACATATCCTTGGTAAGCCTAGCAGAAGAAATTTCCCTAAATAATCTTAATGTAAAAAGTATTCGAAGATTTACAAAGAAAAATTCACCTGAACTAACTGAAATTGTATTAGTAAATGTATATGGACATAATTTGCCTGCAGAGATTATATCATTTTTCTCAGTAGTAAAAATCTACGAGTTCATTGAAAATCCGAGACAGTGTCCAAAATGTTTTAAGTTTACACATTCTCCTCAAAAATGTCAAATCGCTACTCCAATATGTCGCCAATGTGGTGTATCTCATGTTGATCAGTTGCGTCAGATATCAGCACCTATTTGTTGTAATTGCAAAGGTTAACATTCAGCTGACTTTATAAATTGCCCAGTCAGGTTAGAAGAAAAGAGGTTTCTTAACTTTAGATGAAAAACTCACCTAACTTACACAGAAGCTAGGCGACAATATCAGTCAAATAAAACTTCTAGTATGCCAATGCGGCAAAAACGAGGACAAATGAACCATCCTTATCGCGTAAAGAAATAGAAAGTTTAATAAACCACACAGTTCAGACTACTGTAAAGGCAACTTTTCAAGAATTAAGCAAGATATTTGATGAAAAATTGATAATTCTATCTAATAAACAAGATGAAATGTTCTCAAAAGTTATGGTGACTATTCAAAAGTTAGCCGAATCCCAGATGACTTCGCGGGAATTATTCTCTTCACCATGTCGGAAAACTAGTCGTTATAATGCAAATACAAAAAAATTTAATCATCAGAGAAGGTGAAATTACATCATTCAGTTTCTAACAAAAAGGATAGCTCTAATAAAGAAAGCGAAATTCTCATACCAGGAAGTGATATAGTTGAAGAACTATATCGGATTCACTAAATATCAGTTTTGCAAAATATAATAGAGTTAGAAATGTTTAAAAACTTTTACTGTGATTTTAAAGCATGTTTTCTCTGATTTCATGGAAATCTTGCAGCATTCTCAACAAACGCCATTTTCTAAAACTCAAGTTTTTTTGCCAATGCAAATGTGATTACAATACAGGAATCTTTTCTAAATAGCAGTAAACACTTTAGCTTATCAAATAAGATCATATTTAGATCTGATAAATCTGATGGAAGAAGAGATGGTCTGATTTTGGGTGTCGATAAATTTCTTCCCGCTCGAATGATCTCAATACCTGGGTATTTGTCAGACGGGAGAGAAGTTCTTGCTATACAAATCTCTATTGGTAAAACAAACCTCTGTATTATTAACATGTATATTCCCCCTGGTAAATTCTCTATTCAATGGATTCAAAACGTCCTTCAAGCAGTAGAACCTCCCTTTATCATCGTTGGGGATTTCAATATAAAACATACCTCCTTAGGCAGCTATTCTAACTCACCACAATCCAAAGAATTTCTAAATTGTCTGATAGAGAATAACATATGTATTCTAAATGACGATACTCCTACTCATTTTGGTTATAATCAGCTACCATCCATTCTAGACTATTGCTTAGTTTCCCCTGATATTTTTAGTCTCTGCTCACACCAAATTCATCCAGACAGCTATAGCAGTAATCATCTTCCAACGCATACTTCTATTAATTTTAATGTACCGGAAAATGTATCCCAATACTATCGAGCTCGTATCTTATGGTCTAGATGTCTCGTTTCTCTTAATAATCAGATTTCATCTTCTGGTATCAGTTCTTTTCAGCATTTGTATAGCCTTTGTAATAAAAAAAATACGTAATAATCTTAAATGGCTGGTTCCTAAGCAGAAACCATATCCTCCTTGGTGGTCTTCAAGATGTAGTTTCTTCTTGGGTAAGAAGAGATGATTATGGATATTGGCAAAAAAGGTCTTGCAATAAGAATATTTGGATCAAGTATAAGCAAATAGCAGCTCATCTCCATCAACTTATTGTTTTTCTTAGCCGTAAGTATTGGGATGATTCGCTTAATTATGCATGTTCATCTAAAGATATTTTTCACATAGTCAAATTTCTAGTAGATCTTCTACTTCACCCAATTCTCACTTATTGTTCAAAGTTGGTGACACGTTCATCTCGGATCCCCAGGAACAGGCTAACCTTCTCGCAAATTACTTTTCAAGGCCTCCTATTTCGTTAGGAATTCCTATAGATTTAGGCTCAGAGATTTTCTGTCAATATAATATGGATTTTACATTAGCAGAGCTTAAGGGTGCTATTACTAAGAAACACTCAGCCGTTGGTCCCGATCATATGTCAAATAAAATGCTTAATGGTTTATCTTCTTCATCCCTTGAGTGTCTTCTCTCTCTTATCAATGACTCATGGTCTTCAGGAAGCATTCCCAGCACTTGGAAATCTACCACAGTGGTTCCCATTCTTAAACCTAATAAACCTCTAAACGAGATATCATCTTACAGGCCTATTTCTTTCACTAACAATTTATGTAAAGGGGTAGAGAGAATAGTTCTTAAGCGTCTTCTTAACCATACAACATTGGAAAATTTCTTTCATCCTCATCATTACGGGTTTCTAAGTTGTAGAGGCTGTGATAGTATTCTATACATGATACATCATCATATAATCTCTGCAAGATCACAAAAGAAATTTATTGTTTGTGTATCGATTGATATTTCCCAAGCATACGATTCTGTTTGGCATGATGGTTAATCTTACAAACTTACGCAAGCTCATATAACTGGCAGAGCCTCAAAATGAATAATGAACCTCATAAAAGACAGATTTTTCAGAGTGAAATGGAGGAACACTTTTTCAAATGAATTAAAATCTTACAGGTGTGTTCCACAGGGAAGCGTATTATCGCCTTTCCTATTTATGATTTTTATGGCAAATATTTTTGAAGTAATTCCGGAAGGAGTCTTATGCTTCATTTATGCTGACGATGTGTTTCTTTTGTACTCCGCCTTAACATCTGATATATTAAGAAAAAAGATGCAATTGGCTCTACACAAAGTTAGCCAATGGTTTGAACAATGGATGTTGACCACTGTTCTAATCAAATGTTCTCTCATGAACTTCTCATCTAGGAGTGACCTTGGAGACATTCAGTTGAACTTTGGTAATCAACTGATAAAATCTTCGCAACATATGCGTATCCTTGGTGTATATTTTCCCCATAACTTGTCTTTTAAACACCATTTTCTGCAAAAGAAAAAAGGCGTGCCTGAAGAAACTTAATGCATTAAAAGCTATTGCTGGATTAAAACGAGGTTTGAGAACTTTCCATCTGTTAAATATCGTAAATGACTGCATTTGTGGAAGCATCTACTATGGGTGTCACATATTTTTGTCTGGAAGTAAAAGTGCTAAAAAATTTTTAGATGTCATTTATCATGCAGCGCTTCGAATCGCTACTGGTCCCCCAAAATGGACTCCAATTCCTATCCTATACCAAGAAGCGGGAGTACTTCCATTATCATATCGCCAAGAATTGCTTTCCCTAAAAATGTATATTCGAAATATTAGTTTAGATTCAGAGTCTCCTTGTGCGAAATTGTGGAAATCATTATCATTCAGTCACATCAACAAAGGACAACCTCTTGTTTTACGTGCCAGAAATTGGCTTAGCTCTCAGGGAATTAATGAAATAAACATAATGAAGTCACCAAGATTTCAGACTAAGGACTTTTCCAACGTAATGTCTTCACTGACAGATCTCCCATTTTAATCTAAGAACATTCTAGTGAGATTATAACAAAAATTTTCAAAAACTACTATCATACAACTTGGACAAATCATATTTTAATTTTTACAGATGCTTCAAAGAAAATGTCAGATCTTGGTTTAGCAGTCTTTAATTACACCCAAAATTATTTCTTTTCTGGAAAGGTTGCATCCCAAAATACAATTTTCACTGCCGAATGCTTAGCTACTTTACTACCACTGAAAAAAGTCTGTACGAAAGCTCACAACTATGTGATACTGTCTGATAGTTTTTCCTGTATCTCAACTCTATTACATATCTCTAAAGAATCTTCTACAGTAATACAGTTAATTAGATCAGCAATCATCGATACGATGCCAATTTGCAACTCAATTCATTTTGTATGGGTTCCAGGGCATTCTGGAATAGACGGCAACGAAAGAGCGACTGTATTGCTAAATCTGCACTCCGCAGACAGTATATTGACAAATCAATTTCCCCAGATGATCTCGCCCGATACGCTCGGATTCATTTTAAGAACTCTTATCTAAAGGAATGGCTGAACAGCAAGTATACTAACAGTTTTGCTCACCTGCTACTTAAATAAAACTGGCATCGTCTCCTTCCAAAATCTCGCATGGAAGATATCTGGATTTCTAGGGTTAGAACTAGGTCAATTCCAACAAATGCGTTACTAGCCCGATTTAAATTATCTAATACAGACAAATGCACATGTAGAGCGGTCGAAACTATAGATCACATTTTACTTCAATACCCCCGATACAAACAGATACGAGAGCTCCTTCGCCAAAGAAATGGTATTGGAGCGTTATCCTTCTCTTGGTTGTTTGAACTATCAGTAAATCCTTCCAATAAAATCGAATGCATCGTGGATTTTATGAAAAGATCTGAAAGGTTTTAACCTTTAAGATATAAACTCGGCACTAAAGTTCATATTCGATTTTTTTCAACATCAGCTTTCCTTGAGATTCCAATAAATTCACTGACAAAGAGTTTATAGTAACTCCCATAGTACCGTTTGTCAATCAACTTCATAAATCGAGCCTATAAATGCATTTGATGGTAAACGGATTCTACTATTAGAAGTAAGCGAATAAATTCTGCCATGCTTTCTTCCTGGAAAGGTGAAGACTCATTAAACGAGAGAATATTGTTTCAAGTTTCATATAAATTCTAGTATCAATTTTTAAAAATTTATTAACTAATATTTTATTTTCAATGTGAGCTAAAAGCACTTTAGCATAGAGCTCCAAAAATATACTTTGAAAAAAATGAATTAGGATCAGAGGACGAGGTTAACATCGGAGGGAAGCCTTTTCTGTTCAAACACCCACACATTGCACCATTAGAAAATCGATAAATTCTAAGAATTTTAATGCGCATAGATACAGCAGTCATATTTGATTTGTACTGAGCTTGTCACGTGATTTCTATAAAAAAGGCGTGGTGTCCGGGCTTTCCCGCACTGTCACCGCAACAAGCTGGGCCCGCGCATGCGCTGCAGAGCTTTTTGTTATGTAACATCTTTGTCAATTTTGCGGTCCGCGGAAGAGACGATCACAGTGTTTGTGTTGCGCCTTGCGTTGTACATCTCCTTTGTCATCTTTCCCTTAAACAACTGTTCATTTTGTTGGAATTTAAGCGCAATCTTTGGAGACTGTTTTCCATCGGAAGAACGCCTGGGTAAAATCATCGATAATTAATTTGGATCATCTGTGCAACGAAAGTTAGAAACGTTTTAACTTTTCCGCCAAGCTACTGTATTTTCTTTGAGATTGATACTAACAAATGGCTCTCAATGTATGTATATTTTAAATGTGTTGTATTTATTGCTATATTAATTGATATTGTATTTTTATTTACTTATTTTGAATAGTGTATTGCTTATATAACTATTCTTATTTAGAAAATTTCTTTTTTTTAAATAAAATTGTTAAAAGGTCTCAACAATGATTGCCATTTTCAAAGTTAGCTTTTTGACTACCCAGACCGAAGATAGTATTAGATACATGCAGCATTAAGGTTGAGAAAAGAGCAGAAATAAAACTTTTGTTATTAATCCCGGTACTATAAATAATTAATCAAATGAAATATATTAGTTAGAATTTTGTTATTGCTTTTTTCTAATTTGTAAGTATACTTTTATGTGTAAACTGGAATAAAATTTAATTATATATTATTGGAAATAACAAAGTATGACTAACCATTTGGTTCATAGAATGTTGCTATTGTGAAAAATATTAGCATTTCAACTAAGATAATTATTTTATACTTGCATTTGACTACTTGATTTAAGTAGTTGAACCTCATATTCGCCTCAATACTTTTAATTCGCGATGTCAGAAGACCATAAATTTAGTAGTTAGAATAAACCAGTTTCTGAGGTTCCTGTAAATAAAATTATCTTGAAATGCACACCTATGTGTTTTGAGTTGATAATAGGCAAGTGAGGGGAGGGTATAACTTCATTTTCTTTTGGGGGAATGAGTTATGTATGCGTAAAAGTTCTGTGAAACATATTCAGAATAAAAATCTTTTGGAACGATTCTTTTTAATGTATATGGCCAAATTGTCCACCATTCTTTTCTCTTTTCTGTGACGAAATCTATTTTTGAGAGCTTTGTATTTTTTGGAATGGGTAAAGGGATGTTGCAAACATACAAGATTTACTCTGAAAAGGAATCATGATAGAAGAAAGAGCGGGAAAACACAAAATAGGAAGAGAGTTAAGAAAAATATAGAGAAAGAATTAGCACAATATTCAATGGTAAATAAGAAAAAAATTGAAAAACCAAGAATAATAAAAATGGAATTTGCAGTTATGTTCACTATTTAGTAATAACCAGCACCTATAAAATTAAAAACTTTAATAAATTATATTTTTATAGTTAATAATTTATTTTTGTTATAATTTTAATTTATTGAATTATTTGTATAAAGTTTTTGAAATTTTATGGTTGTATCAGTATTTTAACCAAATATATCATTAGATATTTTTTGTGTAATTTATTAGCTATTTAAAAAATTAGCTAGATTAAATAATGAATTTAATTTAAATGCTTAATACTGTAAAATAACCAGCAAATAGAAAAAAAAATTTTGTGTAAAAAAATTGAAGAAAATTAAGGCTTTTTTGATGAAGGCTACTTAAAAATTTTTACTATAATACAACATATTTTGATGTACTCAATTTCTTGTTAACTTTAATTTTTTTTTAGTTATTTTGAAAATTTCTAGATTTTTTGTTAAAACAGAAAAATTTGAATAATAATCACTCATTAAATAAAACAAAAAATTAAGTAATACTTAATTTTTTGTTTTATTTAATGAGTGATTATTAATTACACAAAAAATTAAGTAATACTTAATTTTTTGTAATACTTGATGCTTGATATTTTAAAATTAAACTAAAATTAAGACAAAATATAAATAATCAATTAAATACACAATTTACTGCCTTAATTAACTTCCAAAACCTTTTAAATTATTTGTCATTTTTCCTTACTATATATTCATATTATTTAAAATTGAGGTGATGTAATCATTCCTAAGTTTTAACGGAATTCAGCTATGAATGATAAACAAATCAGAAATTTAAAATCAAATTCAGAAAGAAATACATTTAAAATATTTTACACGTGTGTTTAACATGTTCTTAATTTATGTATTTAAACAAAGACTTTTTATTCCTCTAATATTATAAGCAAGCAAAAAACTCATCTTTGTAGAGTATATTCTCATAGTATTCAGTTAAACTCACAACAAATTAAGGAAAAGTAATACACTGACTGTTTTCGTGCCAATGTTCCTGCCTGTGTTCCTGTGCATTCAATCAACGGATACAATTAAACTGAGTACGGATATAGTTAAATTCTTTCTCAGTAATCTTATCAATTAAATAGATTGGTAGTTTATTTTTTTAATACAAATACTGAATTTAATATAAAATATGTTTTTTTAACAGAAAAATAAAGAAAATTTATAAAAAAATACAACCTCTGAAGTTATCTGCATCACTTCTTTTATAATTACACCTATTTAGTTGCGAAAGGAAATTTATGACACACACACAATAATTGACAAATATTTCCTTCTGAAACAAGTTCTCATTCATAGTGTTGTGATGGAGGGAAAAAATCAGTTTAATTTCCGAAAATATTAAAAATTCTCAGGAACTTTGAAAGGCCCAAAAAGTTTTGAAAATTTTCAGGTGATTTAGAAACTTTTAGAGTTTTTTTCAAGCATTTCTTAAAATAAATTATAATCCACTTATTTTATAATTTATTTTACTAATTACAGTAATGGAAAGTTGTAAGAAATAGCTTAGTGTTAATGACTACTTTAGAATAACTTCAAAAATTAATGTTAAATTTTTCTGTCTTCAAAACATGAATTTATAAAGAAAGAAACCTGGAAATGTCAATAATTCTGATTTTCCAGAGAAATACATCTTGATATTTTTAGTAAATATCATTTTATTGTTTTTATTAATTTACCAAAAATTTTTGTTCTTCTTAATAGGGCTAACTAATTTTAGTTCTAGAAGACAAAAGACATTTTTTGCATATTTATGCAATTTACTTCACTTATCTTCATATAAGGCAAAACAATTAATTAAACAAAGATAATTAATTGTGCTTATTCTCTCAAAATACTTAAAATTCCTGAGTAAATACCTGGGAACTTTATGTCTCTGCTCTTTCATAAACTCTACATTTTTAACCTTTTTGTTCCATCAATGCAACTGTCATATCACGAATGTGTCTCAGAAGGCAGAGCTATATTATAGCATTTGTATGCTGCAACTAAATTAAATTCTTAGTAATTTTTTGACATGAACTTAAGTTGAAAGAAGCACTTCAACTTTTGTATTGATAGAACAAAAAAAAAAAAAAAGTTTTCTGGTCATGTAGAAATGCATTTTGAAGAACTTGGAGCCTGAACTTTAGAAATATTCATTGGATTTACACTGTGATTATTTGTACTATTATTACTTATGGTTCAATGGTCTAGTGGCCTAAAATCAAATATAAAACTGCTAAGGTGGAATTTACAAAACTTAAAAGGATGCTTTGTGTAGCTATCTCTGGGTGTATTAGAACTACTCCCACATCTATACTGAAGCTTTTACTTGGTATGCATCCTCTTTACATGCATATTGAAGCAGAAGCAATGCTTAGCATGAAGAGGCTTAAAAATACAGGTCAGTGGAAAACGGACTACTCTAGATTTTTGTCTTGGGGGAACCTCAATGCTGACATAACTAGTCATCCTTTTATAAGTATGCCTACTGATTACAAGATTGTTAAATATGCTTTTGATAATCCTTATACAATCAAATTTCCTTTGAGAGAAGACTGGAATAATGTTGCCATTGGTGAAAATTATTTAGTGATATACTGATGGTTCTGAAATGAATTCCAACACTGGGACTGGTACTTGTTGTCCAGTTGATGGTACAAATTCTCATTCCTTTTGGGCAAACATACAACAGTATTCCAAGCAGAAGTCTACCATTCTCATGTGCAGTAGAAAATGCTTGGATGTAAAAACTATTCCCGTAACAGTAACTTGTGTTGTTTTTGTCTGGGAATGTTATCTCACTCTGTAGATATTGGCTAATAACAACCTCATTACTTTAATGTGGATGCCTGGGCACTCTTGTGTTCCTGGCAAGGACTGGATTAACAACCGAGCTTTTTGGTCCTGAACCAGTGTTAGGTATTTCAAAAGAATTTATATGAAAGAACGTCTCTTATCTCTTCAGAAAACAACAGTTTATGAACTGGTACAATGCCAATGATCAAAGACAAGCAAGGTTATTAAATAGCACATGCCCTAGTAAAAAGCAAAAAGAATTATTAACACTCAATAGAAGCAGTCTAAGGAAAGCAGTGAGACTACTTACAGGACACTGCCTCCTTAAAAGACATCGCACCATAATGGGAGTATCAAATGATCCCACTTGTAGAGGTTGTCATTATATGGAAGAAACTTCAATACACATCTTATGTGAATGTGAAACTTTTTCTGCACATAGATTTGAACACCTGGGTGAGCACTTGATTGAATTTTGAATGTTGCAGGAAATTCCTGTAAAATGCTGAATTTTGCTTCAGCCACTAGTCTCTTCAAATAGGGCTTTCTGAGGGGTATACTATAATAGACCTATGGTCGCTGTGCTAGGTTCTTTGGAACCACCCTATCTTAAATCTAAATCTATAGAATTTGTGCAATGGATTTTTACTGCTTAAATTTCTTCGGGGAGTTGAGGGAGATTTAATTGCTGCTGTTTTGTGTCTGAAAGTTGTAAAAACCAGCTTGTAGTCAAAATGAAGAATTTTGGCAAAAAAATTTAAAGGGAAATTTAATTTTTTCATTATAACCATTTGCTGTTTTAATGACTTGAAAAAATATTTTTGATGAACTTTCTTATCATAGGGTTTGATTGTTAAAGAAATTAAAAAGTTATTGGGTAAATTAGAAGCAGAGAAAATTTGGTTGATAAGGATTCTGATTGCTGTGCTTGAATCTAAATTCAAGTATAGTTTTCTTGATGACAATAATGAAGCAGATTTCTCTGTATCATTAAATTTTGATTAATACAAAAAGAAATGACAGGCCTATAATTTCTTAATTTACAAGAGACAAATGTTTTAGTTGATGAACTGGAATTTTTAATTTTTTTTTCAAAAGGTATTTTAAATTTTATTGCAGAGGAAACAAATAGGTATGCTTCACATATATAGGTGTATGTTGGTATATATAGATGAAATGTCTTATTGTTACAGCATACATTCTTATGCATGTATAGAATATTTTTATTTTTAATTATAAAAGGAAATTTAACTGTAGTTCTGTTGATTGTGACCTTGAATAACAGTTTTATATTTATGAGAATTTGAAATTCTCAGTGACAGTATGTCTCTTTCCAGTTTTCATAATACCCTGAGAAAGGAAATTAGTATCCTTATATTTTTAACAATCATAATCTTTAACAACATGACAATCTTTGATTCTCTCCTGATCATATTGCTTGTTTTTTAAACTGACATTAAATCAATTTATGGGTCGATCTCTTAATGGAAAATTAAATGATTCTTAAAATTATTTACGCAGGTAAAAATAGATGTTAAAAAAATCCCAATTCAAAGATGTAGTATGAAATCCATTGTAATTGTTTATATTGTCAAAAGAAAATATTTTGATTTGATGAACTTTATACCAATTTATACTATCATTATTTCATAAAAAAAATATTGAATTTCATATTTAACTCTGATGTAGTAATGTATAATTATTAAAAGGCTTCTACATTTTTGTGTCCATTTTTTCTCGAAATATTTTCAATAAGAAACAAATTTCTTGATATGAGAGTTTAAAGTATTCTCCTACAGAACTAAAGTGTCTGGAACTTGCTCTTTTTGATGTGGAATATACCTAATTAGATCTCACTCAATTTTTTGTTTTAATATTTTAAAATTTTCAATAAAATTTTCGAAAATCTTAATATTAGTTTTTAATATTTCCAAGAGATGGCAGCATGATTGATGTTAAATTTTTGTATTACTGTTGATTTATATTAAAGTTAGCTACTATTATAGCTAGTTCAGCTACAATAATTTCATGATAATTAGGTGTAGTAGTATTTAGATTTATGTAAAGTGAAGCATTATATGAAGTAAAGTAATTACCAAACAAATTCAATATGCTGCATACTATTTGCTGGTGTTTTCCTTATATTGTATAAAATTCTTTAAATATTAATATTTAAATATAAAATTTTTTAGTTAAAACATACTGTCTCCCTTGATGAAATTTGCATATAATTTAGTTAAGATAAATTTGCTTATTAATAAATAAATAAATTGTTAATAAAATAAAGACTGAAATAAATTATTTAATATTCCTGATGGAAAGTGTCTTTTCAATGACTAGTGGACTCTGGAAAAGCCATACAAAGTGGCTTTAGTGTGGATCAGAGAAAACACATGCTTAATTTGTGATTTGCAAGAAAGACTTCTGTATTTCAAATATGGGCGAATAGGCAATTAAATCCCATATGAAAGGGAAAAAGCATATATATTAGAACAAGATATATCTACTAAAAAAATCTACTTATTTAAAAGATTTTTTTCACTTCTGCTGATCCTGTTAAAGAATGTGAACCTGAAGCATGCCTGAAATTTTTGATTCATTTGTTTCTTCAAAAGAAGTTTTAAAGTCTGAAATTCTATGGGCCCTTAAAGTTTTAAACAGTGGATTCAGCTACAGTTCTTGTAACAATATAAATTGCCTCTTTCAAGCAATGTTTCCAGACAGTGCTATTGCAAAGCAATTCAATTGTGCTGAAATAGTGTGCTTATTTAACAGTTTTTGGAATTGCACCATATTTTTCCAACTTATTGAAAGAAAAAGTTAAGAATGTTTCTAATTATGTGCTTCTCTTTGATGAAAGCTTAAATAATCATCTGCTGACAAAACATTTGGATGGCAATGTAAAATTTTGGGATAATGATGTAGTTAAAACATGGTATTACTCATACGATTTTTTAGGTCATTCAACTGGAGATATTTAGTTTGAAAAAGTGAATGAGAAGTGCTCAGAATTAGGAACGTGTGGATTACTCTAGTTATCAATAAATGGCCCAAATGTAAACTGGTCTGTTTCCACTAAAATGGTTGATTTTTTAAAAAGTGAACTTCATTCAAATATTGTAAATGTCGGAAGCTGTAGCCTACACATTCTACACAATGCTTACAGCCATGGATGTTCTTTGTTTCCAGAAGTTGAGGTAACAGCAAGTGCAGTTTACAGACTATTTAAGGACTCACTCGCTCGTAGGGATGACTTTGATAGGCTCAGGCATAAAATTTCCTTCATTAAAGTTTTGGAAACATCGATGGTTAGAAAATATAAATGTTTTCAACATATTGAAATGTTACTGTAACTTAAAACATATGTCATTTGTTCAGAACCAAAAATTTCCTAATCCTGGTACCAAAACTTTTGATACTGTGCAGAAGTGTACAAAAGATATACTTTTTCCTGCTAAATGCAATTCTATTTATATTTATTACTTGGGAAGTAGAACTTTTTCTGACACTTTATCAAGCTGATAAAGCAATGTTGCCATTTATTGCTAGAGATTTTCATGCATTGTCGAAATGTTTGATGCAAAAGTTTTTAAAAGAATCTTTGCTATCTGAATCTACTGAATGTCTAAAAACTCTAAAATTGCTCATTATTTTATACAATCTATAATCCAGTATTATATAGAATGTTTGTTATTTAAATGAAAAATTTTCTGTTGTAGCTGTAAATTCATTGAAGGCTTTTGAAGTTGTCATTAATAATTTTAACTCAAATAAAAAATAGTCATTAATGTTTGAAGTTATTTATTTTTATTATTTACAGAGAAAGGATTGAAAAATATTGCTTGTGCGTAATTATATGCATATTTAGTTAAAAACAATTTTTTAAATAAAATAAAAAATTATTTAACATAAATGTCGATACCTCCTGGAAATTTTTGATTTGATTCTTAAAAATCTGTACAAACCCTGTTATACTTTTTTGATCTTATATCAAGAAAATGGAAGTATAAATGAATATAAAGAAAATGATTTTCAATCATAAAATGAGCTGCGATGCATTTTTACAGTTACTTTATAGTTGTCAGTTTATTTACTATGCCGATTTAATTTCTGTACAAAATTAAAATAAACACAATTTTAAATTTTTAAAGATAAGAATTTAGTATTACCCTAATGTTATCTTCTTTTTATACAAGAATTTTATAGAATTTTTCTGAGATTAATATGAGTACATTTTAGGACATACTCTGTTAATGAACAATTTTAAAAATTTTAGTCATTGAAAAATGCGCATAATTTTATAATTGTATGGCAAAAACAATTTTATAAACAATTAACCTGTATAAGTATCATGGTAGTTGGCTGAAAATTGATCCCACAACATTCTTTGCTTACAAGTTGCATGAAAATGTAGAAGAATGACAGAAATGTAGAAAGGATAATTCCAGGTTTTTTAACCCCTTAACTGGTTTGTCAGTACAGTGTACAGGCTACTGATCATATGCCGAGCTGGCAGCCGAATGGTTAGCGCTCTTGCCTTCGGTTCAACAGTTCGTGGGTTCGAATCCCCCTTGGGCATGGATGTTTGTAGTGGTTCGGATTCCACTTTAAACCGTAAGTCTCGGTCTAATTAGCCCTCGTGTGCAAAAAATGACTGTTGAGCTACAAACAAACCAAACCAAGCTACTGATCATTGGGCACATCTGGTTTGCATCGATATTTCCACCTTTCTTGTTTTGATTTGCTTGAATTTTTAATACATTGAAAGAGAGGCTGTATTATTAGAAGATTTCAATACATGGCGTAGCTTGTACATTCCATTTAAAAACATTCTAACAAGTTTTTTCTTTTGTTATGAGAAGCCAAAAGGAAAAGAGCATGTATTTTAATCTGATGAATATAGAAATTACTTGTAACACAAAATATTTATAACAAAAATCATTAATGTTAATTTACAGATAATAATATTTTAGAAATATAGCTTTGGTAATTTACATGTATTTACTTATAAACAAAAGTTATTTGTTCAAAATATCTTAAGTTATATCAACACATCAATCGGCTTCATGGATCAAGTGATTGGTACATCTACTGGATGACTTGTTTAGGGTGGAGGCCATCTCCGGCATTTACTGTGAGCATATAGGACCTGGCTAGCACTGGTGTAGCTGGTCTGCATCCCCTTGTACTTGGTGCTGCAGTCAAGCCTCAAAATTTTATGACAAATGTTATGGATGCCAAAACACTTTTACTGCACATTTTTTTATTATTAAGAGAAAAGAGGGAACCTTTGAAAAAGTATCCCCTTTTTTCATACAAAAAGTTATATCAGGGAAGTGAGAAATGTTTGAAAATTACATTCTGGGGACTTGATAGTGGAAATTGCCAATTCTATAAAAGCTGCCATTATTAGCAACTTGCGCTTGCTGATCAATATAGAGGAAAGTTTTGCCTCGTTGTAATCTTAATTTCTTTCATGATGTCATTTCCTCAAGGGATTTAGAGAATACTCAAACAGATGAGATCCTGGAAAATTTGCTGGATCAGAAGATTTGGGGAGTTGAAAGCATCAAAGTCACAAGGGATGGAAAGTTTATCGACACTAAACATCTTGTTCTGACTTTCTGCGACTCCAGATCTTCTGCAGAATATCAAAGCTGTATATTTGAATCTACCTCTTCAGCCATATATTCCAAATCCATTGCAGTGTTTCCAATGCCAATCTTTTGGACTCTCAAGAAATGCTTGCATATGTAGACCTACCTGTATTCACTATACAGTGGTTTGCCACGACAGCTAGAACTGCCCAGTGAAGGAGAGTGTGGTAACTGTCATGGTGACCACCCTTCCTATTTTCGAAGTTTTTCTCAATGGATATTGGAGAAGTCAGCACGTTAAAAGTAAAAAATAAATGTTCTTACCCAGAGATAAGGAAACTTCTTACTTCTTATACATCGCAATCTAGTATTAACTATGCAAGTGCAGTTAAAAAAGTCAAACAACTTCCACTCAAACAGAAGCTAATTCTCTTCCCTCTGTTAGTTTACTCATAACACCAAAGCCAAAATGGCTAAATTAAAAACAATGAGGGCTTTTAAATTAAATTCTACAAAGGAAGGTATTTCTAGACCCCCTGTATCTACTTGTAAACCCTTATCCCTGGAGGATGCTGTTTTGCTACACCTCTTGGACAATAATATATAGTTTGAAGAGATGTCAGTTGACATGCTTTCCTGGTTTGGTTGAGGAACTTTACAAATTTAACAATAACTTCCTTTGCTTCTTGGAACTGTTATGGTTTATGTTCTGCACATGTTGCTCTTCAGGAAGCATTCTTGAAGTCCAGCGATAGTTTCTCCATGCATGGATTTAAAAACTTTAGAAAAGACTGTGGTGGTGATGGTGCAGTGTCTGGAAGTGTTTGTATATTAATGTTTAATATTTTTACCAGCACTGTCCAACCAATTAATTTATATTCTCTGTAAGAATCCACATACTCCATGCTTATTAACAGTCTGTAATTTATATTTTCTGCTACATGTCATCCACCAAGAGGAACTTGATACATTTGTTGATTAGCTGCCTACACCATTTCTGTTAGGGGACTTCAACTGACATAATTCTTTGTGGGGGAAGTAGTGATACTAATTCTCCTGGTTGTCAAGTATAGCAATTCATTGCTGACAGTTGTCTCTGATTAATACTAACAAGACCTTTTTACACTTACCCACAAAAACATTTCATTTTCTCAATCTTGCCATTTGTTCCCCTTCACTTCTGCTGCTATTACATTTATCAATAGGAAATAATCTATGTCATAGCAATCATTTTCCTCTCTTCTCCCAGACTAGAGGTAGTTGTGTGCGACAATGATGTCTACTTACCTACATAGAGTTGAAGGCAGATTGGACGTTATTTACACAATTGGCAGTTGATGATTGAATGAATCAAGAGTATTGATGACGCTGTTTCTAATGTCTCTGAAACAATTTTTGATGCAGCTTATGCATCAATACCAAAGAGTTCCTCTGTAACACCTAGGTGTTGCAAACCTTGATGAAATGAAGAATGTCAAAACACCTATAAGAAATAGGAGTTGTGGTGATTTTATAAAAGATAGCCCACAATGGAGACTATTTTTTATTTTAAAAAAGTAAAATCATTAGCTCGCACATCTTGTCGTTGAAGTAAGAAGGAATCTTGGAATTGTTATGCATCTTCAATTATTTTTTCATCATCTAGTAAGCAGTTGTGGAGAAATGTGAAAGTGACTTATAGAATTTTTAAATGATTTTCCATTCCTATTATGAAATCCAGAGCTGCTGTATACTCTTCTCAGGACATTGCTAACGTCCTTAGCGAAATTTTTGTTCGTGTCTTAAGCGTTGACTCTTATAGTTCTTAAGAACAAAGAGTAATGCTTAGTGGACACCAATTCGTTTCAACTAAAGACAAACCTTTCATTACAACTGCGAATTTTGTATGTTGGAATTGAAGAGAGCTTTACAGCAGGCCAATGATACTTGTCCATGGCCTGATGGAATTAGCTACTAAATGCTTTGATGATTAACTACAGATTCTTAAGTGAATGTACTTCACTTGTTTAATAGGATCTGAACTGAAAATGTATTTCCAATACTTTGTAATGAGGCTTTAGTAATTCTTATTTTGAAACCTGGTAAAGATCCTTCTGATCTTTGTCTCAGAAAAAGTAAATGTATTCCTGTTAATCAGAGTGGTTTCCATAAAGGAAGATCCACTCTTGATAACATATCTGGAAACCAAAATCCGTTACTCTTTCGTGCAGAGATATCTGGTTTCCATTTTCTTTAACTTGGAGGAGGCTTATGGAATTCTCTGTTCATTATATGATTTTGAATTTAGAGGTAATCACCCTATATTTTTGCAACAGTTTTTGCTCTCTTTACTTTTATTTCCATATAGGATCTTATACTTCCAATTATTTTATCTAATCTGAGAGTGTACCTCTAGGGTCTATTTTAAGTGTTACTATTTTTAACTTATACATAAGTAACATTCTTCATTGCCTTTCACCTTCTGTTAAGGGCACAATGTATGTAGACAACCTGCAAATATCTTGCCAATGGTCAAACAAGCAATTAATAAAAAGCAATTGCTAGTATCTGTTAATAAATTATCTGCATGGTGTGTAGAGAATGGCTGTACTTTATTCCCTAGCAAGAATTGCTGTGCCCATTTTTGCAAAAAGACCGGTCTTTGTAATGATCCATTTATTTATCCAAACAACCCACATATACCTTTGGTCAATGAGTTAAAATTTCTTGGTGTGATATTTGGTTGAAAGTTAACTTTCCTTCCACATGTATTACTTTTGCGCAAGATGTGCGAGCAATCTGTTAATATCATCAAGGTGCTTTCAAATACATCTTGGGGTGCTGATCGCACATTATTCTTTTAAGACTATCAATCACTGGTCTTATCTTGTATTGATTACGCCTGTGTTTGTATTTATCTGTGCAAGGTCTTCTGTTTTATGCAGACCAGAAACTGTTCATCATTCTGCTTTAAGGTATGTTTTGCCGTAATTTGCACATCACTTGTCCAGAATCTTTATGTGATTTCTCACCACTGCCATTAGAGTTGAGATTAATGCAGCTGTCTCTCAATTGTTATACCAAAATCGTGTCAGACACCCAATACTCAATATGTTCCTTAGCTCCTACTCCTGCATTGAAGAGATTGTATGATGCTTGACCCTACAGCATCCAACCTTTTTCTCACTCAAAACAAATATCATCTTTTATTGACAGACCGATGTGATGTCTATTATATTAAAATGGACTTACATTCACATCCATCTTGGTATAACCCACAGTTAACTATTATTAATCCTTTTGAGCAATATAGAAAATCGGGCACAACTCCTATTTTCAACATCTTTTCTCATTACACCATTGAAAGTATTCTTACATGCAGGTATTCATTGATGGTTCCATAACTGCAGGACATGTTGGCTGTGGCATAAATTTTAACTACACAATTTATAGTTACAGCCTCCATATGTCCTGCTTCCTTTTTACCGCTGAAGCTGCGACAATGCTAAATGTTTGAGCTTGTGTATACCATAAACTCTTTAAAATTCTGTGTGTATACTGACATCCTGTTGTGTCCAGGATTTTCCAAATATTGGATTCCCTTGCTGGTAAAAAATATGATAAAGTTCTGTTGGATCCCCCATAGATCTTGAGAGCAATGAAAAGGCTAGTACAGCTGCCAAAGCTGCATTGAATTTACTTTATTAATCTATCCCTCTTTTTAATGTGAGAAAGGTTAATATAAAGTTTTTGCATGTTACTTCTTTAGAAGTAGGAGTACTATATTTAAATAAATAAAGAACAAAAATAAAAATACAGCATATAATAATTGCTCTTTTTTTAACTCTAAACTGAGAATGCTGGAGTTGGACTTTATGAAATTGATGAACATAAGAAAAAAATATGCTTTGAAGATGTAATAAAAAATTTTGGAAAACTTACAGTATATGCATAAGAAATAGAAAAAATTGCCATCAGATCATTAAAGAGATAAAAATTAGTTTTAATGTAATAATACTTATAATTTTTATTTCTTCAGGAATAACGAAATATTTGGCATAGGTACTTTTTGAATATTTTTAAAACTTGATATTTAATAGAAGAAAATATTTTCATTAATCAGTAATGAATAAAAAAATAGATTGTTCAAAGCAAAACTTTGTAACTAATAATTATTGGTTTGGTTTTCACATTTATCATTTGTTTTATTTAAATATTCTAAATTTAACACATTGTGTTTTTTGCTTATAATAAGTTAGTACTATGGAGGTATATGTAAATAGATTTAAAAACCTTTTATGTGCAATATTTAAGAAAGTAATAAAGAATTTTAGATACTTAAATGAAAGGATTTCTGTTGTAGTAGACGTAATTTAATGCTTTTGAAGTAATTATTTAATTTAGATATTTTAACTAAATAACTTTCAGTTATATTTCAGTCTTTTCAATTTCTTTCCAATTATTTTAAATTGATTTCTGAAGATAATTTGTTTTTATAATTTTTCCTTCCTGTTACTGTAATCATTCCAATAACTTTCAATCAAACTGGTATAACTCCATTGGAGTTAGGTACAGGGAAGTTCGCTGGTCCACACCCATGGTAACTGATAGAAGCTGTTATTTGTCTGATGTATTAGCCATTTCTGTGTTTGGGAGTTGTTTCCTGTTGTAGTAGTTAAATTGGAGCTGCGTAATTTCGATTTGTTCAGCCAGAATTTTCTGTATCTTGTTGAATTTGCTACTGAATAAAAGTCTTGTGGCTTTTAAGGGATTGTTTTATTGGTTATTATATTGTCACATTCTATCATTGTTAATCTGTTCATAAAGCTTAAGTTGCTTGAGTGTATTATATTTGTGTATTTGCTTGTGTGTAAAATTTATATTATAGATATTCAATTATTTGTATTATACCAATTTTATTGTTATGATTTTCGTGACAAAGTTTTGCTATTTTATTGCAAAATTTTAAGCTACTTAGAAAGATTTGTGTTTTTTACTCGTTATCATTGGAAAACATGAAACCCTTCTCAATCCTTGAAACATATATCCATCTTCTAAAAATATAAGAAGTTAGAAGATTTCAAATTAATTTTTGAAAAAAAATTTAAATCTAAAATTTATCATCAATCAACAATGTCAAAATAATTCAGTTATAAGACCATTTGTGCAATATTTATTTTCCTCTTCATGTAACTTGTGTTCCTGCGTATACTGTGATTAGAACTGATTATGATGCTAAAAACTCATTTTCCCCTTGAATTGATATGGTTTTCAAAAGTATAGCTGTTGGTATTAGAACTAAAATTTTTAAATTTAAGATTTTAACTTTGGATTTAGATTTAAAATGTTAGTTTTAGAATTCATCAAAACCTGTTAGCCTTTTTTATGTTGCTGTGAGAAATAAATGACATTGGAAGATACTTGAAAAAAATGTCACTTATCATTTGCATTACAAGTGGTGTAGGGAATTGAAACCTTTTGGATTTTGCATTTTGTACTTAAGAAAGATAATTACAGCAATCATTATCAAAAAACAAGAAACCATTGTCAAAACAATGTACTTGTTGATATACAGTAGATGCTTATTTTTACAACCATTTAAAAACCTGTTAAATAGTTCTGTAGATAAAAAATATAGCTGTTTGATCTAAACACTATGTTTTTTACCATTTCTCTTTATAAATAAAATATTATTCGGAAAATTATTTAATATGCATTGTATAAAAACATGCAAAATAAAATTCATAATTAAAAGCAATTCTACATTATATTTTATTGAAGAAAACAGAATTTTATGTGTTGAAGAAGCTTAGTTTTTGCACAAAGAAACAGTTACCATGAAATTTTTACTCGTGGTATAATACGGTTTATGGAGTTTCAATATGGCTGTATGAGCTTATCACCATTTAGGTTTATGACTGAAACTTTTTATAAATTCCATGATATTGTGTATGAAACACTTGATAAAGTGTGAAATAATTAATAAGATAAATGTTTCAAGTGAACATGTATTCACTAATTTCCATGAATACCTGGGCATGATAAAGTTATCAGCCAGATGAGTGCGGCAATTTTTAACAGTGAACTTGTAAACTACCCTAAAATAGTGTTACTACTTAAATAGATTACACAGAAACAGTTTAGCAAATTGAGCAAATTTTTATGACATTATATTAAAGTAAAAAAAACATGTGTACAATACTATACACCAAAAATTATAGAACAGTAAATAGCATTGAAATAGTATTGAACCTGCTCTGAAAAAAGGAAAAGTTGTATTGTTTAGGAAGATTATAATTTTTTCCTGGGACTCCAAGTGAATAATCCTGATTGACTATATTTAAAAAGGAAAAACATTTATTGAACAATTATGCTGATTTATTTAAGCATTTCATAAAAAAATTTAAAGATTACAAGATCCATTTGTCTGAGAACACGTTTTTTTCATCACAATATTGCAACATTTCATTTATCTATAAGCATTTCTCTTAAAATGGTTGAATCTAGCTATGAGTTGCTTTCTTACTCACCTTACTTTCCTGACTCGGTTTCTATTGTTTTTTCTTTTTCTTTTTCCAAATTTTAAAAAATATCTTAATGGAGAGAGATTTTCTTATAATAGTAAGGTCATTAATGCCACTTGGAAGGATTAAAAAACAGTTAGAACGTTGTTGAAATATACCTATCATTACAAAACGAGATTGTCATAAAAGAAAATGCATTTTAGTTTGTATATTGGTTTTTCATTCCAAAGTCACTGTTTTATTAATTTGCAACTATGTATGTAAATATATATAAACATTATATTCACTGATTTTTCTTTATACATTTTCTTGATTCTAAATTTAATAAAAATTTGTGAAAGTTATTTATAATTGAATAAAGATTTGTGAAATTTTGTATAGTTTACAGTAATTCTAAAGCTAATATTACCATCATATTCTTTTCTCTCAATATTTATGGTTTTAATAATTTTCAATTTCTAGACTGTGAATCCCAAGCCATTTGTGCGGTCATTGATTGGAAAGATGATACGTATCAAATTAAAGTGGGGCATGGAGTATGTAGGACATTTGAAATATGCTGATGCTTATATAAATTTGGCAGTTAGTATCTTTTCTATTCTGCAAATGTTGAAAGCATATTTTTAAATTTTAGCTATATTTAAAATATTTTTTATAAATGCAAAATTAGGCTTTATTCTATGTTTTTTTCCTTCTCCCAAATATATTTTATTACTACAGAAATTTTAAGATAATAAAATTCAGAATTGTTGAATAAAGAATTCTAGTTATTCTGGTAGAACATGTCATGCATTATAAAACTTTTTTTGCTGATGCTGATTTTTTTGAATCTTTAAATTTGGAAGCAGTATTTTTTGTATTCAAGTTTTATAATATTGCACAGAAGCTTTAATTAATAATTTAATATTTTTATTTTGAGAAGAAGTCTTTTATATGCTTTTATTCAGTCTGTGTACAATGAGACTCCATCAAATCAAATTTTTAACAGAAAAAAAATTTTTTGTTTCTATTTAATTATTATATTAATTTTTTGTATTGATTATTTAATTATAAATGTTTTTCAATTTTCAAGTTATTATTAGTCAAGTTATCATTTTTATATGTATTCTATGCATTATAATTATCATATTTGTTTGACATCTAAATAATTACTGTCTGATTTTAGTTTAATTGAACCAGAACGACAAAAATTTTTAATCTATATAAAAGGTGCTTAATTAAGCTTATAAACTGATTTTAACAGAATATAGTTACTGAATAAGTCTTTACTACTGAATACTGAAATAAGTCTTTCAAGTCTTTGCATCATCTGTTTCAGGATTTTATAAAATATTAATGGCATTTCTTTCAGACTTTATTGTAAGTTGTTCTGATGGAGAATATTTTCATCAGATTATCCGTGGTGCTATAATACACCACGATTTACAACTTAATAACTATAAACATTTAAGTTTAGACAACTTAAAGGAAGTAGATAATTCTATTATGAATTTTGCATTGTAAATAAGCTGTCAGGGCTCATCCTCTTAATCAAAAATCATCTTGTATGTGTTCAATACAATCTTAGAAATTTTTTTAATGAATTACAAATAAATGTGCATAAAAATAAATTAAAAAATATATTGGGTGTCAGCAAAAATCTAAATTTCAATGGTAGTTATTTAAAACTCTTAAAGACTTTTTTCATTTTAAAGAAATTGTTGCATAAAAAATTCAGGATTTTGTCTTTAAATTTTTCACTTGCTGACTAAATATACTTAGGTTCCTTGTAAGCAAGTGGGGAAGAAGAGCGGGGAGAAACCAATAGCATGAGAAAAAGAAAGGTATCTAAATTGATCAAATTACTTAAGACCAATTTTTCAACGATTTACTTTAAGTAAATGTAATGATGATTTTTGATTGTGTGTGTTATTGATTAAAGAAAGCTCTGAAATTGTGTATCATCCTAAGGAAATGCTGTTATATATATATATATGTGTGTGTGTTTTTGAGCTTTTTGTTGTAGCCCTTTAGTCAAGTGTTACATTATACTTAAGAAAATTCCTGCTGAAATTTGTTTCTCATTATCAGAGTTGTCTGTCCTAATTATTTGTCTCCATCAGCAGACTGATTTCCTTCCAAGGAAAGAGTGAATTTTTTCTTCATTAGTGTACCGTTTTATTCTACATTGCTAGTTTTCCTGTCACAAATGTTCATTTTTAGCAAAACTGTTTTATTAAAAAGATTGGGGACTTTATGGCAAATGAAAACTTTGATGGGAATTTTGATGAAATTTGATTTTTGATGTTAAAAATTATTGCAGCAAGTCTTATTTTCTCTATATTTGGTTATTCAATACACTTTTTTGCTAGAATAAATATATATTAACAAATAAGATATTTAATATTTAAAATCTCAATTTATGTAATGTTTAAGCAATTTTGGAAATAAATGACTTGTGTGTAATTATGTTGCCTTTATAATAAAAAATTGTTTTGTGGTACATGAAAAGCTCATCAATCAGAATGGTATTCAGTCAACTAGAATCAGTATTTCTTTTTAAGAAAATAATCAATATTATTAATGGCATCCTAAAATATTAATCCATATTTAATGTTTTAATAAAATTGAGTAAATATGTGATTTTGCTTTCTCATTAAATTTTTTAAATTGTTTATTACAATTCAATATCTTGTTTATTTACAGCTCGAGAATGTTTATGAATACATAAATGATCAATGCAAAGGTTATTTGCCTAACCTAGTTATAAGATGTAATAGTATCTTGTATGTTCGGGAATTCTGTGGCCCCCTAGAATTTCCACCACCAAGCAGTGAGAAAGAAAAAACAAGATCACAAGAAGAAGTAAAAGAAGAATCATAAAACATTATTCAAGCATTTCATTATTAATAAGAACTTTTCAATAAAGTGTTTGCTAAATTTTGCAGTTTTTGTTTTAAAAATCTAGAGATTTAAATTATTGGAATTTTTTTATGTGGGGGTTACTTTATAATGTTTTTAAATGTGTACAATTTTTAACTAAGTATAATCATTCTCATAGGAAATGAGACTTGAATCATGTACAGTTAATGTTATATTTTGTCTTAGATTTCAGAACTTAACATAATTTTTGAATTTTTCTTTTATAGAAGAAATAAAAGCTAATGAAAAAAATGGACTCAGTAGAACACCAGGAAGAGTTGTATTCCTAAGTAGTCTCTATTCCTATGTTACTGTAAAAAAACTGTGTACTTATCTGGTTCAGTGTCATGAGTGGGGCAATCGTTGTGCAAATCAAAGTAATCTCTATTTAAAAATATAAGTATGTGTATTTATATATACAAGGTTTTTTTTTTCTAGATTATTTGTACAAATTAAGAGAGGTGATAGTATTCAATTCACATAACAATTTTATAAAAACATTCCTCTCTGAAAAGCAGAAGAGAGGAATATTAAATCCAGCGTAAACTTACAGCAGTGTTTAGGAAAGGAATATGTGATACCAAAATTGATATGATCTGATTTTTTTGTTTTGTGAAAAAATGCTCAACATATGTTCAAAATGTTAAATGTGTGTTGTTGACACTGGAGAAAGAATAAATAGATCAACCTCTTGAAAATTCGGAGTCACATTTTTTGCCCATGATAGCAATTCTCCCTATGATGTCTCATAGTCCACGTGCCTTTGGTAAAAGAAGTGTGTTGAGGTCTGGTGAATGAGGAGGCCAGACAAAAGGTCGGCCCCATTGTGCAGTAATGTGGCATTTAAGAGCTTGAAAACCGCAATTAGATAATGTGGAGTCCAATCTGTATAAACCACGTGTCTTTCTGGATGAGCTGTTAACTAGCAAGCACTTGTTGCAAGAAGGTGTAATATGTTGTGCCAAGCATGATGTAAAGATACAGGTGGGACAAGTATAAAAATATTCTAGGATTCTCAATAGGAATCAAATCCCCTTTTGGATAACACGCATACAGCTGTAGGAAGCACTTGTAATCCATCTTGATCATCAAGTCCTCTTTTCTGCATGTCAGTGCAATGCAACCCATTGTTCTGTCGTAAATATTGCTTGTCTCAATTGGTATTGTCACCCATCTTAATTTGTAAAAACAATTTAAAATCACTTGCATATATATAATCAAAAGTTTTTACTCATAAAGCAAAGATTAAAAGAAGTTAATACAATTTAATAAACAAAAGAGTAAAAAGTGGAATAAAATACCTACATTAAACACTGCACGAAAAATAGAATAGTGCCAACATCGGAAGTGTTGACTAAGGATGACTCTTAAACCATACCAAATAAATAAAATAGCAAAATATATAAAACTAAAGTATAAAAATGATGATTAGCAATCAGTTAAAAAAAATGTTAAATGTTGCCAAAGCAACAATTTTTGATTTTAATATTTTTTTACAGAAAAAATTAAAATATAACTTCTTAAAATGTTTGGGTTGAAATTAAAATTTTTTTTTTACATTTTTCACACAAAAAAGAAATATTGCCAAAAAGGTGATCAAGGTGTATGCCAAAATAGGGGCATTCTGGTTTCTATCAATATATATATATATAGAGAGAGAGAAAGATAGTCTTGTTCCCCAGGCAACAGACAACCAAACCATTTCACAGGAGCTATTCTTATGATAGAGCAACACAGTATAGTTAGGATCTCTCTCAGACCCAGGACCTCATAAGAATCGCTAAGCCATCTGAAATCATCACATTTAATGCTATTGATACAATCAATGTAATTTGCAAAAATTTCTTTATTTCTATTGTGGGTCCCAAGCAGATATGTTGTTTTTCATCCCCATGACCACACACACACACAGCAGGTCCACGAAATCATTCATCCTGAAAAAATCCAGTACTAATGGGTTATCATGGACCAGGTCTTACCTTAATAAATCCCAGACAGAATTGGAAAAGCATATAGTAGTGCAAATATCCTAAGTTGCTTATTGAAATTTAACATAAAGAAGTGCTTTGTTATATATACTTCTGCTATATCTCTTAATCAAAAAATTTTAAACTCAAGCAGTCATCCATTATCTATTTAAGTAATGAAAGTTATTTCTAATCGTTACATTCTGACTTGGCATTTGAGATTTTCACTCATTTGCAGACCAAACTGACATTACTTAAGATAATGATATTTAAAATAATACGAAACCAAAAATGTCGTTGTCAAATCAATTTATTCTCAAACTAAATATAATTTTTTGATGATTATAAACCACTTTTGTAAATATTTCTGTATTATAATTTTTTTTTAAATTTTGATACTGTTGTATTTATTTTGATCGGTTTCAGATATTTTAACAAAAATTCACAGCAAGAGGGCGCTAAATCAGTTCGCAAAACTGATTTAAGAAATATCAGTTCCGACTTATTTAAATTACAAGTTGCCGCCGCGAGAAAGTTTATTTGAGGTTTAAACACGTTTAAAAGTGCAGTGCGAACGGGATATAATCACTCTAACTAAACAAACCCAAATTTAAAATAGAAATCAAACTATTGAACCATAGACTACTGCTCTAATTATTCAGTTTCCGTCGAGAGAAGATTCTCTTTTCAAATTTTGACAAAAAGAAAAAAAATGGCTATAATTCAAAATTTCTATGGATTTAATGATAGCTAATTTATTAGCCAAATTTTAAATATCTCATGTTTTTCTGTAACTAGAAAATAGTCCTTCATTTAACAATACTGTTTTCTTCTAAGCTTTGTTTGGAATGATTTTATTATTAAGATTCTTCTTAACAAATTTTGAATCATCTTTTAGGAATGTCTCTTAAGTTGTTGCCTTGATATAGAAATAATTTTTTCCTGCTCTCTTCTGGATTTAACCATTGATTAAAGGTTAGACATTTTGATTAAATTATATGACTGTAATGTGTTTTTATACTTTCTTCTTACAAATATTACATTCAACTGGATTAAAAATAATCTATTTTTGTTAAGATTCATTTTTGTCCATCGCTGTGGGTAACAATTTATTTTTGAGAGTACCTGCTCTGTTGTAATTTGATTCCTTAGCTCAAGAAAAATTTGGTAGTTATTCTGGCCAATCATTCACATGAAATTGTTTCATTAATTGTAGTAAGAGTAGATAGACAAGCTTAAACGCGTATGAAAGTTTATAAACTTTGTTTGCTATTGGGAAAGTATTAAATATTTTTGATAGTTTATTTTTTAAAGAAATTAAATTGGATAGGTCATAAGAGAGTTTCAAACTGTCGCGGAACTTCAGGCCCTTATGAAGTTTTCATCTTCATTGAAAAATTCGGAAAAGGACATTTATATAAAGATGAATATTTTAAGTATAAAGCGAGTTGTAAGATGAATATCTTGTTTCAAAGAAAGTAATTCATGAAACATAAAGCAATCAAGGTTCCCCTCCCACCAAATTGATTTGATCCAGCCATTTCCAATATTCTGACTGTAAGCTTTCTTATGTATTACATAATAGCTGCTTCATAAGAATAGTTTAAACAATGGACGATTCTTCGATATTTTCAGCTACCCAATGGTGAAGAAATATAAAAAGAATGCGTTTAAATCTCAAACAATGTGTTATGCAAGGTTTTCTCCCAAATTACATTTGCATACAATATATTAAGAAAGTAATTGAGGATGTCCATATTTAAAATGAATTGAGGCACAACGGATCATCACGGTTAAAGTTATTTTATTACCGAAAAAAAGTATCCTCCCAAAATAAAAAAATTAGGTTAATTTCGTTAAAATTAGGAAGACTTAACATTATAATTCTTTTTAATAGGATGTTTATATGAAAAATGTATGATAGCAATGTCTTTTAATTAACTGAATGTATAAAATAGTCTTTAAGAGTGAGTATTGATATTTTGCCGATAAGAAGGTTAACCTGTAATGCAAGAGTGTCATAAAAAATTAGTAGTTATATTTTATATCAAAATGAAAATTATTCGCAAATTTTCTGTTTTTATTGTTTCACTATTTGTATATTTTCATTAACGATAAATCATTATTCGAAATGGCAGTTATATACAGAAAATAACTTAAGAGATTTCAAAATAAATTATGATTCTGCTATAAACACGATTAAAAATACACTTATTATGGCGTTATTTAAGATGAAAAATTTTGCTTGTATCTTTTAAGTGTAATGAAACTGAAACTTTATATTATATTTCTAGGTAAGAAATAGCTGAAAAATAACTTTGATTAAAATCAGTAGAATAACTTT
The DNA here is from genome assembly GCA_037975125.1 of Latrodectus hesperus. Taxonomy (NCBI): domain Eukaryota; kingdom Metazoa; phylum Arthropoda; class Arachnida; order Araneae; family Theridiidae; genus Latrodectus; species Latrodectus hesperus. The sequence continues at coordinate 89,453,439 of CM075853.1, forward strand.
TGTTTTAACAAGTCCAGGAAATAAAAAAATTACTGTAGAAAGTGCGTGAGTATTTTAATATTTCTAATATCAACAAATATTACGATAAACACGCAGTCTAGTCACATTAATGGGACCTCCTGTCAAAAATCAGAATAACAACCTTTCGCAGAGACAACTGCTTTGAGATGTATGACAGCTCTCATTGTCCTGCTGGTAGTTGTAATCATTTCAAGGATAAACACCTTTCAGGAGGTTAACCATCTTTAGGTACACACGAGTATCATAATTCGTTGGTACCTCAGTGATTTGTCCTCTTCTTTTTCTTTCTCTTCCACTTCTCCCTTATTTTGGTTGCCTTATAAGAGATTCAGGTTTCTCATTTAGCATCTATCGCCACTCTGCTGCTATTAGCTTCTCTTGGGAACTCTCAAATCAGAATTTTATTGAGTATTATTTTTCTTAATAATTAAATTGATATTTTAATAATAATATTTAAATAATTTGATTTCAAAAATATGTTTTCCAAAAGTTTTTCAACTATTAGAAATTCTTTTATGCAGATAAACATAATATTTTTAAGAACAGTTAATGATACTTTATAGTATAATGCAATTAGAGGGTCAAGTCCATTAGCTTCCAATAAAAAAATTGTTGATAATTTTGTAGATAAAAATTGCAGTTTTCAAAACTAAGGAATTCAACTATTTTTGTTTTAAGCTCTAACGTAAATGCTCATTTTTACAAACTTGTAGCAGTAAGTGACATAGTTCTTAAGATCGAAAATTTGAAAATATTGTGAGATGTTAAAATTATTTTTTCACTAAACTGCTCTCTTTATATATAAATCAATGTTAAAAAGTGAGAAACATAGGGAAAATAAAATTCATACTTAAAGAAATTTTAGCTTTCACTTTTATTTAAAAATTAAGTTTTCCAATTGTTTAAACTAGGGAAACATTTTACTGGTCTTCTAAAAAACTTAAAGCAGTTTTGTTAATCATTCACCTGCTTGTTTTGCTGGCAGCATCACCATAATTTTCATGGAAACTACTCATTTTCTCTCAAGCCAAATGTTTCTGGCTTTCTTTAGTTGCAGTAATAATAAAACTTGTAATTCACTCAATCTAAATGTTAATAGCTCATTTAAAGTATGAAATGGTGTAGTGCATAGGTAAGCTAAAACAAATGGAATAAGCATTTTATTCCTGAGAATTTTTTAGTTATATACAGCACAATATTTAATTTTATAATAGTTTTTTCCCGCATATAACTGCAGCAATAATCGAAAACATATACTGCTGTTAATTTAGTGCCAAATAAGATTTAAAAAAAACACAGTTTGATTAAAAATAGAATAAATTGTACAAAAAGAAGTATTTATAATGAAAAAGTTGTGTTTGGATCCTCCTCAACGCAGATTGCAATATACTGAGATGAAAACACAACGTTTATGATTCTAGTGAAACTTATGGATTTTTAGTTTTTAATAACTTTTAAAGCACGAAATTAGACATCTTTTAAAAATAGAATATATTTTTTTCTTTAATAATTTAATAAAAGAAATGGACTATTTTAGAATTGTGCATTGGATGAATTTTTTTGTACCGTGTATGCTTTGATTTTCCCCTTACATTAACACATGTGTCACCATTTTTTTATATGCCTTCGCTATAGCTTTTAGTTTAAAATTTACGTGTAACTTAAGCATTTTATTTTTCACATGACGATATACGAATTTTAATGTTTCCATAACAAAACATCTCAGGTTAAGACAGATAGCAAAATGACAGTAGACAATTGCAACTGTAATATCGTTCTGAGGAAACAAATTTGTTCTTGAACGTAATTGGACAATGTTGATTATAGCTAAAATAAGTTAGCTGAGTCGCGGCGCCATGTGATATTATTTTATGAAACTTAAAAGGCTTTTCTTTCAAAACTTTATTGTAAGTTTTTCTAATAGAGAATGTTTTTTTATGAGATTATATCCACGGTGGCATATGATATGCATGAGATTCGAAACTTTTTTAACACATAATTCGTGTACATACAGGAAAAGGTGGCAGTGGCTCTGCTCATCTGCTTTCCACTGAATATTATTTTGGTGTGCATTACAAAAAGTGTTAACTTGTGTGCTGCGATCAACAAAAGCAATTTAACAGAATACGAGAAAGATTCAATATTACACATATTTTCCTGTAGTCCTAATTCTACCTTCCTTAAAGCCAATTTTTTTCAAAATTATATGATTATATTATGCAAATTAATAACATTTTCATAAGTGTTGGTTCAAATCAGATTAATTATGATTTTTATTAAATTCAAACAATGATCAAAATTTTGAAATAAAACAACTTTATTTTAAGTGAACCTAAGATAAACAGCAAACTTCTCCTTTAATACTGAGAGTTACGTCACAGGCAATAGTTAAATCATGCTGCCATCTATGGAAATAATTTTGAACTTTTTATTTAAAAAATTGAGTTTTGCCAGATGTGGGGACAGAACTTCGCACCTTAGCGGTGTTAGTCCGTTACATTATCCATTGAGCTACTCGGACGTCGCTTGGGAATGGGTTTTTATGATTTATTACTATAGGGGTAATTAGGACTAAGAAAATTTTTTTGTAGTGACTTTTATGTTTAAGGATTATAATCTACTTTAAAGTGTATAATAATAAGAATTTATTTTTTAAATAGTAGTAGTAATATGACAAAAACAGTTTTGGAGCTTTATGCTCGTAGGCTTATAGCTCGCATTGAGTAAGATTGAGTTTTTTCACAAAACTCGTCAAAAATTTAGAATACCCTATTTTTTAAATTAATAGAATTTAATTTCAAATCAAATATGTTTTTCATGATTTAAAATTTACACATAGTTATATTTAAAAAGGAAATGGGTCTTCAATTCAATTACAATTTTACATCAGTGATATAGTTTTTTTTGAAGATGAATTTTTTAAATTATATGCATCTATTTCCACATCACCTATGAGGTAAGATAAATGATGCGTTATCTCCTTTTTTATGCTTGGTGAGACAAGCTTTTATGAATCATTAATTATTGGATATTTCATATTGACCATGCGCTAACGTATTTTTCTGAATGGAACACCGACCCACCCGAAGGTATGCGGTGAGTGAACGTCGTTGCGTAATCCAGTCAAAAGATGCACCAAAAGGCCGAAACCAAGGTTCAGGTGGTCGAAAAGGTCAAATGACAAAAAGAACTACCAGTAAGTGGTGGGTGACCCAAACCACTATAAAAAAAGGCTCAAAGTTAGGGGGCGAGAGAGACGTTCATTTGAACTTGCTCTGACTGGAAGAGAGGACCAATTTGGTCTATAATAATTAAATACAAACAAGTTTACAAAACAGTATTATACCAGATTAAATACAGATAAAAAATTTTACATATGTACAGAGAACAGAAGAGGTGGAGTCAGCCAGTGAATTGGTAGTGCATCTCTTGTAGTAGAATCTCCTGGATCCCCTTCCGGAAGCCTTTGTTGGAGGGGAGTTGTGGGGCTCTTTCAGCTCTGGTAGAACTTGGGAAATGGCGTGTCCTGACATCAGCGTAGTGCTCATAGTCGAATATGAAGTGATTGATGTCTTGAATCTCTCCATCATGTGGAGAGGTGTCATCTTGTCCATGGAATCGTCTTCTATAGGTTCCAAAGGAACCATGACCGGTGATTAACTGGTTGAAGTAGAAGTCTGCAGAGATTCTTCTTCTAGATACTTTAGGAAAGAATAAATAGTCTTCTGATCTTGGGGGAGCACTCCCAGTGATGTCATCTGTGCAGTTCGCCTACATTGGTAAGGCTGATATGCTGTTGCCTACTGAGTCGGACTGCGATTCCAATATCCTCATTTGTGATTACGTCTTTGGCGGCTTTATCCGCTTCCTCAATGAAACGGATGCCCACATGTGCTTTTACCCAGTGAAAGGTAAAAGTTTGGGGGTTGTTCGTAAGAATCTCCTTAATGTCGCTGATGACGTCACTATTGATGACTGTAGCAGAGAGGGCTGAAAGAACTGATTTAGAGTCTGTGGATGTGGCAGACCGGAACATTATGTTCCAGAACGCATTTCATGGTAAGAAGAATGGCAGAAGCTTCCACTTCAAATACCGTTGCGTCATCATTCAGTCGGACTTTGTTGCTCCAGATCACAACTTCATTGCAAAGAATAATGAAGGCACATCCTACTCTGTTATCAGTCTTGGAGCCATTGGTGTAGGCAAAATCGTCAAAATGGTTAGGAATGAGCGACCATTCCACTTGTCTATGAGTCCAGGGAGGATCATTCCTCAAAGTACGAATCCATGCATTCTTGGAAGACCAGTTTCTGTCGCTAACACTAATAGTCGAACGATAATTCCACAGTTCGAATCGTTTCTTAGAGGAATCTGCCTTAAGATGCAGAGGAGGGCAGCCAGCAAGGACTTGAAGGGTATCAGTAGAGGTGGTTCTATAAGACTTGATGATCTTAAGCAGAGCAATTCTCTGTATTTGTTGCAATTTACCACTGATGCGGACTGTGTCCTGGTACCACACCTGGCAGCCATACAGCATTATGCTCTCAACGACACAGGTATATGTCAGTTTGAGAATCTTTGGTTTAAGTCCCCATGTGGCCCTAGTGACTTGGGCAAGTTTGTTTTGCAAATTGTTTAATCTTTCCTTGATCCAGTTCAAGTGCGGAAACCAGCTCAGTTTGGGATCTAGGAGGATTCCTAGATATTTCATTTCAGAGGTATAGGAGATTCTGTGACCAGAGATGGTAATGCCAGGTCTCTTGGTGTTGTCCCTGTGTGGAACAAATATAGTATAATTGCACTTATTGAGACTAAGTTGAAGTCTAATTTTCCTGGTCCAGTCTTCCACTATTTTCATAGGTTTAATCGCCATTTTAGAGAACTTAAAATAGGACTTTGAATGGAGGAGAATTGCCACTTCATCAGCAAATGCCTGATAGTGGACATCCATTCTAAAGTCCTGAATGAGCAGTTCATTGGCAATAAAGAGCCATAATAAGGGTCAAAGGCTAGAACCCTGAGGGACGCCGATATTATAGGAGTATTGCTTCTTTGATTCATCAAGATAGGCTCTATTCATAAGGAAAGAGCAAACTAATGTGTAAAGATTTGATGGGGTATTATACCTTCTGAGGATTCGAAAGATGTCTTTCCATCTGACTCTATTAAATGCCCATTTAATCTCCAATGAGATCATGGAAGTAAATATTTTGCGCTTTTTGTGATCCTGGATCCTGTTCACCATTTCTCGGAGTACGTCGTTAGTGCTTTTCCCCCTCTGGAAACCGAACTCGAACCTACTAAGAAATAGTTCCAAAATATATCGTTTGTCATCAAATGGAGATAAGGCTACTTTTGGTTGCACTGTGTATATACGATATTTTGTACTCTGAATTCTGCAGAATACTTCCTAAGTAGACGACTCACTCTCTAAGCAGGTCTGGTACTGCAGATATTTTAGTTTATTCTTTATTGTACTCTTTAAGACCCCTTTTGCAGTCTTTCTTTTTTCCATATTTTCTGATAGGATAGAATACATTTTTGGTCAAATCCCGATAAACTCTACGGTAGGTTTAGAATAAAGTTCGTTTTAAAACAACCATTTTTTTTATTAGCAATGTTGTATAAAGGATGCTCTGTAGGGTAGTCTGATGTGTCAAATATTTCAGAATATGCAGACATATCCTTGTATACATTTTCTGTTTGGATTTCATAACAAACATATTTGTAATGACAAACGAGTTTATAATTTTGTATCTAAACGTTTTCGTGTAAAAACACCTTTTCATCAATAAACATATATTTAAACAATATACAATTTGTGTGTTTTCATTTATCATGGAGTTTCTAAAGTTACAAACCCTTTTACGATGGTTCTTAGCGGACCCACAGGATGTGGAAAGAGTTATTTTGTTCGTGATTTATTAAAATATAAACAAGAAATGTTTTCCACATCGTCCCCGTTAAAATAGTCTGGTTTTACGTGATACATCAACCGCTATATGATAATATACCTGATACAATATTCGTAGAAGGTTTACCAATTAATCGTCATGAATATTAAGGAGAAAATACAATGTTTATAATTAATGACTTAATGAGTGAATGTGGGAGTGATAAAATATTAACACATCTTTTTACTCGTGGTAGTCATCACTTGAATTTGAGTATAATTTTTATCACACAAAACTTTTTCACTAAGTAAAAGAAATGCATAAAGTGACTTTTAATGCTCATTATAATTATTATGTAAAAATCGACGCGATGTTAGTCAAATCACACATCTAGGAAGACAAATATTTCCTAGAAATGTTAAATTTTTTTCATGAAGTGTATGAAGAAGCGACTAAAAACCCTTTTCTTATTGACCTTCGTAGTGATACTCCAGAAGAAATGCGATTACGTATTCAGATTTTGCCCAATCAGACCCAATATATAAGGTTGGCAAATAAGTAATTGCGGATTTCACTCATAAATGGCTTCAGTTGAATTTTTAGGTTTGCAGACGTAGTACAAATGTAAAACACATTTTGTTTTTTGATAGTTGGCAATACAGCTGTCAATCAGTAAAAAACGTTTGTTGATCAGTTGCGTAGTCTTCGTTTGACGTTCGTTGAAAAATGGAAAATCAAAAGGAACATTTTCGTCATATTTTCCTTTTTTATTTCCGCAAAGGGAAAAACGCAACTTAAGCTCATAAAAAGTATGTGCTGCTTATGTTGACGAAGTCTTAAAAGAATGGCAGAGTCAAAATTGGTTTGCCAAATTTCGTTCTGGTGATATTTCAAACAAAGATGAAGAACGCTCTGGTCGTCCAGTTGAAGTTGATGACGACCCAATCAAAGCAATAACCGATTCGGATCGTCACAGTGTAACACATGAGATTGCAGAGAAGCTTCATGTATCACATACATGTATTGAAAATCACTTAAAACACTTTGGCTATGTTCAAAAACTCGATACATGGGTTCCTCACGAACTGAAAGAAACAAATTTAACGCAAAGCTTAACAGCTGCGATTTGCTAAAGAAACGTAATGAAAATGATCCATTTTTAAAATGACTGATAACTGGCGATGAAAAGTGGGTTGTTTACAACAATATCAAGCGGAAAAGATCGTGGAGCAGGCCAGGTGAACCAACTCCAACAACATCAAAACCTGATATTCCTCAAAAGAAGGTTTTGTTATCATTTTTCGCGGGATTATAAAGGAATTGTCTACTTTGAATTCTTACCATCCAACCGAATGATCAATTCTGATGTCTACATTGAACAACTAACGAAATTAAACTGTGCAGTTGAAGAAAAGCGACCCGAATTGACAAATCGAAAAGGTGTATTTCATCATGACAATCTAAGAACACACACATCTTTGGTCACTCGGCAAAAGTTATTGGAGCTTAGTTGGGATGTTTTGCCACACCCAACAGTCCTGACCTTGTACCATCTGATTACTTTGTTTCGATCTTTACAAAACTCCTTGAATGGTTAAAATTTCAATAATAATGATGATGTCAAATCGTTCCTGATTCAGTTTTTTGCTAATGAAAACCAGAAGTTTTATGAACGTGGGATTATGATGCTGCGTGAAAGATGGCAAAAGGTCATTGATATGAGCAGAATAAAGTTATTTAGTTCCATGAAAAATTTGTCTTTGTTTTTCTAAAAAAATCCGCAATTACTAAGTTGCCATCCCAATATTTACCAAATAAAATATAGGTGATGCATTAAAATACTTCCGTCTACACTATGACTTTAAGCCGAGAACAACTCAAAAAATTAAAACTCCTAAATATTTGTCCGCAAAAACTACGTAGGAACTTTTTAAAGAAATTACCCATTTTTTGTATTAAAGGCATGTGAATGCACTTTGAATGCTTTACAAGGAAACATTTCCTTATCAGATCAAGAAAAGAAATGACTAAGAACATACAAAACTACTCTTCGAAAAGTGAGCCATAAGAAATCTTTATTTACAAAGAAAAAGTTAGTCATTCAAAAGGGTCAATTTATAAATATATTGATACCAGCAGCACTGAGTGTTTTAACATCGATAATCAATGGAGTTTAAGAAAATCACCTTAATTCCAGAAGAAACGTTATCTAGACACGTACCGACTAATCAACACATGTTTCAATTTGATAAAGAAATAGAAACGATATTAATTAGCTCACTATCTGAATATGAAAAAATTTAAAATATATAACGAGTTATTACAGAAGACAATGAATATGCAAAATTATAATTTACCTTGGAAAGAAAAAATTGGTGAAGAAATAAAAAGTCCCCAAAAGTCTAAAGAAGAAAATATTTATTACACAGATATGATATTAAATTCAGTTCCAAGTTCTTTTAAGAAACAAGCTCAAAACTTGATGTGGTTATTACAAGAGGATTCTTCAGAAATGCGTTGTAATCAAAATGGTAAAATGATTTACACAAGGGACATATTTATGCGAACTCTAATATAGCAGACTTGTTTAACATGATTTTTACTAATAGAAAAGAAACTAATATTATAGCTAAAGATGAATTCATTAAAGTTTTACATGAAATGAATATTCCTCGACATTATATTAAAAATAAGCAACTATTATTGAATAAATAAGAAATTGTTAATAAAATTATTCTCTTCCGAAAATTTATGTAAATTCATTGATTTTAAAATTCATATCTTTTACTTACCTTGTTAATAATGAACTATTAATAAAATTGTACCAGTTTCCTCACCACGCAAGACATATGGTACATTCGGCGCATTATCGCTTTTTTATATTTGGTGAGATTCCCCAGTAGGTCTATTTTACCGAGTTTACAAACATTAAAACACTTTTAATGCTACATCCAATATATTATACTTTATATTTTCAAAATAATTTTTAAAGTCTATTAATGATAAAACATTAAAAAATCTCTTGTTTATACACATATACAATATATCTATAGAAGTGGATCTAATGTTTGTTAGGTTCCTAGCCTAAATGGCTAGTACCTTCTGTTCCTAAGAAATTTTTCTACACCTAACTTTAGTTGAGATTAACATAATGATTTCAAAACATAAGGTTATTTAAACACAAAAGATTAAGAAAATATTTTGCTTAGGTTAAAGTGCTCCCAACGAGAGTTCTTTGCATGAGATTGAATAAACATAAAAAAGAAAAATTTGAATACACATTACAAACAAGAATGCAAAAAAAAAAAAAAAAATTAAATTACAGTTATATACATAGTAACAGTATTGATATAACTATGTAAAGACAAAATATTTTTTAATTCTTTTATATATGCATATATATAAATACAATTTTTTTCCTTTTCTGTATTTTATTATTTTTTTTAAGTATAAGAAGAAGAAATTATTAATTTCTACTTTTTGGGAGGCGAATAGATAAGTTTGAATGTGGCTTAGCCCGCAGAACCGCCCTTGGTCTGTGGAAATTGGAAAGTTCATAGGGACTGCAGTTTTCAATTGCTTGAATTTCAGAGTTATCAATTTCATAAAGATTGTTGTAGAAGCGAAAAGTATGAAACGTGGAGCCGAGAACCACAACATTGATGATTCTTTACTCCTAGAGCTCTTCAATGAAGCAATGTTCCAGTGCAGACGATCCTAGCATCGATTTCTCCTCTGACTTCCGACAAAGCTGCTGAGATTGCCGACAGAATTCTACAAATTCATCCTCATAATGCCTTTGCTATCTCCAGTCAAGATCCTACTCAATCATCATTCACCGTAGAAAAGAAACCCAACTTCGATTCGCTTTAACTGGAAATAAAGGAGCTACGTAAGGAAATTGCGGAAATACGATCCAGATCGAGAAGCAAGAATCGGAGCCATCAGAGTTTTCACCATCGGCAACGATCTTCTTCACAAGAAAAACTCTGCTTTTAGCATGCCCGATTTAAGGAAAAGGCTCGAAAATGTACTCCTCCATGCGCATCACGGGGAAACGCTACTCCGGGGGATTAGCTTCGACGGACTCCTCCTCCGAAAGTTTTACATCTCATCGCATGTTCATAACGGACAAAAATACAGGTACGTGCTTTTTTTTTTCTTTGATTCAGGGAGTGATGCTTCTATAATTGTCGCCTCTAAACAAGAACGCACACTTCCCGTTCTTCAGACATTTCACGCTGCTAACGGCAGTTCTATCAATGTGTATGGTCGGAAATCGGTCACTGTCAATTTTGGATTAAGAAGGAATTTTACCTACTCATTTTATATTTGTAATGTATCCAGTGCAATATTAGGTGCAGATTTTTTTATATCGTTTTAATTTATACCCAGACTTTAGGAATAAACGTCTTGTAGATAACACAACGAATTTAAAAATATAGTGTAAAATATTTAGCTGTAAAATATTTTCTGTAAAATCTGTTTTTGTAAATAATGTATATGGTAAAATAATGTCAATATACCCCGATATTACAAAATTACCAGATCCTGATATGCCTATAAAACATAATACAGTTCATTATATTAATACCAAAAGGTCCACCAGTTGTAGCTAAGCCTAGACGGTTAGCACCTGCCGTCTAAAAAGTGCAAAAGCTGAATTTAAACGCATGATTGAACTGGCCATATGCGGCCATCAAAAAGACAATATGCTTCTTCTTTACATATGGTGCCTAAAAAGGATACTGTCGAGTGGAG